>CM057816.1:43112412-44312412 GCA_030067965.1 Latrodectus elegans | reverse complement strand
AAATTTAAAATAAATCAACAAAATTGTAAAATTTAGCAGTTTAGTGCATTTTATACTGAATAAAATTATCCAGATTTATGAATATATCAATAAAATCAAGCAAATATTTTTAATTCCATACATAATTTTAAATAGTTATTTACTTAACGCCTTCGCGTAAAATGACGAGCATATCTTGCCATTGGTTTAAATTACCATTAACTAAAGCTAATGTTGAGTAAGATAATAATTAGTTTAGTTCAAGATTTATTGTATACTGAGTCTGGGGCTCAGTACTTTTGATGTTTGTGTTGGTAACATAAATAATTATCCAAATATTGGGTACTTTTCGCAAATTATCTCACATTTTGTTAACAGATAGTTTCCAGCTTACATGAGTAATGCTCCTCCTACCCATCTTATAATTTTTATCCTTATCTAATCTTTTTATCTATTATGTTTTATTACATCATATAATTAGTCCTTATTGACAGAGGAATACCGTCTTAAATTTGTTATTTAACATCATTTTGTTATTAAATAACATTTCGGACAGATAAAAAAAAATTACAAGATATGGCTTATTACGTTTTCTTAATGCACACCATGGCCAAATTGTTGTTTGCCAGTAGGGTTACAATCTTGTAAACATTCAATATGTGTACATTGGTCAATATACATAAAGAAGAATGTATTTTGAGACAAATAATATAATGGATAAAAACAATTCAGACTGTGGAAGATTAAAATGACTAGAGCGATTTTGAAGAATTAAAAAAAATAATACATTTACCTAATACTGTGTCTATGATGATAAGAACTCACGAGAATGAAATATTACATTCTTAAATGTGCTAGGTGACAAATAAGCACCTAGTTACAAGAATAAAACTTAGAGAAAAGCTTTTTGACAGTATAAAGAAAGTTCGATTATTTACATATACTAGTATATTGTAAAAAGTGACCCTTGTTTAGAGAATATTTATTAAATACCTTATTAAAGTTTTTTCATTTTCGCTATTTTTCAAGAAATTCTATCAAAATTCATAGTATGGCGTTAATTAGCAATGTATAAAAATTTTAATGCGAAACAAATTGTTTTAAATAAAAAGTAAGTAATTTATATTAATATTCTTATATATATATATATATATATATATATATATATATATATTATACCTCGAAACTTTGTGCAACCGTGACCACAGAATGTATAAATAGAAGATGAATAAAGAGAAAATGTTCAAAGCTGGAAAGGAAATGTTCAGACCATTAACAGAATTTCATATATTAGAATTTGATGAGACTGAATATATCTGAATCCCTGATACGGTGCAGATTTTCTCCCTCATAAACTTCATCAACCGCGTCAGCCTGTTCGATTACATGTGGAATAGGCCAGTGTAAAGTACCCTCCAATCTGCTTTTGTATGCGCTTCCTTGTGGAGTGGGTGGGAGCGGATGAATTGCTTGTTCCCTTTCCTGGTGCAGCGGCAGATGGTCCGTACTTGACGCACCAACCGCTGCGTCCACATGGGACCTTTCCCATCACATTTTAAAGCTGTTTCATTTCCAGTCTACAGGCGAGTACAAACAGTTTCATAATTTCAACACACGAACTGCTGCTAATTGCGATCAGAGAGTAATTTTTTCCCACTATCCTATGAAAAATCTTTAAAAAAACATTGGAAAAAAACTAAAATTAAATTCTTTGATTTTTCTAATTTTTTTTTTTTTTTTTTTTTTTTTTTTTTTTTTTTTTAGCAAAAGCAAATATTAGACAAAATTTTATTAAAAAAGCACCTATTATAGGTAGCGATGTGTGTGGTAACCCGGATGTTGAAAGCTTATCATGAAAACTGATTGTTTTAAAATTGTCCACCAAGTTTGTCGTACATATATGGCTTGAGCACTTAAATTAGAAATGGTCTTACTTTCCTCCATTGATAGGATGTCGAAGTTCGTAGAGGAGATTTCATGCTCAGAAATCAGAAATTATGAGATACTATCTCAAGTATATGTACTTTTTGGATGTACTGTACACCAACTCTTCAGCAGCTCATTAGCAATGTAGGCATATATTTGATTAACTGTTATTTTTTTATCTATTTCTTGAAAATTTTTTTACAAATTCTTTATGAAGAAACAAATTACCTCATACAACTGATCCAAATATAAGTCAGAGCTCATGTATGAGCGTTTATGTGTACCATATACAGGCAAACACATCGTTCGTATGGATAACATCAATTTCACGGAGTATAAACATCAAAATTAACACGATCTTGGATAAAATAAGTCTTTCAGCAAGTTTCAACCTGATTAGAAGATAAGAGTAACAAACAAAATCATTATCTGGGCATATGAAGGAAGAATGAATTGATAAACTGACACTGGTAACAAAGAAGAATATTTATGCATCAACAGACATCTGTATAAATTCAGAGTGGAACAAAAACAAGTTTTTGGTATAGAAATGCATTTTAAAGTATTTCGTTGAAAGTTACCTTAATAATTAAAAGATACAGTATTTTTCGTGATGGAAAATTAAGTAAGATTTTTATATGACAATACCTTTTTAGAGATGCATAGAATTCAAACATTTGAACTTTTTCAAAATGAATGCAAAACTAAAACATTTTAGGAAAAATTTACTTTGTGCATTTAAAGAAATGAAAATATTCGCAAAATGTATGCATTGTACACTTATGTAAATATTACTGATTTAAAAAGCTAGAGTTTTATATTAATTTATACAACTAACATGCAAATATTTTCTTTTATCATCTATTTATTAAATCTGGAATTTCCACAAGTATTTATTACAATGAACAGGCGATTTCACTGCCATAACGTATTAACAGAGAGGTTTCCTTCAATAAGATAAAGAACACAATATATGACAAATTTCAAGTGTAAAAAGATTAATTCCTAATAGATTGTTCCTTACATTAAAATTTCAGAAGTGATCTTGTTTTATTATTTTATTATTTTACTTTTATTTTTTTATACATTAAAATTTGCTCTTAAAACTCCAATATTTTCTCCGATGGAAAAGATTTTGTTTCCATAAATTTATTTTTTGTACAAACACAAGAAAAAAATTAATGTGTAATAGCAAACAAAATAAAAGGAATTCATTTACAAATTTTATAATGCTTATGAAGATATAAAATAAGATTATCATTTGAAATGTCATGAAAATTAAAAAACAATTTTCTGCTGCATATTTGCTTCAAAAATAAAAACGTTTACATTATTTATCGGTTATATACGAGCTTAAAAAACCGAATCAGAATAAGTTGTTGCACATATAAATTAATATGTCACATTTCTATGTGATATTACACACTTTGGAATTCTTATTAAACCAATAAGTATAAATAGTCATATCTTGAGAAAACTTCTCAGTTTTTGTTACCAAAACTATTTCATTTCAAATATTTTTTGTTCAAGAGTACTAATCTTGGTGAAAAATGAGATGTTTTTAATTGGAGAGAAACCAGCCATCAACATAAGCATATTAAATTATGCAACAAATTCTTCAAATCCATTCATATTTTGGAAGTTTGAATACTCTTAATAATTTAAATTGATTTAAGGGTTGAGTTTTACCAAATCTTATATCTCTGGTCATTTAATCTATGGTCATTTAATGAGATTGACATTTGAGTTGGAACTCTTCTCATTTCATCTCGCCATATTATAGAACATAAGCGTTTCGCATATATTTATTTTTTTGCTTTTTAATATTCCCTTGAAAGTTTGAGTAAATCTGTTTTGCCCAATACTGCATCACTTTTTTTTAAATGGAACTTGTGAAAAAATGAGTTATGGAGAGGCTTTTCCCCTCTATTTGTCGGAACAAAGTTCCCCATTCGGAAATGTCGGAAAGCAGCAGCTCCCTGTTCGACGTATTTGAATAATGACAAGTGCCCTGCCAAACATCAGAATATCTCTCTTGGATGGATCCCGGGGGGACAAAGCAATCGCCGGGGCTTTGCTGCGGTCTGCAACAGACCTTCCCCTACCCCCGTCTGCCTTTGCTTCGCTGTTTGGGGAGCTGGAGTATTGCGCTGCAGGGAGTGAGGAGAGAATATTGAGTCTGATCTTTGAGAACTGTTATGTTTAGTTGCCTTTTGACTTCGTGTAACATTTCGATACGATGAGAACAAGTATTAAAACAGTAATTCCTATTTGCACTAATATTTTAATAAAGTAATTGAATAGATTATTCATGTACACACTTATAAACATATATTTATTTTGTAAATTCCGCAGAAGATATAGTGTCATTGTATAAGATGTAGCATACAATGAATTAATGAAATGAATTAACAAGTAAAAATTAATGAATTTCTGTAGGAAAGGTAATATTATTGAAATATATATATATATATATATATATACGAGGGTCACTCTGAAATTTTTGAGATACAACTAGGTTTTTAAAGTTATACTTAAAAAACCTAGTTGTATCTCTAAATTTCAGGTGTGTTCAAAGTAGTCTCCTCCAGCATCAATGCACTTTTGTAGACGAATTTTCTACAGATTAAATGCCTCAAGCCATTCATTTCTTGGAATAAATGAAAAAAATGCATTTGTAGCCACATTAATCTCTTCATCTGAACGAAAATGACATCCACGTAAGTTTTATTTTAGATTAAAGAAAAACCAAAATTCGCACATAGCTAGATCAGGTGAATACGGCGGATGTTCGATCACTTTAATTTGTTTATATTTAAGAAACTCATCTGTTAATCCAGCTGTATGTGAAGATACATTGTCATTGTGAAGCATTAGTCCCCTAACATTCAGTTCTTGTAGAATTTCTGTAAGACATTTAGTGTCATACAGTTTGCTGTTACTGTCTTTTGTCCTTCCAACTTGATGGCTTTGTCCAATCCCGTACTTCAGAAGAAAACGGCATACACCACTTTTTTCAGTGCGCGTTGTTTTTTCACCATAGTAGGCGTGGGATCATCTTCAAAGACCCATACTTTGCTATCTTGACGTGTTGGAACGTCAAAAAACGATAAGTACGTTTTATCACCTGTTATAATTTTAGAAATGATGTGGTGGCCACCATCATTTAGCTATTTAAGAGTTTCTTTACTGAATCTGACACGCTCCTCTTTTTGGTGCTCAGTTAGATTATGGGGAACCCAACGTCAAACTACTTTTTTCATATGTAATTATTTATGAATGATTTTGTGTATGGCTGCAGATCCAGTGTTAAGTTCCTTCTGTGTCATTTGATAAGTACAGCGATTATCATCTATTGACATTTTTCGTATGGCAAAAACATTATCCGGGATTACTGCCAACAGCGGCCTTCCTGTGTGTTCTTCATCCTGAAGAAAATTGCGACCTCTTCTAAATTCTGTAAACCATCTGAAAACAGTAGCACGTGCGGGAGATTCATCACCAAAGCCTAATTGCAACCGTTGACCACATTTTCTTGATTTAATCCTGCTTTAAAATCGTAGAAAATCATAGCGCGAAAATGTTCTCGCGTCAACTTCATTTTCTCATCTGTTTAAAATTTATTTTACGCTAAACAAGTTGAAGTAAGTCAGTAAAAAATCGTCTTCTGTGTTAAAATACTTTGTATTTTAAAATTAAACCATTATTTTTATTTTGTAAATTCTCGTCTGCGTGTATCTCAAAAATTTCAGAATAACCCTCGTACGTACGTACACACACACACAACACACACACACACACACACGGAGAGAGAGAGAGAGAGAGATGGCGTCTTGTGTGGAATCGAAGATAGCACCAGCAAGATGCAACTGCAAGTATGAAAGAAGGTAGAAATTCGAAGGAGTGGTGTCACATTTATATGGTAGATGTGAGAAAAGATCAACCATTCAAGTCCGTACTGAGTCCAGCCGATGAATGCTGATGCCAATTGCCTTGCAATATCTTGATGGAACATTTCTTTCTTCTTCCAGAAGTCTGATCGACATTTGGATTTGATAACAGCTTCAATACAGACTTGCATCTGACATTACATCTTACTGCCGATGGTTTTAACATATTGAGATACTCTTTTCTGATAATTTCACAAGAATTCCACCAGACACAAAGCATGATTCTTTCGTTAATTCAATCCATTTTTGGTTTGTGTTGTTGAAATAAAACCACTTTTCATCCCAAGTGACGATAGAGTCCAGAATTTTATCCTTGCATTGATATTCGAGCAGAGGAGTGCACACATCTGTCTTTATCTGCTTTTGTCATCTTATGTAACACCCATTTATTTAACTTTAGCGTTAAATTTCTGCTGTGAATAGCGTAACTAATTGGCATAGCATAAACGTCTAGACCCTTTCCTAGCTCTCAAATGGTTAAATACCGATTTTCTTCCAAGTAATTTTAGGTGTGTCTCATTTATCATCAGAAGGTCTGCAAGGAGCACTTTGCTTCTTAACTGTCATAGCCGTTGTTTTTGAGCTTTTCTACATAACACCGTCACAGAGTATTATGTGACACAACAGTGGTACCTAAAGTTGACATGGCGGTACCACATGATTTAGTGATATTCTGTTGCTCACATTTTTTAACTAAAACTAGAAGTAAATAGTGGTTCTATTCTGGCAAGATGATAATTTCATTCTAGACACTTTGTATGTAACGATATTTTTTAAAGATCTCACAACACAATGTTCTAAAGCAAGTATCCTTTTTTTAATTACCAAAAATCGTCAGGTAAAATAAATTTGCCAACGTAAACTACTTACATAGACAATATTTACAATTTCGAAAATATTTCGTTACAACCTGTTACATATAAACATATTGAGGTTCTTATAAATGAAAATAATATTTTTTTCTTATAAAAAAAAAAAAAAAAAAGAAAACTTAATAATGTAATATTTAAGCCCAAAACCATTTTTATCTGAATAATCGCATTTTATAATATGCTTAAAAAGAAAATATTTTAAATAGTTTATAATTTTAATTACAATATAAATTATTTTAAAATATTTGACTTACATTTTGATTCATAAATATAAGAACACTATAAATTTAACATTGAAATTTTCAAAAAAGTATTAATTTTCAGCAGATTTAAATTTATTTCCCCTAAAATATCGTTTTAAATTATTTTGATGAAAAAAAAATTGGTCCGTGCATTAATTAAGACGCCTTATTTCAGAGATTTAAGAGAAATGAAATTAGAAAAGTATGAATTTTTCATAATAAAGATTTGTCTATTCTAAGCTTTTTGCAAAGATGAAAAAGCTCTAGAGATGTTGCTGAAATCGGAAAAAAGTAAAAAATAAATATAAATAAATAAAATTATTTTAAAAGTAAAAGCAAATCAAAAAAGTAAAAGGAAATTAAAAGCATTCATGCTCTAAAATTCATATATCTTTCGTTTTGTTTACTAATGAAATTTATAAACAATAGCATTTAACAAAATGTCAAATTTTTCACTAAAATAAGCTATTAGTAAATTAATGCTGCAAAATATCAATCAGAAGAAGTTTAATAGTTTTTTATTAAAAATTATTTAGATCAGACAAATCAGATAGTTTCATTCACTACTCACAAGACTTAAGGATAGAAGACACTGGTTGGAATAGAATTGATTTAGTAGTCATTCCCCAAAATTCAGAATCTCTGAAATGTATGAAGATGTATTGAAAGCACCTGTTAGCATATGTTTATCATGTAGAAAGTTTAAATTTCATTTTTTAATAAGTAGTCTCTTCCCATACATCAAAGTTTCAAAAAATAATTTGAACGAAAATAACTAAATGTTTGTGGCTCCCTAGCTTCTAGGGTTTAAATATTGTTTAAAATAATTGGAACTACTCGAAAAAAATGTATTATCATAATCATATTTAGAAGACATTTTTTTATTCTATGATGCAAGGAATAAGTTAGAATAGAATTACTTAGAAAACTTTAAAAAGTATGCTAAAAAAAAATCAGAATGTATACAAAAACAGATTAATTTTTAAAAAATATTTTTTAAATATTATGTACGTGATTGTAAACTATGGCGTACTTCATGCTTGTTTGGTTTATTTAGATATAATTTTATTTTTAAATTTTAGATGTAGAGTATAATTTTTTATGAAATAAATTGCATTACTGTAGTTTTCGAATTAAGAAATTTAATTGTTATTTGAATTTTTTAATTGCAGTATATATATATATATATATATATATATATATATATATATATATATAATACAAATTTTTACCCACGTTAATCAAATCGAATGAAAATCTCACTTTAAAGTGAATTTTGCCCTCTGTTAAAAGTATCCTTGCTCAGAGCGGGAACCAAACTCACACCCCATAAAACTGAAGCAGGAAATTCACTATCATTCGTTACCAGATTGATTAATGCTGCTGAATTTAAGTAGAAATTTCAGAAAATATACAAGAAACAAAATGAAACTAAAAATATGCTTTATAAACAGTATTCACACAACCTTCATGAAGATTCTTTTCTCATGAGTGAGTTAATTTTTTCAAACTTTAAAAGAGAAAATTGCCTTATACATTTTTAATAGGTCAAGGAAATATGTGTTTCATTCGTTTATTTCATAACATGTGAATCTTCACCACATTTCATAAGCTGACAAAGTGTACTTTGAATTTTAACTTATAAATTACTTTTAAAATTTATATGTGTAAGGTTATAAAATTTTTGTCAGGGTTGAAACAGCACGGCTGCATAAATGGAATTCTGATTTCATGATTTAATGAATTCATAACTAAAGGGAAATTTTTTTGTCATTCTTTACCTATGCTATTTGATCTTAGCTGAGTCTTCCTTTATTTAGCTAATAGTCATATCATATTTCTTGGTACACAGACCATTTTGTGCAAAAGTAAATAAATAGTATAAATACCAATTGAAATAATATTTTTATTTTCCAAATTATAATTTTTTCTTTAAAAATTATAATTTTTTCATCAATTATACATTTTTGACAGGAAGTCATGGCCGTAATTGACAAACAATTTAAACATATCATTTGATATCGTTTTCAGTAAGATCGGATGATTATCTGGTCTTAATTAAAGCGATTAGAAAAAATAGGCATATATATTTAAAAATAGTTATATAAATCAACTGCAGGCAACCTCTCAATTTTAGAAAGAATTATTCCTTTATATAATACGCCTTAAAATTAACAAAAAAAAAAAGTTTTTTTTATTTATTTATTTTTTTAATCCCATATCTGTAGAAAGTGCTTAAAAATCTGATTATGAGGAAAACGATTTACGAAATTTGAGGGAAAAATGATTAGCTATTTAAACAATAAATACAAGTGATATTATGATTTTCAAATTAGTTGTAAATTTTAAGCCAGTACTTTTCTAACCTGAGAAAAATAACAAATGATTATAATCTCTTGTTGTCTGATTTGTCGACAAATTTGTTACCTGCCTCCAAGTCACATTCTTTGAGTGGCATCAAACAAGGCGAACTTCACTATTGAATGTCTGAGAATATTATCAAGTTCATTTTGTTATTAAAATTATTTCTTATATAAAAAGAAAAATATCAATTATAGAAGCCGTGTGACATTGATTCAAGCTATTAACACATGGACAATAAATAGAACATTAGAAAAATCAAAATGAAAAAGACATGATAGTTATTAGTTTAAATTGGCACACAATGACGATTTAAATTTTTAAAAATTCCATTAAGTAATAGAATTTTAAATTAATAATTGCAATATTCATAAGCAATCTCTTTCGAACTTTAAGACTATTGCCTTGCTTAAGCCAGCATTAAAAATTTTGTTTTAGTTAATTTTGTTGAAATAAAAAGCCGATTTGTAAAACATAAATTAAAAAAGTTCTTCTAATTTCTTAAATTTTTTTTTCTTCAAATGTGGTGTTTTAGAGGTCATAAAATGGAAATTCTGTTATCTGATTTTAACACTAAGTAATGGACCACCTAATAGCTCTAAGCTCTAACAAGGCTTTCTAATATCCACAAAATATTATTGTCTATATAGAGGATTTTCATTCACAGAGGACCATTATTACACGACCCAAGGAAATAATTGGAGAAAAATTTTCAAATATAAATATTTTTACAAGAAAAGCAAAGATTTTTATCTTTATAACAAATATTGATTAATTAGTTTCTACTACATATTTAATTTTATTGTTTTAGTTTAGCATTTTTATAAAGACTAAGAAATTTTTTTATGATATATGATATGATATCTCAGTACTTCAGCTTCAGATATATATATATATATATATATATATATATATATATATATATATATATATATATATATATATATATATATATATATATATAGTCACTGCAAACTTCCACACTCAAGATAGCAATCGAAATCCCTAATTGCTGTCAGTGGCAAGATTGATTAGGTAATCAATGAGAAGTAATTAAAAAAATTCATATTATAATTTTAACGAATTAATATTTCAATCGACAAATTCATTTTAGTACATGAAGCCTCTCGATCGGCTTAAAATAGGTTCTAAATTACAGCAACATCGACACCTGAGAAAAGAATTGAATTCATAAATGGCTGAAGTGAAAGCCAGGGTACTAAACACTTAACTGCGAGTTAGATTAACACAAAAACAGACTGAGCAAAACATATAATTTAAAAAAAGTAATTTTTCCCTACTATAAAATATTAATTTAGATAACAATATTTATCTCCATAGCTTCATCTGCGTTTAGTAAAAGTACTGAATAATATTAAGCAAGCTTTCAAACATTTAAGCAACCGTTACTCTAGTACCGAGACACAATTCCATCAAATGCTTTTTCAGACTATTACAACAAAGCAACAAAATAGTGACAAAAGAAAAATAGTTAATAGTCAGAATAGTAATGAATATTAAAGTGCTTGCTAACTATAAACAAAAAAATTTGCTATCAAAATAAAACAAGCATTATATCATTACACACAATGTCATTTCAGAAATTATTATTTAAAACTGAAAGTGTTAAGATATTTTTAAGTACCTTTCTCAAATTGTTGATATCTTGCTCCCATTTACTGCTAGTAATTTCTCTAACTTGATTTTGATGTTTAAATGAATGTAAAACTTGTATAATTATCAAAAACAGATAATATACAATGAAGTTTTGAAGATGATATTAGCTGTCTTGAGTTGAGAGTGAGAGAGAGTGAGAGAGAGAGAGAGAGAGAGAGAGGGAGAGAGAGAGAGGGAGAGAGAGAGAGAGAGAGAGAGAGTGTGAGAGAGAGAGGGAGAGAGAGAGGGAGAGAGAGAGGGAGAGAGAGAGGGAGAGAGAGAGGGAGAGAGAGGGAGAGTAATTATTTAATACCTGACTTAGTAATCGTGGACTAAAAATATACTGCATAATGAGTGACCAATTGATGAGTCTAAGTTTATTTTGAAATTTATGGTAATCCTTTCGATTAAGAATATACAAAAAAACCATTATGATAATTTCTTTTACGAAATAAGTGAAAGCGAAGGCAAATATTAGTATTAGTTAAGAACGAATTACAAAGATACATTTTGTCAATAGTTCTGTAATATTTGCCAAAAATTCAATTGAACTTTCACACATTTATTTTCCTAACATATTCCAAATTTTTTGTTTTTTAAAAAAATGGTAGAGCTAGATAGTGTGTGGATGAGTTCCAAACTGAGAAATTGGTATTACAATGTTGGCAAAGATAAGATCAGTAGTCAAGACAAGTATGAGTACAAGACAACGAATATTCTAAAACATTTTTCAAGAATCCTATTTTCTTTTCTTTTTTTCTAATATTTTTAGATTTATATTCATATTAAGTTTTTTATTCCTTTCAGATTGTAAAGTTTGTTAGCTTAGGATTTATTTCAAAACTAAATAATTGATATTGTAAAGTTGGTAAAGATATGATTTAATCTTGTCGAGCTTCTTAAAGAGTATTCGTAGGAATATTTAAAATATATTCTATATATATGTTAATAAATTTAACACTTGATTCATACAAAAGTATTCTTTAAACATATTCTCTTTAACAATTTTATTAATTGAAATCAAGAATTATTGATAAAGTTGACTCAAATATGTGTTTTGAAACACTTGTCAAAGAATGTTATGTCCTCCCTTTATAATTAAGATGTTACAAGATAAGACTCATCAGTGATTAAGCACAATGAATGTCATTGTGGCTATTCATTTCCATAAGCTCTTAATTTTATTCAATACAAACTTCCCATATTTTATTTAAATTATTTATATATAAGCAATCTAGGAAAACGTGAAATTATTCAGTTGAGAAATCTCTTTTTAACTCTACATTTAATCTTTTTTGGCTAAATATTAAGAAAAAATGTATGAATTCTCTATTTGAAAAATAAAACCATGTATTATAATCCATCATATATGAAAAATAAATGAAGCAGTTCATTATAACCTATCATAAATGAAAAAAATAAATAAAACAATATATTTTTTCATATATGATATACTATTATTAAACTATAAAATTGTTTATAGACTTTTTTTTAACTATTTTACACACACACATATTGATATATTAATCTATCGTTAAGATATTCACTATTGTTTCATGTCTTTACTGAAATATTATAAATTATATATTAATTATTATTAAATTAATAAGTTAATTTTATATAATTAAAACAATATTAATAAATAAATAAATTATATTAATACATATATTATAATAATTAAAATAAATTAAAATGAAATAAAAATGATTAATTAAAATTAATTAAAATATAAAAATTACGGCTCTATTACGGGAACCATTCAACTTGTCTAGTGGTCAAGGTGCCTAAATGCAGATAGGCGGTCATAGGTTTGAATCCCGGTTTGACAAATAAAATATAAATATGTGCATTCTTAAAATAAAAAGAATTAGTGTTTGTAACACATTACTTTTAAATACAAACACAAGAGGGAATTTTTTTTCGTAAAATAAAGAAGCATATGTTATATTTTTTGAACTACACAGTTTAATTTGACATCGGTATTTTATTTGTTCACATTCAGTACAGTATGTCCAAAACTCTGTTGCAGAGGAAGCCAATTGATTTTGCAGTCAAAAGTGTTGGCTGAGATAGAAATCATGTGAATGTAATTTAGTAATTTGTAGAGTATATTTCAAATTATTGATACAAAAAATTTATTAAAATGTGAAGTTTGAATTAAAAAATGAGGGATTTATTTCTTTCAACTCTAAAGCGTGTTTTTAAGAGTTAGTAAAGAATTTTTATATTAAGGGTTGATACGATAAAAGAAATAAATTTGATCTAAATGGTGTTTCTTAGTCTGGTTTATTGAAGCTGCAGAGGATGGGTCTGAGTTCCCCAATCCCTTTTTATTCGCCACGGTGGGTGGTTCTCACCCGAACTTTCCCATGAAATCGCGCATTACGTCACGCCTTCCGTCGCACGTGTAAAGTGAAACGGAATCCATGTCCAGTGAACGATCACGCGACACCAGAATCGCTATTTGTCAGCTTCTTCAGTATCCACCGGAAGGGAAAAGTGAACAAGATTAAAACAGTGACACGAGGGAGGGATTACCTTCAAAGCACCCTTTTCAGAGACATATTCAACGACAGTCGTTTCACCCCAACGTAACTCGTCACCCACAATCCAAATTTTGCGCAGATTTATTGAACTAGAAGCAAAATGAAATGTGAGTGGTGAAGTTGGAAACAAAGTCAGTTCTGAATTTTTTTTTCTGCTTCGATATTAGAAAATTAACCATAATCCATTCCTCATTTGTTTTATTTATATAAACTGGAGATCTAACTTTGCTTCAAAAGCGCAGAAAAAATCAGATTAATCCTTTGTTATTAGAACATGTATAGAAAAGCTATAATATTTGTGGACTGAATTATATTACTCACTTACTGAAAAATCCATTATAAAAGTAGATTTATTTATCTATCTACAATTACAACAAACATACGTACAGAAACAGGTAGTTGAGGTCGAATCCATAAAATGTGGAAGAACCAGAAGTTTAAACAGTTAATTGCTAGTTAAACTGAATAAAAATTAAATCAAAATTAAAAGAATTAAGTGAGACTAATATAATAAATCAACACTCCAAAACAAATTTAAATGCACTACTTTCCAGGTCTTATAAACCAAGTTACCTATTTTTAATCATATCATTTTTATAAGCCTCTGACATTAAGCAATCGGCTATTTTAATTGTAGAAGAATATAAAAAAGTAAAATTTCAGAAACGACTGGGAATTATTCATGAATTGATTTTATATCAATTAATTATAATTAGGTTTATAATTTTTTAGATCTTGATTTATTGTTCTCTAAGTAAATGAAATAAAGCTTTATAAACAGTGTGAATTAATAGCGAAAAATCGAATTTAAAATACAGAAATATGCTGAAAACAAATATCCCGGAATAACTTTTAGTGTTCTTTTTCATATCAAGTTATATATTTAATATTTGTAAAAAATTAAAATGCAAAAGAGATTTCCATTTTTTAAAATTAAACATACAAATTTTGGATTAATTATGAGATTTAAGTAAGCGTTAGCAATGTTTTTAAAATTTTCATCATAAATGTATAGACGTTCAAGATGTATTTGTAACGTGAATTTTTGTTTTTCGATTTTAAAACCTTTTTAGGCAAAGATTTATTTTCTGATGTTATCAGCTATAATTTCGGTCAATGTATAATACAATAAATAAGGATTTCTTCTTCGAATTTTAATTTTTGTGATTTTAAATTTCTACTCATAATCAATAAATTGGTTGCCCACTTCTATATAGACTTTCATATAGACATTCAATCAATAGGTATTATTTATATTAGGAAATAATAAAAATTAAGTGAATCAAAGAGAAATTTTTGATTTATTTGAATCATAATTTTGCATTAAAAAGTATAATTCTTAAGTTATTTTTATAAGTGAATTTGGAATTCATATATTAAATTGAATATTAAATTTGATAAAGGGGTCACACACGGCTGGTATTTTTCAAACTCAATTTTTAAAATGGTAAAAGATAAAAGACTTGAATAAGTTTATACATAGTGTATTTCAAAAGTTCAGCAAAACTTTATAAAAAGGGCGAATGAAGATAAAAAAAGTATCGTTTTTAGGAAAATAAATTAGTGCGTGTTAGGATTATTTTCATTAAAATTATGATTCCAAAAATGCAAAGTTTGTTTGCATGTCACTCAATGTTAATCTTTTTTTTACGAAAGAAGACCAATCAGACAGATATCTACATTTTAAAAGGAATTCCGAATCACTACAAACATTCAATAATTTGTGATGACCCAAGCTCTAACTGTTGTATCAAGGGCCATATCCCTTATCATTTCGCTGTTGATAACAACAAAATCCAACAACATTTACCGTTTTTTTCTAAAAGATCGGATACATTGGCTTATAAGTGAAAAATATTGATGAGTAGACTAATGATGTGATAAATTAATAAATGAGTTAGGGCTTCTGAAACATTTTCAGTATGTAACCTAATCGAATTCTCTCCCATATTTCTCAAACCAATTTTATAAAATATTCTATTTGAAAGATGTTTTGACTTAAAGACGGGTTCCCATTGAATAAATATCACATTTCAAGATGAACGTCGCTTTTGCTTTAGCTTTCATCTACCATTTTTACCACAAAAAACCTAATTATCTAGAAGTACAAATTAAAATGAATTCCAAACCGTTATAAATATCCACGCTTGGAAAGATATTTGAATTCATGTGCTGGGGAAGTGAAGTCATATAGTGCTAATCATTGAGGTTCCAGTTTGGAAATGATGAACATATTCATCAATATTGATTAAAAACAATATTGCTTTCCAACGATCAATAAGATCATTAGGAGGCAAAGAATAAGATATTCTTAAGCGAATTGCATATAATTCGTCAGATAAAAGACAATAGTAATGCAAAAATTTATATTGTTTAAATGTTTGTATTTTAAATTCTGTGTATTTACCTACACTATTGAGCAAATTAATTGGGACTTTCACGAATGTTGTTTAATTGATATAGTTGAATTTACATGAAAGCATAGCGATCTAATACGAAATATGTCCTCTTCTAGTTTGAATGAGATGCTGTACACTGTTTGGTAGGAATTTTTGATCTCATCATAACGAAACCATACTTTTATAACATTCTCAATCATTGTTTTCTTTGTTGAAATGTCTATTTTTCTCACGCGTCACTTTACAAAGCTCCACAAATTTTCGATTTGTTTTACATTAGAAAAATTACCAAGTTAATAAAGAACCGTTAATTTCTGTTCTTGAAAAAATTTCTTTGCCAGCTTAGAAGTATAGCATGAAGCCATATTTTATTGAAAGATATCAACACCATCAACAAATGTTTACCTCAAAGGTCCAACTTCTGTTTCTGTTATAGAAATGTATCTTGTAAAATCAATGATCCGTTCAACTGTTACTAATTTGCCAGGTCCCGCAGAAGTAAAATGAAGTTGAGGGAGCTTAACTGTTTGTATAAGGATGTAGTTATAATCATGATAGTTTCTCCATTACTCTGCCTGACAAATCTTGATCAAATCTCTTTTACAAAAAAAGCATTTTGTCGTCTTCCTCCAGTCTCCAGGTCCAATCAAAACCTTTCCTCTTCATTGCAAGTGCTAATAATTGTTTATTTGTTTGGAGTTCTTGCAAATCTCGTAGTTTCGCCAAATGGTCGATGAATTCACACTCGCACGAGTAGTTAATAATTCTCTCTGAAGATGAGCACTTGTTTTGCGAGGATGTATTTTACTATTTCGTATAAGAGGTGTGATCTTGCATTTGCGTCCACATTCAGTCTTTGGTTTTGGAGACACTGTCCCGAAATTCTTTTGTTGATTTATAGTCCTAGAACCACTGGATTTTCCAAAACCAACTACTGTAGCAATATCACTTACAATCATAGAAGTAATCTGACTGACGATAACAATTCTAGTCCTTTTCCTATGAGTCGTATCCGCTTTTTATGTACTTCAGAAGCAGATAATTTACTCATTAACCACTTCTTAGAAAAATTGAAGTGCAACTGAAGGGCAAAATGTTTAACGTGTCACAACCACGAGATCAAACCGGTCAAAACTAATCAAACAATCAAGACTTATCAAAGTCAATCACGAACATGCAGTTGAAATTGATTTGAGGTAGGAAATTACCGAGAAAGGAACACTTTTCTTAACAAATATGCTTGCCCCAATTAATTCCCTCAGTAGTATATATACATATAGTTTAAAAAAGGTACAAATATTTATACTGTTTCATCAAAATTATTATACTTACACGGTATAACTAAACACTATTTATAAGATGACATAATATGTTCCAGTCAATATAAATGCAATATGCAGATTTTGAAATAATACACATTTTTTCCTGTTAATCGCATCAAATAAAGGCCCTGACATTTATATAATCATGTAGTAAAAATTTAGTGAAGTGAACTGCAATCCTTCCCCAATACTTTTGGTTACCATTTTATGCAACTTAATGCATTATTGCCTTTCATTTGTCGTTTAATGATCATATATTTTGAATTTGTTACATTCACCAGCAAAAGAAACTTATTACTAGACAAATTAGGCCAATATCCATTGATAATTCTAAATTTTGATTGCACATTTTGTTAAAATTCTACAAGAAAGGTAACATTTTCTAATTGATTTGAAAGCTTCTAGAAAAAGAAGTTTTCTCCAGACTAAAGGAGATAGGTTTAGGTAAACAATCCCCATGTAATTATTTTACTGCAAAGAGAGCTGCCTTAGAATACTTCCACAAGATTAGCTATTTTACTGATGCGCATTCGCTAACTTCAAATGCTGACAAATATAGCGTGTTCAAAGTTCATCAAACCCAGTTTTTTTCTCTTCTTAACGTTTTTAAAACCAGAACAAAAATTTCCTAGAGTAATTCTTATAAACTACAGCTTTTAGTTCTATACCTTTGAATAAAAAATAGGTCTTCCTGATTTCTGGATCATTAAAATGCTTCTTAAAAAATGAGTCATTAAATTCAAATATATCATTTGATAATGTGAACTTTTAAAAAAAGCTTCGTAATTCAGAAATTTTAATCAAGAAGCTTTTTCTTTGAATTTAATTCCCCGAAATTATTAATTGGTAAAATTAAAAATTTTCTGACGGAATGGTCTCAGCGACATTTAATAGTGTAGTTGCAGAATTCATTAGCATGTTGCAGCTTTATATTATTATCGTAAGAAGTTTTGACAACTATTTGCTTCAGAAATTTGTTTTCTTCAATTATTTTGGCTAGTGCATGGCATTTTTCAGAAATGAATTTGTCATTCATAATCAGTATGTCCAAGATACTGAAAGTAAATACATAAAATGAACAAAAAGCAATCTTAAAATAACAATAAATTTGGCTTGAGAAATTCAATGTGAGTCAAAAATAAGAAGAGGCGAACATATTTGTGACACTTGGAAATGTGTCAATACACAAGCAATCGTATCGTATAATAAAGAGTATTTCTTTAAAACTTATTTCTAGCTTTTGAGTAAGGATATGCAAATACAATACAGATCGCTATGATTTTTCACAATCAACGTGTGCTTTCCCTGCAGTTAGCGATATGCTTAATTAGGTCTCCCTGATGTTTTGAGCGATTTCCCCACCAGACTCCCGGATCTCGAATAGATGACAAGCTACTTGTGGTAACCCCTCTTTACCCCTACAATCTGAGTCATTCATTTGAAAGGGGGTCGTAGGAAATGATATCAACATGCACTGGAGGCATAGTTTCGTGAATCGGCGGTTCTTTTAAAGTGGCTGGTTACGTTTCTTTCCAGTCAAATTGAAGGCAGTTAATATATTTGAATTATGAAATCAATGATGTGGAAGTTATCAAGAAGTTAAATTTACAAGCGAGATGTCTTTTTTTTATGAAATGAAGTATTTCTTGACAGAAAGATTTTATTACTCTAAATATTATTTTAAGTTCCTAGTCACTTAATTTGATTGATTAGAATAGTCACTAATTGATTGAAGGCAGACACCATTAATGAGCATCAAAGATCTCCAGGTGGCGCAGGTGTAAACTCACAACTTTCTGGTAATGGTAGCAAAGCCTTCTGTGTGCAAAAGCAAAATTAATTCATTTGTAAACATAAAACGAATGATGTTATGCCCATTATGTGTATAAAATAACTACATACTGTATGATTACTTCTTAAGATTTACATTCTCCAAATAAAGTTGATATTTATAAATACAATAACTATTCACATGCGATATCTAAATGTGGCAAATATCAAAATGTCATTTTTTTTTCTTAAGAATTAATCTGTGCAATCAACTGTAATATAAAAAATAAAATATTTTTCATGTCAGATATAAATTGAGAATCTAATTATATATATGAGCAAATGTTTTTAAAGCATTTTTACAATAATATATTCTTGATAAATTTTTTAGTTTCATAAAAAGAATAATATATTAAATTCTAAAAAAAAAAATATTATATATTAAATTTCTTTAGTTTAAAATCTCAAACGCAATAATAAACATTATATTAGTTTTATTTTTAATAAATTAAAATAAATATTTATGCAGGAAAATTTTAAAATAGTTTAGTTTAAAAATATTAAATATTATGTATACATGTCTGAGTGTGCATTTCAAATGTGCAATACACATCTGAAATATACTGTAGATGTAAATAAATAAATAAATATTAAGTGCTTTAGAAGTACTTATAAAATCACCATTTGCATCATATATTTATGAAGTACATAAACTTTGTAATAAAATCTATCATTAATACAAAATAACCTTTTATTACATGTATACTATTCAGAGATTATCTCTGTATTTATAGTAAATATATGTGTGTATTATAGTAAATTATCTGCAAATTTATACATTAAATATATATATAATTCCAATTATAAAAATTTTCAAATATATATGTGGGAAAAGTTTAAACTTATTAAATTTTTATCATTTTAAAACTACTTAAATGGGTTTTTTTTTTTTTTTTTTTTAAATTACAGTGGGTATTTGGTGACTAACAGGCCGAAAATTGCTACTCATTTATCATTACTCGGTGGTTACTTATGAATCTACTCCACGTCATACCACCAAACCCATTTGTAGGCTGGGCTATATTATTTTACCATTTCAGAAAAAAAAAAAAAAAAAAAAAAAAAAACAGGGAGAAAGAAAAATCCATGCCCGAACCGGGTTTCGAGACCGGGACCTCCAGCTTAGGAATCAGAAATTCTAAAATCATGCAGCCATCGGCCGGTACTTAGTTATATGTTAAAACTAATAATTAAATCAGTTTTTTTCCCTTAAAAAAGTAAATATTAGATAAAAAAATAGCATAAAAATTCATTTGCAATTTTTTATTTTTTTATTTAATTACTTATTATTTTTTTAAGCAGAATAAGAAATGTTTCCTTCTTCAAAAATAAATATTTCTTAATTTTATAAGCTATCAAGTATGAAAATTAAGGAATAATAATTTTTTTTTCACTAACAAAAAAAAAATTGTTTTTGAAACTAAACATACTCAAACAATTATCACAAACTCCAAATTTTGAGAGAAATTTTTTTTTCTTTTCCTACGAATTATTTTTTGCTCGTCATTTAGAATGAAATGAGAAGCTTTGGCTGCAAGTAAATTCTACTCTTTTAATTTTTATAATAAATCATCAATGGGTGTCAAAGTTGATTCTTTTGATGAGAGGTTGATATCGCAGCCGAGTACCGTTCTCCTGTTGCGAAAGTGAGGGGAGAGAGTGAGACAGACGTTGTAAATCAGCCTTTGTCCAATATTGGGGGTCCATATGTACATACACACAGCTCCCAACCCCGCCGCTCCATTCAATCTAGCTAAGTGGATGTATCGTCAGCAGAGTCTATTGCCAGAGCTTTATTCCTTTCTGGATAATCTGCTTACATCTGAGGATGCAATCGACGGCTTTGGTGTCAATCACA
Organism: Latrodectus elegans; assembly: GCA_030067965.1. Lineage (NCBI taxonomy): Eukaryota > Metazoa > Arthropoda > Arachnida > Araneae > Theridiidae > Latrodectus > Latrodectus elegans. The sequence goes on along the minus strand of CM057816.1, from coordinate 44,291,471 downwards.
GTGTGTTGCTTCACACAGGAGTCCCAATCAGTAATGCTTATGCCAATCTTTGCCCTGCCACTGTTTGTTCTTTCTTCTCCCCAAAGCAATATGCCTACTTCTATATATAAAAACTAAAAGTGATTTATGTGAAATGGTGCTTTGTTTCCAATATAATAAATATTCCATCTACAGAATGTTTTATAGATTATTTTCTTCAAAAAATCTACTACAAGCTGCTTTATAACGAAGGTATATTCGAACAAAAGTCAAGAAAATCAATATATGTAGCATTATTTCTATGTTTTGAATCTTAAACCAGATTAAGATTAGTTTTGCTTAACAAAAACTTACAGACATACAATTTTCAACAAAATCGTTGATCATAGTAAATTTTCCATATGTGTATTCGTAGTTGACAGCATGAGGAGTTGCCTAGTTTAACAGAGTAAAGCAAAACTAGGGCTCAAGAATTTTCTTGTTTTTGAGAAATGAAGCCTATTACTTTAAATATTTTATCATTAGATTTGTATTTAGATTGAGGAGATTGAGAAAACAGTATAATGTAGCCACTCTAACAGCGATAACGATTCTTAATGTTTCTAGCAATCCTAGATTATTACTGTTCCACTGTTATTTTACAGAAGAGGAGTCAAATGGGTACATTATCATTAAGCAAAATAACAAATACTAACTTCAAATCATTTTATCAATCTCTGTGAATCTCTAGCAGCTAAGAAGCTAAAAGTTATCCAGATCAATGATTCTGGATAATTTTTATCTCCTTAGTTGTTAGAGATTCACATATTTGTGTGCCCCACTTTATAAATAGTAAGCGAGGAAGGAGTATATGGGAAGAGTTCGAACCTATTTATCACACAACTTCATTCATATGCTATTTATCACAACTACATTCTCTAAAAAAATTCCGTTATGTGAATACTTTTACAAATTGTGTTTCAGTATAATAAAAAGAAAACAAAAATAAGGATCCATCCAACATAATAAATGATAAAAAAAAAGAAATAAAGTTCTAATTTTAATTTCAATATATTTTGTATGACGATAGAGGCCTTCTAAAATAGTTTTCCAGATTAATTGCGGTTAACCACTCATCTTGATGTTTCTTTAAACATAAAATCATTATCAAACAAAAATGTCTTGGTTTCTTTTTTTAGAGATATCAAAAAAATAAACCACTTTTTTTCTTTTAGTAACTAATTACGAATAAGAGATTAAGCTTGACCCACTTAGAATATGCAGATGAAGAATTGATGTTAATGCTTTTGATCAATCAGAAATAATAATGCTTATAGGTTTATCTGTTTCTAGTGTTTCAAGTCTATCGGTGTTGGCACTGTGGAGTTCTTTGTATATTTCCTCCATTAATTTTCCATTTAGTTAAACTCTCCTTTTAAAATACTGAGGAATTCCAATCATAAAAGTTTTGAGAACATCTCATCACAATAAATGTTTTGAAAGCATCATATAAGTATAAAATATGCATCAATTTATCGAAAGAGGAAAACGCTTCATGTATGAGTATAACTGAAGAGTAAAATGACAGTAAAATTTTATCGGGATTCGAACTCACTACCTATTTATAATGAGAACCATGTCCCCATCAACCTTTGTGACTCATTTTTCGCAAACTGCACATATATGTAATTATACTTTCTTTTTTTAAAAAAAATTGTAAAGTTTTAAGGATCTTTTGGCTTTTTTGTGATTTTAAAAAAACAATTGAATATTAATCGAACATTTATCGATATTTAACATCTTGATTACACATACATAGAACAACACTTATATAAGGAAATTTACTAAACATTTTAAAAGAAATGCTCAAAAAAATTAAAAAAAATAAATAAATAAATATACACTACTGGTCATTAAAATTGCTACACCAAGAAGGCGACAATCTACTGACGTGAAATTCATACGAAAGGAAGAAGGTGCTGTGATATGCAAATGATTAGCTTTTCAGCGCATTCAGACAAAGCAGGCGCCAGTAGAGACACCTACGTTGTGTTTAAATAAGGAAATTGTTCAGCCGGTTCCTCATACACAAATTGCATTCGAACGCTGTTGCCTGGTGAAAAGTTGTTGTGATGCTTCGTGTAAGAAAGAGAAATGCGTACCAGCACGTTTCTGACTTTGATAAAGGTCGAATTGTAGCGTACCGAGATTGCAGTTTATCTTATCGCAGTATTGCTGCTCGCGTCGGTCGAGATCCAATGACTGTTAGCACAATATGGAATCGATGGGTTCAGGACGATAATACGGAACGCTATCCGGGATCTCAACGGCCACCTATCACTAGCAGCCGAGAAGACAAGCATATTATTCACATGCCCGTAATGAATCGTGCAACCACGTCACGATCCGTGAGTCAAGAAACGGGTTCGTTTGGAAGACAACAAGTGTCTACACGAACAGTTCGATTACGTTTGCAGCAGCATGGACTCTCAGCTCGGAGACCATGGCTGCAGCTTCCCTTGACGCTGCGTCATAGGCAAGAGCGCCATGAATGGTGTGATCAACGACGAACCTGGGCGCACGAATGGCGAGACGTCATCTTTTCAGATGAATCCAGGTTCATGATGCAGCATCATGATGGTCGCATCCGTGTTTGGCGGCATCGTGGTGAACGCACACTGGCAGCGAGCATTCGTCATCGTCATACTGGCCCATCACCTGGCGTGATGGTATGGGGTGCCATTGGATACACGTCTCGGTCACCTCTTGTTCGCATTGACGGTGCTTTGAAGTGCACGTTACATTTCTGGTGTGTTACGACCCTTGGCTCTAACCTTTATTCGAGCCCTGCGAAACCTTACGTTTCAACAGGATAATGCCCGACAGCATGTTGCCGGTATTGTACGGACCTTCCTTGATGTTCGGCTGTTGCCCTGGCCAGCACGTTCTCCAGATCTTTCACCAATAGAAAACGTCTGGTCAATGGTTGCCGAGCGACTGACTCGTCACCAAACGCCAGTTACTACGGTTGATGTACTGTGGTATCGTGTTGAAGCTGCATGGGCATCTGTACCTGTATATGCAATCCAATCTCTGTTTGACTCAATGCCCAGGCTTATAACTGCTGTTATTACTGCCAGAGGTGGTTGTTCTGGGTACCGATTTCTCAGGATCTATCCAGCCAAATATTTGAAAATTTAATCACTTGTTATTTCTAGTATAATATATTTGTACAATAAATATCATTTTGTTATCTGCATTTCTTCTTGGTGTAGCAATTTTAATGGCCAGTAGTGTATATGAATAAAAGTAGAATGAATATTTCAAAAGTATATTTTTTTCTCCTTATATTCACAATCAAATTTTAAATACACGCCAAACTGAATAGTTAAATGTATGAATTCATAAAAAAATTCATTTGTATTAAAAAATGCATTTACAGGATTTAGAACAAACCATAAGTATAATGAACATAAATAGCTGTTTCAAATCTATTTCTGGTGTTTTTTCTTGATTTTTCTAAGCAATTTTCAAATAATAATATTGATTTATCCCTGAATGTGTTATTTTCAAATTTTTCTGCCTTTGCTCTCAAAAACCGAAATAATACCATTATTTGTGTAACGAATCTTCCATTTCTATAAAAGTAGTTCCCAGAAAGCTTGCTAACACCCTCATAAATGTAATACACTTTCCAAACTCGATAAATAAGGAAAAGTTTCGTATTTGCTTAATCCAGAATAATTTGGTGATCAGGAGGAAAAGTCGCCACACTTTCCTAACCATTCTTAAATCGCATCTCTTTGGGGAAAATCCCCGCCGATGTTCCTTCGACGAAGCTTGAAATCTTTAATACCGAGGGGCTCACTCGGGCATATATAATTACCCATAGTCTGCCCATTTCCTAGAAGTTAAAGTAAAGAATGTAAATTCCATTAATGCCCTCTTTGGGACGCGCTCACCTTTTATTGTAATGTTTGGGATGAGGGCGCACTGTTAATTGGGTTTAGGATCGGATATTTAGGTTAAGCTCGAATGGGGAAGAATTTAATTTACTGTCAGAGGGAGGAGATAGGGCCAGCTGGTCCAAAGGATGGAGCCCAGTCTTGAGCGGTATTATCTTTCCTACGGTCTCGTCTTCAAGGGTTGCTGAGACAGGGATTCCGTCGCCAACGATTGGCTCCAATTTGAAGAAGAATAGTAGAATGTTAATTCGAAAGGAAAAAAAAAATTATAAATCATTAGTTTGTCCTTATAGAGTTGTATAGAGAATCATATTTATTTTTGATGAATTAAATTCAATAAAATCTCACAGGTTCTATCTTTCAAAGTGAGAGAAATTGGAGAAAATTAAAATAAAAGTATTTAGAATTCTGTAAATTAATTAAAATTTTCATCATTTAAGGGGGAGTCAATTTTTAGAATTTGCATAGGTTTTTCCTTTCTTACTTTCTGATGATTGGCTTAGACGCCTTGGAAAACACACACCGGTAAATCAAGGTTCAAATTATCGCACATCTATTGTATTACTCAATTATTTCGTACTTGTATCAAAATGTAAGTCATTTTAAATTAATGGAATTATTTTAACTACTTAAAATTTAGGAGTCTTTTGAGAGAACTTTTCTTAGATATCTTATATTTTCATGTTGTAAAAATAAAACTTTAAAAACAAACATACTTTACCATCTATCTACTTTCTCTAATATTAAGATCAGATTCAAGAAACTAAAATGGAAAATTAAATCTCAATATAATCCTTGGTGACGAGAATTGAAAAAATCAGTAATTTGTTTTCCCTCTTTAAAATCAAGAATTCAGATGTTTGACTACCATTTTGAGTGCAGACGTTTATAATGAATTAGAACCCATTTTAAACTATAGGTCCTTGATGAATTATTCCTTAACATAACCATAGAGCAATATGAAAACCAAACTGTGCGCGTGCTCTACTGCGTAAATAACGAATACAGGAAGGAATGGAGATTTCAGTTTTTGTGTTTGAGCAATTTTTAAAAAAATTTATGAGTTCTAGTTTGTTGTTGAATATATAACTATGTTGAATATATAACTACGTTATCTTCACAAGATATCTGATGAAGGAAAATGCAAACAAAATTTATTATAGAAAATAATGACATTTGATTGGTTTTTTTTAAATTTTTACATACTAAATGTTTTTTGAGAATTATATAAATCTAAAATCAACAGTATAGTTGATTTTGTTGGTATTTGTAATCATTCATCATCGTTTTTCTGTCGCACTTGGCAACATTTTTAAGAATCCATAGAATCATGTGTTATCTATAGAATTATTTAATAAGGTTTTACACTCTATGTGTTTATATATAGTCTCAAATAGTTTTCGAAAAGTCATGGGCACTCTACGTACACATTTAATCTCAAACATGATTAAAATTCCTGTCTATTATTGTGAATTATAAAGATGATGGCATTTGCAGTACTTTACTATTGAAATTAGTATATTTTCACACCAAAAGAATGGCTAGAAGTAATTTATCACTAAAAGAAATAAATGAGAAACCAACATCCATCGCTTGAGTATTAAATCACATTTTTAAAAATACAAAAATATGTAGCTTATTATTTTCGATACAATTTAAAAAGAATATAATTTTATTCAAAAGTTATATAATTTATTATTTATCAACACATAAACATTTATTTCTTGTATCAAGAAAATCTTTGTTTCAGTATTGAGAATTTTATACAGTTTAGTTTATTTTCTTTTCAATCAAAGATTTGAAATAGGGAGTAGGCAGGATTTTATTACTTTTATAAACATGACATCAGAAGCACTTTTTTATCCCTGAAGTTTTATGCTTCATTAATGAAATGAATGCAGTTGAAAGAATTTTTTTGCCTTAAGTTTCCGACTCTCCTAAATTTAAATGTATGTGTACATTTAATTATATTTTAGGAATGAGTGGTCATATTTAATGCTTAGTAAGTTTTATTTGGCTTATTTAAAAATACAATAGGTGCCACAATTTATTAAAATAATAAATTAACGTTTTGTATTATTCATCACTTTAAAACAACTCTTATCTGTTGAAAATAGTATTTGAACATTGATAATTTTCAAATTAGTTAAATGAAATGCGTATTTATACTAAATACATTATTCGCAGCTTAAATGTATGATTCTCCCAAAACATGAATATTATATAATTTCATTGCGATATATGTTTTTTAAAAAATTTATGCAAATTTTATAAGATTTGATCTATCTATATTAATCAATTCATTGGTAGTAAAATATTTTTTATACAACATATCATTCTCTTCTTTATCAAGAACTTTTATTTTGTGATCTCTTTTATCACAATTTTTCTTAAGCCTTTTTTAAATTTTTAACGAAAAACTTTCGTAAATTATCTTTAAGAATTCTTTTAAAATTTTTCAAAGGGAACAATTTTTTAATGAGAAAAAAATTGTTGAGTTGATAATATATAGTTTATTGATGTTACTTTAAAATTATGATTTTATTTAATGTCTTTAATGATAATATGTTTACGAGCATGTTTAAATTTTTTTTATCTTGTAAGAAATCACAGAGAAGAGAAGTATATTTTTTAATATAAAAGGAAAATTTAATATCCATTTTATAGTTTATCAATCAAATTATATATCAAAATATTTGTAAAAATAATACACTTTTTTTTAATAATTCTTAAAGAATAATCACTGCTTCCAGTTATCGAGGAGGATAATATTTGTATTTATACCCTGTGTAGAATGTTTCAAAGACCAAAACTGTGGCTCGGGAAATGTTTCCAAGGGACCATGCGTCGCCAAGAGTTGGCGAACCCTTGGAAGAGGAGAAGAGGGCTTTCTCCTCTTATTTCTCCAGTCTGTCAGCGGAGGAATTTAGTCGGCGCTTAAGTGATTTCTCTCGAAAAGTGGGATTTAGGGGGGATCTTTTTCCGAGAGGAATGGAAGAGGGGGCTTTGCGGAAATGCTGTTGGCAGGTGACTCGACCCTCTTTGCGCTCGCTATACATCAGCATTCTCTCTTCGTCCGACTTTGTGCAGAAATTTATTGAATTCTCTATTCCGATTGAAGTCTTATCTGCTTAGTTGTTGGCCTTTTCTCAACTTCACAGGGGGAAATAAATTTTTATTTTTATTCTTTTTTCTCTTTAAAAAAATACCGGTACCATCGAGATTCACTATTGCACCAATCTGAGCACTCATTGCAACAGTGATCTTTATGGTGAAACATTTTTACCGAAATCGAATTTAATTCCACTTTTAAAATAAATAGAATCTTTTCAAAATTTTCATCAACTGTGACTGTTTACAGAATTAGAGGAGAATAGGTACAAAAAAGAGCTTTATTATATAAGTCTGGAGAGAAATTGGTCACATTAAATATTGAATGTGGAATTAAATTTTGAAATTTAAGCTGTATAAGGCTGCTTTTTTTTCCAACAACTAAACATAGTAAATGGGGAATTTTAAAATTAAATTGTCAAAATCGAAATAATTGTAAGTAATTATTGCTTAGAAATTAAAAACTTAACAAAATATTTTTACATGCTTTGATAATTAAAGAAGGACTTTAGCTGGCAATAAGCTAATGGTAGAAATACGTTCTTCATAATGAATGATCTGAATTTGATCCCAGCTGTTTCTTATTAAAAAAAAGTGGTTTTAGTTTTTTTTTCTGCATTTTCATCTAGATTGGTGTATAGGAATTTTCCTGGTTTTCTCTCTTGGAGCAATAAATTCGGCTTGTTATCTATGAAATATACTCCCGGAAGAAGATATTAATGAATGTAATGAAAAAACATCATAACAGCTTTTGGTTATTTTGATGTTTCTTGAAAATTGTGAAAAAAATTTAACAACTAAAATTAAGTAGCTTAATAGATGAATTTTATATTTTTACTTCGAGTAAATGACCTGTTTATCACAATCTTCTGAATTATTAACTATTTGCTTATTATAATCTATTTGCAATTGTGCCATCTTAACTGATATAAAATATGTGATTAATTATTGCAATTTTCTTTTTGATTAACAAAAATATTAGGAAAATATATATATATATATATATATGTCGAATATTTATAAAAAGAGTTTTTAATTACAGTTTTTTTACCAATTTACAAAATTAAATTTAATTGAGTTTCAGAAACATTTTAAAAGATTACACAAACACCCACAGTATTTATGTATTTATTTATCGTGAAAAATGAAAATATGCGTGAAACTCGTTTTAAGAATGCTTAAATTATCTATAAAAATAAAATAAATACTAAGCAATTTATTGTAGAAAGTATTAAAAAATATACTCCTTTTATTTATAATTTAAATTACTAATTTCCGATACAATAAGTAAATCATAATACTAATAAAATTATTGATTACTTTAGACATATTTCAACCACCTGTTACTTATTTCGTGTTCATATATGTATATATATACATATATGAGCTAAGGCATGGAGGCGAGTAGCGTTACGCTGCTCCCTACCACAACAAACCAATTTATAGGTTGGGCCACATTCATACATCAGCACAGAAGAAAGGACAGAAAAGCACAGACAGAACAAAGAAAATAACATATATTCCCGAACCGGGATTCGAACCCGGGACCCACAAGCTCAAGAGTCAGGAACGCTATCCACTCTGCTATCGGTTGGTTTGTGGCCATATATAATAGTTTTTATTTTCCATCATCATTTTGATTTTATTTTATCATCAAACCAGCATATTTAAAAATCATTTGTCACCAAGAAAGAATTGTTAAGAGGTTCTATAAATTAGACTATACGACACGAAGAATTTTAGAGTAGATAAGTTACACGTCAAGTAGATTATAATCGTACTTTTTTCAATGCATTCTTACATTCACATTTCCTTTTTTAATAAAATAGGTTGCAATACCTAGTACAAAGAACTGTCTTCCTGGAATCGAAATGTGATACAACTGTGGTAATTTAAAATAATTACCCCAGAATTCAAGGAAAATATATAACCTTAGTATTTTTCTTTTAACAGCACATCACACGCATTATTTGGTTAGCACATTATAACTTCCCAAACATCCGTAGTTTACCTTTCTCAAATTTTCTTTTTTAGTAAATAGAATTATTTCATTAAAAAGGAATGGAATGGAAATAAAAATTTTGACTTTTGTTCAGATTTTCATTTGCAATTCTTTTCTTTTTAATGTAATTCCATTTAATCGAAATTTTCACAGTAAGTTTTATTTCTATCTACTATATATTCTTTATTTGTTATTTTCACAGAAATCATTCGTATTAAAAGATTTTTAGAAACTTCCTAAACTCTGATAGAATAATAATTTGGTGGATTTCCTTATGATTTATACAGTTTGTGATCGAATATATACTTAATCTTGTTACAAATAATTGAAATTTCATTAGAATTTGAAATCGCCTTCCTGTTGCCACGCAATAAACTTGACTTAAAACTTTTCAAAGATTCTTTGTCACATGCTCAAAAACTTATCAACAGAATTTTGCAATTTTTAACATATTTTTTAATTATTATCTTTCCAAGTATAATATTGAAAAGCAAAATCTTGGTTATATATACACCCAAATGAAATTCCAGGCAACTGTTTGCTATCCTATTAAATAAGAAAGCAAAATATGTCTTACATTTATCAACTAATAGCTTCCAAATTTGTAAAATCATTGAAGCTGTAGCAATTCTCAGAGCTATTCTCAAAATCATTTAGCAGAAATTCTACAAACCATATTTTTAGTATCTCTTGATGGATATTGATAATTAGAACACGTTCATTAACTAACAAAAGCCTAACATGATGTACATATTTAAAATTCATAAAATAATATTTATTTTATCACAATGAGAAATATTTATTCTAAGGAAATAGAATATATAAATCTTTGTGATGAAATAGAATTCATAATAAAAGTTATTTTTGAAAGGGATTCTTTTAAGGTATTTACAAAAAGTTAAATCTTTATTAAAATCTAAATCTGCATTTTATATACTCTTTGTAAGAATTTAAAAAGGAAAATCCTATGCAACGGCATAAAATGCTAGTTGTTGCCATCAGCAATAAATGAAGACGACGGCAAAAAGGAATGCATTTGTCCATCGCTCTGAATCGTAAATATTCATAGGTTGTAGGAACCATTCTCCGTAAATTCCATATAATCGAAAGCCTTTGATCCTAAGTTAATAGAGGTTTTCCATCAGTAACATGAATATTCTAAGAACGGTTAAGCGATTCGATATTTAGAATTGTGTCTTTGTGATTCAAATGTCGCAGTTGAGATACGCACAAGAGTTTCCTCTCAGTTTATGCATTCAACCGAAAAGTGTCCTTTCAATGAGCACTTGCTTCAGCTTTTTGATCGAAATGGAAAACATAGAATAAGAAGTGTTGTGGTCAAAAAAAGAAAATTATCTTGCATGTATTTAAAAACTAATATTATTTTTTCATTTTATATAAAAATTGTTATAATATGTATATTATTTGAGATTATATTCAAAGTATTTTACATTTATTCTAAATCTTTGAATATAACTTGGAAAAAAAGTAAACAAATATTTTTCGATGAAAATGGAATCATACTTTTCAGCGTGGTGGAGAGCTTGTATTTACAGATGGAAACTTTTGGTATTTTTGATTTTAGATTAATAAGTATGTTTTGCCTATTGAAATTCAAAGCAACAAAAAATGTTAATAGAAAGATAAACAAATGCAGTTACATTTACACAAAATTTTACAGATTTTAACTAAGCTTTGTTCAGAAAGCATGACCAATAAGCATTTATTACTTGTTTTTGCAATTTTAGTGAGCCATTGAAAGATGTACTCACTGTAAAAATTAAAAAAAAAAACTTTTCCATCCTACAAAAAATGTTTTACAAAATTTGATATATCAAACCATTAATGCTATCTGTCTTTATTAATTAGTTGTATTTATTCCTTAACTAAGTATATATTTGTACTCTATTGCGTAGAATTCATTGTACATTTTATATAACACAATTTTACTTGTTTTTAAAAATATTTCGTATTTCAGTTTCAGTTTAATTTAAAATTAAAATAATTACCAGCAAATGAATATATCTGATAAAGTGACGCTTTTTTTACGATTTATTATTTTGAGGGGAATTGTGATGATTGCATTGAACTGTTTATTATGGCTTCAGTTGGTTTAATTTTGAGTGAGCACCAAGACAAAATATAAATTCTTCCTTAAGCAAGACGTAAAGTCACTCAACATTTTTAAGCAACTCTTTCGTAGCCTTAATGTATCTTATCTTATAAAATAATATTATAGTTGCCTCCAATCACAGATATTTCATGTTGGAAAGAGGCAGAGATGATCGCAAATTGTTTATGAAACTTACACAAAAATCTTGATTCGATCTTTCACGACCACTGTCTGTTCTTCCTTATTTTAGTCGCGAATAAATCTCCCTAAACGTAGTGTCAGGTACTCTATTACAAGTTCTATATATATATATATATATATATATATATATATATATATATATATATATATATATATATATATATATATATATATATATATATATATATATATATATATATATATATATATATATATATATATATATATATATATATATATATATATACAGTTCTAATATCTAAATTTTCTTAAAATCATAAAACAATTCAAGTAACAGTTGATTTATTTTCCATAAGCATTTTTAATTCCAGAAATATAATTAAAAAACCTGTATAAACTGAAAATTATATACAATAATATCCATTTAAAACAATGCATTAGGTTTTAGAACATCATTGATAACGCCGCATTTAATATTTTAGTATTGACATTGTTTAAAAAAGAAAAAAAACATTACCAACAAATTTCTGTTAAATTTAAAATTGTTTTAAGCTGCAGATGCTGCATGAAATTCTATTATGGAACTTAGAAGAACTGCAATCGGAATATGTAGTGCGCATAAAACGATAGGTTAAAAAATGTAAATTTCGTTACCATTCTGAGATAAGAAAATTACGATAGTTGTTTTGCTTGCAAAAAAAAAAAAAAAAAAAAAAAAAAAAAAATTGAGATTTAAGTTAAAAAGTCTAAAAATGGGTAAATATAAGTTATTCAGTGGTTTATATTTTTGGTGAATGAAGGAATATTAACAATATGACAAAAAATGATGATGTTACTGAATGAACCTTACTCTGTTTCAGATAATTCTTTTATGTGACCAATGGAAAGCTACTGTTGAAGTCCACGCACCCAGAAATTTTTATTTAAGTAGTTAGTACGCAAACACATTAAATGTTTCATCATGTGAAATAATGTAAATAATTCCGCACAACTATATTATTCAAATAATAGAATGTTTGAGATGAATTTTAACATGGTAATGAATCCAAATTACACTTAGAAAATAATAGTATACAGTATCTGATTTGAAATCAACTTGGAACACGTTATTCTCTATCGGACATCCACGGAAGAGATTCATTGCTAGAAAATGTTATCGTTGTTGAATGCCCAGATCTAAGTGTTTATTAACTTAAGGCGAAGCTTTTTTATTTCAATATTGATTACATTCTTGATGCAATGGTTTTTGTCCGGGTACAAGAAGTAATGAATTGAATTAGAAACACTATTCTCAACTGTTAAGAGTATACATCATGAATGATTATTTTCTGTTAATACATAATTCAACACGACTTGATGAAACCAGCTGGATCATTGGACTTGAATCCACACAGTCGATTAGAGCAAAAGATTTTGAAAGACGGATAATTCAATATTCCATCTCACTTAAACATAGTTATATATTCAATATTTCTGGATTTAACTTTTTGTGAAAATAATTAAACGTAAAATTGATTGTTTAATGGTTTATGGTCAAACTGTTGACTATCGACTCTTTAACTTGTATCAAACTAACGGATCTTATTTCTGAGAAATTATAATTGGCCGATAAATTTAATTTCTGTATCATTTTTTTTACCTTACTATGGTTGCAAAATGCAATTCAAATTCATTGAATTTTGGTTGCTAATAATCATTACATTTTAGACTTTTCGGTTAAAGTCAACAATCGGGTACACCTTGAATTTTTGATGTAAAGATGCGCCTACCAAGATGATCCCTTGCTACTATACAAAAGCTCTACTAAGTACAAGAGTTACTAGAAATTGAACTATATCCCCAAAATTTATTGTCAAATTTTTCGCCAAACCAAGAGTTACCCGATTCTACACCGATCCCGATTTTTCATTAATTTTTGAAAATATGTGTGACATATAATTAAAAATTTTTTTTCCATGTTTATGTTGCATGTTTTCTCCAAAGTACAATTTTTTTCAGATCAGTACATATTAATTTTATTTTTAAACAATTCTGTGATATGATGACAGAATAAATTAAAAATGATATCATTTTTTATATATAAATGAGAGAGAGAGAGAGAGTACAGGGATAATTTTTTAAACCTCGAAACAGTATTACAAGAGATGTTATTATTTAAATTTAGTTTTATCCAATTTATGTCATTGAGTTTTACAATCATTTTTTAAGCTAAAATTAAGATTTAGATCTACGAAATCATACTTTTTGAAGATCATTAACTAAGTTTGCTGAATTTAGAAATAAAATACATTGTCATAAATTATAAGAACTGTATGCATAGCGTATACCTGATTTTCATATATGCCATTTACGGTGTATTTATCATATTGGTTTATAGAATTCACGTACATGTTGCCTTATATAAATAAAATGCTTACTCCGTATTAGCATTTCAATAAAGAAAAATATCATTCTAAAACCAACTAACAAAATAAATTTATTGAGTTACCAGAGAGTATTTACATGTTCTGATATTGTGATGGATCTGTTACATGAATTCCTGTATAGAAGCAATGTAATTAAATTCAAAATGTATGTCACATATTGCATCAGCTTCCAGTTTTCCCACAGAACCAAGCATGCGCATGAATTAAAATTAAATATTCGCCAGTGCAATCCGACGGAAAGATGAATTTTGATGTGGTTCTTTTTTTAAAAAATCTAGATCCGCTTCCTTCTCTCCCGCTCCTGGAAACCGTAATATGCGACGGATTTAAACTCTCCCGTCCTCGCCGGAGACGAAAGCTGGCGGAAAGTTCCTCGCACGCCACACTGAGCGCGTCTTTATTCCGAAAACATTTATGCACGATCAATAGGAAAAACAGGATGAAACACAGCATCTTACACCCTAATGCGAACTGCATGTAAAATGACATGTGGAGAGTGGGAGGGCACGCGCAGCCCCTCTCTTGGCCGCTCCGGGAAAAAATAGAGTGAGTCACCAGCATGCTCTGAAAGTATTCCAACCCACTATGGTACTTTGAATCCTCTGGATATTTTTGCAAGATTCTCTGATGATGGAAACATTTTTTTGTGTGTGAGAATGGGTACTCATTACAAAGTCTATTTTTAATCCATATTTAAAACTAATTAATAATTAAAAATAGGTAATAAAAATGTTCTAAAACACCACTCTTTTTACCTTCCCTTCAGTTTTATTCAGCACTAGAAACCATTCTATTTAAGTGTACTTTAATTAAAAGTAGAAGCTCTTTTCTTAATGGAAATTCTTTAGGAATTTTATTTTAAATTCATACAATTTAATATTTTATTAAGACATTAATAACAGGTTGTTGTTCTTGTGTACCAGCTAGGCTGGCATTATGTGGTACGCTGCTCCACTTTTCCAACTGAACCATGATTTGGTGGGGAGTCCGACTTCCTCAGCACACACATGCCATAGGTATCCGTTTATAGGGTAGGCAAGCATTCACTACCCATTCATACAAGGAAATGAGAAAGACAGGATAGATAGGAAAGTTCATCCATCCCTGGACCGGGATTCAATCCCAGGACCTCCCTATCTGCAGTCAGGTACGCTGACCACTAAGCAAGTTGGGCGGTAGTCATATGTTGTAAATAGCTGAAGTGAAAATTTGTTCTAAAACAGCCTTTGTTTTGACGTCACTTTAGTTTAATTATGCTCTGCCAACTATATCCTTTAAAAATAGTCTTATTAAAGGTTGTAAACCTATAAATATTTATTTAAGAATAGAGATTAATTAATAATGTTATTTTCAATTTGATCTGAATGAAAATAGCTAGAGGAAATTTATTCTAAAATATAGTTTATTTTGTCGCCACTAATGTTTTATTAAGTTATAAACGACATCTTTTATGCAAATACTTTGATTAAACAAGGAAGATATTTTTCTAAAAAATAGAAACTCGTTAGGAATTTTATTTTTAATTTTGTTTAGGCTGAAAATAGCTAAAATAAAAGTTCAATCAAAAATATCAATCATTTTGTTGTCATCTCAGCTCATTAAGCATAGAAAAACGTCGTTTAAAAATACCCTAAATAAAGGTAAAGGATATTTTCTTAAGGATGGAAACTCATTAGAAATTTTACATTTAATTTTGATTAAGCTGAAAAAAAAAAAAAAAAAAAAAAAAAAAAAAACGGAAATTTGACCTAAAATATCACTCCTTCTATTGTTACTTTAGTTCTTTAAACGCATAAAACCAATTTAAGTTTGTCTTCCAAAATGCAATAACAGTTAATAGGTATTTAAAATACTAGTACTTAAGAATTTTTACAAATACGGACATGCATCAGAATTTCATCGGAAATGCTTAAGGATTTCTTGTTGTAATAAACCACTCGCAAAGAAACGAATTTTGTTTGTTCCATAGAATACGAATAAGTTAATCACCATGAGTAATGAATGGTTTTGAAATTAAAAGACAATATATTTATATTTTTCATTTTCAAATAAATTACCAATATATTTTTTAAGATTATGTAAAATATAGGATTATAAGAAAAATAGACCTGCTCCCTTTAAAGAGACCAATATTTGTAAAACAATATAAACACTTAAGTCACAAAGTTGATTTGATGAATGTAAAATGTGAAATTTATTCGTGCTTTTCTTAATGAAACATTATCTACTCGTATAAATCTGATTTCAGTAATTTCCATCTCAGATAAAACTTAACTACTTAGCTAATTTGTTAATTTATTTATTTGAGAATTAATTTGTTTATTCATTCAAGTGTTTGAAGAGGAGCATGTCTATCTATGCTCTAGCTTAATCTTTTACTTCAAATATATTTTCCTGTTTGGGAACTTTCTTTGAGACTTTAAGGTAAAAATACTGTACAAAAATTTCACGCATTTTTTAATGCAAAATTATATCTAAGAAGAAAAGAAAAATTACTTTTCTTGAAATGAATTTGAAAATCCAGTGAAAATGAGACAAACACATTGTTGAAATCCTTTATTTTAAAGATAGCGAAAACACAGAAGAAATCTTTGGCATCATGCTTGCAATATTGCAGATTCTAAAGCAGCCGAAGACTGTCATGTTGAGGGATCCTATGGATTTCTTTAAGGTCCAGTAGAATGGCACTGAGGGGAAGATACCTGATAAGGTATCACAATGAGAAAATAATTAGTAAGGATTAAAACTATTCTGCACAACTAATACTGGCTCAAGTAACTCAGTTGTGTTGTTTTTCCGTATTTAAAAAAACCACAACACATGAAATCCCATTCGTATACAGTACCACACAGAAAAGTGAACGAATGTGGTTTCACGAGGAAAATTTAAATATTGGTGTACTGCATAAGAAAGTGAAAATCTGATGTCTCATGTAAACTGCGAATAAAATTATTCGCGTGAAGAATGAATAGTTTCACTTCCTTTTATATTTGATAGGAAAAGGTTAGGAAAAGCTTAAATTTTTTTCTGGTATTGAATATTTTCAAGACTAAAGAAATGATATATTCGATACCATTCATTGATAATTATAGAAGCATATGCTTTTCTTCAATGTCAAATAAATAAGGATGGGGATAGTTTGAAAGAGAGATGTCTCCTTCTTTCAATGCATTGCTACAAATTCTTCTCTTTCAAAAAATAATGTTTTAGAAGACTTATTATCACAACATCATAGTAATTAATCAACCCTAATGCTGTATTGCTATTATGTATTTTATATTCAGGTTAGTTTGACTGTCGTTATATGACTACTTTTTATTCACAAAGGCTGATTTGGTTGGGATCCATAGTTTACCCTGGACTCCCAATCACGGCAAGTAGTCATGGTCGAAGTAGGAATTGGATTGACAACCTGTTGAATTGAAAGTCCAGTAAACTAATTATTTAACTGTGTGCTTGAGAACTTTATATTGGGATTACCTATTTAAATTATAAACTGTGTGACTATATAGAGATATATTAACCTTTCTCTCTTTTCAGAGCTTGGTTGATTTTAAAAATACTTTGAGTCTTTAAATACTTTTAATATCTAAAATACCCATTTTCTTTTTTATCTTTTCGAGTATGATACGTATTTTATGATTTTCATTAAAACTATGTGTTTTAGAATCGTTGCACTTCCAATTTTTTTCTACCTATTCAAAACCCTACGCACACTATTTATCAATAATGGGAACGCTTGTTTCATTTTGTTATTTTTGGCATTCAAAAGTTGTTCTACCATTTTTAAGCTTCAAAAGTGTACGCCAAACACTAAAATTGACCTTATCACCTGATTTTGGTTTAAAATGAAGACCCACTTGTTGATGGAATTTAATCCTTTAATCAGTAAGCCTGGGCTCAAACTTTTTCATGTAATTGCTACGTATGTCATTATGTATTATGTTTAACGACTTCAATCTGCGGGAATAGATAGCTGGAATCGCATCGTAATCATCTGACCTTATATTCATCTAATATTAGGTCAGATGATTACGATAATCATCTATTCCAACCTACAATAAGTTTATCAATGTACAAAATTTTAAAGGCAGTCATTGGAGGATTTTTTAAAGTGTTGTTTAAATATAAATGAAGTAAAAGATTTAATGGTCTACACTTAAACAGATTTTTAAATACGACAGCGTAGAATATTAGTACTTAATTTTGGTTAAATGCTTAAAATTCCAAAATTTTGTTATAGAAAAAAGCTTTTGTTTAGCAACAGTTATAATAGAAATGAATTCAATGATAATGCAGTGACAGAATCAAATATTTAAGTTATAAAACTATCGAAATTTATTTAAAACAAATTACAGTAATTATAAAAAATGTCGTTTCATAACATTAAAAAAACTTATCAATGTTTAATGTTGTATGTTTGTTTTTAATTTTCTCTTCTTTGTAAAAGTTTATCATTTCTTTAGTTTTTATTTAGTTGAATGCAATTTGTTGTATTCTTGCGAGCATTTTGTAATATTAATAGCTGTTAGAAATGAATGTTGTTATTTAATGACTTTTAACTCATACATGCAATCTTCCATGAGATTTGTTTAATGGAAAAGCAATATGATATCTGTTATAAGGAATTGCAAATTTTACCACTTCTTAGTTATAATATATATGATCCTAATTGTGAGTTATCTATTTTCATTTCGTAGTTTCAATATACATTATTATTATTTTATTTTTTTATACAATACACTTAAACAAAATATTATTAGGCATATGTTAATTAGAAATTAAGTTATATAAAATTTACTATATACAAATGAATTTACATGAAATTCATTATAATACGAGTTTTAGATTATATAATAATTTTCAAAATGATTATGTAAAATAAATGTATCTCGATAACATGCGATAAATGAGTAACAAATAAAAATCGAAACAACTAGATTTAAATTATAAGCTTAAATAACTATTAAGGTTAAAAGCGCTTAATTTTTCTATCTGTGTATCTGAAAATAAATAGCTGTTTTAGATTCTCAGACAGTGTTTCTACTTTTTAAAATTTCTCTTTTAAATAATATTTGTGTTTAAAAACACAAACATGCAGTAATTATTAGAATTTATTTAAACATAAATTTTCATAAAATAAATAAGTAACAAATAAAAACATAAACAAGCTAGAACTAGAAATTCACATTATTTTTTTTTAACTATTATTTTCAATTAAATATTTTAAATTTATAATTTTTAATCTTTCTATCCTTCTAAAATACAGTAATTTTAAAATTCTTCGATAGCTAGTCTACCTATGCTATGTCTACCTTTTTGTTATAATGAAACATTATATTTTTAAATAACAGCTAAAAAAAATGTAGTAGTTTTCAGGTAGAATAAACCTTAGAAATATTTTTTTCTATAGAATAAATAAGAGACAAAGCAAAAGTACATAAAATAAAAAGCCAAACTAATTCTAACATTTTAGAGCTTAAATATTTATATAAAAAATTCAAATATAATTAAAATACAAATTATACAATATTAGATAATTTATTAAACGAAAATTATTTTATAAATGACTTTAAAACAATGATTCGGTTGAGATTTCTTTTATTCAAGTCATACAAATGCATAAATCAAATTTCATTCATGAAAAATTTTGGATTTCATTCCTATTCCTAAATAATTGTTGATATACGCAAATATTCTATTACAAGAAAAATATAAATACTATAAAAATGTGAACCATTCTTCTTAAGAAAATTATCATCAGTGCATAAAAAAGATGAAACATTCTTATATGAAAAAAATATTTTTGAATATGGTAAAGAAACAAACTATTCTGTTATACGAAAATATACTTTTCATTGTATTAAATCATTGGAATAGTTTTTTACAGGAAAAATATTATTAAATATATTTAAGAAATAAATTTTTTTTTATCCATTATTATAAAAAGTGATACACTGTGTTATATAAAATGTAGTATGTAAGTATGTATGAGTATATATATATATATATATATATATATATATATATATATATATATATATATATATATATATATATGTATGTATACATACATATATATATATATATATACATATATATATACATATATTAAATGTATAGTTATATATATATGTATATATATATACATACATGAAACAAAAATTTAATTTTAGTGCATGGGGGTATATTTATTTTCACAAAAAGCTTCCTTCTAAGTTCAGTAGGTGTTATAATTACATATATATATATTATATATATATATATATATATATATATATATATATATATATATATGTACATATACATATATATATATACATACATATATA
Source organism: Latrodectus elegans (assembly GCA_030067965.1). Taxonomy (NCBI): domain Eukaryota; kingdom Metazoa; phylum Arthropoda; class Arachnida; order Araneae; family Theridiidae; genus Latrodectus; species Latrodectus elegans. Next base: position 44,271,402 of record CM057816.1, on the reverse strand, counting down.
TATACATATATATATACATATACATATATATGTATACATATACATATATATATATACATATACATATATATATGTATACATATACATATGTATATATACATATACATATATATATGTATACATATACATATGTATATATACATATACATATGTATATGTATACATATATATTTGAAAATGATGCCATCTATAGATATACATACATAGATGGCATCATTTTCAAATACAGACATAGACTTCATTACTAGATTTTGTTTCAAATTTCCTTCTGCTATGTCATATATGTATATACTATGTTGTATGGATACATATTTATGTATGCAGCGATTTCGTGTTTAATGAATATCATGAAACTGTTAAATAAAAGATTATTTTTAAAGACAAAAAAAAAAAAAGTCTCTTATGAGTACTGTGTCTTTCTGTCTCTTCCTTGCCTGCTCTTGTCCCGTTTTTCCTCGGAGCGGGAGGACGGAGAACGACTTAATAAATACTCTCTTATGGAATCCGAGAGCAATGCATGACTATCGAAGCATGAACTGGGGTGGGAGTGCTCGTTTCCCGACTCCCGGGTTGCTGCTTTTTCCGGTACTCAAAACTTCATCTTCTTGAGATTCCTGAGATCCGGCGCCAAACACTCTTTCCTGAGGAGCTCCGATGCGCTTCAGCAAATCAGTTTTCATAATCTATCAGTTTTAGGACGAGGATAAATTTGGGAGTTAATTGGGTGCGTGTGTGTGTGTGCGGCAGCGTTACACAGGAAATAATCTTGTTATAGGAACAAACAGGAATGACTCTTGCATTTGAAAACAATGGCATTCAAATAATGTAACATTTGTTCAAAAACTATAAGATTTAACATTTTTAAGAAACACTGAAATGCTTTTTAGAAGTGTATAACTTATATATGTTCTCATGATTTAATACTTATGAACTGTTTTCAAAAACTCATGAATAATTTTTTGAAAACAATTTACATTGACTCCAAAAACATCATTCAGAAATTTAAAAAAATCATTAATAGTTTTTCAGAAATCAGTCCTAATTTATAAATTAGTAGAATTTTAGATATTTTTTTATATTCGAATTAAAATGAGAATTTGTTGCGATTACATATTTTGTTGATACAGATTTATGTAGCTGAAAAAGTATTATAATAGAACTTTCTATTGAATGACTGCAGTCGTTATTTCGAATGTCATATTTGTTATATTTTATTCTAACATAAACTCCAAAATATTTTCATGGAAGAAAATTTTATACAACTTCATTCTGAAGAATATTCTGAGCAAAACCATATGCATGTAATTTATTTTTCCAAAAAAACTCATCAAGGCTGAAAAATTGTTTTAGCTCATTTCACTTATACACATAACTAAAAGTTCATAATTATCAATCCTTAATTAATTATTCTAATTGTACAGGCTTCTAAAGTTTGTGAATTAAGAGGGTGAGTCATCATCTTAAATTTTGAAAAAAGTGGCTTTAAAATAAGAAAAATATGTATCTCATATAGAATAAATATCTTATATAGAAAAAATATATATCTTGATAGAGAATTGTGTACTTTGGGTTTAGTTCATCAACTTTCAAGACACCATTTGGCAACATGTGTTTTATTAAAATAGAGATGAACTAACTACTCTATAATTAATGTTTTGGTCTTTGGATCTACAGTTCGTGGATTTGATTCTTATACAAGATGCTTTGATCTGGCTTGTTTATCATTCAACGGCCAGTTTTTACATAGGAACATTAATTAAATTGAGACCTATATCTTGAGGTGGATTTCGAACCACTATGAACATTCATGACCAAGGTGGACATTGAGAATACGAACTGTTGAGAGACAAAGGCCAGAGCGTTGACCACTCAACTACCAAACTCGCTTACCTGAAGTGTGGATGTTCAAAGTGATTCGAAATCCCCTTTCAGATATAGGTTGTGGTACGATTAATCTTCGTGTGTAAAAGCTAATTGAATAAATATTTAAAAGAAGAGCAAGTGAATGCCTTAAAATTTTTTTATTATCAGGTTTTTAAAATATTTTAAAGATCTACATTTTCAGTTGGTTTTGAGAAAGAAAATAGTCAAGGAAAGCAAAATATTCCCTTTTTGAAAAAAAAACGTGAACAGCATGCTTTTTAATGCAAAAAATCGTGTAATTTTGTGATTGTACAGATATTTCACTACAAATTAGGACATGCTTTCTAAAATTTATTTTATTAAAATTACTGAAGAAATGACATGAAAATGCAATACTATGGTTTTGTCTTTTCTTTTTTCCAAACATAATGAGTTTATAAAAGAGATTATAAAATTTTATTTAATATAGGATGGACATGAACAAAATATTTAAGAAGAATTCATGCTAATTTATAAATTATAAGTTTATTGGTTGGAAAATTATTTGAGTCAAGTGACTTTGAACATATCCTGTAAAAAATACTGCTAATTAATAATTATCAGAATACTATATAGGTTTATTTTGGGACATATTTAGATTTATTAAATTAAAAAAAATTATTTAAAGATAAGAAATGTTTTTAGGCAATTTGTGAAGCAAATACTTAAACATGCTCTTTTAAAAATATATTTGTGAAAATGATATATTTCTCTAGAGAGTAGCGTAACAGTTTAGAATGTTAATATACAGAATACAATAACATTTTGAAATTATTTATTAAGGCAATAAAAAAGTTTTGAAAGTAAATCACCAATCCTTGTTCATTTATGCACTTGCTAGATTTAATTTAAATAGATATTGAGGTTGATTCTGCATTTTTATAGTACCGATCTATTATTAATTGCTGCGTTGCATTTGAAACAAGACAGCTCGATTAAATTAAAATATCTCGTAACTTTAATGGCTTTATTAAAGCTGTGAAAATAACTTATAAACTATATATTATTGAAAATAGAAGCATATATTATATTATAAATCCATAATTTTTTTAATCTTTTTGGTTTTGGAATAAATGAAAACCGTTTATCAACTGCATATTGCTGTTATTAACAGATGAATATTTATTTACTAGATTTGTTGCAAAATATTTGTTAAGTAATTTGCATTCACTGTAAATTAGCATTGTCTTAAAAATTGTATGTTTTAAAATAATTTTTTATTGGGTGTCCCAAGAAAACATTTCTCACATTACTTTTTGTAGTATAAATCTGAATTTGTATCACAGCTTTTATAAGGAGGTTTCTAAAGCAAAATAATAACATGCTTGTTGGAAACTAGAACAAAAGAATGCGAAACGTCTTAAAAGAAGCTAATATATAAATATATTTATAATTTAGGTTAATGTAAAATGTATTGGTGTTTTACAACATAATTGATTTATATCACTTCCTATACATGAAATAAATTAGAGTAATTCTTACATAAAGTAAACATATATAAGTACAATAAATGGCTTTTTCCAATTTTTTTCATTTTTATGGCAACTAAATGTACGCATTATTTATTTATTTTTATTTGTTTTTTTAAAATAAGGTATTTATTTAAACTGAGAACTTTTATTTTTATCTCAATTCTTGGATTCTGGCCACCAAAAATGAAGCACATACTCTCACGTACACACGTATACACGTAAACACACGCACTCGCAACCAATTGTCAAATTATAAGTAGAAATTATTAATTTAACAGCTTCAAATTAAAAAAGTTAATTTTTTCTTAGGATATTGTTCAATTGGAAAAATGCAATTTAGAGACACGATGCTCATAATTAATCGACATATGCAGCATGAAATGAAAATGATGATGCCAAAATATAAAATACGTAAGCAAAAAAGTTACGTTAAAAAGGAATTTTACCTCAATCCCCTCCCAATGTTGCGGGTGCCATTCTGAGAGTGCCGAGGGTACGCCCGATTGCTGTTTGATAGAATTAACCCCGACCTCAGGACACTCTCTTCACTTCACAGAGAAAAATAAATCGATTGTCGATTGCTATTCTTTTCTTTTCTTTCAGAGAAATCTTTAAAATAAATATACCACTGAAAATATTTATTGCAAAACGCTTTTAAAGTGGAATTGTTGGCGACAAATAAATCAATAAAATTCAAAACAAATTATTAAAATATTCCAAACAAATTGTGTGTTTATATATATATATATACATAACTACTGCTTTATTATATAAATAAGGAATATAGGTTCTTCTTTTATAATAGATTTTTTCTTCCCTTGTCAATAATTAATTGTACTTTTTTATTTCACAATTTTTAAGTGAAGATTAAGTGCTACATATATCTATTCATAAAATATTATTTAATAAATTTACAAGCAATAAATGCTTTATAAACACAAACCTATTATTTATTTATTTGTTTGCAGTACAATTTATGCTGCTTATTTCAGCCAACCGAAAAGCCACTGAACATGGCTAATCATCTTGCAATTTTGAACCACTAACAAATACGAGGTCGACACCTAAGCTGGCACTCATATACACTACACGCTCCACCAATGGAAGGAAATTGCGACCACGAACTATTTTGCATGCCCAATCACTATTAATACTTATGAGATGTTTTCGGATTGGCAACGTATAGAACCAATTACCACTTTATACGAAGATCATATTTTCTGTTTAAGAAAAGAAGTGGAAGATAAGTGTCACAACCATTGATTTCCAAAGCAAAGATTAAATCATTTTAATATCCAATAACGCAGTAGAATTTTATCATGTTAATATTTCATGAAGCATGAGTTTACACTTAGCACCCACTATTTCTGAAATAATTTCAATTTTAATTACAGAGATGTTCCAGAAAATCACCAGATTTTATTACCCTGGGAAAATTATGAATTTCCTTAGTTACAAAACTACAAAAATAAAATTTTTCAACTAAAATAGACCTGCAAAATGTATAAAGGGTATTTAAAACGGTATATATGACAAATGCAATTTTGAAGTTACAACAAATGAGTTAAAATAATTTAGAGAATGATGAGTTCTTTTATATTCCTAGTTAATTTTATTCTTATAAATCAAATGAAATTGTGTCTTATTATACTTTTAATTTTGTTAATTATATTTTTTTATTCTGCTTAAATATTTCTTTCTAATTGAATGTTTAGAAAAATATTAAAACTCTAATTCCTCAAATTTTGTTTATCTTTTATTTTTAAACAATAAAAAAACATAATTTCAAGAAATAAGGTGTGAGCACGTTTTGAATTCAATATATTTTTTTAATGAAATAATAGAGTTTAAGAAGTTTATGAGAGAGTTAATAAATATTTAGTTGTTAAAATAATTCTTTAATAATTTGTTAAAATTATTCTTTTGAGAATTTATATTATAAATTTGACAGTTTCTTTTTAAGTTATTACTGAAAATGTGAACTTTGAGTTTTCCTTTCCCAATACATATTTTACCTCTTACAAATAATGTTTGAGTTATTGAAAAAAAAATACTAATACTGCATTTAGGAAAAATAAATGATTGAAAAATTTGTTTTAACAGGAAGAAGATATATGCTTTATGTGATCCATTCTTTCTTTGGAACGACCATCATTTTAAAGTTCGTTTATACAAAGAGATATACAAACTCTCATAAATCATATAATTTGGGGAGATCTATTTCGCTTTAACTGGCTTTTTTTTTTTACTTTCATCATAATTTAGATCAGATTTTTTCCCTGAATTTTTCCCTGAATCCCTATTCATGATTAAAAAATGAAGTCACTGTCGATAGGGAAGGAAAACCTTGTTACCTAATGACGCGTCCCTATCAGAAAGAAGGGGAAAATTTCCCCCCTTTTCTCACTTTTCAAAATGCTTAATGACTGAAAGATAAAGCATCTGCCCTTCTTTAAAAACACCTCATGACTGACACATTTTACAGTAAGAATAAGAATAGATTGACTGAAGATATATATATTTTGTTCAATGATTCGGTGGAAAAAATTGAATAATATTGATTTTTAATGCTGCCATCACTTCTGTCCAAAGTTTTATTTTTATGCACTTTTATTTTCAGACGATATCTGGACCTATGTTACCAAAATAATATGCTCTTAATAGTTGCTGAAACGGAGCTATCTGTTGATAGTTAATACAATGCTTTTTTCAGCCTAAAAGTTCGTGGTTTCCATTTCCTCTTTAGACGAAATTCTAATTTTTAACACTTGTACATTTATTCTAGACAGAACCAGGAGCTACTGCATCTATACATCTATTTAATTGATAAAAATTCTCAGTTTTGGAATATAAATATTTAACAGTGATGGTGAGCAAGTTGGCAATTAAATGACTAGCTGCCCAAGCTGAACTCTTCAATATTTCTTTATTACATTTTCTACCTTGAACTAAATGTTGCTTTTCAATTCTTCTATTGTTTCATTGAAAACTGTTAATCTTATTTCTGCTTAAATTTGATGAGTTTTGAATCTATGATGTCCACATTTTTGATGAAGGAAAATTATATGTGTGTGTGTTGTGGACGATAGACCATTAACCGTAACTTAAAAGTGAACTTGCTGACACAAGGTTTTTTTCCATGGTTTCCAATTCAACAGTTTGCGGTTTCTAATCCCACGTTGGGCTTGGGTACTTTTTTAAGCGATTGGAATCTATTCATACTATGAATCTCAATCAAATTAGACCTCCTATGTATATAAGGGATTGCAAATTAGCAAACATATCAAATCAAACCAATTTAACAATAATAACTTTTCTTAAACGATTTAACAAGCTATGTATTAAACCTTATTAAAATGGAAAAATTAATAATAAACAATTGTTATACAGATTTCCCTAGATTTCTTAATTTGAAAGAATTCAATAAGTTTTGTACATTTCATCAGTAAAAATATGAATGAGTTTTCAAGATTCATATGCTGAGAGACATCATGGTATGGAAAAGTGCTATTATTATGTATTAAATTAATATGTGCTACAAAAGTATAAAACAAAGTTAATCATTCTTTACGCTAAGAACTATGAGGAGACATTTTTGATAAAATATTGTATTGAATATAGTGAGCATGCTTTAAATGTCATAAGAAGTCAAAAGATTTAAGATATAAGTTTGTTTGGATTACATTTTGAAAAGAAAAATGTAAGTAGCAATAACATGTCTGTACAATGAAAGCAAGTTTTTAAACAAAAATATACTATTATTAAAGAATTACGTCAGGTAATTTATAGTTCTAACAAAATAAATTTTCTATTAATAAAATAACGAATACCTATGAGTTTATATTGCTCAGTGTTTGTAATCAGAAATAATTGCATTACTAAAGAAAATCCTAATGATATGACAGATCATCTCAAATGAGAAAAAATTTTGAATCTATATATTTACCACGAATTCAAGAGAAAGAACGAAGACTAAAATGCTTTTAAAGTGTATTAAACTATCTCCAAAATATATGTTATCTGCTCTAATGTATTGCTAAAAATGAGTTGCATTACTGACAAGTAACTTTTCTTAATCGCTTTATTTCGTTGAGAGAATAAAGACAAGTAGAACAACTAGAATACACCTTAAAGAAAATCCTAATGATTTTTGATCAAGAGGAAGAGCAAGATTTAGATGAAAGAAATTTGAAGTCGCGAATTTCTAATTAACAATTTATATTAATTGGTCATGTGGAATGATGAAAAGTCTTAAAAAAGATCATATTTTACTAACTCTTTACGAATAGTCTTTAAAGATTATAGTACTAATGATAATAAAATGATGTTGCTATTCTCCCTATGTCCAGTCTCTGTGGTACATCATCTCCTTCTATGATGATGTTACTTTTATTACGTAATAAACTGGAAAAATTTTACAGAATTTACTCTTCTGGATTTACTAAATAATGTTAAACAATAATTTTAATAAGTGGAAAACGATGTGTTAAAACTTAACTTTTTAATTAAATTTTGAGCAACTAAATTTAAATGAAGTTTAATTTAAATGTCTTAAATTAAATCTTAATTACTAATCTCAAATCTAAATGAAGTTTAATTTAAATGTCTTAAAAATTAAGCAGTCTGTATTTAAATGAATTGAGTTTCTAATGAAAAGAAGTAGCTGTTATAAATACAACGTCCAAAACGGTGTCCCAAAACGTTCGTATAAACTCTGCACAGTTAGATTCCCGTTATGAGTACATTAAGAACTGCCCAAAGAAGCGTTCTGTACGATCCATAGTTTACGAGAAAAATATGAAAACTAAAGTATGACGTCACTTCCGGTGTAAGAAAAAACACTTTAATGAACATATCAAAAGCAGTATATGCATAATTTAAAGCAGATGTTCAAAGTGCCCGCCTTGAATGTTGAGGCAGGCTTGAGCACGCCGTGGAATGACTGTCATCACACGTTGCAGCATCACGGGGTCCACGGAAGTATAAGCACAATGAGCAGACGAGCAACTAAGTCCATTGGTGTTGGCACTACGTTTAAATACACTGGTTTCTTAAGATGGCCTTATAGGAAAAATCCAAAGGTGTAAGGTCTGGAGGACATAGAACCGGACCCCCACGTCCGATCCAGCTGCCGGAGTATTCCATATCCAGCCAACCACGTACAGGAGTACAGAAATACGCCGGTGCCCCATCATGCTGAAACCAAAGGCATTCCCATTACATCAGCCGTGCATTAAGTACATATCGTAGTAGTCACGAACGGAATACATGGCCACCATACGAAGACTACTCGTAGCTGCAAGATGCAGCCTTTTAAATACCAGTTTAACGACGGCTTAACGCCATTCCATGGTGAGCGCGCATGCATCACGCGATATGCACGGCGAACGTTTGAAACATTATCGTCTGGAAAGATATTCAAATATTGTTGTTGATATGCCCATTAAAGTGCTTTTTTTCCTTGAACTGGCAGTGACGTCATACTTTGTATTTTGTATTTTTCTCGTAAACTATTGATCGTACAGGAACGCTTTTTTGTACTCCTAACGAAGAATCTAGCTGTACATAGTTTATGCGGTCGTTTTGGGACACCTTGTATATCTTAAAAATGTGTAATTTAATAAAATTTAGATCCATTTTATCTCTCTTTGAGCAATTGTAAGAAATTAATTATACAAAAAACTTTTTTAATTATTATTATTCAGGTTTCTTTCTCTTTCTAACATCCAGTCTTTATCAACTATTTAAACCTTATTGCACGGTAACGAGATATTTTATGCTAATTTACATAATGGATTATAGCTCACTCAATGTCACATTCCTTTTATGTCTTTCTTCTAATTACGTAGATTCCAAAATGGATCTTCAAATTTAAGAAACGGCAAAACATTGAGATGTTCTGTAATCCACAGAGATATTATATCACTTGGAGGGCATTGTTATCATGACGTATTTGGCGTGCACCTGCCGCTATTAATGTGCACGATGATGTTCGGTTGAGCCAGAAAACATATTAGTGTACCTAATTTGAACGGAAGTAACGGAACTGTGTCTTCTCTTAACAAGCACAGCAAACTTAGGATTCGAATATCAATACCAAAAATATTTATCAAGTGCCATATTACAGAGTATCTGCGCTAATAATAAAACACTTTGTCATAAATATTTGCCATGAATACTTCAAACTACAAAGAATAAACTGATGTGATTTAATGAAACAGATCGTTTTTAGGAAAATGTAGAGAAAAATCCACAAGAAAACATAATTAAATAAGGAATTATTTTAAGTTCTGAAGCATAGTTTATGATTTTTTTTTTATTCGTTGTAATAATTTTTTTTTTCTGTTACTATCATCTTGATACTAATAACGAAATTTCAAGTGTTTCTAAGTATTCAATATTTCAGCCCAACCCTATCTATCAATTATAATGCATTTTTGTGTAAAAAAGGAGTCTTATAAAGTCATAAAAAACATTCATCAATTTAAATATTTTAAATAGTTGATCATTTTAACAATGAAATTTTTATTATTTATAAAATATCAAACTGAGACAAACAATATATCACTATGTTTCCATTTTACCATTTTTCTTCTTATTACCCAAAACATTTCTTTTAATGGTTTTTAATTTACAAACGGTTAAAAATATGATTCAATATTTATTTTTTTTTAATTTAAAATTTCCGCATAATTACCCCGCAACAAACTGCTGTTTACTGGTGATGTAGATGAGCACTTAAAGTGGTCAGTGTCTATTATTACCCTTCAAATGAATATTTAAGTTATAAATTTAGCATTCTTAGCAATTTTTTTCCGATTTGATGCCTTTGAATTGCAATAATTAGCAATTGATCATTTTATTTCAGAAATTTGGTATTTAATGAATATTAAAATATCTCAAACTACATGGTGAACAAGAAAGTTCATGCTGTTTTTAAGGACTGAAAATAACATGATCTATAGAAAGTTAGCTTATTGTTAATCCTCGAAGTAATCACCATCGGTATCTTACAACTTCTGCCAATATGTCTACATCCCTACCAGTAAAACTCGGGGGTCTTAGACTCAAAGAAGTCCGTGATAGTGTTTGGTGCAAATCTGATTCACTGGTAAAAGATTTTCCACGAAGATGGTTGTCCAAGGATTGGAAGAGGTGCTAATCTGATGGTGCAACATCAGGTGAGTAAAGAGGATGGCACAAAGTCTTCCAACAAAGTCAATGAATTATATTCATGGCCACCCACGTGACTTGCGTCCTTGCTATTACCGACCAAGAATAATACACCCTTGCAATTAACTAATGCGAATTGCTTCTGTTGCAAATTCTTTAAAAAAATACGTAGCAGGCTTGAGGAAGCTAATTTTTTTACATATATATTTGAAAATAAGATGAAGTATTTTTATTATTTTTCATTAAACATGAGAGAGAATTTTTGAATACATATAATTTTTATGACTTTTGTAAAGTGATTTTTCAAATTTTGAAAAATTGGGTGTGAAAATCCTTTTAAATGAAGATATTTACTTAATATTATTTTAACCATTAATAATAAATATTTATAGCTTGAAAAAATATATCTAATACTATAAAAACAAATAAAAAATATTATTATATTTATCACTTTTATTCTTTCCTTACATTTGTATTTTTAGTGATTTTCAAAATAGTTTTGTGAATCATATTATTACTTTTATATATTTCTCAATTTGATATTTATGATAACTAATTATGAAAACATATGTAACTTTACAATTTTTATGCTAATAAATATAATTAATCATGAAAATGTAATTTACATTATTTTTAGAAGATTATTTCATATAAATAAATGTTAAAAATTTAGACTGAAAATATTCTATTTGATGAACAATTTTGCTACATGAAGGTTAATCTTGAAAGCAATTTTCTTATAAAAATATGTTGCTTCCTTTTATACTAACTTTATCCCGAAATTTTATTAATTACAAAATTTCTGCTAAAATTTATCAAAACAATATAACTGTTTTTTTTGTGTTCTATTTATTGTCTGATCAAACAATACATAGATCTAATATGCAAAGGGCTAACATGGAATTCGCTTTGTCGTCAGTTATGTGATTTTATAGTAAATTAAACTAAATTTTTTTTTTTTAGAACTTAATATGTGCAAGTACTTGTAATTGTACAGGTACAAAAGCTAAGAATATCCTCTGAAGATTACCCACAGCATGCATCTTTACAACTAACAATATATTTTGTAGACTGATACCAGTTGCAAGAAACCTCGAGTAAGTTAATTTTAGTTGGACTCAGATTTGAAGCCCATCACAATGTATATTTACTAAATTTGTTTTGACTCGATGCTTGTTTGGTCAAAAAGGATATTTTTCTCTGAATGACTCACATTTTTAGTCAAAAAGTTAGTGTAATTAATTTAAGGAATTATTGAAATTTTTTAGGCAGCCTATGGAATAATTTAATATAATAGTTAATTGTACACCATTTAAAATTTCATCAGCTACTGTCTTCTAAGGTTATTTTTACACCATATAGAGAATAAATTAATAGTTATAGATAATTGTACACCATTTAAAATTTCCTCGAGTATTGCTTGGAATATTTTTTTACTTCGTATGTGGAATAATTTAATAGTTTAAAACAATTATGCATCCTTTAAAATTTCATCGCATATTGCCTTCTAGGAATATTTTTGAGTGCATATGGAAAAATTTAATACTTAAAGACAATTGTAAATCATTTAAAATTTCATCGTATATTGCCTTCTAGGAATATTTTTTGAGTGCATATGAAAAAATTTAATACTTAAAGACAATTATAAATCATTTAAAATTTCATCGCATATTGCCTTCTAGGAATAATTTTTGAGTGCATATGGAAAAATTTAATACTTAAAAACAATTGTAAATAATTTAAAATTTCATCATATATTGCCTTCTAGGAATATTTTTTAATAAAGATGATACTTCGATGTTACAAGGGAGAAAACCTGCTAAATTTTCCAAGCGTCCTTCCGGAAAAACATCTAGTCTAGTGGTAGGGTTATGCTCTTCAGTATGAAAATCCCTAATTTTAGCTCATCTATTATTCCATGGAGCATATGCGTGTAGTGTATTTATTTCATATGCATAAATAAAAGGGCGTGTGCTTTGGATTTTTCCAAATTTCCACTCTAGAAATATGTGGATAAAGCAAGTGAATTATGAAAAGTTCTTACAAAAAGCAATTATATCTGTTGATAATTAAAAATATCTAGGCTGCCATTATGGCACTACACAGAGTATTCATTCGAATAGAACGCATACACGAAGCATAAGAACAACAGAATTCTCATGCTGTTCAACCATGACTGTATCGAATCCAGGAACTTCTATTTGGAAGAGTGTGACCCTACCGTTAAGCCTTGAAGAGATTTTAAATTATTACGATTATGAATTAAAATTAATTGGCATATTGAGCAGTTCGGAATGTAATTCCGTTTTTTTTTTTTTTTTTTTTTTTTTTTTTTTTGTGGAAGTGAAAGGCAGTTTTCGTATGATCAACAAATACTTTACTAAATTATAAATTATATATTGACCATTCTGGTCCAACACCTTTTGCCATCTTTCTGATAGTAGCCTAATTCCCCCCTCATAAAATTTTTGGTCTTTGCTGATCCAGGTGGTTTTTGACCTCCTCATTTGAGGTGAAAGTTTTACTGTCTAAAACATTTTGGAGTGACTGGAACAAATAATAATCCGATGGTGCCAGGTCTGGAGAATATGGGGTGTATGGCTTGGTATCCCATTCAAGCTGTAAAAGCTTTCGGCGAGTGATCAAACTTGTATGAGGTCTCGCGTTGTTTTGGTGAAACACTACACCTTTCCTGTTGATCAGTAGAATTTTTCACACACAAGCATTGTTACAAGAGCTCTAAAAGCATATAATAATTATACGGCTTAAGTGTGAAGTTGGGCGCAAAAAATGCAGTTAAATCCTCTGTCGTTAAAAAACGAAATTACTTTCCGAACAACCCAACAAAATCCATACAAAGCACAAGTGTTAAGATTACAACTAACCATCAAAAACCACTCAACAACTCACCACATGATAGTGTCTCTCACTCGACAAGCCATGTTCTATGAGCTTAATTCCTAAAATGGTAAAATCAAGATTTTTTATATATTTAAAAATATATTTTGGTGATAAGTTCGCAATGAGTGAAGCATGTTACCACTCATTCTTCATGATGTTTCGTAGTGTCTCTTCTTATGACATCATATTTCTTTTGTTTCAGGAGTAAAAAATAAAATCACGTGATCAAATATTTTGTGCCGAATCGAGTTCGAACAGCATAAAAAATGATTCTCTTTGCTTTTTCCTTTATGTTTTCAGAACATTTCTCTATTATTGAAAAGACATAAGTAATGTTCTCTTTCTATTCTATTGGAAAGCTTCCACGAGAGAGTCAAACAGTTTTTGTTCCTGTAACTGAAATCGAAGAACGGTTATTTTTTCTGTGCCTCTCATTTTTATTAAAATGCGAAAAAAAATAAAATAACGAGAGAACTGGCTTAGGAAGAACAAGTCCATTGTTCAGCTCGATCGACAGCCCTTTTCGCCTTTCCATAATTCTTTTCTTTTTCAGTTATTTTTAGGACTTTCAACAAAGAATAAAAAAATAGAAAAAGAGAGAAAGAGCGAGGAAAAAGAATTCAATAACAGATCGGATTCCATTTTTCGTTGAGTATGTTCGTTTTTATCCTTTTTTATCTTCCAATTTCAAGAGATGAAATGGACTAAGGAAAAAAGAATAGCCATAGATTGGACTTCAAGCCTGAAATTGTCACATTTTGTTGAATAGAAGCATATTAAGGTTTGCTCACCGATTTCTCCTCTCTCTCTCTCTCTCTTTCCCGTTTAAGCTCCCTTTTTTCATTTGTCTTTGTGAAAACAGCAAGGGTGCATACCGAAATCACACCAAGAATGTGTCCTTTATGAAACCATCTCAGTGGGTTCTCCCACGCCACTGTCTAACTCTACAGAAGGCATTCAGAGGCATATGAAATGCGAAATGATCTTCTGTGTTATGCTTTATTGTTTTCTAATATTTATTTCAGGGAATATTGCTTCAAGAAGGGAACAAAACAAAAGTGTTTTATTTCTTTGACAGATCTTTATTCTTTTGAAAGAAGTAATGATGTGTGAATTTAAATCTATAATTTCGAGAAAGTTAAAAATTTGCATGTGTCTGATAATTTCTTTATATTTTAAATGTGTGATGAAAGTTTTAGATTCAACTAGTTTTAATGAAAAGTGTGCTATTCAAGCGCGAATAATCTCTCTTTTTCCCTTATAAGTATAGGCCTTCCATCAAGACTTTCTAATGATCCTTATCAGTTGTTTCTTGTAATTTGTTTCATGATATCAGTATTTTTCTATGTAAGAAATTACTCGTAATTATCTTTCCAAATTTCTTCTTTCAATCATTTTAGTGACGTCAGTTTTATTATTTTTTTTATCTACTTCAAGACATATACACTTTTCATGGCTTCTCTTTTAATAACTTTTGACTTAACATTTTATATATTTCTATGCCAAGCAAAAGTATGATTTTCCATTTAATACATTGAAAGGGATTCCTTTAAATTATTTTTATGACTTCAGTTTTATTTCATTTTAAATTATTTTAAGTCATATCAAGCATGCTATTTTTTTCCGCTATAATTCTGCGCCATGTTTATTGTAGTATTAATCTACCATACTCCTTCAAACCCAAATTTTTTTTTGGTTTCTGATTACGTAACAAATCCACATCGTTTTTTTTCTTTATATTCTAAAATAATTGAATCACAAGTTTAAAGCAAAGTTATTTTATTCTATCTTTAGTTCACTACATGATTATTAGATCTATCCAGAAATTGTAATTTATAACAAAGATTAAAGTTAACAGCTATAATAATACAATCTTTTTCCCTTTAATAGAAAACCAGATAGGAAATGGTCTGTTCATTTAATACACCATTAACTCTAATGTCTGCACCATATTATTTTAAGTAATACTGGTCTAAACATGTTATACTGCAGTGCTATTGCTGTATAATAAATGAAACATTAGTACGATTTTGATTCTGTGTACTAAGAACTATATAATAATTTAAATTATTTATTTAAATTATTATATAATCCATATTTACATGGCATTTATCTATCTCTATCCATCACATGCATATATATATATATATATATATATATATATATATATATATATATATATATATATATATATATATATATATATATATATATATATATATTTCAAATATTTTATCGTGAGCTAAGAATAACACTTTTAAGTCTTGTGTAACAATCGTTATTTTAAGACGAAGAATCTCAATCAATTCTCAATCATTATAAATAGGTATCAGTAATTATCAATAAATTCGTAACTGTTTGAAGGTTTGGATTGTTTGTTACTTTTTATTCATGCTAAAGCTATAATTCGGCCTGAATCAATAGTATTGAATGAATTACAAGCAACAACAAACACCTACGCCTCCAATGAATATCAAATACACATATTATTGAACTTAAATAAGTGCATTAATCACATTCATTTGCCAAATTACACATCATGTACAGGATAACTCAACAAAAGAATGATACTGTAAATTATTTTATATTTTTAAAGATATGCTTTTTAGGAGGAGTTTTCAGAAGTAGCTGATAATATTCCCAAACCATAAGGGAAATGACCAGAAAAGCACAATATCATCTAACACTAATATGCATACATCAATCAAAGAAAACAACAATAGACACCTTCCGTTGTTCAATAGTATGGAGCACAACTATATTAATATATATGGAAGCCCGTAATATTGCTACTAAGCCGCTATAATTTTTATTAATAAATATTTAAAAATAACATAATATATATTAATAATTTTTCTAGGAAATATTAATTTTTTGTTAAATTACTTGTGAGGGGGCATATAAGAATCTATCCTATCTCGCAAATGAAGTGGACATTCATTTATTTTAAAAATGTTCCTCGATAAAGTAAAACATTTTTAAATGCTTTTTTAAGACATGAAATAGGCATATCAATACATGTTTTCTTATATTAGAAGTTACATAACATTAAATATACATTTTTTTGTATACTATAAGCATACATGTGACTAAAAATAAAATCTTCTTATTAGTCTCTAAAAAAAAAAATGTTAAAAGAACATTTCAAACAAGTAACGTGTCTTAAATAAAGTACGGTGAACTTGGAACTATGCCTTTGAAAAAATATAGAAACAAATATTTTAACTTGGTGTTTAACAGCAATTAAAATGAATTAAATCTCTGTTTACAAATAAAAAACTCTTAATAATGAAATTTGGCATGTTTGAAGAGATAAGAAAAATCATTGAGTTTGTTTAATTTTGTGATATTAAGGTATTTTGCTTACTGAAACTTTATAATTGAAATAATGATATTGATTGTTAAAAGTATAGGAAATATACCTGATTTAAATGATTTCAAAATCTCAGCCCAGGATCAATCTAATCATTTTTAACTAAATTAATTACACATATTGAAAACTATTTAATATCATCATATAATTTTAAATTATTAATTAAGCAATATAGGTATAATATTTCACATAACTTTAACAATTAGCATCATTGTTAATATAATTTTGATATTTAGGTGCAATATTTTTATATCTTTCACCATATTAGTACAAATTATTAGAATTATTAGTATACTCATAGGTATAATAAATAAGTGAATATCACTAAAATAAATCTTCTGTCTCCATATTTTTAATGTGGTTTTCTTTTAACTTGAAAAATCAGAAACTCATCCAATGAAATATCAAGTTATTTTATTTAGTGTTTCTATTATTTTTACATTTAAATTAATTCGTATAAAAATAATTTATTAACTTAGAGTTTGTTGTGTTTGAAACACACAGCAATTTTTATCCTGAACAAAAAATTTTCTATTTTCTTTTTATATATATAATTTCAAAAACTTTTTTGTTATTCTTCAATATTATGTGTGTACTTGAATAGTTAAACTTAAATTTTCTCTATTTAAAAGCTTTTAAAGCTAAATTAATATTTAAATGTTAATTAATTCATTTTTTAAAAACCACGTTTAACTAGTTTAATAAAATTTAAAATTTTAAATAACAATTTTTAGATAATTTAAATATTTTTAAACTTAAATTAATATAATTTTTAAATGAATTAAAATAAATTATAATTAATTTATGCAAATTATAATTAATTAACTGCGTAATAATAAACATACTGTAATATTTGGGATGATATTGCTTATCCAATCTCTTAAAAAATATTTTATATGATGTTTACACTATTTATAACCTATTAATGTAAATAAATAATTCCCTTATATGCACATTTATACATACATATTCACTCCCACTTAGACAACTCTAGATTGGCCTTTCTTTTAAGAAACTCAAATATGATACGGGCCCCTCCTGTGAGATCTGCAAGAGGAAAGTCAAATCTGGGTAGAATCTGGCGAAAACGATTGAGGTCAGTTGAAGGCTAAAGAATCGGACCAGCAGATAGCCGGATAGAGCAGTGATGATCATCTCCAGCATACATACTGGAAGGCTATTCTCCGTCCCTCCGATAATTTGTCCACTCCCAATTGTGTGGGGAGAGAGGTGAGGTGGGGGAAATGATCCGCGCAAGAATTGATTTCAAGTCCCTATTGTTGCGGCATACTGGAGAGAGTTCTTCCTATTAAGCGGGAATCGAAAGCATCCATTCCCATGGCCATTGATTACTCCCCTCTCTTCGACCAAATAAAAGTCATGGCTGTCATTTTGGTTCAGAAATGTGTTCATATCAGTCTGAATCACGTGATTGCTTGCTAGCCAATAAATGATGTCTTTGAAACTTGCAAATGAAATGGATTCGCAGACATCATATTTGCATCTCTCCTTAAGATTTCAAATTCGGATGTAAAGCATTGTCAAAACTGATATTCTTTCAGTGATACATAAAGCTGTTCAAAATAATACAATAAATGTTTAAAATTATATAATAATATAACCAATAACGCAACGATAAAATTTACATCGTAACCAATGTAGCAATGTTCTTATCTAATGTGAATTATTAAGCTGTAAATATAATGCACAACTAAGGCTTTTGCTTAAGTGCTTTCTCATACATTTAATCATATAAAATCTTTTGTCAGTCATAACATTTCATCTAAAATCTTTTATGATTCTGTTTTTCTGTTATGCCCATTCTGAAACCGTCTTTTATTCTGGAAAGAATCCATCAACTTGGTTTTATTAAAAGTTTAAGAAAAACAAACTGCTATTCTTCCAAAATGAAAATCAAAGGAAATGAAAGAATTCGTCAAAAAAAATAATAAATACTTTTTTTCATTTTTTTCAGAAATATATCTAGACATTCAAGTTATGAACATTTTAAGTGTTCGCGAATTATTTTAAGAACTCTGTAATTTTACATGAAATATTAGTAACCAAAAATTATTTTGCATATTATAATTTAATCTACTAAAATTTCTTTTGGATTATGGTATTTAAGAAAATTAGACTTTCTTTTTAGGAAAAATAAAGATTTCGCTCCACAAGATCCTCATCCCAACTGTTCTGACTTATGATTCAGAGACATGATCTTAAACCTTGAAAGGAGGATGTTTCGAGTGCTTATGAATGAAAGGTTTTGAAATGTGTTTTTGTGAAATGTAGAAAAATAGTATGTGGTAAGAAGAAGTATCATTGAATTAAGTCAAATTTTTAAAGAGCAGTTTGTTGCTTATGATACTAAAATTAGTTGTGCCAGTGCGTTGGTCATATTAGGTCATTGAGTGACAATAACAAAGAGATGTTTTTGCTGTTTAAACAAATAATGGAATTGTTGAAAACCTAAACTTTGATGGATAGTTGCCGTTGGGAAAGAGAGATTTTACTCATAAAAGTAAAAAATTGAAGGCATTTGATTGCTAGAGATCCTTTCAGGAAATATCTAGTTTAGAATTCCTGGCCCATATACAGGACTATCATGCCACGAATGTTGATGACCATTGATCTGTGATTACATTAATTTTTCTCGAATATTTATTTCTTATTTCATCAAAAAATTTAACAATCAATCAAGTTTAAACAGAAGAATATTATTCACGTTCTAATTATTTTCTACAACTATGGAAACCACAGGCCGTCTTCATTAAGTGACAAAAATTTTCCGAATTTCATTTTCCTTTTATTGAAATTGTGAGAAGATAACGCATGTTTAATTAACAGAGGTTTTGTAATTTATAAAATTAAAATGTGAAAGATTTTGTAAGAAATCAGGTGTAATTTATAAAAAAGAAATTAAGATATTGTTATGAAAAATATTTCTTATTAACAAATGATTTTATGTTTTATATCAGAAATGAGATATTATGAGAAATGAATAAAAATGTGTTCGTGTATTATATTAATCTTTTAATATTTTTGACATTTTTGGAAATTTCTAATATTACTAAAACTTTTAATTGAAAATTATTTCCAAAATTTATTTTCATTTACAATAACCCAATGAATGTATACATATTTAGATTATTTGCTAGTGAGTTAAATTTTTCCTTGCAAATTTTCTTACAAACTAAAAAAACCTATTTGCAGCCAGTACATAAAAATATTTTTTCTTTTTACGTTGTTTTGAGTTTGTATGTATTTATCCAGCATTATAGTCAAATTTTGGGTATGAATATTACCCGGCAGCAAAAAGATCACCAGAAAATTAGGACTTAAAATTCTGAAATAATGTTACAGTTACTAATCAAATTAAATTATGTACTTACTTAAAAAAGCACTTAAAGTGTCCAGAAACAATGAAACAATTCATTAAGCTGCACTTCTCAAAAAAATTTAGAGCAAGAAGTATATATAGTATATATATATATATATAATATATATATATATATATATATATATATATATATATATATATATATATATATATATATATATATATATATATATATATATATATATATATATATATATATATATATATATATATATATATATATATATATATATATATATATATATATATATTTATAATCCTTACAAAACAGCAATTTTTATGCATGAACTAGAGACTACACAAACAGCCGTACAAAAAAGAACTCAAAAACTTAAGAAATATTCAGAACTTTAGAGCAATAGAAGGAACAAAGATGTTTAAAGGATATAATTTATTTTACATATAAATGGCAAAAATTGCATTGTTTGGAACTAATGGAAGATTCCTTTAATATGTCATTGGATACCTTTGATAAGCTAAAACTGTAGCTCACCAATATGATGAAGTTATCGATAAGACTGCCCCCAACCTGTCTAGTGGTTAGCGTGCAGGACTGTGGATAGGGATGTCCTGGGTTTGAATCCCAGATAGGGCATGGATGTACTTTCTTTCTCTATCTATCCTGCCTTTGTCCTTTCCTTGTATGAAAGGGTTGTGAACGGTTGCCTACCCTATAAACGGGTACCTATGGTATGTATGCACTGAGGAAGTCGGACTCCACATCAAAATATAGTCTAGTTGGAAAAATGGATCAGCACACCCACAATGTCAGCCTAATTGACACACGGAAACAACAATATCGATAAGACTTCTGGAAATACTGTACCATTCCTTTTATTTTTCCGGAACATGACAATCTCTATGTACCAGACAATAAAATATATTCTTAGTTTCACATAGCAAAATATACTATCTAAGTATTTCCCAACATGCTCAATCAGATTTAAGTCAGCAGATTGGTTGAGTGGTTGGTTTTTATGACGCAAAGTCCAATTTGAGTCAGCGAAACATGACTGCTGGCTTACAGTTGCATTGTTTTAGCTTCAGGTATTTTCTCCACAAGATGATTTGCATTAATTATGTGTTAAATAAAGAACATCCTCAATGACTGATGTCAGGTATGATTTGGTGTCGTTCTGTCTCTTCGGCATGAATTTATGTCGTTAAATTGGCATTCCGAACTGTATACATCATGGTGATTCAAGATCATAACTTAAGCTATTTTATCTGTAATATTACGTTTCCCAGTTTTTTCACTTTCTCTTCATATTGAGACACTTCTTGTGTCGAACTTACATTTGAATTGGAAATCGGCAAAGAATATCTTTTATCCACAAATATTTTGCATTCAATCTCGTTGTTCAGAGGCCTATCCTTTCCTCCTCCCATCAATAAAATAATTAATTTGCTTATTGTATTATCTTCAGGATAATATAAAGATAATGTGTCAATTTTTTTATGCCTCTCCATTTTATTTGATCATCAAATGTTAACTCAGAATATTCTCAACCACTTTTAAATATTTCATTATTTTTCAAAATTTAATGTCATAAGATTATGTTTAAAATTTCTGAATAAATCTTTTAACTTATCTTAATTTAGTTAATTAAGTTAAAGTTTTTCTTTAAATTTATGGAGAATTTCTTTTTTAATACGCATTTAGAATTCACCTACATCTCAAAATCGTAATATCATGCTTGTTCCGAGACTTTCTCTAAAATTTATTCCGAAACCATATAACTAAAGAAATCTAAATAATCTTTGAATAATTTTTAAATTGAATTAACAACCCACAAAATATATAATCTAAAAAATTTAAATAAATAATTCTAAATAAATGTTTTACATTAGACTTTGAAAATATATTGAGTATACCATATAAATTTCTGTCAGACAAACTAGGAAATTGATTTGAAATATAAATAAAAATAGATTTCTCATTTAGAATAATATAGGTTCACAATTGAAAATATTGTCACATGTATGAATAAATTATTAAATATAAAAAGCTCTTAAAATCACTCTCCTTATGTGTGTGTACAATTCACATGGGTTAATGTAATTACATATAAACTTATCATATTAGACATTCGCAATTTTTTTAGTTAACTTTTAGTTAGAAAATTTGCTATTGATTTCGTCTAATTTTCTTATGCATTCCGAAGGTATCACTCAATGTATTTTGATACAAAAGTTGAACAGCAATAAACATTTTCTTCTTCAACATTAAATGAATTTTTTATTTAATAAACTTACAACAGCCGCTCAGCTTGTATGGTGTTATGACCCTCCTCTTTTTCCCGAGAGGCCTCGGGTTCGAATCCCGAATTAGGCTTGAATGTAAAACTGTCCTTTTCGATACACACCAGAAAAAAAATAACAACAACATTTTATTCAATATTTCTATAGAGACTTAAGGGAATTTTTAATAACTATATTTTTATTTACTTCATATGAAAATGTACAATCTGGTTTAAAATTTGTTTCAGATAAAAAAAAATGTATTAAATGGAAAAGTTTTTCTTACTAGAAAGATATCTGCTGAGACAATTCTTTTAAGTGACACTTTGACTTAACAATGAATATAAATTAAAGAATTAAAAAAAAATAATAGTGCTTAGTAGCAATTGATCTGCTAATAATGTGCTTTTTTATGTAAAGCATACTCAAAAATAAACATACACATGTCTGTTATAAAAGTACAAGTTGAATTGGCTTAGAAAATAACTTATTATTATCAAGAGGGGAAAAAAGTGCTGAAACAAGGATTTCTCATTAATTATTTACAGGACAGTATAAATATGAGAAGGTGATGTCTCATGGGCGAATTTATGGGATAAAAGGAAAACTTTTCTTGGGTGAAAACAGTATTTATTCCTAATTTTTTATCATAATCACAGGCCCTCCAAGTCCTCTGGCGATACATTCTTCACTTCCTGCCTCCAATCGTGCCAAGGCTAAATATTGAAGAAGCAGAATAGAAGGAGAAACCGGCAGAATTTCCCCATAACTGTCTTCGGGCTATTTCCAGAGCAAAATAAGATAGATACAAACGGCTAGTAATCTGGAAAACGTCCGGCTAGCCCAGAGGCGGAAAATCCGGCCAAAATATGGCCGCCCGTGCATAGGACATATGTAGGCGACGTGCCGGCCCCCTTGCGCCCGTTGCACTGGACATTAAGGCGGGGTTACCAGGGCGGCCAAATACTTGGTTCATTTGGCGAAAAATAAACTGTCTGGAACTGTCCTTGAATTGAGGATAGGAGAATAGTGAGACTATTTAGATTTCTAACTTTCAAGAAATCGAAACATATTGTTACCAGTTTCAATCTATTAAATTTTAATTTTGTTACAAAATTTCAGCGCTTTAAATTTTGATTACTTCCAGTTGTAAAATAAATTTCCAGAAATACATTGCCTGCGCAATTTGCTTTTAAACATGAGGACATATTACAAATGAAAACATTTAATGGTCACAGATATTTTTTAAGATATTCTGAGCATACATTGTATGAAGTATTTATATAATGAGAAGTTTTTATACAGTATTTGAGTTTGTTAAACTTGCTGCAAAAATTAAAGTGCAAATTTTGTATATCCAGGGAATGGAAACAACATTTTATTAATAATTTCTTTGAAACATTTTCGTGAATGAAATATTTCAGCTTTTTGATAAAATTTTTAAATTATAGCTGTCTAATTTTAGAGTAGCATTATATTTATATTTAACTGTTTAGAGGTATCGAAACATATTCTCTTTACTTCACATTTATTTTAAAAATATGCACCTGCACTGAAAAGTCATTAGAATTATGAAAAATTATTTCACACTTCTCCCACGCATTCATTATAAAAGTTTTAATCAGTGAATGCAGTTTTACTTCCTGTTGTGAATTTATAAAAAACGCTGAAATTTTTTTACAGTTAAACTAAAATTTTTTTGTAAAATTCAAAATATTTTTCAACTGATTTTTTTTTTATGAAATAAAGTTCTATACACAACTAAAAAAATTAAAAATCCTCCTATATATATATATATATATATATATATATCTATATATATATATATATATATATATATATATATATATATATATATATATAGATATATATATATATTAAATTTATTAATTACTAATAATTATGTTCTTTTATTTTAAGGGAAGCCAAATTATAATTGTGACAGCAATTCATTATCAGTATAAATGACAATTTCAACAAAAGTTGTAAACATCATCTTTCAAAAATATCAGAAGTTAAATTACATTTTCCTCTAAAACTTACTTCCATTTTATGAATAAGAACTTTTTTATGTATAAAATAAACTCATAAAAAATTGTTGAAATGATTTGAAATGCTAACATGAGCGATAAGAAAGTATATAAATTGCTATTGTGCGCTTATTAACAGCGATATTTTTATTATAGACTAGAGTTTTCGAAAATTTTCAAATTTTGAGACCTATTTTAATTGAGACTATCATTTGAAATTATAATAGTTGGAACCATTACTTACATTAAAATTTAATTGACCTTTAATTAGTCAAAAAGGGAATTGAATTTAATTGGTGAAAAAATGTACCGATAATTAATTTCTCTCAACTCATTAACTTTTATGACATAAAACCATAGAACTCTTTTTAGTTTTTCTTTTGAGAAATGATTGCTATCATGTCTTTGAAATTCGTCTACAACATGTAGGTCATGTATTGAAATGTAAGTTTCTCAAAATTTTATTTCCTATTAATGAATTTAATTAGCTATCGTACTTCTAATTTAAGAACCCGTGATTTTTTGTTATAGATTATCTCTAGCAGTAAAAAAATATATTGCAATTTTCCAAAATATTTGTATATGAACTTTTTTTTTAAATAAAATTCAAACTTAAATTATAGACACTCTCTATACAAAAATAATTACATTTAAAATAAATAAAAATGTTTAGTTTTTAGTGAAAATAAAAAAATTTGAATTTTTACTTTAAAAAAAATTTACTGTCCTTCACATTGACTTTGTAAAGCATAAGTATGAATCAGAAGCTTACAACTACTGATGAAATTTTTTTTGGAATGATTGCTTACAACATTTTCCTGAAGCAAAGTCTATGTTCAAAAATATGAATTTTCCCACTAGTCACTGTCATTAACTTTGAAAGAAATTGATTCTCAGTTCTTCTCAACATTCTGTAAATGCGTTGTTGCATGATGTTACTTGAGAAAGTTCATTTGGCGCAACATTTGACACTTGGCGTCACTAATCTCGAAATGTGCAAAAAGTAACCCTATGAATTAAAGCGGCCGTTTCTGGTGGCCGCAGATATTGCAAAGGATTACCCGATTTTCTTCTACTATCGCTGCAGGGACGTTCCATCACTTGGTTGGCTGGTCAGCTGTTAGAATCATCATCCTCTCTGCCTCTATCATCCCCGCTCTTGAGCTTCTTTCCTCCCTCCCCTCTCTCTCTCTCTTTCCACTTGGTTTTCTTTTCCTAACCCAAAGCCTGCTCCTTTTTTCCAATTCAGAGAGGAATAGGGTGGTTGAGACTGTTTCCTCGAGGATAAGGAAGGGAGACTTATTCTTCGGAAGAAGAATAAAAATGTGGAAGGAAAGTGAAAAAAATAAATAAAAAAAAAAGTGCAAAAAAGACACATTTACCGTTAACAGCTGAAAAGTGATAATAAAAGAGATTTAGGGAGTAAATGGGCATTCTCAAATGGATGACCAGAAGAAGCAGAGGGAGAAATGGAACGATGGTCAGCTCATTTATTTTTTTGCAATTTTTTTTTAAATCTTAACAACAATTTTTTGACATCACTTGCAATATAAAGAACACATAATTATTTTATTCAAAATGTAGGAGCAAAAATTACGATTGATGATGAATTAAAATTATGATGAAATAAAATTTAGAGAGAATATAATCGTGCTGTTTTTATGTAATGAACAAAAATTTTTTGTTAATGGAATTATTTTATAATAATCAGTACTTTGAAAATTACTGGGTTTTCAAAAAAGCTCATAGCTGTTTTTTTTGTCTCATGGCACATGTAATTACCAAACAAATTTGTTAATTGTAAACGAAAATTTTAAGAATCTTTCATCCGGTTTTAAAAAAGAAACTAGTACAGTGTTAAGCAGGCAAATGACTAAGTATAGGTAGTAGAATTATACCCTGCGAACATTCCGAATCTTAGAAATTCTAATTACATTCTTTTCTTTACATTTGAGCACGTTCCTTCAAAATCAAATTTTTGCATTGCGAATTATACCATTTTAAATGATGGAAGAAAGATGATTAATCTCTATTTAGTTTTGGTCGCTGAAATATTTCCAGATTTTCTCCTGGGCCTTTCTCGTACATATCTCACAATCTATGAAAATTCTTTCCAAAAGCCTTATAATAACTATATTGGATACTTTGATGGAGAACCATTTTCTTTTCTCCAGGTAAGAAATCCTGGAGACAATTATGTACCAATCACTACTGGAATTGAGGCAGTAGGTAGAAGCATGACATTCATTTCTCGTGGTTCAACAGTAGACAGCCAAACTTTCCATTTCAAAAAACATTATAAGGCAAGTCTCAGTGCTCTTACGATAAAACATATCATTAGGTAATGGGTAGCATGTCTCGAGTATTTGGTATTGTGTAGCGTGCAGAAGATAAACTAGAAGATAGCTGTAAGACATTTGAAAATCCCCGTATTTTAACTTTCAGGCGATCTTTTCAAGGATAATGGATCAAACTGGCTTATTGACAGTGTGAAAACATTAAATATTTCCAAGAATCCATTCTATTAAGCGTACATGAAGAAAATTGAAGTGCAACATTCAATTTCCGTTGCTCAATAGTGGTAGGAATCAAACTCCAATTTTTTTTTACTTCTTACAGAGCAATCATACTACTTAGTGAAGATGATGCTTGCCTGTCCCAAAAATTTACACAACAGTTTCGAATTTTTATTAAAAAAGACAAAATAATAGAAATCATTCTATCGAAACATTAATGGTAAAATCGAAATTCATAAATTATTCTCTACATCTATGAAAAAAGATTAATTTTTCAAGTTTATTTTAAGAACACTAATTCCATATTCCTTTCTAGCTCTAGTAGAAGTTTATTTTAACCCAATCTGCCAGTTAGAAAAATGTTCTTTTACCACAATTGTAATTCCTTTCATGGGTGCAGAGTGTCCAATCTGGTAAAAAGAAACGCGGGGCGGGGGTAGACAACTATGTCAAATAAAACCATCGAGTGACTTCAGTTTAAGTAATCGGTTTTAGAATCCATTCCACAGAGGTGCCCTGCTGTCTTCTCTTCCCCCCACCCCCGCAGTTTCATGTTCACCATTTCAATGAGAGCCATCAAACCACAGAAGGTTCTCCCCTCGTCTCTCCCCTTTCTGCCTACGTAGCACACCCCTAACGCCGTATCCAGATCAATCCAGTTACCATCTGTTAGGATTAATAAATTTCAGTGGGGCCCCGATTTGGCTATTTCGAGCAAAAGGGATTTCTTTCCCTAACAATGACGTCACGCTTGTTTAAAAGTAATGAATTTGACGCGCAGAGAAACAGCTTTTCAGTTGAAATTTACAAAATACTTTAAAGTTTATAAGTTACTTAAAACTCTATATATTGTGCTTAAATTATTGTATCATGTAATGAAATTTCTCTGAAAAGATAAAAAAAATGCATAATATAAGTCTTTCATGTATCGTATTTTATTCAGTGAATGCTCCATATTAAATTATTATTCATAATATATTTTTTAAATCAGAAATAACTTTGAAAATATATTGAAAAGCTCAGATGACTTAAATCGAAACAATATATTTTGATCGAAATTCCTCATTGTTAAACGTAACATAAATCATTATTTTATCATATTTGTTATTTACAATATTAACAAAACGCAAGGAATGTTTAAATTAGAGCAACTACTAATTTATAATATAACATTTCCTTACGTTTTAATAAATTATAATAAAATGTAAGGAATATTAAATTATTAATTAGTAGTTTAAATTAGTGAAAAATCGTTTTAAATTTCCCAATATACAGGCTGTTATATTTAAAATGTACATGCTGGGGTAAAAGACAAAAATTCTGTTTTAGGACTTCTTTTTAAGTTATCAAAATTAACAAAAATTGTTTGCATTCATTTTGAGAAAAAAAAATATTTATTTTAATATAATCTTTGTTGAATGCAAGAAATATATGCACATATAAGAAATGCTCATTTCTTCTGAACACTTAGGAGAAAGATTTCAATAAATTCAGCACGAAATTTGTATTCACTGTCTGATGAGTACTAGTGAAAGGCAACAGCACTTTTAAAAAGTTGTATTAGTAAAATATTTTTCGTAAAATGATATAGAGTTCATTTTATAACACACACATACACACGAAAAACTTTTGCAAGAGTGAAGTAACAACGAGACACCAACAATTTAATATCAGTTGAACAATTTTTCACTAGTAAGATACATTTGGCAAGATCCCATTCGGAAAGCGAGAGAAAATCCCTGCCACAACAAAATAAGCGAGATCAACCTCAGAATACAGGCTGCATCCATCAACGCTTTGCACCGACTTTTTGATGCCATTAACTCTCTTTCAATTCCCCTTCCACGCGAGCGGAGTACTTATCAGATCCGGGAAACCACCTGCCTTCCCTCCCCCCTCCAAGTGTAATTCACCGACATGAACCACGCGGTTGTGTTACGATTGGAAATTCTTCATTGCAATCTGAGAGATAACATATTTTCAAGACAAGTTTCAATCTTCATTGAAATATTATTTTAGAATTCTAGAATATAAAAGAACTACTACGAATTTCAAATCTAAGTTAATAGTTTATATAGAGACAGACGTGATCGGAGACGATGTCAAAAAATTTTTTTGTGAGTTACTGGATTGTATTAAATTGTTAACATTATTTAAATTGTTAAATAATTTTACACAGTAAACATATTTAAAATGTAATTAATATAAAATTATTTTCAATCAAAAATTATTAATCGGGTGCCATTGTAACAATTTTAAATAATAATCCTTATTAATGTCTCAATAAATGATGTAAAATTTATGAAATTCAACACTAAAATCACCCCATGTTTATTACAGCTTATTCCAGTTACCATTACATTAAAATAATAGACAGCTCAGTCTAAATGTTATATATATATATATATATATATATATATATATATATATATATATATATATATATATATATATATATATATATATATATTATAATATAAATTGCATAATTATTTTTGTGTGTTTTTTGGAAATATTTATTTATAAAAATATAATTTTTTTTATTCAAAATAATTTTTATTTTATATTTAAAATCAAAATAAAAAAAACTCATAAAATAACATAATCAATTTTGAACACCACGTATTATCAAAATCAAATGAGATTATGCTCTTCTGATGATAAAACAATTCAATAGTGGCACAGTGTTTAAGTGATATCATACATGTATGAATACATTTGTTTTCAGCATATTTTAAAATTCAAAACTAGATTAAATTTTATTTACCTCAAAAATTTAGATTTTGTGTGATGAACTTTTTCTCAATTTGTATCCGTCATTTGTATCAATTTTCATCTATTCTAGGCATGTACTAAATTAAAAAAATGATGTTATATCATGAGTTAAGGAAAGTGAATTGATTTCCTAAAAGCAGACCAGACAAAGACTAGAATTCAAAAAGAAATTTTTTATTTTCTTCAAATCATAATTTTAAGAGAAGCATAGATAAATTTGAAATCATATTGATATAAATATTGGAAAAAAAAAAAAGAAAAAATGCTGAACTATTAATAAAAATATATCTCCTTCCAAAGAAATTTAAAAATATCTTACATCACCACTTTAAAATTTTTTCCTCAAATTGTGATATTGAATTTATTTGAAAAATGTTTTCCTCCACATTTTAGATACATTATTTTAAAATATTAAAGTAAAGTTTACTGCAAAGAATATATTGGGATTTCGTAGTTTCCAGGAAATTAATCAATTTTGCTAGTATTTTTTTTTTCTATAATTTTAAAAGCATTTATTAAATATTTTCGGTACTGTCCCAATATTTCCCAAACATTCGGAATCACGAAGGCATTTTTTCAAATGTATATAAAACTAGTAACATTAAAGTTTTGATGAGAAATTAGTATGTTATAACAACATTTATAACATGCAAAAAGTTGATATCATCCGATAAGTAACTGAACTGAATTAAATTTTATATGACAATAACTAAATATTTTGTGTTTTATTTGAAATTGATAAGAAATAAATTTTTCTTTCTGTATTTATAAGTATTTTTAAGTCACGTGATTTGCAATCGATATCTAGAAATTTTTACGAATATTTAATAAATATCATCACTTGTTTAAAAGTAAAAAGACATAATGTAAACCTTAAAATCAGCTCTAAGGCAGAAAGAAACAATTAATTTAATGACTTCAATGCCTATAACATTATTATGAAGTTTGTTCACGTGAAACTTTCATGAGAAATCGAAACACTAGTAAAAAAATATATGCTACTGCTTTTTTTTTTTAAAAAAAAAAAAAAAAAAAAAAAAAAAAAAGTAGAGTGAACTGTATTTTAGATTTGATCGTAAAATTCATTCCTATTTTCGGAGAATAATTTGAATTCTAATTATGGGGAATAATTTTATCCCTTGAATGATTTAGCATATAAATCAAATCTGCTATGTGTATGTTAGAAATATTATTTACAACAGGCGTAGAGCTGTATTAAAAATGATCTGAAAAGCAATAGAATTTAAGTCTTCGAACTTAAAGCCAATATACGTTTCCAATTTTAAAACGTATATTATGAAATAAAACGGATTCGATGTAAATATAATCGCAAGTATATAGCAATTATTCTGCAGGTACAATTACAGTTAAAGAAAGAACAATTTCATAACAGAATTTCATTTATTTATTAAATACTGAAACAACAGTGATGTTGAAGCATTCATATATACAATTTTTATTAATTTTCGAGAATTTTTAACTGTCAATTTTGAAAAAGAATTGAAAATTTTGCAAAAAAAAAAAAAAAAAAAAAAAAAAAAAATGTTGTCTGTGGTAAAATTATAATTTTAAGAACAGTGTCATTCTTTTCTAAATTTTCAGACAATTCTAGCAAATTTTACAAGACTTTGAAGTTTGTTACAAAAATTATAATTTCGAGAATATTTACAATAACTGGCAAACGCCAATTAAAATTTTACTTGCCAACGTTAAATTTACTGGCAAAAATTTTACCAGCAAATGTGTCTTATACAAATTTTATGATGGAAAATAACATTAAGTTTTGTACTCAAAGTAGTTACAAACTTAATTAAGCAATTCATTTAAAGTCACACAAAAAGAACTTATGGAAAGTTAAAAGTTACAAAGAATATTACTTTTTTAAACAAAAAGTTTTTATGATTTTGAGTGCTATGATATTAAATCTTATCCTAGATCTGTAAGATTTATTTACACTAGGTAGGAATTCCCTCGATGGCCTTAAACCTAATTTCGGATTGCCGAAATTTGAAATGAAGCAACATTAATACTAAAATACTACTCTTAAAATTGATGTTTGTGTCATCAAAGTTAATTCTTTCGGTTTCAATGTTGACCTGTTTTTTCAAGCTTAAAAAGTGATTTATAGCAAAAATCAAAACATATCTCTAATATCGGAATCACATTGGTCGGCTTATGACGGTAATACAATTAATAATCAAAAAATACTATGGATAATCGTGATCCGATTTACCGAGATTTTACTGTATGTAATAAAAAAGAAATGAAAAAAAATTTTGCGACTTTATGTGTTACATTCTTGTTTTCTTGTGACACGGATCATTCAGCAATTGAGGAAGTGAATGGCATGAAAGTTTGTATAGAATAAGAGACAAAAAACCGTTGTAAAAAAGAGTTAACACTTCTGAATAGTACACAATGCAATTCGTCGTGAAATTCTGCGTTAACTATCGTAATGGCCGCCACTTGACCTGGTGCAACCTTGTCTTCAGAAACCTGCCTGCCCCCTCTTGTTCAAAATAATCAAAATATCTCGTTTCCACACCTCTTTCCGGCCGATTTAGCGGAACATTTCAATGGATGGCCCCTCCTCATTCATCATGATTTGCGGAGCGGTCTCAAACTTAGGGACCAATGGGAGGAGGAGAAGCGCTCCACTCCATCCGCGGATCACGAGCAGAAAAGGAAAAGCCGCTGCAAAGGGAAGGCATGCCTCTGAGAAGCCGCCTCTGAGCTGCCACCGAAAAGGTGAGTTCTCAACTTCGTCTGTGCCATTGTTTATGTACTTTCTAACATTCGTCTATTCGAAGATATTTTAGATGATAATTTATTCAAATTTGTCTGTTTGTCAGAATATGCATATTATTTCTGTATTTAAAATTCAAAATACATTTTTATTTTTAAAGTATTTCCTCAAACTGTTGTGATTTGATATTTGCACGCAAAATTGCATTTAAATTTTCACCACAAATTCACTTTTTTTTAAAAAAAAAAAATATATGATTTCAATAGTTTTGATATTATAAATGTAAAATCAATTTCTGTGTCAGATTATTATTTCAATTTTATTTACACGAATTTTTTCTGTGATCTTAAAAGGGAAAGTTTTCTCTGTTAGTTATGAAAGTTATGATTTTATGTTAGTTATGGTTTTATTATGAAAACGTAGTAATTGTTCGTGGAAGTGTTTAATTTATAACAAAGAGCGATTATTCATATTATACACGTTTGGTCTTAAAATCGTTTGTGTTTTACATAATCTAAATTAAATCGTTTGAGAGATATTCAGTGCGGGTGTAATACTCAAAAAGCAAATTTTAATTATTCTGCAACTTATTTTGGAATAATATCATTTGCCAAGAAAAATTATCTTAAATTAATTTCAAAGGCTCGTGAAATTGATTTCACGTGTTTAATGAATAATGTATGATTGCGTTTTCACTGAAGACATTTTATGAGAGAAAGTTTTCCGCTTCATATATCAATTCATTATTTTAGTTATTTTCAAGTTGTAATTTATGTATAATCGTGGAGAAAGTGAAGTTTTTTCTATCAGTAAAGCTGATTAATAGAAATATACTAGAATTTTAATCAAATATGACATCGATTCTAAGACTTCTAAGAAATTTCCGAAATTAAAATTTATAAATAGTTTAATTTCCCAATTGGTTTATATCGTGCATGTGTGTGCTCAGTTATGATATATATAAAATTAAAAATTTTCACATTTTTTACAATCAAGTATGTAATATAAATTGATTTCAACATAAAATAAAGAGCTTCTCTATGTTTTTAAAAAAAAACAATATGTATGTAATAAATTGATATATGCATGCATCTTTTAATACAATGAACTTAGTCCCAAATAACAGTCTTAGACAATTGAAAATGAGTACTTCCTCTTAAGCAACTTCATGGATAAGCGATCCTCCAAAATAATCATTACTGCCAATGAAGAATAATTATTGAGGCTCTTTGTGTAATATTTTAGTTTTAAACATTAAAATCTATTTTGTAGTATTGTCTGATGCCACTCAACTTACAATATTCATTCAAATTTTGAATCAGAAAGGAACGCCCTTTCTGATTCAAAATTTTCATAAGGTCTTTCAACAAATTACTTTGTTTAATTAATTATATATGATTTCATACATCGCACAGCCAATGACAATTTATTATTCTTAAATTGAAAAACTCTTTTGCCACTTCTTAAATTTGCATATGCATATAAGCAGCTGAATTGTTAAATGTAAGATAATTCATTTTCTTGCGTCATCCTAGTACAGGATATTTAGCAAAACTCTCATGGATTTCCACAAACATGTATATAACTTGAATAGAAATAAATCAATTGGTGGAAACAGGTCAAGAAAGCACATGTTCTACCAGAGGTCATATATGAAATTACACCATCATACTATTTTTTCTTTTCTGGGAAGGGGGGGGGAGAGGATGAAATTTCAACTCAAATTAAAATTTAAAAATGAATTTTTTTGTCTGTTGTTTGTGCTAGATATTTAGATTTTTATCTACAATGTTACGTGTAGTAACTTGGTCTTTGAGAGGTAAAAGACAAGTTCTGTAAATGAAACTATATTTTCTACAGATGAATATTGAAGTTTTAAAGATGAATTGAATAAAACTGATTACAACCTTAAAAATGTACTTCAAACCAAAGCAAGGTAAAATAGCTAGTATTATTTAGATTTTCTAATTTTATACTTTTAAGCTCAAAAAAAAAAAATGAATTTTTTAAAAACTCAATCTGGTAAATCAAGAATTTGTATTCAGTACTCCCGTCTTCAATTCAACTACTCTCTAAAAGTATATAATAAATAACAAATGGATATCAAAAATGCTTCTTGAAAGAGATGCAAAAATAATTTCTTAATATCGACTTAAATATCATGCAAAAGTAACGTTTTAATAAAGAATTGAAATAAATTTCCTTTTTGTAATACATTTATTATTTATATTCCAGAATTTTGTTAAAAAGCAATGTTTTTTTTTATTAGTAGGCAGTAATTATTTAATTGAATATTTGATGACGATTAGAATCCAACAAAGTATTTTCCCAAAGTTCCAGGTACTGAATACATTGTTTAATAAAAAGTCTGCATTATCATTTTGACGAATCATTTGATGATAATATCATCTTGATTTTTTATTTCATCATCAATTATTATATAAAAATATAAAAAAAATTTTCTTAAAATAATTTAAAATAAATAATTATTTTAAGATTTATTCTGAGGTAATTTTTTTGAAAAAATGAATTCATATTATATGAAGTATTTAGAAATTTAATTTAAAAGTCATTTCATATTTTTTTATTAATAATATAATTCAATTTTCTAATATCAGTTTTTCTAGAATACCACAATGATTTATTAATTTATCTTATGTGATTGTCACCCCTAGAGGATTATTTTAGCAGGCAAGTGAACATATAGACCTGTTTTACATTAATTTTATGTTACCAAACATTTTTAATTTGTTAGTTTTGGCATCGTACTATATTTAAAATTCATGGTTTTTCAGTTTTCAAAAAATTTTGTAATCTTTTGAAAAATAAAGTAAATCTTTTTCTTTTCACTTCAAATGAAGTGATATTTCATAATTAAAATTTATCTTTTTTTTTTAAGAAAGAGAAAAATCAATCCATTATGAAATCTTAAACAGATTTATAATTTAATATTCTTAATCACACTATGCATGTAAACGTAATAACAAGTTGTAATATTAACAAAAGCAGTAGGTAAGATTTTTATAGTTTTGGTACTCTTCACACACCCAAATAAAATCCCTGGCCCATTTAATTCAGAACAATTTAATATTCTCAATATACATCTTTACAACTCATTTTTTTCATAATTTTATAATACATTGAACTTCTTCATTATATTACTAAGTTGCTCTCGTTATACCTTTTATTTTTAATTTTTTATGATTCAGTGTAAATATATGAATTAGATTAAAAATGGAATGTTATGTGTTTTTAGAAATTATATATGTATAAAATAACGAATGATAAATTGTAAAAAAAAATATAATTAAAACGAAAGGAGAGAAGTGAAGTAAATTTACTTGTAAAATGTTAATGTAATGCTTATATTTTCAATCGAAAAATTGAAAAATACACCTTTCAAATTTTCAACTATTTTTACACGCTTCCTTTAAACACTTAGTTATTTTCTCGATAAAATTTCTTGCTATTTTTTATTAATTTATGATCCACTATATGTACGTTTTTTGTTAGATTCATAAGTTTATGTTTCACATCTCTTATACTTAAAAATATGTTCTATTGTACGAAAAAGAATAATTTTTGAAACGAAAAAGGAAACCATCTTGAAATAAATTTACTTTGAGAATTTTAATATCATATTAATTTCTTTTTTTCATATGAAAGCCAAAATTTAAAGTTTGAATATTTTTTAGCTCTGTATAACACTATTTATTTTTTATTTACGCACACACACACTTAATTATTATCATTCTTTGTTATTTTTATTTAGTTATCCCCTATTCTATGTGTGTTTATTTATATACGAAACAATAGATTTTGCGTAGTTAAAAGTAAAATATTGAGAAAGGGATGATAAATGACGGTTGTCAGAGGGAAAAAAATGGATGATTTTAAGGTAGTTATGGTAAATTTTTAATACCATGTCTATTTTTTCAATAGAAATCCTACTATGAAGGATATCCAGCTCAGGTGTAACCTCGTCACCTAACCGGGGTTCAATATTATGTGGTACTTTGTGGTTGGCGAGTATTCGAAACCCGTTAACCTTAAGGCATAGTCCAGGGCTCGCCTGCGCCATTATGTTTGTATGAATGATACCATGGTTGAAGTTTAAAACTTTTAGTGTACTTTTGATTCAAATAATAAGTTTTAAATTGTACAAAAATGAGTTTTGCTTATAAAAAAATTTTAAAATTGTATTAATATAATCGTGAGAATACTAGAACTTTCTCACGCATGAAAGTTTGAAATGGTGGTCATTATATTTTACCAAAGAATGTTTACAGATTTTAAAATTGCATTTCATTCTGAATTTTATCATTTTAAAAAATATCACAGTTATTTCTTTAGAAAATATTAGAATCTAAAAACTGTGTTACTTTTTTTTTCTTAAGTTTATAACTTATTTTCGCAAGGAAACCTAACCTAGACATTTACTTTATTTTTTGAAGGCAATATTTGATTTTTCTTTTAAATTTAGAAGAGTTATTAAGGAATTTCTACTTTGAAATTAAGAATCTAATTTTTTTTATATGTATTGTGAAAACATTTCTAAATCATTTAAGCTTAATATTGCTTAATATCCATCTGATGTAAATTTTAAAATGATAAATAAATTTTTCAGAAGGCTCTACCTAAACTGGTATAGCTCATCTTGAGTAAAGCCCAAGGAGAATTTGTGATGCGAAATTAAGTTTGTAAATTAAACTACTATCACAGATGATTTTCGCATAATCTAGTAAATGTAACGTGCTTTTTCTCATAACTTTGACAACTGTTTTTCTTTAATATAAAAGCTACTGTACATTTTCCTTGAAAAACAAGAATCAATCCCAAATTTTATCGTTATTTTCTTTTGTGCAAGAAAATTTCTTACTTAAATGACGCAATTTAATAGTGAATGTACTTTTTAGTGAATTAATGTATTAGTGATGAACAAATGTACACAATTTATATGTGATTGAATAAATTTGTATCAACTTATATAAAAAGCTCACACTTTAACTGCAATTTTTTCTAATAATCACAAAATATTTTTATGTGTGTATCAAATAAGGTTATTTTCTTCTTTTTGATTATATATTGTTATTTTCTTGATCGAAAAAAGTCGTTTTTTAAATTTGGAACTTTTACTAACTTTAAATTTTTTTTTTCGCGTTTACATGGTATTTTTCAATTACATCATGTCTTTCTTAAATAATTGCGCAAACATTACATATATATATATATATATATATATATATATTATATATATATATATATATATTTAAAGCAATTTAGTCGGAAAATTTTTCGTTTCTTATTTTAAAACCTCTTTCCGCATTTTTTTCAATCAGAAAATCATCAATAACATTTGATGCAAAATTTTTATGGTAATAATAATTCTGGAATCTATGGTTTTTTGAAACTGAAACTTGTGGCATTTTCATAGTAATAGTTAGTTTTAATAGCGTTAATTTATTAATTATTATTTTAATAGCATTAATTTATTATTTTATATTAACTTTTTATTTATTTTTTTTGTAGTTGTGTTTGTGAGAATAAAGCTATAAAACTTAATTTTATTTTTAATAATACAATAATTTTCCAGAGGTCATTTAATTGCTCGTTTATACTCGAAAAAATTTTTTTTCTTGTGTTTATTATTTCAAATAATGAAATCTTTTCGAAAGCCGATTATTTAGGAAAACCAACTTATTTAGTCTGATTATTTTAAGAAAAAGTTTAATCCTGATACGCAATAGAAATAAATATTTAATAACGATAAAATGTTTTTTTGATGTTTTTTAATTTAGCATTAAAGTTGCTTACATTAATAAAATTCAACCATTGTAAAATTTGATCTTATATTGATCAAATTTTACAATTGCTTAATTTTATAATATATTAAAGAAAAATTTATACTTAAAGATACAAAACGATAAAATATAAATGGCTGAGAAATGGGATGAAATGAATAACACTTTAAATAAACAAATATTTAATGACTTTGTTATACGTGGAAATTCCCTCTTCATGAGCTGTATTGCTTACTTGGGGAAAACATTTTATATTTTTATAAAATCTATATCTCTGAACTGCAAGAGACTTAAGTACATGCACTGATGCATGTACATGTCTTTCAGTAAGTGAATGCCCAAAATTTAAATGTGGACACATGGTAAATACTTTTGAAAGTTGCAAAAAAACTCATATATTTTTCCTTAATTATAAAGATTTATTTAAATATTATTGTACTTATGCGAAAACAAGTACTCTTAAGTAAGTACTTGTACTTGATTTAAGTTCATGCACTCACATGTATATGCCTTTCTGTAAGCGAATGTATTAAATTTAAAAGTCGATCCAAGGAAAACACTTTTTTAAAATTGCCAAGACTTCATTTTTCCTCAATCATGTAATTGTTTTTTCCTTAATATTTTAGAGATTTAAAAATGAAAGTAGCAGGTGTGAATGACATCGAACCTGCCATTTTGAATACGTCTAGAACATAGCCGAGAAAATCCTGTTGAGAAGGTCTAAGCTAAGCTTTAGTGGAGTTCTAATAATTCTCTGCTAAAGAGGAGTAAAAAAATAGCAAATGTGGTCTCAATATTTAAATTATAAATAATATCGGTCAGCTTCCTTATTTGAATATAGTGGAAATTTATGAGATGCTAACGGTGTTTAGCGGTTTT
Source organism: Latrodectus elegans (assembly GCA_030067965.1). Lineage (NCBI taxonomy): Eukaryota > Metazoa > Arthropoda > Arachnida > Araneae > Theridiidae > Latrodectus > Latrodectus elegans. The sequence continues at coordinate 44,232,193 of CM057816.1, read as the reverse complement.
GATTGGCAGCAGAAATATTAAATCAACGCAGAAGCTTAGAAACGTACTGTGCATAATGATGGGTTATATATATATATATATATATATATATATATATATATATATATATATATATATATATATATATATATATATATATTCAGAATAAAGTAATAAGTTTTATTAATTCTATTACGTAAATTATTAGTACTTAAAATGACATAGGAATATTTATTAGTTCTATATTAAAAGTAAGCCAACCGATGTGTGAATGGTTAGCGGTCCTGACTCCTAAGCTGCGGATCCCAACTTCAAATCTCGGTGCTGGCATGGATGCTACTTTCTTTTATGTGAATATTTGACGAATCTGAATAAGAAAGTATTAAGCAAAAAAGAATTTTTCAGCACTCGGATTATTAATAACAACTGTTCCATAAAGAGAAAAAAAATGTAAGGATACATTTTAATGTAGCTTAAATTTTAGGGATTGCTTAAGAAAATTTCTAAATGAGACATATTGTGTCAATTTAAATGTCGGTCTTTTCCCTTAAAATGATGCACTGTAATGATACACTAAAGCCTCCAAAACAGACTTTTTGTAATGTAGATGTAGTCAAGAATCTCATTTATATTTATTTGATTTCTATATTTTAAGAAGTTAAAACTCATAGGATATTGAAAATTATTCTGTTATGTTTGCAGTTGAAAGAAGTTTTTCATTTCTGTAAACATTTTTAGACATCACTTTATCTTTGAACTAACTTGTAACACTATATAAACCCAGAAAATATTAAATGCTATAAGATTAATTGCATAATGTAATATGTGATCATGTCAAGCAAGATTTTTGAGAAAAATGATAAGAAAATATTTTATTGTAACTTCTTTATTTTCTTCAAACAAAAAGCAACATCGTTCACTAGTTCCACATTTTTATATTCTAATGTTTCATGTTATCATCAAAAATTTAAATTTTCTATTTGTAATATTTTGCAAGAAAACTTTAACACGTTTAAACTTCCAACAAATTAAAATATTTTGAAAATATTAAACAGTTATTTTATATAGTGAAGACTGATTCAAAGAACAAATTTTGAATACATATATATATATATATATATATATATATATATATATATATATATATATATATATATATAATTATGTTGTTGCGACCAAGAATGAATTTTTTGAAACCATGAAAAATCATAAAATTGGTTTCCTGCATTTTAAACAATAAAAAATTCTTTGATTAGGGCTGATTAGATTTTAGCAAGAAGTAAAGAAGAGAAATTAATTTAGGATATCAAATCTAAGCCTTGAAAAAGTTTTGTCACTTGAGAAACTTGGTTTTCCAAGTTACATTCAAGAAAATATCAATGTATTCATTGCAGTTGCTAGTTGAAGGAGAAAATAATAAAAAAATCATTACATATTTTATACATTTATTTTTAGAAATAAAATTTGATACACACACACACACACAAAAAAAAAAAAAAAAAAAAAATTGCATGATGTTGTTAAAAAAAATAGGCCTTTGCTAAAAAAATAATTATATTATAGTAAAAATAAAATAAAATACTAACACCTACTTCAAAATTATTTTCATTTTTCGGAAAAAAAAAAAAATGAATTGTGTCAGATTTATTCAGTTAAACTTTTTCTTTAAATATGTCCCTCGTTTAACACCTGGAAGCGGTGGTCAAGTCTGTTAGGTTGCCGTTATCATTAACGGTAGGTAGTAAGTTCAAATCTCATCTTTACCAAAAATCAGACGAATTCTTTAAAGGTCTCTTGAGTGTGTCAAATATTTATTGGGAGCAATGCCTTCCAAGAGAAATAATATTTCGGGGAATCTTAGGTCAAATATTGAGAAGTTTTCTGCTTTGTTTTTGATAATAAGTTACAGAGATTCTCCCCTAATGCTTCCACCTAACTGGTAGAGCCTAACTGTGGGTTTGGTGCAGGGAAGTATGATGATGAACACATTTGATAAGGTCTGAAAATGTTCATAATAACATTATTCAGTAGTAACATGCATATATATATATATATATATATATATATATATATATATATACATATACATATATATATATATATATATATATATACATACATATATATATATATATATATATATATATATATATATATATATATATATATATATATATATATATATATATATATATATATATATATATATATATATATATATATATATATATATATATATAATCCTTACATTTTTATTGAAAAATATTAATTTTAGAAAATTGTATTTTATTTACCCATCCGGCCGTTTTTTATTTATTGTTAGTGATTTTAGTATAGAAACTTTATTTATTATTTTATCGTAAAAAAATTTTTTTTAATTTAAAAAAATCATTTTATTTACTTCTTGGATCATTTATATAAGATAATGCTTGTGTGACCACCAAAAGTAAAATCATTTCATCTACTATCATATATTTTTCAAACTTTAAAAAATGTTAATCAAAAAACAGTTGAGACAGCCAGATTTTACAGTTGCGAGATGGGGAATATTTATTATAAAGCAGTTTATTAAACTCAATAATTACTTCTGTTAGAAAGGTATATCATTAAATTTATACAACTTAGATTAATTATTAAGAAATGTAGAGAGACACAGTATTAACATAGTTTAGCAGCTGATTACAATTGTAAAATTGGAGCGTCTACAATCAAGCAGCTTTGATATATACTTCTGTTAGAAGCATTGTTATACATTACACATGTTCTCTATCAAGATATGTTGAGAGCTTGGAATTATCAGTTCAACTGCTGGCAACGATTGAGAAGTTGAAATACTTACAGCAAAGTGGTCTGATAGGAGGAACATACAATTCTGTAAGAAGCATTATTATATTAAATTTATACCAGGCATGTGTTCTCTATTAAAGAATGTAGCGAGTTTGCATTAATCGGTTTCAATTACTGGTTACAGTTGTATAATGACAATGCATACCGTAAAACTGTCATAGATTTAATGTAAATTACTGTAAGGCAATATTATCATTTAGAAATTGTGCCCACGCATGCTCCTTATCAAGAAATGTTGGAGACCTGGAGCAGCAGCTTTCAACAATTGATTATAACTGTAAGATTGGATTTAATTTCAAAAATTGATCTGGCAGGTTTTATATGCATCTCCATTTGCGGTCACTGTTGTATAAATTTTATAATTTCATATGCTTATTATCGAGGGGTGTAAGATGTGTGGAAGGGTCAGAAAAAATGTTTTCCCCTATTTTTCAATATAGGTCAGTAAATCATAAAGTAGAGACATATATTTGTGATATACGGTGGTTTTCTTTTAATGCATATCAAGTGTAGAGTAGCTTCTCGAAATATAAATATTTGAATTTAATAATAGTTTTTGTATAAACAGATAAAAGTATATAATTAAAATTTAGTTAAAATATAGAAACATTTACATTACAAAACTTTGCTATCTCTAGCGAAGAATATAATATATTTTTTATTCAAGATTTAAATTGAAATTTTGAATTAAATTCAATGATTGAATTTGCAATTTTTTTATTCTGATTATATAAAGACGATTGAAATGGAGTCATAGCAAGGGGTTGTCCCTATTTGCTTGTATAACTTATTTATCTTTTGCCAGATATTAGAGTATAGTAATAAAATTAAAAAAGAAAATACATCTTTAGAATTAATTATGAATGAGTTATTTTCACTACATTTGAATATTTTTAAAAATTAAGCAAAAAATTCCATGAAACAATAATAGGAAAAGATTAGCAGTTGAAATAAATTTAATTTCTATTTTGAGATGAAGAAAGATTTTGCTGATGTAAAAAAAAATACTGAAATTGATAATTTGATAGGAATTCTTGTTTTTTAAAATATGCAACTTCACGATTAATAGCTTGAACTTTGTTTATAATTTTAACAATAAGAATTTCTATGAAATTCAATAGTATGCCTTTCTTATGTTTTGTTTTCACATAAATACATGAAAATAAATTTTCTAGAAAGATTTTAACCATATGTATATTGTATAACTATAAATTTCTTCATGAAATCAATTTTATTTTAAATTTTTAATCCATCTGTATAGTATATTATTATTAAAGATGGTAATGTTGAGATCTTCAGTAAGCAAATATAGCTCTGGCAACAAACCACGCATGTCCAGAATACAACAAATCAACCAAGTCCAGAAATGGTGCTTCTTAGATGGTTGAAATGACCTCACAAGATTCTCTCGCGGGGAGGACCAGGTGTTCCGAAGCATCGTCTGATGGTCTTCCACTCCGAGGTCTGTTGCCACCCAGTGGATCAAAACTTCTGCGAGATAAGGAATGGCAGGGAGGAGGTGACGCAGCTGTGTATCTGCTGTGTGCCCATGCAGAAAATGAGAATCCAAACAAGCGTTGCCAACCGATTTTCTCTCCAGCCAGCATCCCTCTCCGGTGCTGCCTCGGGGCCAGAAGTCGAGGAGATGATTGTCAGAGGCTGCGGAGGATGTTTTCCGCTGGAATTTAAAGGTTAATTGTTCACTCCCAAGTCGCTGGTTCATTGGCTCGCCTTCGTTATTGGGTTGCCTCTCCTCTTCCCTTTTGTGTACAGTAACGGGGATTTCATCTGCAGACTTCATATCCCGAAGCGGGTTCTGTTTTTGGTGGCAAATGAAGCCATTTTAAGCCAATGAAAGTACAAAATAGTAACAGCGGAGATGAGAATATAATGAAGACAGGCTTTGAATGGAGCATATGCTTACCAAGGTGGGGAATTATTTTGGAAAAGGAAATGTTTTATTTTTCTTTTGGAACTCCAAATTTAAGTCGAATGTCAAGGAATTGAAAATTTCACTGATAGAACAGACCTTTTTATTGAATTTTTCTCAAATGAATACATAATTAGTAGAACAAAATAAAATTAATCAAAACATGAAATCTATGGTATTTAGTAATAAAAATTATATACATATACATGCATATATATATATATATATAAGTAATAAATCAAGAGACAATATACGACATAACATAAGTTAATTTAAAAGCAATAAAAGTATAAAAATAAGGAAATATATCTAACTATCTAAACACTATCCAGTGCAAAAGCAGCTAAAATAAGGTAAGTCAGGAAAATAAGATAGTTGTAAACACAAGAATCAGAATTGAAATATAAAGAAAGTAGATTTAAGACAAAATATCAAAAATAATAAGAAGCATAGGGACTATGTTTGACAATATACCTCTGATGAAGATATGATCCCTATGCTTGTTGTTATTTTTTTCATATTTTGTCTTTATTTTCTTTATATTTCAATTTTTATTCTTGTAGTATTTCTAATTATTTAATATATATATATATTCAAAATGCGAAAGGTTATTCCTTAAACAATGTGAATTAATTAAACATGAAACATTTTGTTCTTTACAATGGAATATCTTTATAAATTTCCGATATTTTAATTAATTTCTTTAATAGAATTCTTGTTAACATACATATTGATGTATGTTAGCAAGTTATCTGATAAATAAATTAATTAAAATATCAGAAATTTATGCGATGTAGTTAATTTAAGTGATATTATGTGTTTCATTCTCTCTCTCTTTCCGATACTCTTTTACCTTCGAAAAAAAAAGCGCATGGTACGTCACTCAGCGATAGTTTTTTCTCTCACACTAGAATTAATTAGACCGGGATTTACAGTTTATAAATTAGATTCCGAATTACTACAAACAGATCCAAATCCAAGGTGGAATTGGAATACCCTGGCTGTTGAACCTAAGAACTAACCATTCGATTGCAAGCTTGGATGTTATATTAGTTTATTTGATAGGTTATCTATACTTCAAATTTTAATAAATTTATGTTTTCTATTTGTAAAATCATTGATGAAAAAGATTTTATAATTTCAGTGAGTTTGCTGGCAATAATTAAGTATCCAACTTTAAGTAATTTTTTTATAGTAATTTTCAGCTTACCAAGATAAACAAAAATATTATCTTTAACAAAATACAATTTTAATCTGGTAAAAAAAAAGTTTTGTTTTAAGAAGCAATATTTCGAGCACTTAGCTCTAATTAGTCATCTTTCAAAGAGTTTTAAGATGATTTTAAATATTTTAAGTAAACTGTAAATTTAAATCCTTTTTAAAATTATAACCCCAAAATAATTTCGAGTTTATATTTAGACTAAATCTCTCTTTTAGTTTTAAAGAAACTTATACATTTCTTTTAAGCTGTGAAAGCGCACAAAATTTCTTTTCTGAAGAGCTTAATTGAACGCGATAAAAATGTTCTTTCGGTCATATGAAGCAATATTTCGAACAATCAGTTCTTATTACTAGTCATTTGAAGAATAATCTGCTACTTAAGCTATAGATTAAGAAGAGAAAAATGGGATTCTTTTAATTAATGATGAGGATACACCTCTTTTCTTTTTTTTCTGTCTGGAAGATAATGATTAGACATCATTATTTCGATAGTGATAGTGTTCTTATCAATTTAAGTAGTCTTGTGATAATTTTCCTGACATTTGTGAGTGAAAATGTGTTATTTTAAACTCTTGATGAATAAAAAATTTGTAACATTCTATTCTCTTTTATTTTCATGTATTACATGTCAAAATATTATTTTCGTACCAATCCTAAATTAGTTTTAGAATGATATTTTACTTGGCTTTTTTAAAATTGATATAATTTAATTTACGTTACATTGTATTTATTGACGTGTCACGCTTCTGTCTGCAACACCACGGCGGTCGTATTCGGGTCAGAGGACAACGTGGAGAGATGATGCTGAACACCTGCTTTATGCATCGCCACATTGGTCCCGCAGACGGTATTATGGTATGAAGGGTATTGGCTATCACTTTAGCACTTCTCTGGAATGCATTACTTGAAACAGCTAGCACTACATCTCCGTGTTGTTGGTGCCAGTTGTCCTGCCTTGCCTTCAGGGCTTGTTCACAGTCATATTTCAATTGGATAATACACAATCACACTTGGCATGCATTATCTAAGGTTTCATCGTCAATCGCCAGATTGAATTGCTTCCCTGGGCGGCTCGCTCTTCGGATCTTTCGCCGATAGAAAACATGTGGTCCATGGTTTCTCAACGATTGACCCAGATTACGCGTCCCTAGTTGCCACACCAGATCAACTTTGGCAACGTGTGGAAACTGATTGACCTGCTGTACCCCAAGTACACATCCAAAGTCTCTTTAAATCAATGCCGAGGCGTGTGACAGCGGTGATCTCTAATAATAGCGGCTATTCTGGCTACTGATTTTGGCTGGAACTACACTTTACAGAAGTCTATAAATCATTTAATGCTTGGTCAACATGTTATCTACATAAATATTGTGATATCTCTTGTTTTTCTTGATGTAGCAACTTAGGTGGCCAGCTGTGTAGATATGTTTTATAACGAAATGATAAATGACTAAGTCGATGAATGACGAAATGATAAATGACTATGTTTTTTTTTCTTATATATAAAAACGACAGTGAAACGAATAAAAAAACTGACGAAATCTTTTTTAATTCATTAAAGCCAAATCAATAAGGGACTGTTAAAATTAACAACTTAAGTTAATCACATTGAAACTTGCTTATTATTAATTTATTTTGCTAATTTTAGCTTGATTTACATTAAAGTTAGCGCTTCTTTAACTGCAATTGTGCTCATTTTTATTTAGCTATGTAATGTTCTTTCAATTGGTGTATTCATTATTTTCTTCTATTGGTACATTTATACTTTTATCAAGCAAGTCATTTGTATTCTATTTTATTACATGTTTTATACTTTAGTTTGAAGTTTCGTGGAGATTAAATGCCACGTTTAATAAAATACTGGGGGAAATTTAGAAATCATTATTTAAGTAATGAATAAAACTCAGACACAACGCTCTCTTCAATATCTTATAATACGTAATAATATATTAATGTTTAAATTAATTCATGTATAAATTAATTATTTACATTAATTCGATACATATAATTGTTATATATGGGTAATCAAAAATAATACATAATATATATATATATATAAATAAGACAATATAAAAAATAATTTGGAAATCGATAACAGAAGTAAAGCAAAAATTTGAAATTCAGTAAAAAAAAAAAAAAAAAAAAAAAACTTGCAAATGAAGAATGAAAAGTACAGGTATCATATCTTCACTAGGTGGATATAGTCATCTATGCAAACAAGAACTGTGTAATTTTTTGTATGTAGAAATATTTTAAATTTTTTATTTACCCTTTTATATTAATTTTCTATATATTGCTTTAGCATATTACTATTTACATTTATTAATTATGTATATTTTTAGAGGAATACAAAAACAACGATTAAAGTAAAAATAGTATGTAAAAAAAGAAGACACAATTAGCTTATAATTACGGGTACTATTAAACTAATATATATTGAGAAAACTTTTAAGAAATTAAACAAAACTAATATATGAAACAGAGAGAAACTAAAATATAAAAGATATTTAATGATTATATTCAGAAAGATATTTTTAAATAATCATTTCAAGTTTCTATGTCCAATTATGAGTTGTCAATCAAGAAAATTAGTATAAAATAAAACATTTCTTTTTTTTTCTTTCTATATTTAAACAAATTTATCGATAAATACATATAAAGAAAATATAATTGAATAAAATAAAAATGTATTTAAATAAAAACAAAACAATAGATTTTTAAAAAGGAGATAAAACTACTTTTAATATTCTAAAAATATTTACAACACCAAGAAATAGCAAAACGGGTATATTTTTTTGGTTATATATATTACTACTTTATATATGTGTTATTTTACGCACATAAAAATTCTTCAAACATAAGTTTTTAAATATATTTGAATTTCAGAGATTTTTGTATGTATTTATTTTTTTGATAAATTCAACATTTCTTAGTAATTAAACAACGAGAATTATTTGTTGTTTACAATGAAATTTGTTTAAAAAATAATTACAAATTAGATTTATTGCTTTTTTTTTTTTTTTTTTTTTTTTTTTTTTTTTAGGTTTATGTAATTTTCCTCCGAAAAATGTAAGAAAATATATAAAATCTTTTTCAGTTAAACATAAGAAACAATTATTTTCAACTGAAAAAATTTCTTATTAATTTGAAAAAAATTACATATTTTGTTTAAATAGAATTATAAAATGCATAGTTATAAATGTAATATTTTTCAAAAGCAGTAAGTAAAAGGTTTAAGTTAAAGAAAAAAGATTCAAATTAAGTATGCAAAAATGATGTAAAAATATATATCCGAATTCTCGGTTATTTAATTCATTCTTGGCATTCACTGAAAAAGAAACAAATCATTTAACGTTTAACGTTTTCTCAATTTAACGTTTTCTCATAATTTAACAATTTAACGTTTTCTCATAACGATTATGTATATAATGAGGGTAACATAATAAAATTTTTTTAAGGTTAAAGAATGTGTGGGAAACAAATTTCTACAAAGATCAACAGGGAAGAAATTTTATACCAATAATTTAAGTAAATAAAGGAATCAATAATATTAGTATAGCAAAAAATAACTGTCAAAACTTAGACATTTTGATATATTTTCACCATAAAATTTATATTAAATAATTATAAAATTCCAAAATATTTGACTTTATTAATAATGTGATTCATTCAATATTGAAGATGAATAGACAAATCATTGTTTTTGAAGTGCAATTCAGGATAAATTTAAACTTTAAGAAGCTCTTAAAGATTAAATTTATACTATTAAATATACTAAAATCATAATTAGAAGACTTTATTTACAAATTTTAATTTGTAGAATTTGTCAACGTTTATTAGCCACATATTTCCAATCTGAAGTATAGGTCTTCGCATATGAAAATATTTTCTAATTTCAAAACATTTCATATCCGAAGATCAATAATATTGTTTGTTTTTATTGCTATAATGTTTTTTTAATATGATGATTCGCTTATGCTTGATAATATTTTCTAATTTCAAAACATATTAACCACAAACGAATTATCAAATTCGAACACATTCTTATCTTTTCCAATCCCATTTACCAATTTAATCACTGTTTAAAACGTGATGTAAATGGTAAGATTTCGGTTGCATACAGATATTTACTGAGATAGGGGGTGCTTCAGTATTTCCCAAGTTCTTACCTTTGCAACGAATGAAAATTTGAGCCTTAATTGAAGATTCCAAAGTTATGTGAAATATTCTATGCATTTTCAATGAATCGTTATAAATTATATTTGTGGTTAATTGCATTAAAAATAAAGCATATGTTGTCCCTGGCCAATCCAATCTTGAAGCTTAGCTTTTGAATTATACTCTCACCTGTCAAATATTTTAATCTCCCAATAAAATTATATACTCAGAGAAAAAAATTTTTAAGAATGTTTTGAAAAAGTGTTGATCATAAAATTTGGAATATTGAAATAGTTAAAGAAATTATTGGAACAACTGAAACCTATTCCTTATAAAGCAGACGAGGATTAGTTTGTCGTTCTGTTGTCACCTTTTGAATAAGAGGAATAATTGGATCGAAATTTACAGCTTAAATTGAATTCTGAATTATTATAGATACTCATTTCTTTAGATAAGAATAAAAATTTCTGAAATATTTATCTGAAAACCATAGAATTAACCATACATTCACCTACTTAATCTCTTAATACTTTGGTTATAAAATTAATTTTTGCTGTAAAAAAACTTTATCTGAATCAACTTATTTACTAAGAGAGAATTTCATCATTTGAAAGATTTTTGCTCATTTCTAAGAGTGATATTGATTAAAAAACTTGGAGGATTAAAGAAGTTCGTGTAATTGTTGGAAAAACTAAAACCTATTCCTGATGAAGCAATCGATAATTGGTTACTTCGGCAAGCTGTTGATGAAATCGTGTCTAATCGCGTGGTGGATTGTTTCTATTCAGTTTTATTTAAAAAAAATTAATGAAGATTCTCCATATGAATATTCATCGATACGTTTTATAATCAGTTAATTAAATTACTTTTTTGCATGCGTGTAAAGTATTCTCTATGCTTTTAGGAATCCATCAAATACAGAAAATCAACTAATCTCTTTAGTGCCATCTTTTTGAACATCCCTTTTCGTCATCTGTCCCATCAGAAAAAAAAGAACATACCTGCAGACAAACGGCTTTGAGTAGCATCCTTTCAACCAGAAATTCTTTCATGTTATAATTAAATAAACATCACCAGTTAGAGAGCGCACGAAGCATCAAAAGTCAAATCTAGTCTCGTTGTCTCCACAATAACTGTATATTATAAAAGACAATCAGCAGAAAAAGGAATTTTTATACACTTGTACAGATCTTTTAATTAATTCAATAACTTGATTAAGGGAAATAAGTATGTTTCGAATCCCTGATTCGAAATAAAAGATTTTTCCATTATTTCCCACATCCCCTCATTCTTTCTGAAGAGGGTCTTTTCTAATTATCGTCTCGCATATTTTTATTTTCTGGTCACAAGAAAGAAAAAAAAACCCTCTGAATGTGCACTTTCACAATCTTTCTATAATTAAAAACTCTCTTTGATTAGTTAGATTTGAAAAAAAAAATTCAGAATCTGAAAATCTGAAAATAATAGTTCCGATTCGTTGCAGATTAAGTAAGCTCGTTTTTTTCCTTTTATTCGACAGTAAAGACTTGAAAAACAGCTCTCGATTTCGCAGTGAAATGATTATTTCAGATCCATAACTTTTTTTTTTTATGATAAAGACAAAAAAATGCATCATACTTATTTTCATTGGTTGGTAAAGCAGTTTAATTTCTTTCTCTTCTTTTTAATGACACATTTCGCATTGGGGTTCCTCATTTTCGTCGGTTTCTTGTTAATTTATTATTATTATTTTTTTTAATCAAGAGGAAAAGGGTTTTTTTCCCCCCAGAAAAACATCTATCAGAAATTGGGTAGAATAACAATAAAAAATAAATTAAATATGTTTTTTGTGAGGTCATTCCATTATTGAAACAATTTTCTTTTTAAACAGGATCTTAGCATTCTAATTAAAGCAAATAAGATTCGATATCTTATAATTGTTTCTGAAAGTTTTTTTACTTGTAAAATTAATAATTTTTCGCTTTACAAAAGAGAACTGATTTCGTGAATATTATAGTTTAGCTAATTCTCCAATTTTGAACACATATATTATTTAAGTTCTAACGAAATTTAAAATAAACAACAGTGATCTAATATTAAAATCATATTAGAATAAATTTAAAATTTTATTTTAAATTACAAATTTGTTCTTCTATGCTAACAATCATAGTAATATTTTATCTTTCAAAAAATCGTGAATTTCTGCTTTTACTGTTTTCCTGGAAATAACAGTATTTATTTAATGATTAATTTGCACACATATATTTATACAAATATTCAAAAAATATTGAAACAAGGAAACATTTTGTTTGGATACTATTCAAAGTATTAATCCCAAAATTTAAAGGATATAATATCTAGTGAATCACTAATTTTTGCTAACTTGTTTTCATTGTTTTTATGGAACTGATTGAAAAACTATTAGCATATAAAAGTTTTAACTGTTATTTTACTACGTATCATTAAAAATTTCATAATATAATAAATGTTCAATTTCTCGAAACTTAGTTAATAGCCTCGATACGAAATTGAAATCAATTTCAAACATGTTGTTTCAATGATTAATTTTGCTCCTTAAGAACTCTTAAAACCCAAATTTTTAGAATAGTTATTTTCCAAAATATTCAAACTTTAGTTGCTAGAATTTAGCGGTCTTAAAGTAGGATTCCTGTCAATCATTCATCCCCAATCGAAATGTTGGTTTGGGAAAGCAACTTTTTTCCCCAAATAGGATATATATTTAGGAAAAATCATTTAGCAGAATTGCCTCTCATTTTTGCTCGCCCCTCATCCTCCCGGAAGGATGCCTTCCCTCAAAAACCTATCACAACCTCGTCAGGCCCAGTGTGTCACAGTTATAGGTCGGGAATACGTAATAGAATGGATCGTTGCCAAAATAACTAAGTAAAATTCCAAATTCGGAGAAAATTTTTCTACCCATAAAAAACTGATTTAGAAAAGGGATGAGGCTGGATGAGAAATGTCGAAGTGTGTTGATCAGCTTGACACCCCAGGGCTTATATAGGAAAATGAAATAACCCATGGGTGTGGCTTAATTTCCCACTAATAAAAATTCTCGTTTTACTGAGGCTTGTGGTTGTGTAACTATTGTCAACTGCAAGAAAACCCATCTTGTACCAGTGAAAGGAAAATATGATTATGTAACCATTTTATTTTTTTATTGGATTTATTCCCCTATAAAATTCGCTTTCTTGTTGCACAACAAAATGCATTTCCTTTGTTAAAGAAGGTAAAATAGAATAAAATATTATTTTAGGGATGATTACTCTTATTAACAAGTTAGCCCATTCGAGATTACTTATTATTTTTACATGTAATGGTAAAGAATTAATTAAGACGTGTATTTATATGTAATATTTTAACATGTTGCGCCTATAATATTTTAACAATGTGATTTAATGTAATTATTGTCATTTATCTGTTAGCAAATGTTAAAGAAATTCGATTTGAAAAAGTGTATAAAATTACAATAATTAACAAATTTCCATTAAATCTTAAGAGAAAGTACACGCAGCAAGTTGATACATTTTAGAAAATTTTTATCATTGAATATACTTAAAAAATAGGTATGATTATTTCTTTACTTAAAAATAAATTACGCACTGATTATATATTATTGAAAGCGAAAAAAGTTACATTTTGAGTACTGCATTCTATAAACCAAAATTACATGTTTTTTTTGTTCAAATATATAAAATTACTTATTGTACTATGGGATTTTTGATAGGAGATCCTTATTCATAGGAGGAACACAAAAAGTAAAATGTGACTAAACTGAGAGAGACACAAAAATTTATAGCTAATAATGTAAAATATAAAGAAAAATGAAATTAAGACGCAAAAAAAAATGCAAATTAAACTTCTTAATTATGTGTGTTTTAAAACAATGAAATTCCCTTCTGTCTATAGAGCTTGATGATTATATACCCTATGGTAGATACACTTATTCTTTAGATAATCATCAACAAGTGCAACATTGTGTGGTTTTTCGGTATCGTTTATAAAATAGAACTGATATTCTATAACTTTTCTAAAAAATTTTTTACATAACTTTCAAGAATATCCTATCGTATTCTGCTGTCACTAACAGCAGAAAAAAAAGAGAAATGTTAATTGAACTGAAATGATTCTTGCCTGTGGAAAGATGGCAATGTTACCAAATTGATGGATTCTTACGACATTTGTAGAATGATTCTACAGTTCTCTCCCAATGAAAACTCGTCAAGAATCCACTCGAAATGAAGAGCATGCTCAGCCAATCTTTATTTAAAAAAATTCTGCTTGAGAATAACTCACTTCACAGGTCTCTAGATGTTAAGTATCTCCTCAGCAGGCTAATTTTGCAAAATTTGTCTCGATATTGTTGATCTATATGTAAAAATGAGATTTTGAGACGGCTTCCTAATAGTTATATATCCATACCGTCAGGTATGTAATGGCACATAACAATCCTCTGCAGGCATTGTGACTCTAGGATGACGTTTTCCAATCTTCCTAGTCTCATACCAATATTTATTACCCAGTCTCTGAAATTTCTCTGTAATCTTGAGGCCACCAAACGTGATATTTAGAACATAAGAGATATTTTCACTAGAGACTATATTCAGCTTCTAGCCTACCAACCTTTCTCTAAGGCAAATCATGATTTAAATGACTTTGTGTAGGTATTTTAGCTACAATTTGAGGGATGGGATTGTTTTCGTAAAAAGATTAAATAAATTTCGTACATATGTCTGAAATCTTCAGAAAATTTAAATTTTTTAATGTGATTTTTTTTAACCATCAAACAAGGCATCATATTACCATCATATTAAAGCATAAATTGAAAATGTATTCTCAGTTGCACTACACTATACAATAGAAGTTTTTAAAATAATAGTGATACATATTTCCTTTTATTACAAAAATATATTTATACCTTTGTTTTGAACCAAGTTTAGGATTATCCCAAACCAGAGCTGTTGATATGATGACAATATGGTTAAAATATTCCCTCTAATGAAACGATATTGAGCGCAAACCATAAAGAGATTGAGTACTCTAACATTAAAATACAAAAGCTTGATTTATTTGTTATAAATGAGTAAGCACGAGGCCAGCAAGTCAAATCTTTTTAGACAGGAATATGTCCGATATGAAAATCGTCCTATTCCTATATAATTTAAAGGAACTCTTCCGAAATTAATGGGTTGAACATTAATTTAATCCGCACTAAAATTTACTTCTAAGTCAGTTTCGGAAACATTTTCATGAATTCCTTTATTCTTTGAAATTTAATACATTATATAAAGTAATTGGTTGGTATTATATATCATTAAATAATCTACGGAATTTATAGGTTATAAAGATTAAGTCATAAATACCAAAATATTGGGGGATTAAATCAAATTTAGTTTATATCCTTTTCTGATATTTTAAATAGATGTCATCAATTTGAAATTTAAATGAATTAGTTTCAAATATATTAATAATACTTGGATTTAGTGCTTTTTTATTTGTTCATTACTGTATTTGTGATTAATTTTAGTCTGCTTCATTAATTACAGTAGATTCTCATAGTGTGTTACAAAATTATAAAACCATTGTGGTTTTTGGGATTTTTATTGAAAACAATAAATTTTTTTCCATTAGATTAAGTTGATGTAAATAAATATGTAAAACATATACATATTATTTTTGTGAAATATTTAATTATATTATATATTTGATCCAAGAATGAAATATTTTCATTTAAATATCTGTTACAAAAATATAAGATCAATTTAAAAATAAATAAAACGAAGTATTTTATGATGTTAAAAAATTGTTGTGTGTTTTTCTATTTTCCTGAATAATTTATATACGTGAAAAATACTCAATTAATTAAAATACCTATAAATCTGGCAAGTTTTTATTTATTTATTTATTTTTTTTTATAGAGTTTAAGTTTGGTCTAGATCAGACAGCTTATGTTTTTTATTCTTCCTTTCTGAAAATAAATTTCAGTTGATTGTAACATATTGTATGGCGCACTATTTTACTAAAATTTCCAGTTTGACACTTCTAAAAGCAAATTAAAAAGTTTTTGTAAGTCAGCGATTATTTTATTTCCTAAGATATGCAAAAGATCTCCACACCATCATAAACCTATCACTTTTGTTACACTGAACGGTCTATGAAAAAAATCTCGAACTTTTGCTCGTAAATCATATCAGAAGTGAATATTAACTTTCGAGTAACCCAAATAAAGTATTTTTCGTTTGGAAAATAGTTTTTCCAAGTACCTTTCTAGTTCATGACCTCCTCAACTAATTTCATCAAATTTTCTTTTTGCTGTGTTAACTATTTTAATTTTCTCTTCAATTTGCAAAGATAGGCATTTGAATTTGTCTTCATATGAGCAAGATTGTTATATGTGACGTAATTTTAACAGTCTACGGTGTTATTTTGCGAGTAGATAACTGTATTTAGTTATAATCGTGTTACTGTGGGTGTATTGGCTTGAATAAAAATTTTATCCCCCTCCAGATCAAAGTCAAAACTGAGAGAGTTGATACTCTGGTTGTGCCATCTATCGGGAGAATCTTAGAGCAAAGTCTTACTTTCACCTTCAAATTTGCATAGCCAACAGCAAAGCGAGCTTGGTTTGTCCAAGTGACATAAGTAACAACAAATGCTATAATTATATAAACTTTTTGATTATTTCATGATGATAATTTATAATTTATCGTAAATGTCTATTATTCTAAATAAAAATCTGTTTGAACTTTAACGTTATGAGTAGCATAAGCTTAAAGCTTAAGGATTTCGCTTTTCCTTGTTTCAAATTTTCATGAACTCTTATGGAACTAAAACTTTCAAACTTCTATTTCAAATAATAACCTCATATAAATAACCTCATAAAAAAATTATTTTCTTTATAATACTATTGTTTGCTCTTTCTTTTGTAATGCAAATTTTAAGTTAACAAATAGTTTTGCAATAGTTTTCTTTCAAAATTTGACAACAATTTTGAATAATTTTGAAAATCATAACCCTTTTGAAAACAAAATGTAAATAGTCTTATATGTTTTCTATATAATAATCAGATTTAGAAAAAGCTGTTTGCTTTGTAAAATGGACTCAACTTTTTTTATTTAATGATTTATTTAACAAAATGTAAATCCTTTCATTAACTTCATATATTAAAATTATTAATTTTATGTACTAATCTATTTAAATAAATGCTACTTCAAGTGGTCTTATAATTTTGAAAAACTTTCTGTATATTTTCTTTGGAATTTTACTGTACTAGATAATATAATCTATTATTTGTCGGCGTTTACCTGGAAATAAAGATGCCAAAAATGACTATATTTGTTAAAACTTTTAATGACATTTTTGTAAGAAAATGATCAACCTTTGACACATATTAGGTTAAGTAATTTACTGTAATACGTCACTTAGAGCTGCCTATTTTTTGCTGATCGAAACACACTATTCACATTCAACTACCTCTTAACTTTGAACCATGATCAAAAGATATAGATATTTTTTGCAATAAATTAAGCTAAAATATTAAAAACAACATCATAAGATCGAAAAATTGACTTTTGATTTAGAGGTGAATGAAGAGTGTTTTTTTCATATTTTACATCAGATATTTTACTATCATAATATTTTACTACATCAGATAGAGATACAATCTGAAAATGTTGCTCCTGTGACAAACCTAACTCCAAGTGATTTTAAACTGACACGACTTTAAATTAATATAGACCCACAAAATTAAAATAAATGATGACTGAGAGTAATTCTCTCTCAGTTGTAAAGATTCAGCACTACTCAACAATGTTGAAGAGTTGTAAATTTTTGAGACGATATTATTGGGTGTTCAATATACTTTGGAGCAACTTGATGTAATAAATAACGGAGTATATTTGGAATTTTGAGTTCAAAAGTATCCTGAAACTATAAAAATAATATCATATGTAGATAATTTTCAAAAATCTGAAATTTATGTTTTACGTACTATTTTTTAAATAGTCAAAACATGAAGTTTCTTCTATTTCCTTTATAAATTTTCAAAATGATTCTATATGATTTAAATTTACGGATGACTATAAAGTGTAACATATCTCTATTATTTCTTATTAACATAATGTCTGTGTCACCATAACATAACTGACATTCTTATTAACATAACATTCTTATTAACATAACATAACATTCCTTTTTCCACAAATGATACAGGATGATTGATGAAGTCAATCAATCTTAAGGCATTATTTGAGTTATGTGCAGAAATAACTGCCATGCATAACTTAATTATATGAAATATGAAACATCCTTACGCATGAGTTATTTTTTTATAACATATTTTTTGATTATCTTGAGAAACTATTAAAATGTTTGAATTCGAAAAAAAGGAAACTTTTTTTTTATAATAGTGACTATTTAAAAAAGGAAATTCTTTTGTTCTCCCAAAAAATATTCAAAATATAGTTTAAACACGAGAGAACATGAAATATGTATTTCTGTGATATCCAGTTATCTTATTAACACAATATCTAGATATATCTTATTCCTTCATTCCCAATATTTCATTTCGCAAAGAGCTCAGCGTGGCTGATGAAGTGTCAGTCGCATGACACCTAGCCTTCAACAAACAAAACATCTGCCCCGCGGCTTCTCCCCTCCCCCACCGACTTCGCATCTCCAAGCGATATTTATAGTGTGGGGGTAGGCAGTTTACATATTGAGAAGGGGACGCAATCAAATCTGTCAAATGGGCGAGTCGGATGGGATAGTTTGGAGTTGCGGGTGTTTATTACTCTCCGAATGGAGCAAACGAGGAAAAGCCGACGTTCGGCTCGCTTCCGCACACTCATTTAAAAGATTGGTAGAGGAGAATTCCCTTTTTTCTTTCTTTCTTTACTGCTTGCTCGGAATTTCTTACGGGATAGATTTCTCAGATTCAGCAGAATGGGGAAAAATACTTTAGATGATAGGGACAAAAATATGTCCTTCAGACAACGGAAAGGGGGATATTTTAAGAATGAAGAGCTTTATGATTGCAGAAGCTGTCAGTTTATGCAATTTTTATTTTTCCCCCAAAAAAATATGGAAGAGAGAGAGATTTTTCCTTGCAGATGTTCTACAAAATTCATGCGACAGTTTGAAAAGCTTTCTTACAGTTATATTATAAATAATTTTGATTTTCTGTCGTTTTTTAGAAAGAGATATTACGTTTCGAATTTGCAAGATGATGTCAGTTAAATATGGACATAATAAATAATCATTTGATTTCTCAAAATGCTATCTTTATACATAGGAAAATATTTTAAAAATGTATTCATTGCTTACACAAAAAAAGTTGATTATAATAATTTGATAAAATTATTTTAATCTTGAATTAATTATATTTAAATAATTTGATTGTATTTGGTAAAAATATGATAAAAACCATTTCTACAAAAGAATGTACAGAAATGTTTATTGGCCAAACCGTTACATCTTATTTGTAAAAAGTGTGAGTGTGCTGACTTTTTATTTAATCAATATGAGATTAATACATAAAAATATAATTAATATGACATTAATAGATAAGAAATATGCACTAAAATTTTTTCTAGGCTAGGAAAATAATTATGGAAAAGATTGTGTTATTTCAATGTATCTATTTTAGAATAAGTTATAATAATTATCGGTTCTAAATCTAAAAATTGTTTCCATATTAATATCTATCTTTAAACCCAAATAATTTATATATTTACAAACAGGCATTCAATAAAGTATAAAGAAATTCTTTGACGAAACAATTATCAACTTTCAGTAAGCTTAAATTAATATTATGTTAACTTATGTTTAGAAATCAAAGGAATCAAGTGAATGGAATCAAATAATGAACAAATTAGATCATGAATAAATCAAAAAAATATTACATTTTTAAATATTACATTAAGGAAATGAATTTTCAAAACGTGATGAAATTAAACTTAGCTATAAATGTAATCTGAAGATTGGTGTTTCTTTGAATTACACACATAAAAATTAGTTTTTATTGCAAATACAAGAATTTATAGCATATACTTAGATTTGCAGTTGCATTTTCTGAAACTAACTTGTATTAAGGAATTTTTAATATCGTTTTGCGTGCATTGCATGATTGGAATCATAAATGTGCACATTAATTACTTAGGAGATTTAGTAAAGGAGACATAAGTACAAGACAAATAAATATGTAAATGAAACTATACACTAGATTTAAACTTGCACAATTTAACTTCTCCTAACAACCACTTCCATATACTTTATTTTCCTCTAAAATCTGATTTTTCATAAGAATTGATTTCTTTTCTATTAGTTTGATGTTAAAAATTCTTTCACTAACTTCTGTGGCAATATCTGCAGAAGACCATAAGAGTTGACGGTTTTTCTAAAAATAGCGACCAAAATTTTCTTTTTGTTGTTGTGAAAAAGTTTTTGCTTCATAATTTTTCAGCCGATTAATACTTTAGGCTAAAATTCTTTTTGATATAAAATCTGTTATGTTTTTTCATCAAATATTTTCGAAATTCTGAAAATTTATCGAATTTTCGAAATTGTATTTATAGATATAATGTTGAACAGATTCCATAAACAATAAATTAATAGTGATATTGAAGTACATTTTCCCATAGTTAATTTTTAAAATAAATCTTTAATTCATTAATTTTTAGAATAAGTCTCACTGTCAAAACAAATATAGTTATTAGAAATTCACAAAAAATTAATTTTTCATAACTTTTTCTTACATTAATTTAAAAAATTATTAAAGTTATGCATTAACATATGACAATCTAGATTTATTTCAACTTACAATTAAATTTTAAAAAAATATTTTACTTTATTTGTACATTTTATGCCTCTATATTTGGCTTGTTCTAGTTGAATTTTTCTAGCTTCTATAAAAGATTGCCTTCTTCATAATTCCCCACTATTAGTTCAACTGTGTTCATTTTGGAGAAATTTTCTGTAAATACTTTTTCAACTAGTAAAATGCTTAATAAAATTAAAAACTATAACTAGTTATTTGAGTATCTCTTCTCAGTTGAGAAATTTTTCAGCTAGTAAAATTCTTAATACTATTAAAAACTATCGTTAGCTATTTGAGTATCTCTTTTTTGTTAAGAAATTTTATGTGAGTACTTTTGCAACAAGTAAAATCCTTAATAATATTAAAACTATCATTAGCTATTTGAGTATCTCTTCTCGCAATGGGAATATCATTTGTAGATTCAGCCCACGCAACCTGCTTATTGTGAAGTTCCTTGATAAATATCTTGTAACTCTCTCCCCCGATATTTTGAAATAATCAATAAGCAGGGCATTATCTAGAACAACTGTAATATCAAAGTATTCCTAACTTTTCTATTTCTAGATTTTCTTGTTTAATGATAAAATATTCTATAGTTATACATAAACATGATCAATTTGTAATTAACTACCACTTTTAAAATTAATATAGTATTGAATACACTATTGGTGTCTTGAGATCATTTTCCTTGTTTATGCCGAATGTCGAGTTGTAGGGTATTAATAGATAATTTTTATATTAATTTTTTAAATATGAATATTTTTTGCAATATCTTCTTTGTATTTTAGTTGTAGAATGGTATTTCTAATTTTAATTTATGTAATATCCTGCTCTTACAAATTCCAAAATTTTTACATTGTATTTAGTTGAAAATTTTATGAGTGATCAGAAAAAGGCCATAGAAAAGGAAAAAAATATGCAAAAAAAGTTTTATATCCTCATTTCTGATTGCTGAGGTGTCTCACTTATAAATTGAATATTAACAACCTCTTAATATATTATTGGAATATCAATTTCTAATCATTTGCTAAGCAAATCATTGTTTAATTCAAGCTTCATTTTTTTTAAAGAACTTATATTAGTTTTTAGTAAAATCACAGCTTTTAATGAAAGTTCTAATATATTATCGAAAAACAAGCAAAACTAATCATGTGCAAATTCAGAACATTTATTCTTAACTGTGAGGAATATCCAATCATCACAAATTTGTGAAAAGGAAAAAAAATTTTTTTTTTGGATCCATACGTACTATTTTCCTCCTAAAAATTGAAGGAAAATAATGTTTCGCATTTAATTTGCGTTGAGTATATGTCATCGAAAATAACAGAAATGTTATGTATTGTAACAAATAAGCTTTCAAATGCTTTAAATTATTGATTCAAAAATCGAATAATATGGATATAAGAATGCTGTATAAGCTTGTTATTATTTATTGCTTATTATATTTAGTAGGAAAGCCCAAGCATTGAAAATTTATCATTCTATTAATTTATGATTACCATATTTTTTTTGAAAGAAAATTATTAAAAGAAAGATTTTTCGGATATGAGAAATCAAAAGTGCTTCGAGGAAGTTCCCTTTCTACTTTGCTGATAAATGGCAGTGGCTCTTGGTCATAAAGCCAAAGTGTTTGCAGTCAAACTAATTTTTTAACACATATAGCAAATATATTAATCGATACCAAAAAAGAGTGGTAAAGCCTTTGTAATTTACAGCGTCTGACCATCCAAGAAGACTTTTCATAGATAGTGAGCCATGGTTCTGTAATTAAACACCCTAACTCTAAAGAATAGCTAAGCACCCATTACAACAAAAACGATGAAAGAGGAGTAGAAAAGAAAGAGCTAAAAACATATATAAAAGAAGAGAGGCAAGTGAAGACAGTCAAAGAGAGTTCTTCACTTTATAGGCCTTCCTCCTTATTTTGTGCAAAACTCATATTTTCTATTATTCAACAATGGCTAGAGTCAACTAAGGCCTTTTATTTCCAAATGTAGGACATCTAATCTTAACTGCGTCAACTAAGTTGACTTACTGATGCACTTGACTTATTACTAGTCCAAGGAATTCAAAAGCATGTATTGTCACACATATCATATGAATGGAGTTAAGGGTGGAGAAAACTTTTTATGTTACACAATGCATCACTGCGTTTTGAATCTTCAAGATGTGAATTGCAGTCTAAGCCCTGGAAGTGCTTGCTCGACGCTTTTACAAAATTCCTTCTAATGTTTGCTAATTAGTTTGATTCGTGGTACATGTTCAGAATTTCTATTTATCATTATTTAAAATATATCCTGAAAATAAAGCTAGAATAATATACATTGATGTATTTTTCAAGTACTGGAACTTATAAAGACTAGTTGCCACAAAAATGTGTAATTAAATATTTTTGGGATAAAAATAAAGAGATGCAAAGAACTTAGCAATTTCTCTACACATAATATATTCCCTATTTTATAGAAATGCATAAGATTGTCATTTCTTTTTAAATAAAAATTCATAGAAAGCTTTTTTTCTCCTTCGATATATGTATCAAGGAACACTCACCTTTCCGAAGTAATTTCCCTAATCCTGGCACGGGGAAGAGCCCCTGATAATGGTGCTCCCAACCACTTTCTTACAAATGTACAGCAGATGAAAGAGACAAGCATAAAAATCAGGAAGAAGTGTTTGCTCGCGAAGGGGCATTTCTATTGCAGCCCTTAAATCACTTTCCATCGGTGGGAGTGGTAGAGGGTGGTGCGTGGGGAAAGGCCCAAATGGTCGTCTCTGAGAAGATATAAATGATTCTTCCCCTAGATATGAATTTCAAATTGTTTTCCAATCCCCATGGCGGACGAAATTGCGACCATTTGGAAAACATCTTTTTTGTAACGGGCCGCTTTTAACCGCGGAATGTTCTTCAAGGAAAGAAAAAAATATAAAGAAAAATAAATAAATAATAGAAAAAAAAAAGAGTAAACGATGAAAGAGGAGTAGAAAAGAAAGAGCTAAAAACATATATAAAAGAAGAGAGGCAAGTGAAGACAGTCAAAGAGAGTTCTTCACTTTATAGGCCTTCCTCCTTATTTTGCTATCATTATTTTTGTTTCCGGAGTTTTGTATAGGGTCACTCTCTTCTTTCTTTTCCGCGAGGGATGCTGAGTGCTCCGCTTTTAGGGTTGCTTCCCTCGGAGTGATTCAACTGTTTATTGATTCCCAGATAATAGGTTACACGAGGGAAATTCTCTTCAATTGGGTTCCACTGCAACAGTCAATACTTCTTTAATCGCCCCATTGAAGTGATGGTCCGAATTCAAATTTAGGGACAACACTTGTACTGGGAGGAAAAGGATGCATTCTAAGAATTGCTTTCACTCCAATTGAAGTATGGAATTTAAAGAAATGAAATAAAATACGATTCTTATTTTTTTTAAGGATATAGAAAGTTTAAAAGTAAAGTATCAATCCCTATCTAACCGTACTGAAGAAATGCATTCTACAGAAGCACCAATGGAATTTTACTAAGCGTCTATTGTCTAAGAATAATAAACAAATGGTAAACTTTTAAAACAATATGAGATAGGACAATTACAAATAGATAGGCCAGATCACAAAATTTCTTGCATCTGAACTAGAATCCTTACACATTTTTTTTAATTTTGTGAAATCATTCAAGTTAAATATTGATTTTGGAACTTAATAATATAAGACTTTTATTAATAAAAAAAGCAAGAGAAACTCCAAATTTTAACAAATTCAAGTTAAACTCCTAAAAAATTCTTGAATCCAGATTGTATCTTTAATAATTTATTTTTAGCATTGATTTAGGAATAACTATTTCAAAACGCTGGAAAATAAAACAAAGAAAAAAAGTGGAATAACGAATTCTAAATATTCTTGAGTTCTTACTTGTATTATAAATTAGTCATTAATCTTGTGAACCTTTTGAATCCTTAGAAACATTTACTTTTAAGTTCGAGGCAGAAAATAATAATTTTAGAATGCTTTGATATAAAACAAAATAAAACAGAAGTTTGATTAATCCTTAATTTTCTTGAACTTAAATTTGAATCATAAAAGTCTCAGTTTATTTAAATCCCGTGAATCTTTCGAATCATTTACATAATAGAAAAAGGAATAAGAAAATAGCTCTTAATCATAATTATTAAAGTGTTAATTGAAATATTTGGAAGCATTTTTCAAATAGAATGGATAAAATGCATTTTTTAAAAATAATAAATATATATATATATATATCTTCTTTCAAAAATTAATATGAAACCTCTAATCAAATGTAAGTATTTTTGCAAAAACCTGAGACAATAGAAGTCAAAACTTAACAAATAAAAAATTATTCGATTATATCTGAATTTATCGTAAGAAGACTAAGTAAAACATTAATCTTCTAATAATAAAAATATTCTTAATTTTAAATTAAAACATTCGTATACATATATAAAGGAATTTCAGTAATCAGAATTTTATGGGATAAGACTCTTACCGGATTGCCTAATTCAGATGAAATAAAATCAGATTAAAAATTATTGTAAAAATTCATTAAAGACATCAACAATAAAATTTCTCTTTATCATAAAAAATATTTATTATTATTATTTATTATAAAAAATATTTATTAGTATTATAATGTAGGCTAAAGTTTCTAACCTTTAGGATAAAATTACATAAATTTATTAATTGTAAATTCAAAAAAAATTTTTCTTCTGTGTTGAGCATGCGTATTGGTGCATTATGGATAACGGATATTATATAGTAGGACACCAGTAACTAAGTATGTATTCAATGAAAACATTTGAAAAATAACAATAGAATCGTTTTAAAATGGAATTCAATCTATTTCAAAGAGAAATTTACACAATTCTGTGGTCAATTTTTCAACAAATCACTGCTTTGAAATTTTTAGACTTACTTGTTTTTTCAAATTTCATTCGGTTAAATCGACTGTTTTTAATCAAAATAAAATATTTATTTCAATGAAAAATGTCAGCTAATGAATTATTTTTCTGAAAGTAATATATATATATACCAATTATATACTAAAAAAAAGATATATATATATATATATATATATATATATATATATATATATATATATATATATATATATATATATATATATATATATATATATATATATATATATATATATATATACATATATATATATATATATATATATATATATATATATAGATAGATAGATAGATATCTATATATATATATAGATGGATAGATATCTGTTTGTTATCCAATTGTTCAGATTCCACTGACCAAAGTTTACAGTGAAGAATGTATAGCTAGATTTCAAGGGAGAAATTATTACTCAGAAGAACAATATTCATTTCATTTTTAATATTTGCTGTTTGTTTAACTTTTTTGAAATCATTGATTAGCTGCACAAAATGAAATCTCACTTACAGATTAGCTAAAAAATAATAATAAAAAAACCCAAAATCGAATGAGATGTGGAACATTTGAAAACTCCCTTTAGTTACAAAATTATGAATTCCTCTCATTGACTATTCTATGTAGATTTCCGCGTTCATTTGCACCGGAAAAAACAATACATTTTCAAAAATTCTAAATATTTTATTTTTGAAAAATTACATTGTAAGAAAGTATTAAAAAAGAGATCCTCCGAAGGCATATATATATATATATATATATATATATATATATATATATATATATATTGTATTGTTTGCATTTAGAAGACAATTCTTATGCATTATGGCATTATGGAATTCTTAATGGCGTTCTTAATGGCGAACATTCTTAATGGCGTTTAGAAAAGAATAGTGTAATTCCCTCCATTTTTGAAACGAAAATATTTCCTGAACGATATCATCAAAAATTAGATATTTAGCAAATTCAAGAAAATTATTTGGGAAACAAAGCTTTTTTATCAATAATAAAATCATATATCATTTTTTTTTAAAATAAGTGATTTGACCAAGCACTTATTTTTAATAGGTGATAACCTTGATGATCTTCAAGTATGATAAATTTGATGACCTTTAAAAACTTCATTATATGCTTTTATATATAATGCTTTAAGTTTTCTTTATACCCAAAGAAACCATATAGTAATCTTCAAAAATGTAATGGTGGTTATTCAGTGAGCCCTTGATACATGGAAAACAATTAAAAATATAGTATCTATCCTTAAGAAAAATATCATTTTTTCATTCAGAATGATATTATGGTACAACTAGTTTGGACACAAAGCTGTTAGGATTGTAGAATCAAATTTTGGTTCCCTTGAGAAAATAATGAGGCTCTCATAACATATTGTGCACTTAATAGTATTTATAACTACCGTAAGGATCTTTTGATCCACCACATTACACCTTTAGAGAGAACTTCTTCATGGATGATGAACCTTATTCAACTGTTGAAAAGAATGAAGACCAGAATTCTATGCACCATCCCTGACAGAAGAGCTGGTAAGAAGGAGAAATCCATATTCTATTATTTTGCTGTCATTTTTAATGTCTAGTTATAAATCTGGAAACGTATTTAAAGTCGTAGTCCTACCACTAAGTGGGCCAATATTCTTGAGAAGATTTATCACCATTACACAGAACTAAATAACAATCATGGAGTTCAAAGAATCAAATATCTGCATAGAAGTAGACGCGATTATCTTTCAAATCAGCCTCTCTACCACGAAGATTTTGAGGTGCATGCTTTGGCAATTTGTAGTTTGTTCTATTACATTCATAGGCACAGATTTTGTCATATTTTTCGAAGAATTGTGTGAAATAATATATTTTATTTTCTCGTTTTCTCTATTCATCCTGCATAGACTGATTTCAAAATCCCCATTTCTGTGTGACTTATTATAGTAAAAACAATCACCCATCTTCCTAGTAAATAACAAAAAAATTCTATAAACTACAAAATTAGAAAAAATATCTTGGCAAGTTTTAAGCTTAACATGGAGAGAAAAAAAAACACTATTCCATTTAAGTATTAAAAACTATATTTTCCTTTTTATGAAGATTTTCGAAGGCATATTTTTCGCAGATTATTTGATAGGACAATGAGATTTGCAACAAATGCTCATGACTAAAATTTAGATATCCTTCTTTACTAGAACGAAAAACTCCATAATCTCATCAAATAATTCCACAGAGTTAAGGCCAAATCTTCTAGGACTCACTTCACCTTTTTTTCTATTATATGATTCAAATAAATATCAAAGTTAAATTCTTTACCTTAATAGTAGCATAAGCAATCATAGTTCTATTAAGAATATAGCAAAAAGAAAAAAATAATTGAACAAGATGGCCAAAGAAAGGCGATAAAGGAGCCGAATCTGGCACTCTCTCGTGGTCAGACAACTCGACGACCCTCTCTTCCTTCCCACTAAACATTCATAGGTTTTCTTCATTTGCATGTTAATAGCGAAAAGTAGGCTGCCGATGTGGAGCATATCTTTTTCTCTCTTGTGCCATGACTAATGTATGAGCACCTTATTTGTCTCCTCAGCTGACCGGATGGTGGGTGTTTTTTGGCGCCGCTCTTCACTCCCTCATCTTTCCTCTGAAGAGTCCATAGCTCTTCTTCTCTGTTCACGCTTGCCTGGTCACAGGAGAGAGTACTTTTTTTTCCAAAAAATGTTTCAGAATATGTGCAGTTTCTTAAGGCACATCCTTGAAAGAAATAGATTCAAATTTACATACTGAAGATAATATTCAAGCAAAATTTACTTTCGAATTAAGTTAATTTCTTTTCAAGATAATTCTGAAATTGTTTTTTGTTAGTAATATGTTGTTACGAATAAAATGTTAACAAACAATAAAAGTATTACGAAACATAAAAGTTATAGTATTAAAGCATTATAAAAATTTGTTTGATAATTTAATGTGATACAATAGATATCTACACGAAAATACTTTCAAGTCTAACAGTCAAACTAGACTTGAAATTAACAAGACACAAAGACGGACAAAGCCCAAAGACAAAAATGATATTTTCTTTGTTAACTTACCAATAAGCTTTTAAACTCTTTGGAGGGTAAGTTTGAACTTTAAGATTCTCATTGACGTTTATCTGAAGTCAAGAATTTGATTTCATTATCTTACCAGAAAATTTTGTGTCTTGCTTAAGATCTAGGAAGATTTCTGTTTGAAAATTAGCATTAAACGTGAAGGAATAATTAAAAAAAAACTTACTTTATGAATGAAATTTCACCACTTGGGAAGTTTTTTTACACGCATGTGACTCATAAAATTGTAAAAATTACTATGAAATGCAAATGTTGTGAAATCAAATGAATAAAAAACAATTTCATGCACTTTTTTTCTGTGAGAGAGTTTTAATTCATTTTCTGGAGAAAGGCTTCATAAAACAAAAATACATTTTGATGAATATTCTGCTTTCTCTGAGAGTTTTTTTTCATGAAACTATTCTTACTTGGCCATAAGGGATAATGAAGAAAACCAAGATGGAGGACTCTAATGAAAAGAGTTTCAAAGAGAGCCGAAGAAGAAAGGGAGCGTGAATAATGGGACGGCATGATTGGTGGATTTTGTTAAAGTCCCGAGGGCAGAATATGATTTATGGATGCTGTCCGTGTTGTGGTCAAGTACAGATAACGATAGCCTGATCGAAAAATACGATGGGCATGATGGAATACGTGTCAGGAGGAAGAATGGCTGGCTAGAGACGCTTCTTCTGGCCTCCATGATAGCCTCCGTTCAAGAAGAAGTAATAAATTAATTAAAAAAATGAATTTTCCATCACCATCTTCATACAAAAATTACTTTTATAGCAATTATTTATTATAATTATTGTTGTATCCATTCAATAATTATTCCATTATCTTTGGTTAGGTTTGTTAATGAATGTTTTTTTAAGTTGAATTCTAAGTCTCCAGACCTAAACATCAAAAATCTTGTGTCTAATAATTCTAGATATATTTTCTTTTTATTCTATGGAAATAACGATAGTATATATTATGATTTTAAAATTATGAAGTGAAAAAAATATAATTATGTGATTTTTCTTACTCTTCAATTTGTAGAGGGAATTTTAGTTATTTTATTCATCCATTATTATTCATTATAAATTACAGTAATAAGGTCAAAAAGAAATTTTAAATGAATAGTCATTTCTATAGAAATTAAACAATTTACATGATGAATTAAAATATTTCAATCATATGAGCTCTAATTTGTAAGTATTTCACGCATAAAAGTGGGGGTAACTTTTGTTTAAGGAAATAGAAATAAAAATTTTATATATTATTATTAATTTCTTAATTAAAACATTTCTCTCTAGAAATGTATTTCTGTTTATAAAAACTATAAAATCATTTATAATAGCAAATTTCATATAACAGAAAAAATGGATACGTTTATTGTTAAGTATTTAAATGTGATTAATGATTCAAGAGAGACATTTCAAGATTTATAAGAAAATAATAGTTGCATTGTTCTCGAAAAGCCTTTTAATTATCTGTCAAAAATTTGAAGAAGAAATCATTTCACTCGAAAGCATACTATTAACCATTCTTATACGCTAGATGTTTCATTTTAGATAAAATTCTATTTAATGTAATTACAAGAGACATATTTGCCCATTTTAAAGATAACATACTTAGATGATATTCAGAAAAAAGAGTAAATAAACTGAATAAAAACAAGAAACATTTAAAAGAATATTTTAAGAATATCCTAAATTTCGAGTTTGAAACTGTAAAAGATAAAGATTTCATGAATGTAAATATTGTTGACTAATAAATTTATTTGGAAGAGGAAAATGGTCGTAATTAGGAAGCGAATTATTCAAATGTTCACCTCCTCATGGAACTGAGAGATTTGGATTTTATCTAATAGTAAAAGTGTTTTTATTCTGATTTATTCAATCTAATTCATACACAAAATATCATTCCATATGTAATACGAATATATATATACGTCCTCATCAGGAGGGAGATGGTCATCTGTGCACAATAAACACTCTTTTCTGACATGTACGAAGGACAAATGTCAAAAAATCTTCGAACAAATCCCCAGAAGAAAGTTCATATTAAAAGAAAAATCATAAGGACACTTAGTTCAAAAATTTCAAAAATTAAAGTGTGTATATATATATATATATATATATATATATATATATATATATATATATATATATATATATATATGTATATATATATAAGCAGAAAAGAAAATGTAAACATACTCACAGTAGATGAAACATACACAGTAGAAAAACACATAATACCAAAATCTGTAAATCAGATTGAATTTGAATATTAGAATAAAGGTTGAGTTGCCAAAGGTAAATTCTAAAATATAAAAATGAGGTAGTTTCACCATTTACATATAAGCTTTAATTATTAGAGTATTGGAAATGAGTACAGTTGAAATAAATTATTCCACTCCATAGCGTTATTCTTGAAGTAGATCCGATAAAGCATTTTCTAACAAAAGCTTCACAATAGTCGATGCGTCCGAAAAGAAACTGCGTTACCATCATTGAGTCCGAAAAAAAACTGAGACTCGTTGTTGCAGAGAATAGTTCTTAAATATTAAGTAGTTTTAGGGAATCTCCCTTGCTTAACTGATGACTTTTAGCTTGGTGAATTGAGCTCTTTTTTACACCTTTTATTAGAGCCTGTAACCCAACGTAGGAGAGCCTTTAAATTTTGTATAGGTAAAATTAAAACAGGGCCTAATACATAGAAATGAATGGCATTTACAGTAAATTAAGGTATGCTATTCCACATTTCCTGCAAGAAAACAGTGCAAATATGTCCCCCCTGAGCACACATTTCTTTTGTTCAAATAACTATTTGGATACACAATGTATCCTACTTCTCTTATTTTCCTTTACATATACAGCGACATATTCAGCGTAATGGATTAATGTCCATCACTTTAAGAATTCTATATGTTTTTGTTCGCCCAAAAAGGACGATATCTGATACACTGCCGAGACTCGGTTCAATTCAATTCTCAAGACTCATCAGAGTTTTGAGAATTGAATTAACACATTATGGACAGTTAAACCACAGACCTTGGTCTGAATACTTTTATGCCGACTAAAATTGTAAGCATTTTCCCTCCATTTAAACATTTTTACATCTATTACTAACAAGTTCTTACAAATTTCATCATTTGCATACTATAATTCTTTTTACAATTCCGTGAATTCGCTTAAACACTCACTTTATAACCTTTTCATCTTTGAGTTGTATTTTCATTATTGAACAATACTGAAGGCTGTAATTTGTGAATACGATCCCTGTATATGATTTCAACATTCACATGAATCTCAAGTTTATGAAAGATTTTATTCCCATTGAAGTATTTTTATAACTTTTTTACGGTTATTTTCTTATTACATTTGTGGTATAATTTTGAAAAATTATAGCTTGATAAAAGATATTAAATTTTTATATAAAATCATATATAATATCAATCAATGCCAACTGAACGCACCCCTAAAAAAATCTTTCTTGCAAAGCCAATGGGAAAACGTTCCAGAGATAGGCCCAAAATCAGATGGATTGATTGTCTTGATAGGGACTTTAACACTATTGGAACATCTAATTGGAAAATTGCTGCTGAGTACAGGCCAAGATGGAATAAGCTCATTGAGAAGGCCAAGACCCACACGGAGTTGTAGTGCCATTGTTGATTGATAAAATCAACTACAAAAACACATACAAAAAAGTTAAAACATTTAATAAATTTTAAAGCTTATAAAAAATGGAAACTGTTTTAAACTTAACTTGTATATTTTTTGCTCAATTTTTTTTTAAATTTTTAAAAAATTAATTATTTCTATTAAGGATATTATAAATGTAGCTTAAGCAGTATACGCTATTGGATATTTTTTATTTATATTAGCTTCTTTATCAGAAAATAAAATTATATTAAGGTATTATATTTCTTAATTGATAAATAGTTTATCAATCATTATCATAATAGTTATTCTGAACGTAACTAAATTTAATTAAAATTGTTTTATTTAACAAACTACTAGTAAAATATATTTAAAAAATTGTCACTTAATTAACATTTATTAACAGTATTAAATTATACTATTACTATTTAATACAATTTCAATTAAGTATTATATAAGCAACAATTATTCAAAGTTTTTACACGTTTCACATTTATTAGTAATAAAAAAAGAATCATGGCAGTTAACGTTTATCTAAGAATTTTTTTCGCACAAAATGATAATATTTAAAATTAATAGTTTGAAATAATATGAAAAATATATAAACGTGTATATATATATATAAAAAAAGGAAAATTTTCTCATACGTTATTTTCAAATGCTCTGTTTTCTTCGATCAAACTCGACAGCCATTTCATTTATATTTCTTTCAATATTTTGAATTCCAAAATTACCATTGTTCCAGAACCACTTTTCGCAAATGGTTTGCGCTCTGCACTAACATCATTTTCGTTTTCCGCTAAAATCGTTTGCGTTTTTCTTCCTGAAACATTCGACTAAATGAAAAAACATTCTGCTATAAGTATACAATTTCCCTCTATCCTCAACAGTGTTGCATTTATATGGCTGAAGGGCAAAAACAGCGGGAAATGCCATCATTGATGATAGAATTGTACCTTTGTTTTAACTCTATTTCGGAAAGATTTTTGTTTTCGCGTAATAAGAAATGAAGTGAAGAGGAATGAAAATGCAAATAAGCAGAGTTGAAACATTTTGTAAAATGATGACTATTCCCTATGATTCAGAAAAGAAACATTTTCAATTTTAGTCGTTATTTTCTTTCTCATTTGCAAAAAGTAGTTGACTAGTTTAATTGAAACAAGCGTTGAAGTGCAAGAATAGGATGAATAAATAGCTCGAAATTTTAGTCGGACGAGAGAGATGTTATCTATCAATAAATCACCCCCTTATTATCAGAGTTTGAGATATTGCTTTGCTTCATTTATAATAAAAAGTTACTTTAATTTAAAAAAAAATGTACCAAGAACTTTTATTAAGCATTTATTGATTATTACGAAAATGTTTGCTTTCCTTATTATATATATGGTTTCTAATTAACTTCGTCTCATGTTTATTGTGATAAATCCGTAATCTTTTATTAATCTTTTAAGAAGCTCTGTGTGCCATTAAGGATGTTTTTTAAGAAGTTCAGGAACTTTTTTGATTGCATTTAGGTGTAAAATTATTCGAGCACAAAATTGAGAATTTTTCTACATTTAAGAAAAGAAACAGTTGTAATATAAAATCAAACTATCATTGTTTATTTCTAAAAACTTATATATTCGTATACATGTATGTGAAAGTATATGAGTTTGTATTTCCTATTTATATGCACACCACATTTATATAAATATGTATCCTCAATAATTGTAGTTGAATTTTTATTGTCATTGAATGATACATCTATAAATTCGAAAAGAGACTAAATAATATTGATATAATATTCAAAATTATTACAAGAAACATTTTATAAACTGAACACTAATTTGCAGTTAATATTTTTTGAAATATAAGACATATTAAAATATTTTAAGATCATTTTGTACAATCTTATCTATTTTTTTTTCAATTTGTGATAAAAACCAAGATATAAATGAAATAATATTAGGAGATGATTTTCAACAATCATGCATATTAATATTTATAATTATAAAAGTATACACGAAATATTTTTCTCTGATGATTCTATTAAAAAATTCCATTTCTGTAATAAATCTGCAGGGATTTCAATCTTTTATCATTCACCAGATAACAATTTGTTTACATGCTTTGAATGTTTTTTTCTGTGTCTAAAGCTAAGGAATAGAAAACATATAGAACATCCCACATCAAAACTATCTTCCTTCCAATGAATCAAGCGAGTCATCATCCCTCTATTTCGAATCTAGCCACCACCCACGGCAAACACCTCCCTTCTTCCCCCAACACATCTCTGCCTTTCCCCATCCGGAAACGGAAAGGTTGGCTCTGGGCCCTCTTCTCCAGGAATTGCCGAGTAAGCGATCGCCAAGATGCTGAGGATCGCTCCTTCGGGCACTTCTTGCCGACATTCTGCGTGTGTCATAATATCCTTGCCACAGCCCTCGGGGGCAGAGAGAGTCGCCATTAATCACCGAAGATGTCTTTGAGATAATCTTGAGAGAACTGCATTGGAACGTCGTCACCCTCCACTGATGCTCCTCAAAGCTGGCGACACACTTGGCGTAATCAAATTAAGTACAGACTGGGTAATTGGGTGTTAAAAGTACTTTAATGAGACTTTCAAAGGCTCCACATTATTTAGCCGTCATTATGACAATTTTGAAAGCAAATGATGAGGCTCATCACTTGTGTGATTTGGAATGCAGATTAAGTGCACACACTTCGAGGCGTTTCAATCAAGCCAGACATTCGATTGAGTTTGAAGTTGTAATTTGCTGTCAGCACTTCGTAAAGTGCATTAGGAAAAATATTTAAGCTTTGCGAATGTATATACAAAATTTTTAATCTAAGTTTATTGATGTTTAAGAAAAATTACTGCCAATTACGAACGTAATAGTCTGGTTTTTGGAACTTTGATTATATGTCTGTAAAATAAATTCAAATAA
Organism: Latrodectus elegans; assembly: GCA_030067965.1. NCBI lineage: Eukaryota > Metazoa > Arthropoda > Arachnida > Araneae > Theridiidae > Latrodectus > Latrodectus elegans. The sequence continues at coordinate 44,196,669 of CM057816.1, read as the reverse complement.
GCGATTGCAACAACTATATATTTACATATTTTTCACTTTGTAGAATTTGGAAGTGAACATAAGAGTAAATTTGTTATAGAATATGCAATTTAAAGTACTATTCCTATTTATCATTTTTTTACTATTCTGTGCTTTTGTTGTCCTTATTATTTTTAGAAAAATATTCTTGATCGAAAGAACATTAATAGGAGAAATAATTCAATAATATTACATTTTAATGTAACTACAATATAGGAAAATAAAGTGGCAGATAGTAATTCGGTAAATAATTATTCCTTTCATAAAAATGATTGTATTAAAAAAAAAGAAAAACTTCAGATTAAACTTTTTTATTGTAACTAGTAGATAAGATTGTATTAAGGAAAACAAAATATATTCAAATTTATATCATTTAAATGTCTCAAAATATCAAATAACCGATAAATTTGATCATTGTGGGTGAAATACCAGTTTAAATATCTGATTTATTAATAAGAGAATAAACAAAACTATAAAAGCTATTTGGGATAAATAAAAATAAACAATTATATTTCTTTTATTACTAAATACTCATTAAAAAGTTATAACCATATGTCTTTTGAAACATTTGTTAATGGAAAGAAGTAATTTCAATCTTGTTGAATTGAAATTGTAGAAGATTAATACCGAAAATTGTTTTGAAATGTTGATGAAACTTAAAATATTGGCAGAGAGTAGTTAATAATAGCAATAAATGAATGATCGTTAGCAAGAGACTTATCCTAAATTAGAAAATTGATATCATATAAAATCAACACATTAGCCTTGAACAAATAGTTGGTACAGAGTCACATTAATAATAATAATTCTTTAGCATTAGCTAGTTAACAAAATATGAGGACTGGCATTTGACAGACACAACTTGTTGGTTGCTATAACGATATTTTGCAAATCATTCTAGTTTATTAAAATACTTTTTCGACCTATGGATAAAAAATGAAGGGGTATGTTGCATTTATTCTCAGGATTCTTTTAACAGATGAATTATTGATGTACCAGAATACTTCTCGGTACCTAGAATAGAGTTGAGCTTTGCCAATTAGGGGTAAGAAGCTGGATTTGAGTCTTCGTAATTTAGGAGCAAGAATCAAGGAAAAGATCCTCTAATGCATGACCTGCCACTTCCAGAGGTATTATTTCACTCGGAGGACATTAAGACCACGACCGTTTAACAAACACTAGCCACTTTTAGTGAACATGAAACATGTTGGGTTATGTTGGGATTTGAGTTCAGTACTTTCGCGTATGATAAGAGCTCGTACTAATCAACCAGGCCACCGTGGCCTACATATGAAGTGTTGTGAGCAGCGAATAGTGGAATGCAAAGAGTTCTTAGAAAAGAAGAAAATTAATAATACCAGCTGAAATTATAATAAATTTTGATAAATCTCAGAAATAGGTTTCAAATATCATTCTTTGGATTTAGAAATAATATTGCTCCTTTGAAGAACTGTTTGGATTTACAATCATGACTCCAAAAATGTACGATTCCATAAAAAAATGCAATAAAAAATAACATATTTCATCTGATTGTTTCAAGCATCGAAAAATCACTTTTGAATAAATGAAAAATGTAAAATAAGTGAGTTTGTTGTGGGTGTTTCAAAATTGATCATTTTGCTGAAAAAAAAAGCAGTTTGCTACAAATACTTATCTTTTAAAAGTCAGGAAATAGTAAATCTAAGAGCAAAATATCCACGAGAAGGAAACATTTAAAGCAAAAATTGATTCAAGGTGACTTATAAGCCATTAAAAAACTAGAGGTAAGCATCAGTTAAAGATAATTTTTAATGATATCTGAAAATCACACATAGATTTTTTTTATTAGAAAACTATGCTCAGAATTTTCTTACATAAAATTTAAAGTGATGAAAATATTTAACTTGCGTTAAAAAGGAATTATTTAATGAAAGAAAAATGTTTCTGAAAAGAGAAACCAAATCCAATATATTTACTGAGTAATTTAAAAATTATTAAATAATAACATCTCTCTCATTGTACCAAAGTAAAATGTATTGTATAAGCCTCTCCACTGTAGACTTCAAAAACATGTTATTCTCAGAAGAAAAAAAATGTATATTATTATCATCATCTCTCTTTTTCGCCTGAAAAATGAATAATTTTATCATAACTTTATATTTTTTTAAAGAAAGTTTGCATTTCTTTCAGACGTTGAAGAATGTATTCAGAAATTATTAGAAACTAATAGTATTCTTTGGTTACTTATTAAACGAGAATACACATTATAAGCAATATGGATATGTTAAAGATAAAATTTGGATGGACACTGGTACGAAAAAAATACACCACTGCGTGACGTAAATATGAATGAAATTAATGAAAATATTGCTCTTCAATTCTTAAAATAAAAAAAATACTAGGAATTTGAAATTAATAATCAAAAACTTTCTGATCATAAAATCAAATAAGCAATGATGTAAATTAATGGTAAATGTCTTATAGTCAAATGATGTAAATCAATGGTAAATGTCTTATTATCAAATAATGTAAATTAATGGTAAATGTGTGTCTTACAATCAAATAATGCAAATTCATGGTAAATGTCTTATTATCAAATAATGTAAATTAATGGTAAATGTGTGTCTTACAATCAAATAATGTAAATTCATGGTAAATGTCTTATTTTCAAATAATGTAAATTAATGGTAAATGTGTGTCTTACAATCAAATAATGTAAATTCATGGTAAATGTCTTATTATCAAGTAATGTAAATTAATGGTAAATGTGTGTCTTACAATCAAATAATGTAAATTCATAGTAAATGTCTCATAACGAATACATTCTTGTGAAAACAATGTCAGCGAACATGACAGATGAATATAGATGCGGAAATTTGTACTTAGTTAAATGTCTCATAAAGTTTAGTTCAAAACATTTATCTATTCGATGCTGAGATTTTAAAAAATGCTAATTTAGAGATCATAGCAGTGAAGAAATGTTTTAGTTTTTAAAATATTTGCTAATAAAATTTTAAGATTATTAAAATTTAAATTTTTCAGGAAGATGATATTGAGAAGTTATTCAATCAATTAAATAACTTCTAAATTGTATTTCATAAGAAAACCAAGCATTGAGGTTTCCGTATTAGGGGTAATCATGAATTTAAATGTTTCTTTGATAGAATGTAATTCATTAAATTTTATTTCAGAAATATTTAACTTTAATCAAAATTTTTCTGACAGATGCTACAAAAAATTAGTAAATATTTCTAAGTTTAATAAAATTCAATCATAAGGGAAAAATTTCCAAAATAATTTCGAAAATATATGGCTATACTTGGAAGAAGATGGAGTTTGGATATTAAATTGAAAGATTGAAACATAATCATAGGAAGAATGAATGTGAAATTTATGCATTTAGATGCAATTCTTATATGACTTAGTTAAAGGTAAAGTTAAAAAGATGAAGAAAAAAAAAAGAGCAAGTATTTTAAGCGTTCTTTCATTTTAAGTGTTCATTACCCAACAGAACTCAGTAAAAGAAAATTAAATTTCTTCCTTAACGAAAATAATGCAGATATAATAAACTAGCTAGTCGCAGTTGCTTTAAAATTATTTCCTAAAAGAAGTGGATCTTCTAGAGTTGAAAGATATGAATTAATTTATATTGGACAAAATTAGGAATCTTAAAGGTTCATTCTAATAATTGTTTGAATAAAGTGTTAAATGTAATCAATATTCAGAACAATTTTTACTTAATATCAGATACTTTGGAGAAATTAAGCAGCCAAATAACAACCAGATTTAGCGACTTAATTTTTGCAAACTATCAGTGATTTGAATTTCCATTCTTTTGATGATCATCCATCCAAAGTCTTATTTATTTATATAAATTTAAAATTCAAACTCAACATATTTATTATAATCTATAACTTGAAATTTCAAATTATTTACAATTGAATTTTAAGTTTCCATAATAATGATTTTTAGACCAGGAAATTAAACTACATCAAATTTTATTGCCATACTTGGAAAATTTTTTCTTCAGTTGTTATTTTAAGTAATTTGATTTATGAACTTTCAAAAACTCCACAAATTTAAAAGTAAAATGGTAATTCTTGTTGTAGTAGATATTTCCTATCAAATATTTATTATAATTATAATAATTTATAATAACATATAGTTTGAGGAACCCAGCTGACAAATTACAATTATAGTATTCGTATTGACAAATTACAATTATGTATTCGTTATGAATAGGAATAATAATTAATTTACCAGAGTGACTTAATTTAGGAACTCTTCAAAATTTTATACAAATTAAGAATTAAGGTGTAGTATGGCAATTAATATTATAATAAATATTTTTCAGTAAATAAAATTATATGCAAATTTGAAGTTATCGTAATACTTATTCCTAATTCTCTGAAAATTATTTGCTTCCTAAAAAAATGTTAAAAAAGTAAAATAATTAGAATTTTTTAAATATTGGAATTAAATTATTAACAATTTTTCTTATCTAAATAATGTTAAGTATTTGGGAAATTTGATAAATATATGTAAATCGAATGATTTTAACAATTTCATATTTTTGGAAAATTTTTTAATTCTAAAAATATAGCAATGGTAATGAGTTTATAGGTAAACATAATTCTTATGAATTAAACAGCATAATATTTTAACATTAAAAATTCAAGTAAATTTTGTCTTATTTTCTCTTCTACATTATACACATTATAACGAATAATTTATTATATTTAAACTAAAATTTACTAAATTAAAAATTTACCTTACATGCAATTCGGTATAAAACAATAAGAATTCTATCACATTTCATATCTATAACAAATTGTAATATTTATACTTTAAAATGAGAGGATTTTTAATTTCAAATGAATGTTAAAGTTATTTGCGGTTTCACAGTTGCTGAAGAATTAACGGATAATGGATTAAAATATTTCTATTATTTCAGCTAATTTGAATTCATATTTTATGTAAGGAATATAAAACCGAAATATTTGACTAAATTTTTTATTATTTTTCCAATTTATGATATAAATTATTCCAGAAAACTTTAAAAAATTTTAATTGTTAATTCTGCATTTAAAATTCATTCATTACTAAAATTATTTATTTAATTCATTTATTTTAAATACATAATTAATTAACTAATTTATTTTAAAATTTATTATCATATTAATTGATTAAATACGTAGCAATTATTATAAATATGTTTATGAAAAACAAAATCAGTATCATATATGTGCATATATTTTATGGAAGATAAATTTGCTATCATTATACTTTATCTTATTAAATTTACTTTATCAAGTATGAAATAGAAATCATTAAATTCTTAGAATAAATGAAAAAGTTGGAATGTGTTTTTTCTATCGGTTTAAAATATAAACATATAAGATCTTATATACTGATAAATTTTTTCACATGTCACACAGAGTAATTCCAGAAAAAATCTGTAGCATCTACCCTAACAAATGTGTAATTAGAAAATAAAATCAGCACCTATCTCCAATTATACAACTTTAGTTGGGTTCGGAACTGTAGCATTCCACTCCACAGAGCAAAATCTAGTTACTATGTCACGGTGATCACATAAGATTAAACACTTGAAATAATTTCTGCAGCTTATAACAAAATTTGAATTCGCAATATTTTGCAGAAATTATTGAAATACATTCCATACATTCTGTGCTTGTTAGAAACATTGATTTGACTGTTACTTTAATGAGATCGTGTTTCCAAACCTAAAAAGGCTACTACTGCAGCCGAAGATTATTTTATATTTCTGGCATATGTTCGATACCCTTTTTCCACAAAAACTTTGGTCAACTCAATTACATGAGAACGAAATCCAAGTGTGTGTATATTCTACAACTTATTCTAAAGCAAAGCAATACGCCTTTGCAGTGGTGTTAAATGCATCTTTAGGATGTGACGACAACTTATTGTCTCTTCAGATGAGAGCTTTTTCTATTTAATTATAGTTATTGTTGAACATTGATTTATAAAGAAGCAAAGTAAAAGTGTACAACTAATGCTGCATCGTTAATACAGTTGACTTCTTAAGCGAGAGATTATGGTCTAAGAAGATATTTCTTATGATAAACGAAACCACTTTCGTTAAGCAAGTACTTTAACGACTCAGGAATAGATACCTAATTTGTTATACTACGATATAGGACGAGTTACCATAGAGTTTATCCCAATGTGAATAACAAAGGATGATAATTATGGAAATTACTCACACACATTTTTTAATCTTAAATGATAGACTCGTGAAAAAAATATTTTTTTAGATGTATTTCACCTGTATTTATAAAAATGAATTGTACATGTCTTTGTGTTTAAAAATAAAAGACTGACCATAATTTCAATAATGATAATAAATTAGCAGAAATCATAAAATGTGTTTATACTAAATATATATTTTTTAATGTTAAAGAAAAGTGGCTAACTTGTCATTTATAATATAACCTTCATGCCATATATAATATGTAATATATCATCATTACCTTAATATCTTGAATTTGAGAACAATGAAATAGACTTTGCTTTATACACATAGATTAAATATGAACTTAATCTATAAGGTACTGAAAATTGCAGCAAAGTCATTGATATGAGTGTTCACCATTAAAAGAATTACAAAGTTTATTTTTAAAAAAATATATTGTGTAAAATGACCGGATTTCATAAAAATTTAAGAAAAAAAAAAAAAAAAAAAAAAAACAAGTTTCTTAAGCTTTACGTTGATTAAATTTGCTTCGGCAATGAGTACTTAGAAAGTAATTTTGCTTAAACAATATTATATCATGAAACTCCAAAATACTAATGAAATAGTGGAAAACAATATAAAATGGATAAAAATCAAGATTAGATATACCTCATTATTCAGGCAAGTGATGCATTCAAGAAAAAATTGCATAAATTAGTATCTTTGAATGCTTTCATCTCAGGCTATTATTAAATGAAGTTACAAGGAGTACAGTTAATTGAAAACTTGAGAACATTTCAAGGAATTATTTTTCAAACTTTCAAAGGAGCTTGCCAATTCAAATGACTTCTTATCCCATCACATGATTCAGTGTAAAACTGCAGAAAGTATTGCTTATTTTCTAGCCGTGATTCTAAACTTTTTGCTACTATTTTAGGAATAAGAACTGTATAAAACCCTTAGGGATTATAAAATGAATTATTTTGAGAACACAATTCAGTATGATTACAATAGCAATCTTCATAAGATCCAATGGAGAGTTTTCCCTTACTGTCCCAGGTGAAACACAGGCAAAATTTTTAAATAATTGTATTTTGACTCCTGTATAAAGGAGGAAGGACCACAGTAGCCTATTAATAGGAGAGTGCTCTTCAAATTAATCCTTGTTATTGTTGAATAAAGGAAGATTGACGCTTCATTTCTGTTTTCTGTAAGTATATCCGTCAGAGTGAGAGCTAGGGAATTTTCCAATTCTTAACTTTTGCAAGACATGACCAGTATTAGTATAGAAAAACTCAGGTCTAGGTACAGAGGAGCATGCTGGTGCAATAACAACAACCTGCCAAAAATCCTTCTGAAAAGCAAATTATGTGGTACAGGCAATTTATTGTTGTACTCCTTACAACAGTTTTATATCTCCAGGCTGTCCATAATGCAATGTGAAAAACACAATTCAGGATTTAATCACATTGTTCTTTTGCAATTGCTGATACATTACTAACAGGTAAAATATCAGCAATCTCTATGGTAATTGATCATGTTTCATAAGATTACTTGGTGTAAAATCTCAGGTTATTTTGCTAAGAGAATGCTATTAGAAGTATCTGAAGATTCAAGATATTTTAGATTTCCCGTGAACTTCATGACTTTCTGATCATTTTATAGGATGTAATTTGCATAGTATTTTTCGGTGCTCATACTTATACTCATACTCACAACACATGTTTTTGATAGAATTATCGTTGCTTTTATGGATGCTCATCGCCGCCAAAAAAGAATTTGACACCATAATTTACACCTTTACTGAAAATTTGCTTTAAGGCACTCACAGAATATTCTACAAACTGTTTCATTATCCTACGCATTTCGAAAGCCTAAATTTCATCTCTGTTCTTTTATAAACATTTTAACCAAAAATAACTTAAAGAACTTTTTTTCTAATGATCTGAGAGCATTTGCTTGCATACTCTGCGTGCAAGAGTGAAGTCTTTAGCTTTATGAAATAAAATCGAAACATTAATTCTTCAGCCTATCATGAAATTTCATATAACAGATTGTGCGATAGATAACTATTTTTAATACAATATTTTAATTAGGAAGTGGAAAGATGATGTTATCTGGCGATAAGGGATTTATAGTAATGGAAGATATTCAGTTTAATTTTTTTCATTTGTGTTATTGAAGTTTATAATAGTTTGGATTACTGTTACTGGTTTAGATGCAATATTATATTGTTGATTTTATTTATCTGCAAGTTGCGTTAGAGATACAACGGACTCTGATTTGGACAGATACAAAATAATCCAGCTAGAAGTGTTTTTTTCTTTACTAGCTACAAGGTGCAGTATCCATAGACTAGTGTTGTGGTATTGTAATCATCCCTCAGGATGTATTGCTCAAGGAAAAAACTTCCTAAGCAAAAGTATGAAGTAAAGTCTAATATGTTTTTTGCTTTATTTTTAATAGTTGTTTGTTTTTAGAACACTTGGATCTTGTTAGATTTCAAAGTGGTTCAAGTCTATTGAAAATACAGGATTTTTAAAAAGCACCATAAGCTTCACCTCATGTGCGCTAAAAAACCATTGATGACCGCATCCTATTATACTTAGCTGCCTGTGTACCATAGTAAATTATATATTACTATTATACCATACCAAAGTATTTTATTTATTGCAATCTACATTAATTAAGGAAATAATTTTGTACTTTTCAAGAAGTTTTAAACTAAAAAGGCTCCAATAAGATGAAAAAGATTACTTTTTCTAGCTAATGTCAAATATATTTTGAAGAAGTCTCAGTAGTAACATGATAAATCCATCCCTCAGGATACAATGCAAACTTTAAATAAAGAATGTTATCAAGAAAATCTTTTTAGAATAAAATACTTCACTGGTAAAGCAAATTGCTTTCTGTCTCTCCCTCTATATGTATACAAAATAAGGAAATTGTCCTGAATTGATTAATAATATTAGCTTTGGAATAAATAATTTGGTTTATAAAAAATTGATGCACAAAACTTTGTTGTAACTTAAAAGGATATTTATTCATGGAACATATTGAGGAATATTTTTACCTGCTGCTAGAGGGATTAAGATTGAGATTTTGTTGAATTTGGTTACTTATGCACACTAAAACAAGTTGAACCAGGATCTACAATTCAAAACGGATCCCGAATCACCACAAACAAGTATATTTGAAGTTGTAATCAAAGCACAATTTGTTGAACCAGAGATCAGAGTGGTAATTATTCAACTGCTAGATCAGCTGGAGGTGTGCGTATCGACTACTAAATTTAACATATGATGAAATATATTGACTGTTATTTATAATTAATGATTATAAAAATATTGTCTGAGATTATATCCTCTAAATATTATAATCCTGTCTTATGTTTTGCAAAAGTTAACAGAAATCAGTACATAAATTAGCATTTTAATATTAGAAACTTTTTAATGTGTTTACTTAATATAACATAATGAAACAATTTTCAATCTTAATCTCTAAATATTTTTTTAAGGATTTCCAATCCCTATACGCAACCAAAAAAGACATTCAACTTTTAGCTTTTTTATTGGTGTTGAAGAACACATATTGAATAATATTAAAAAGTTAGAAATGGACCATTAAACGAAATACTCATTTCTAAATTTAGAAATTTATCAATTGCTTTTGCTACAAAAAATGCCCCAGGATAAAAGAAACTCTTATTGGATTAAATATCAATATTAGGCACTTTAAATATATTATATTAATGGTTATATTATAATTTGTAACATTTGATAAGCTTTCACTCTTCCTGCATACTATTTTTAACTACTTTTTTATTTTGAAACCCTTAAACCCTTCATTTTTCAATTTTAAAACTCTTTAATCATACTTATAACAGGTTCAACTTTTGAAATTCACATAATTTACCCATGTTAAAAATGTTTTTAATACATTTGAAAGTACTTAAGAACATTTTCTTCTTAAGTCTTTACATCTCTTCGGTTATTAAAGAAAGCCCCCTCTCTAGATCTTACAAGTATTCAGAATGTCAGTGACAATTAGTACTTTTCTACCGAAAACACAGACCTTGTTAACTTGAGATTCCTGGATATTGCATTAAAAACATTGCTGCTGGGGGTGTTGGCGCGATGGCGCCATTTCTCATCATGTAAAGATGAGACTCGACTAGACGTAGGCGATGGCTCGTGAAGAGTCCCATCCTCTTCCATAATTCATTTGTTCTCCTGTAGCCGCATATGTTGGCTGGAGGGCACCCTTCATCGCTTTCCAGTCCACAGCTTCCGCGCCCATGACCATCCATTACATCTGTGAGGGATTTCCTCGAGTTTTTAATTTCCTTTGATGGATGGAAGGGCCTTTACAGAGGGTGGCGTGGGAGGACACCATTCGGCTTTTCTTCGGTATTTTAAATAACATTTTCGTGCATCTGGTACGGTGCCAGGCAGCTTCTATTGTGCTAAAACATCAGTACTTTCGGAAACTTGACAATAAAGGAATTATCCCTTTTTATTAAATAGACTGCTCTTAACTGAATATTATGTGAACGTCTAACCATTTTAATATCTTTCATTCATAAGGGATGTTTTTGTTCTATAGCTGTGAATGCTGAAAATTACTAGTCTAAACAGTCATCGGAACAATTAGTCTTGACACCCGGAATGTGATTATTTATAAAAAATATCAGTATTTCTTATATATTATTAAATGCCTCTGAGTAATTTAAAGTATGCTTAACTTAATCTATATAATGTTACAAAATAATTTTTTTTTATATTCTGCAAATATGAAATGAAAGAATTGTTTTATAAGCTTAATTTTGAAAAATGTTAAGGAAAGAAACGACATCAAAAAAGGACATTTAGCATAAATAATTAGAACAAAATCTTTTTGGATTAATTAGAATTTAATTATAGTGTTTAATTTGAATGTAATTGCGTTGAAATATCATTTTGCAAGTATGAATCATCTGAATTACATTAAAAATTGGATTCCTTAACTATTTTTCTTTTATTGCAGGCCACTTGCGAAGAATGAGCGAATCCTATATTTCCGTGGTAACTGGAGAAGAGATATCGTGTGGCACTTTATTTGGCCCTTTGCCTCTGACGTCAGGTTCTCCAGATTCCTTGGCTGTTCTCACGTGGCGCTGTATCGACAAGCTCTCTACTTCCAAGCAAATTCTCAAGGTAATGCTGTTTTAGTGTTTACCCAAGTTTTCCTTTTAAAGTAAGCTATTAATTAGCAAGAACAGATAATGGTTATGGACCTTTGTTGACATAAATTTCGAAGAATTTCGAATTGTCAACACCAAGTGCAAAGAAACACAGTTCTTCATACGTTAATTGAATGTAAAATGCTTTAAAAAACTAAATACGTTCAAAGGTGATTAACACTATTTGAATATATAGTTTTTTTTAACCATAAAGTAGTTGTTTCTTTCGATTCACTTGAGATCCTGAGTACATCACTTTACTACGATTCTCATTGGTTTAAAACATCTATGACGCCAGATAAAGTTTCATCCACGTCACATCGTACAAAGATGGCGTCGCAAATCTGACTTGTAGACAAATTTGTTGCCCACCTACAAAATCCATTCTTCGAGTGGCAGCAAACAAGGCAAAGTTCACCAAGGAATAGCGTCTAAGAATAGCGTCGAATTTCACTTTGTTAATAAAACAACTTCTTACAAAAGGAGTAAAACATCGATTTGAGAAGCCGTTTTCCGTTGATTCAAGCCATTAACATGCGGATAATAGAACAGCAGAAAAAGCAAAATTAAAAAGGCATGACAAACATTCACTTTATAGTAGTTTAAATGAAAAAGGATGATTTATATTTTTAAAAATTTTATTAATTAAGAATAAAGAATTTAATGGAATTTTAATTACTAATTGCAATATTTGTAAAGAATCTCTTTTGAATCTTAAGATCTTGCCTTACTTACGCCAACATTAAAAATTTTCTTTTAATTAATATTGCTGATAAAAATTAGATTTGTAAAACATGGGCTCAAAAAGTTCATAGAATTTCTTAAAATTGCTTTGCATTATTTTACAACACATTCAATTTTTACTAAGTAGCAAATATAAAACATGTTTTAAAACATTTGGACAATGCATTTTTTTATAAATTAATTTAAAGAAAATGACCATTGTCTTAAGATTTCTCCATATGTTTATACAAATTAGTCATATTAAATATATTATTTAATAGCACCTCAATCAAACTTTGTTACATAAATAATATAAATTCCTGAAATTGCTCAAAAGTTCTGTACATTTCAACATGCAAAATTATTAATCAAGAATAAATAATGTCACTGTTTATCCAATTTTAACTACCAAGATTTCGAATCCAATGAAGCAAAAATTATAAGGAAAATGTAAATCGAATAAGAAAGAACAAAATATGCTCCTTTAATATTCATAACTTCCTTAGGTATATTGGTATGGACATAAATACAGAAGTAATAATTTCTATAAATATTAAATTATGAATTTATATTTATTAAATGTTTGATATACAATATACATGTTCTCAATGTTAGCTGTATTTTAAAAAGAGGGTTTCAAAGGTTCCTATCTTTCATTAATGATAAAAAATATTAAAAATCAGTACTAATACTTTTTTTTTCAAGAAGATGTAATATCGGATGCCCTATATTTTAGGGTGCCCCTCAGTTTCTCGCCAATTTGGCGCCATATTATTAGTAATGTTGGTTTATTTTTGGTTGATATATCATGCTTTCAGCACCATCTTGTTACTTCAAACATGCTTGGAAGCAAGCTTGGAAAAAAAAATTTTTTTTGCCAAAAGGCATTCTAAAGTATATTTTTCCACTCATATACTTCTGATAAAGTAATTATTCTTTCTTCTAAAATTTCATAGACCCTGCATCAAATCATTAAACTATTTATTGAAATTTGAAGTTGAGAATGATTATTAAAAAATTGATGAAATGGTTTCTTTTTATTAGCAGCCTAAGTACAGTTGTACTGGAGTATGTATTGTTATTGATTTGGGAACTTATATTTTAATTGAAATGTAAGTTATTTAAAAAATAGCAATTTTTTATATGCTATACATACTATAACAATAAGTTTATCAAACTTAATCAAATGTTTTATAGAAAACTTAAAATATAAATTTTCCATACATATGTCAACATTCAAAAAATAGTTTGACCCAATGAAAGAAAAGGCCTAACAACCGAAAACTGTCGTATGAAATTTAAAAATTTGTTCCTGCTATCTAAGAGGACCTTTAATAAGAATCAGGTCATATTCAAGTGTCTATAAAATAAAAAAAACCTATGAAGTACAATCTTACCACTTTCCAACGCTAATAATTATGCTCATAAAAATGTGTCGATGAGTATAAGGAAGCTGCTGCTTGTTTACAAAGCCAGATGACTTGAAAACCTCTGGTGAATAGGAGATAAAACACAGGTTATGATTCATTCATTGATACTTTACTTCGTTACATTGTCGTCTAGAGTTGGCGCAGTTATGTCCTTTTTTGGACCTTGCGCCGTAAAATCCAACTAACTAACCATTTGCCGTCTAGAAATTATTTAACTCATAATTTTGATATCTTTTTTACAATTTATTCTGTGAATAATAAATACTTTTTTGGAATTCAGGAAGAGAGAGCACAAAATAGCTTAGTGAAAGCAATGTTTCATCTGAGCCATATGCAAATAATTTTTTCCTTTTTGTACAGATTTCTTTGAGCGAACAGAACAACGGTGCCACGAAGGCACCTTCCTGGTTGGCTCATATTCTTCCGGCAAGGAATCCTGAAGAGCAGACCTTGGAAATTGTCGCAAAAGGGGGACAATTATACTTCAGGTCACTGAGAGACATCGCACCAGGACAAGAGTTGAGAGCCTGGTTTGGCCAAGACTTAGCGGACATTTTGAAACTCCCCATGATTCCGCCAAATGTAGTGGAAGGTGAGTTTGGATTACAGATAGAGTGATGTAGGATTCGTAAAAAAGAATTAATGAATGTTCTAGCCACTGAAGCGCAAAAGTATGCAACTAAAGACAAAATATAAAGTAAAAAAATATTGGTGATTCTAGATGCAAATAGTGACAAAAGATATCATGAATTTATAATTTTAATACTGGATATATTCTAACACTTAAATAATTTTCTCTCCCACAAAAGAGTTTCATTAATTCTAATTAATATAAGAACTATAATGTAATTGATCTTATTATTACCCGATTTTATTCAAATGGTAAGAAAGTTTGCTAAACCCACTTTTTGATGTCAAAATTTTATGTGAAATCTAATTTTTTAATTATGATATAAGTAATTAATATTAATGTAAAAACGTGTATTTTTATATTGAACATAATCTTAATGTTCGTGACTCCTGAGCTGTGGGTCCTGGATTCGAATCCCGGTTCGGATGGATGTTACTTTCTTTCTTTGTTCTCTCTGTGTTTCTCTGTCCTTTTTTCTGCGATGATGTATGAATGTGGCCTACCCTATAAACGGGTTTGTGGTGGTATGATGCGGGCAACGGTACTCGGCTCCGTGACTTGGTTCAGAGGTGCCCGCTGGGTAACGACAAATGAGTAGCAGTTTCTGGCCTTGTTGTGGCATAGGGTTCGTCACCCAAGTGCCGTCGTTGGAAAAAATATATTGAAGATAGTCTATTGATATTGTATAAGGTAATAAGATTTAATAAATATTAATTGAATTTTCTTAATCCTCACACAGTTCTCTTCTAAAGTATTTTTCTGTAACATGTACAAAATTAATTTGAAATTTTATCTTTTGAAATGTGATTTAATATTTCAAATATTTCTTAATTAAATGTAATAATTCTTTTTCACAGATAATAATTTTTTTGATAATGAAGGATGATATAAAAACCGGAAATGCAATAATTATTCATCTTTAACTAGCCAAATTTAAACAGTTATTAAAAATTCAGGAAATTAGTATTTGTGAGGTTTCACCGCAAAAATAATGTTATTATTATTTCTATATTTTATATCACTTCTAACATTAGTTCGGACACTCCTATTTTCGCAGATTTTACAGTAATGTTATATAAAAAGATATGCAATTGTGGACACATTTTTTATAATAAAAATGAATAATTACAACAAACTTAAGATTGATAATAATATAAATTAAAGCTATTAAATTTTACATTACAGTTTGAAATAATTTTTTTTAATACGTACGCATATGTATAAGAAATTTTTATAATAAGAAAACTACAACTGTTACTTTGAAAAAAATTGCTACATTGAAACAGAAATAAATGATAAAGCAATCCTGTTGCTAATAATAATCAAAAATAAAAAATAGAGTTTCATACTAGGTTAAGATTTTGTATTAGTTCTTTATCAAGTTTAAAACAAAATGTTATCCTTAAGATGGAAATTTAAGAATGCATAAAGATTTTGTTCTCTTTATAACTCAATTACAATTTTTTTGAACAAATGGATAATAGGAGAGTAGAATTATAATTTAAAAGGGATTTTAAAGAAATGCAAAAATTTATAATCGAACTCACGAACTGTTGAACCAAATGCCAGAGCTCTTAGCCTTCTGTCTGCAACATGGTTACAGAGTATTTAAAAACTTAAAACAGGCAATAATATTTTAAACAGGCAATATATATATATAATACATATAACATATATTAACATATATATAGAATATTGTTTTATATTAATTAAGTAGGTCTTTATTTTTAATATTTATATGAAAATGTCTAGAAAATTTAATAAAAATACTTATAAACTTTTCATAAAAGTTTAGTATAAGAAACCCAATTAATATGTAAATAGTGGTCATTCAATCAATTTATTTAAAATGTTTACGGTTTTACCTGCCTATATAACTATAAAAAAATCCAATTATTTAAGGGCATTTAATTAAATTAAATAAGTATTATAAGGAATAATTTGAATTTTCACTTTTACTTTCAATTGTAAAAGTTTTGTTTATTATAACTGCCCCTTATTTATTATAAACATGTCAATTTACAAATCATTTGCCTTTTGGCAAACACTAAAATTTTATTGAAAATATTAAGACACAACTACTGTGTCACAACTACTGGTTGAGCGCTCCACGATTATTTTTTGCACACGAGAAAGTTGATTTCACCAAGAGCTATTATCCACAGGGATTTCAAATCAGTACAAGCACCTACCCCTGGAATGAGCGTCAAACTCCTGAACTTCTGAGCTGAAAACTAAAGAGTTTTATTCATTCAAAAACAACTCCACCCAACATATAGTCAAGAGAATAAATGTTGCTTGTTTAATTCATTCATAAAGCTATTGTAATTTATAACTGATGAAAATACGGTTTTATAGTATTATGAAAAATAATATATTCATAATATAGTAATAAATACTGATAGAAATAGTATTTTTTTCAGTCATCAATGTAAGTTAATGATTATAATATCATCTGATAGCCTTTTTAAAGAAAATATATTTGTATTGTATTAATTTAAATAATCATTGTTAGTGCTGTTATGTAATACTTTGTAGGTAATATTCATTTCAATCAAGTGATGAATGAAATACTTGTATCATCGTCGATGATTACATGTTTATTCGGAACTGTTTGTTAATTTATCTGTTCTTAAACAAGTTATCACCATTTTGAAAATAATGAACAAAGACTTATAATATTGTAAACTCAGTATAATAATTATTTAATGCACAGTAAATAAATTTAGGATCATTCTTCTATAATTAAAATTTTCTATAATAACCAATTTTCATTTACATAAATATATTTATAGTAGTAATTTATTTCTTGTAATGTTATTTGTTCTAAGCTAAAATTTGAGAAAACAGTTGACACAATCCAGTAATTAAAAATTCGATTTATTTTACTTCATTTTCTATTATTTTAATGTTTCACTTTAGGAAAATTTTTATCCTTATAAAAATTATATTTAAGTATCTTTATTTAATATGCAGATTGACTGTTTTGCTTCACACACCAACCATTATACTCAAAAAAGGAGATCTATGTTCTGGCTTTAATACTGATAAGAGGTTCAGCACATGTACCATTGTTTCATAAAATTATATCTACGTGTTTTTATTGATTACAGGTGAGAAGCGGTACGAATGCATGCTCTGTCAAGAGAGATTTGAGAATCCATTCCCTGTGGTAGCACACCTCATGTATCGCTGTAGGAGGAAAGACCAAGGATTAGGCAACATTCATACGTCACTGAGAAAGAGGAATGGAGGACGAGTCAAAAACTTCGACATTGCCACGCTTACAGATATGGATGAAAGCGCTTCCCAACAAAGATCTCAATCACCCATTCAAGAAGATTCCAGAGAAATCTGCGTGGATAGCATAGAAGAATCCCAAAAAGAAAACAAGAGGCGTAAGAGGAAATCGGAAGAGTCAGAGAATTGTGTGGATTCTCCCAAGAAGTCTCATCCCAGCGAGGAATGCGAAAGCGAATCCATTCCAAGCAGTGAGGCTTCTGATCCTCCTAAGTTACAAAATGGCGTCTTCAAGCTAAGTACGGCATCTAACCAACTCTCGTACCATCCACCCATATACTCCAGTGTCGATTTGACTCCCAGTGATACCAATAGTACTAGTGCTTTCAAAAA
This sequence comes from Latrodectus elegans, assembly GCA_030067965.1. Lineage (NCBI taxonomy): Eukaryota > Metazoa > Arthropoda > Arachnida > Araneae > Theridiidae > Latrodectus > Latrodectus elegans. Next base: position 44,178,817 of record CM057816.1, on the reverse strand, counting down.
GGTAGACAAGTCCCTTCACTCCAATGCAGCTCCTTTTGTCAATTTGTTTTCTGGTTCAATGGATCCTAGAGAATTGTTGTTTCATGCAAGCGGAAATAATTTTTCACCCTTCACTTACCCTTTGACGCCAGTCACCAGCAGTCCGTCATACGGCGATATCTCGCCAACTCAGAGTGGCATATCTCACCCTAATTTTGCCAGTCCTTCTCTTGACAATCATGTGACAAGTGCTTTTGCCCCAAGCGCCAAGAGTACTACTAATGCATCCGGTACAGTTGGAAGTATTCACCAGCAGCTAAAGATGGTGGAGGAATTCAAGATGATGAGGAAGATGCCCAATCTGTCTGAGGCGGGATACGAACTGAGTAACCTCATGTCTCCGGCAATAAATGATCCTCGGATGTCAAGCATACCACCTTCTCTTCAGTATGGGCCAAAACCTAGAGCCGTTGAGGGATTCGGAGGGGCAAAAACTTTTCCCACCCCACTTCTGCCCTTTCTTCCCCCCTCTCTTGCAGCCCTCTCTTTCCCTACGACGAACTGGTGCGCGAAATGCAACGCCTCGTTCAGGATGACCAGTGATTTGGTGTACCACATGCGCTCGCACCACAAGAGGGAGACAGACCCCCAGAAATTGAAGAGAGAAGAGAAATTGAGGTGCAATATCTGCAACGAATCATTTCGTGAAAGGCACCATTTGACAAGACATATGACGTCACATCAGTAAACAGTATTGTGAATTTCAATTGGAAACAATCTTTTAAAAAATATTAAATCCTTTCAATTCAATATTTTACTGGGATTTTTTGGGTGCAGATAAAAAAAATTGTACATTTTATATGTACTTTTGTAATATATGACTGTTTCTTGATCGAATTCTAAAAGAACGCGTGTACAGATAGAAGAAACTGTGAATATATTTAAAAATCTAGTCGTTCAAATTTTGTCGATTGTTTCTTGAAATATAATGTTATATGATTTTCATTTCAGAGAAGCATAATTTCAAATTATTTTCCTAAGCTGAAGAAATTCCAACAAAGTGTCCCCTTTGAACCATAAAATTCAATGATATAAAGCATTCCAAAAAAAGTGACTTTAACTTTTTCTTTTTAAGACATTTTTAAAATAATCAAAATAATTTTCAAAATGTTCTAAATAGAGAAATTTATAATAAGTATTGTAAAAAATTTTTGGATGAAAAATTAAACGATTCCTTGTGCTCGAAATTTTATGTTTTATTCATTTTGTGAACTCATTCAAAGCAATTCGAAATAAAACTCTGAGTGATACTTATCAATGTATGTATGACATTTGTTGTTTAAAATTATATTTTATTTATGTTTAACGCACTTGTAGGCAGTATATTAGTTGGTGTTGTTATTTTTTATTTTTACGAAAGTAAGTCACGTAATAAGTAAGTCAAGTAATCAACTAAAGTTTTACGAGACAAGACAGATTTAAATTAAAAACTAAATTTAAATTAAAATATAAAAATAAAACTTGAAATAATATTTTTATAAAAGAAACTCTATATACAAATTAAATGTAAGCAGCTGGACTCAATTAAATAAATCCTAACTAGGTTTGAGTTTCGCCTTTTATTACGATTTTAATATTTCAAAATAATATGCCGCAGTTTCTACAGAGAATGTTAACTTCAAGCTTTATTGGTCGCCAAGAATACTTAAGATGACTAGTTTACTTATGATTTCTGGTTGCCAAATTAGAACAAGAATTTATTTATTTATTTTTTATCTGTCTTGACTTAATCAGAACCGTGGCGAACCGCTGTTTCCACGGATTATACTTATTGGACCCAGTGTCCCTCCGCTGGTGTGGCATCGGAAAAGGAATGTCTGTTTGAGTATTAGCCTAGTCACATGATTGTGATTAAAATTAAGAAGCATTTGATTTTAGTGAGATCTTTCTCAAAAGAAAAACTTCAGTGTTCTTAAAGAATATATGCATATAGTGTTTTAATTACACATATACGTGTTTTAGTGCTTCACAAGATATTCAGATAATTGTCTTACTTTTTTTCTGTGATATGGATTCATGGTATTTTCTTATTTAGCATTGCAAAGAGGAAGTTCGAGATTATATTTAATAGTAAATCTTCGATTTTTCTTCAGTGCCGACATAAGTTATGAAATGTGTGATTACAAAATGTACCAGAAAACTACTCAAAATAGGAATTATGATATGATATTGAAGCTGCACTGATCACAAGATTAGGACAAGATCGCACATTATTATGAAACACATTGAAAATTTAAGTTGTATACTTTGCTTATAATTACATATTTTCTATCACTTATTTTACTTTGACCTATATATACATATATATATATACACATTCATTTTCTTTGTTAAGAGATCTTTTCCAGGTTTTTAGCTTTTAAAATTTGTTACTTCGTTTTTGGGTAATAAGTCAAAGATTAATTTTAATTAAATTGTTTTAATGTTCATTTAATTACTTTATTTAAATTTTTTTCTGTAAAATATATTATGTACGTACCTTTGTATGAATTTTATAACTTCTTTCTATCAAGTAGTTTTATATCAAAATATGATACACTATGAAATTTACCCAGAATTCAGCAGGTCAACAACTGAAAATTTTCCCAAAACTTGTGCATGTTTTTCTCATCAAAATTTTATGAAAACCTATTTTTTCTATAATAAAACTTGATTATTTTATTGAAATGGAATGCTCTTTGTGATGAGAATAAAATCAGGTTCTTAAACAAGGTTTCAAATAGAAGATAAAAAAAAAATCCACGTGCTGTTTGCAGAACGTAAATGGTATAAAAATTCTCGAGAGAGAGAGAGAGTCAAACAAAAAGCTTTTTATTCTATTCTTATTTATACATATTTCTCTGAAGTGTGATAAATTGAATGCCTATATTAAAACATTGCTTATACTCTGCATAAGTTTGCCAAACATGTTTAATAAAAAAATATAGTACATGAATTATGAGACGAAACATCTTTGGGGATGAATTACATAAATGAAATTGCTTTAACTTGGAGGAATTTTTTAAATGTGTATTTCAATCGCATTGATGATTATTGACTTATGGGAAAAATTTCCATTCTAAAATTGTAAAAGAAAGAACTGAATTTCTATTTTTAGGGAAATACTTATTTATTTATAAGCTTCTGTTGTTATATATATTTCAGATGAATTTATGTCTGTATTTGGTTAAGGATTAATAAATGGATACTGTATATTGTGTACAAATTATGCTATATGTCTGTTATGAATAAAATTTTATGTCAAAAATTTATTTTTATTTACGAATATCAAGCAATGAATTGCATCCAAAAAATTAGAACACTTTTTAACTCATCAAATATATGAAGAGTTAAAGAAACAAAAATATTAAATTTTCCTCAAAACAAGCATGAGAAAATTTGCATACATTTAAATTCTTGTACTGAAGAATAATTTCTTTGATTAACTGTGAACAATGAATAAAAAGGAAATTAAATTTGTTCTTTTTAAACAATCTTAATTTTAGTGTAAGTCCAAGTTTTTCTCATGAGAGATTCTTGTAATACATTGTACATTTTCATGATACTGTAACATTTTCATCATCATATAATATATTGTACAATTACATTCATATCACAATCACATATTTTGTTTTGATTGATAGTTACTTAATAGTAAGGTCATCTACATAAAAATAAATAGGATCATTCACATAAAAATAAATAAGTTTATCCACATAAAAACAAATAAGATAATACACATAAAAATAAATAAGATTATCCACATAAAAACAAATAAGATAATACACATAAAAGCAAATAGGATCATCTACATAAAAATGAATAAGAAAATCAGCGTAAAAATAAGTAGGACCAGCCTCATAAAAATAAATAAGATCATCCATATAAAAATAAATAAGATCATTCACATAAGAGCTATGGTCTGAAAGTTTTGCCAGTTTCTTTTTCTATGATATGATTTCTCATCAAGGTAAAGTTCTCCAACAATGCAGATGCACATCAGATGTCAAAAAGTCAAATATAAAACTTTTGCTATTATATTACACTACTTTATATCAAATTAACTACATTTTGTTCTCTGTAGTGACAAAATGTGCCACTGCAGTGAAAACATCTTACATCAGTTTTAGGTTATCTGTAACACACACGGTGTTAGTTATTTATTTTAGATTTTCCTCTTACTGGTTTTTTTTAGTTAATACTTCTTTTTATTCAATTTTTTAATAATTCTTGAATTGGTAAAAGTAATATGTGAATTTTCAAAGTAATTGCTATATTTGAAGGGATGAAAATAATCTCAGTTTTATATTTGTAACATTTTTAACGGTAGTTCTAGTTTTAATAGAATAACACGTTCTTACTTTAGATATATTGCTCAGAAATAGAAACATATTACTATGTTACTCTATTAAAATTTGACAATATAGTTCTAGTTTTAATGGAATAACATGTTCCTACTTCAGATCTACTATTTAGAAATAGAAACTTGTTATTATGCTACTCTTTATTAAAACCAAACAATAATTCTAGTTTCAATAGAATAACGTGTTCCTGGAATCACTTCTTCATGTTTTAATTTTTTTCTCGTGAATTATATAGAATCTTATGGAATTTGTTGGTAGAATTATTTAAAATAATATAAATACTAAATAATTCCTAGCATGTATGTGACAGAGGGTCAAAATAAATATATTTTCCACGCTAATTCAAGCCATAAGATTATGCATTTTGTAAAAGAAATAAAAAATTAGACATCATTACTAATTTGAATCAAAAATTTAAAAAAGAATTCATCTTGAATATCAAAAAATTTTACATCAGACATAAACTTCAGAATTCTTTTTGAATACGATTTGAATAAAGGAAAAAATTGTTTGCTTCGTGTTCTGAATATTATTTTCAAAATACTTAAACAGTTTTATTGAAGGAAAGTGTTTATGGAAGTTAGTTTCCTACTAAAGAGCCTAATATGTTTTTAGTGTTGCAGTAAAATATTGATATTATTAAAAAAAACTATAATAATCAGATAAAACATTGCTATTTAATCATTTAATTAAGAATAGGTAGAAAACAATTCATCTGTTATTCTCATTAAAGTAATACAATTTCTATTAATAAAAAGTTAAGTTTTAATAAACATTTTTATAAAATTATTCTAAAATATTATAATAAATATATAATTTCTAATTCATTTTTAAAATGTCCTTTACGAAAAATTTGACCAGACGTAATAAAATTTAACAATTATAAATAAGATAAAAGAACGTTCACGTTTTACAGAATTGTTTTGTCTTTAAAACCCAGTATTAGCTTTCAATAGTAAATGAAGTTCAAATGTATATAAACAATCGACAATGAGAACAATATCAAGTATGAAAAACGCTTTCTAAGAACACGTGTTTCAAATCGACTTGGAAAAAGGCCTATTTCTCATGTCTTTCGGAGAGTTTATTTTGAAGAAGTCATAGTTCTCCCTTACAGAAATTACACTTATTTTTTCAAAAGCTTATCAACGAACGGAAGTGCTAACAGGCCAAATTACTTATTGACAAATTTCATTAAATTTGATGATGACATTTATTACATATTGTTGTATACTGAATATTAAATATACATTTTGTGACATTAACAGGAAGATAAAATCTCCTAACTTTGGCGATACGAATTACACGCGTCAACATTATTAAATACAGAATGTGATCTTCTGAATCAACAGTTAAGACCTTATAGTAATCCCGGGTTTAATATGTAGCAATGTCTAATGATTATATAAAAAGTTTATTACGTGAAATTTTGGCAATGGCAAAGAAGGATAAGATGTCGTTAGAGTTTTTCACAATACAATACTTAGAAACATTTTTGATGGGAAAAAAATTAAAACAGATTAGCCTCAGAAATCAAATTTAGAACTCTAATCGTTGTTTTATAGAATCGAATATTTTGAAATTTATCAATACTCAAGGAACCAGAGAGACTGGTTAATAAATGTAAATGAATATAAATATTCGAAGGAAAGGGAAGGAATTTGAATGAGGAGATCTGGTTCAAACAACGGATTTTTTTAGAAAGCCCGTAAAGATTCGTTCTGAAGATAAATTGAAACTCTGATGCATGGATTATATGCCAGAGAATCTTACTGTCTTGAAGATCAGCACTGGAGAACACTGTAAATAAAAGATTTATCATGGAGAAATCTTCCTGAGAAGATCAGGATCCTCTCTGGCTTGGCGCAGCTTGTCCTTATTTGGACCTTGCGCCATAAAACCCAACCAATCAACCTCTCTGGCTATTGTAGCCATAACTGAATGAAGTTTAATAATTGGAACTCAGCAAAACACTGCACAAAAGCATTCCGCTCATGAACAATTTTGAGACGAGTTCCATGCTTGACGAGTAAGAATATAGGTTTGTAAAAAAAAAAAAAAAAAAAAAAAAAAAAAAACGACAATGTACAAATATGAAGGATACTTGTATAGTATCCTTCATTTGTATACTGTCCTACATTTGTCGCAGGGGTAAACATTAAACGGAACACAATAGATTTCTGGATCACCAAGATATTGTAGGGAGATTGTAGATGCTAATTTTAGGGAGATCAGATTGCCTAAAAATACATGTTTTACCCTCGATCATCATTGAAATTGATAGAGAGACAAATGAAAAAAAATAGCTCGTAACCCAGTAAAATCTGGCCATTTCAGCTATATCTTATTTACTATCACATATGAGGTTATTAATTTATATAAGTGCCGTACATCTCATAAGTGGTTGTATGAAAACTGTCGAGCTCTCTCTTTATTTCATATGCTGCCACACCGAAAAACACTTTGTGAAGAAAACTATGATGTAACAGTGAGCAGAATATATATGAATTGTTTTTATTTCCAATTTATATGATAAATATTCTAGTCAAAAGCCAATTATTGTAATAAGTCAGAATCAAAATTTTGACCATATTGAGCATAAATGACTATCATGCAGAATTCTGTGCATTGTGGCTGATGCTATCCTCTTAAATTCCGGATAAGCAATTAAATATTCTAAAAATATAAAAATATAAATTATTAATAAGGAATAAAATTTTGGAAAAAATAAAGGAAATAGTGAAATTTTAATCAGGGTTATTCGAGTACTGGAAATAATTAAACCAATGAAACCAATATAGCTAATGAATGTTATAAAAAGTGTTTAACTGCGAAACAAATATTTCACGCATATAGCAATCTTATCATATTAATTAATAACTTTTTCTACATACGGAAGGTGTCACTACTCTGTAATTGTAACGTGTAATGGCTTTGTAATAATTATGAATGAGTTTGTTTTTTTTTTATATATTTTTCTTTTAATAATTTTAAAGTAAAATCACAAATACAAATCGCTTTCATTATTCAAATAAAGAAACTTCATTGATTAAAACAAAAAAATTGTATAAAGTTCTAATTACCAACGGAATTGTGGGGCTCTCACAGCTAAAGCGGAAAATCTGTAAAATTATGAAGAGAGAAAAAATTAACACAAATATGCATTTGGGCAATTTATATACACAGTTGGAAACATAAACATATTTATTATTTAAGGAATAATAAAATTTTAAGTTCTTACAAATTTAAAGGCATGTTTTTGCCTATAAAGTTGTTAAAAAATGTTACCTTCATTTGTATGGAAATTTTTTATTAACATTATTTTTTTTATTTAAATATAACGGATAATCAAGACATTACTATAATTTTCTTGAATAAATATATTTCAATGCCAAATTGTATCCAGTATTTCAAAATACGATATGTAGTGTTAAGGGGATATGTTTCAGAATAAAATAAAATTATGGGTACTTTATTACATACACTCGTGTTCATAAATTACGGATAATGCAAGTTCTGGCATAGAAATAAACAGAAGAAAAACAAATCTGACTTATTTGTAAAGTCTATTTATTAAACAAAAAGTAAAGAACAAAAAAGATACTATAATCTTGACAACATTAATAAAAATTGCGATCTTTACTCCCTGGAGCAAATTTCAAAAAGGAACCTCTATTTACAAAAACCAACATAACTTGGTTGGTATGATAGTTAATACTTAGTATGAACTCCCAGCCGATGCAATACAGTTCGTACAACATCTAGGCATGCTGAGTATCAAATTATCCATCTGATCTTGGGGAATATTACACCACTTATGAAACAACGCTCCCATAAGTTCCGGTAGATATGTGGCAGGGGATTGATATATGGCAGGGGGCTGCAATTCGTTGGCCAAGCATGTCCTGCACATGTTCTATTGGATTCAAGTCCGGTGAGTATGCTGGCCAGTTGATATGAGTGATTTTCTCCGATTGAAAACATTTGTCTACAATGTTTGCATGGTGAAAACGGGTACTGCCATCCATAAACAGAAATTCTGCACCCATGGCTCCCCAAAATAAATGTTTATGGTGCTCCAACATGACATCCCGATAAATGTGGCCTGTCATGTTTACATTCTGAACATGCAGGTTAGTTCTGGAACCCAGAATAATTCCTCCCCAAACGAGCAGTTCTGCACCACATTAATGATGTCGTTCAATGGTGTTCTCTTGGTGTTAATGGGTACCAGGCACTCTCCATGTGAATGTCCGGTGAGAATCAAACTGAAAGCTAAACCTGGGCTCGTTGGAAAACATTGTACAAGACCACTGTTGCAGTGTCCACAATGCATGCTCTCTACTCCAGGCTAACGGCAGGCGTCAGTGAGTTGCGGTAAGTGGAACACATCTGACAATCCTACGAGAATAGAGACCCATGTGCCCTAAGCGTCTGTACACGGTCTGCCTTGAAACTATTTACTTTCTTAGGCCTCTCTTTCAAAACAAATTTTTTTAAGGTAGGTATAGCATCATAAATAGACACTTTCAGTTACACTGGTGTGCAAAAATTAAGGACGAAGTGGAAAAATTAACATAACAGCGGAACAAACAGATAGATCGGACCGAAAGAACAATCAGACCGATATCACGTTTACAGCCAGGTATGCAAGGGAATACTCAAATTACGCAACATGACGTAAAGGAGGAATGTCGGAGGGGTATAAAGCAGGCTGGCGGTGTATGCTCAGAGTTTCTGTGAAAGTTGGTGCACGACGTATATCAGTTTAAACAACATTGAGCTGCTTAATCAGTGTGAAATAATGAACAGGCAACCTGGTAGACGAAACAGGTAGACGAAATATAGATGACCTAACGTCAAGTTGAATCATTGGGAAGATTGAGGAAGGTCGAAGTGTGATAAGTTTGGCTGCGGAGTTTGGAATCGCTCACAGCATCGTTTCACGAATAGGGAGAGCATTTCAAACTACAAAAACAGCTATTCGAAGGTTCAGGAGTAGTCGTCCACAAGCAACCACGGCAGTCAACGACCGGTATAGGGTCCTAGAGGCAAGAAGGAACAGGCGGCCGACGATTGGAGAAATCACGAGACACCTCCAACAAGCGATTACTAGACGACCGATATTATGGTTTAATGGCAGCCTCCTGGCACCATTGTGCCAGGAGGCTGCACTGTAGTGGCCTATTCACACGACGACCTATACAATGTGTACCATTAACGTCTGCTCACCTTAGAAGGCGCTTTGTGTGGTGCCAGGAACACCAGAACTGGTTGGATCAGAAATGGGATAGAGTACTCTTTACGGTCGAGAACAGATTTAGTCTGATTACCGATTCTGGACGCATACACATCTGGAGAGAGCTGGTAACACGCAACAACCCCTCCAACATCGTCGAAAGGGACCGGTTTCGAGGTCGCGGTGTTCTCGTTTGGAGAGGCATTATATTTGGTACCCGTACTGACCTTCATGTCGTCTAAGGATGTTCCGTCTCCAGGTCCCGTTATTGTAATGATATTCTCCTTCCTTATGTGCGTCTTTTTAGAGATGGATCCCCAGTTCCTCTTCATGGACGATAATGCTCCACCTCATCGTACAGAGGTTGTCGAAGAGCTGTTGGAGAGTGAGGATATTGAACGCATGAATTGGCCGGCAAGGTCTCCGGATCTAAATCCAATCGAACACGTGTGAGACTTTCTTGTTAGAGATTTGGCGGCACGTCACCAACCGCCAGTAACGATTCCGGAGCTACGATTGGCGCTACAAGAAGAATGGGCAGCAGTACATCAACAACTTATTGACAACCTCTTACTGAGTATAAACAGACGATGTCAATACTGCACATCAGAGAGGGGAGATAATATCCTCTACTAAAAGCTGAATGTTTCGGCAGTCTCTGTCATTCTGCTCCATGCTCATATTTCGAAAAAGTTCCTTTTTAATCATATAAAATTTTTATTTACTTATTTATTTATATTTTTTTCTATATTTTTACATCTGGAGGATGTTCTGGTACGATATTTATCGATTTGGAACAATGCTGAGCAACGCTGCACAAAATCGCTTCGTCCTTTATTTTTTCACACCAGTGTATTTTCTATATTAAGCTGAATTCTGTATTTTGTCTTCAAAGAAGCCACCGCAGAAAATCCAGTTTCACTAATGTAAGATGTTGAAACTGATAAAAAAAAAATACGAAATGCTCTTGTTTTTAGCATAGAAAATTCATCATCTATTCCTACAGAAAATTTATAGTGTGAAATATTACAAAATCATTTTTTGATTTCACCATTTGTGAAGTATATGAAGGTTTCTTCCTCAACAGTTGAGCTCTCCTAAGGAGTATGATGAAATTGATTCCTAACCCACTCATTACTTGCATCGTCTCAAAATTCTTTATAAGCAAAACTAAATGAATTTCAATGGTTATAAAAACAACTTTTACATTTTGTTCTTCAATATTTTTAGTTTTAACACAATCATCCACATTTTCAAAAGTTGATAAGTTTTTCTACTTTAAAATGTCTGATCAACTATCCCAATTTTCTACAAAAAGAATTAATTTTATTGCTCATACGCAATACATGAGTATTTGACATTTGGTGATGAAGATTCAAGCTATTAAATTTTTCGAACATTAGCTCTATTTCATCATAAATAAGCCATCGCAAAAATTTCTGTTTTAGAAAAGTATCGATTTCTTCTCTTACTTCACAAATACGTTGAAAAAATTTCCTATGTGACACAAGAGCATTAAAAATACTCCGCATGTGTTTCTATATTTTTACATCTGGATCTGTGTTGCCAAACGTCAATGAATTTCAATTTTTTCAGTAATATATAGGGTTTAAAATTAAAGTCGTAGTGTAGGTTTAGTGACAAAATATTCAAACCATATTATTGTATATATTTTATTGTATACGAGGAGTGTCGAAAATTATGATTGAAAATCGGCGTGCGAATATTGAAATGTGTCTAAGCACTAATATAGGCCATTTTTCTTATTTAAGTCACAGATAATAATTTAAAACATCAAATAGCAATAAATTTCAACTGAACATTTTTAAAAATTTGATTTATCATCCAAAAATTGCTTGATTTGTTGATCATAATACGATCACTTATATGCATAGCTAATTCAACCTGAATTTACACTACAAGCATATATTTCCGACATGGAAATCGAATTCGTAAACTATTAAGCAGAAGGCCAGAGTGCTGATCATCCACTGAACAACGCGGATATCCGAAACTAATATATTTCACAAAAATAAATTGAGAATATAGTCTGAATCTTAAGTTAATTTTTGTAATTTATAATAGTATTAAAGAAATAATTTCTAGATTTAAAGTATCAAATGCGATTTCATTTGTTATTTAAAATTATATTTTAAATGAATATGATTTTGAATGCATTTTTACATGACAAAAGTTAAAATTTCACAGCAAGATTTTTAATTGGAAATATATGAATCCTCAGAAACGAGGCAAAGCATGCAAAGGAACTAGAAAAAATTTAAAATTAAGGAATTAATTTAATTAATTAAGGAATAATAATTTTTCTTTCAGACTAGTTGATTATAATTCATTTCATTGAAAATTAAAAGGAACTATATATGTTGAGAGAGCAAAAGCTATTTCTTTTATAACGTAAATGACTATGTCACAATATAAAAATTTATAAAATTCCACTAACAGTGGAATTTATTATGTTAGCCTAATTATAAAAATAATTAAAATGTGTATGTGCATCTACAATATTTATATTCCGAACTTTAGAGCAGTGTTTAGTTTATATAGGCAGATAAGCTAATGAATTGAATTGTACATTAAGGTGTGTTGTTTTGAAAATTGGTTCTTGTTTTTTTCCCCATCATATAAAAAACAATTTATTCACATATGAGAATATCGTTTTTTAATACGATCCAAAAATTAAATCTTTTTAAAATAAAAGTTTCATTTTACAATTTTCTCCAAACATTTTACACATTAAAAATTCATATTAATAAATACTTTTGTTGAACAGTTGAAAAATAGTTGATAAGTCTTTTCATAATTTCTTTTATTGCATTTTGCCGTTAATCAAAAAATCACACGTTAATTACATTCTTATTGTTTACGAATAATAATTCCTAACTTAAAACTTTTACAATTAATATAATTCTTAATTCAATAACATCAACATTTTTAAAAAATAACTTAACAGAATTTTTATATTTAGTGCTGCCATCTATTGATGATGAATGAATACCAATTATCACATATTTTCTTATAATATTTTAGATTCTTAGCTTGGTCAAAAAATAGACAATAGTAAAACTTGGTTATATTTTTTTTCAGTAAATGAGTTCAATAATATAACCGTTCATATCTAAAGTATCAAACACACGAGCTATTAAATTGAAGGACAAAGAGCTAACCATTTGACGGCCAAATTATATATATATATATATATATATATATATATATATATATATATATATATATATATATATACATATATATATATATATATATATATATATATATATATATATATATATATATATATATATATATATATATATATATATATATATATATTATTAGTTATATTTCAAGACTTCTTTTCCCTGATTATTTATCCAGGCTGACAGTATTAGTTTTGAATTTTTGGGAATTTAAGCTGGCCACTTTTAAAAGAGCTAAATAGATTCCTCGACATTTAGGCTTTATTTAACCATCATATTTCTGGCTAGTTGAAACTTATATTACAAATTTTAATTGTATTTAAGAAATGGAAAGCAACAATTAGCTCATTTTTTACGTATCCATTTTACAAAAACGTACAGTAAATAATTTAATAATATTATCTTTAATAAAACAATGGTTTTACAAAAGGTTACATAATCAAAATTTGAATTGAATTAAATATTATACTTTAAGGAAGAATTGCATTAGAAAATTAACATCAAAAGGAAATTATCAATTTTAAGATAATATAAAAAATGGTACAAAAATATTGCTTAAAAATACTGGAAGCGAATTGAAATGCAGCGAAATGTGATAAATAAAGTTTTTATGAGAATGACATTTGAATATGTTTAAAAAAGAAATTTGTATCTGAATTAATGTATGCAAATATTAATTTAGTCACTTTAATCAATACTGGCACATTGGGAAAAGCCTAACTTCAATTTTTGGTCCAATATTGGTTTATTTAGGCTTGTTCTATATTGTGAAAGAATTGATTCCCAAAAATGTGTCTGTTGATTTATCTTGACTTTCCCTAAGTATGGGAAAACTGGGCTACCATTAAAGAACCAATATTGGTTCATCTCGGCATAGTCAGTATTAGGAAAAACTTACGTCTTTTTAAGATCAATAGTAGATATTTGCAAATTCAATCATTCACGTTCACCGTCACGATTATCACTGGAGATTTTATTAAGTGAAAAAATTTTCATAATGTGGCCCGAGCATCATCTATGAATCGTGGATTGATTATTTTGTTAAAAACGGACAATAGACAAAAATAGTCAGGAATGACTGCGTTTATTTGTGACACTCTTCAGTGACAGTTCTTCAAGAATATTCAAACTTGGACACGTTGCGCCCCCTATTATCGGTTTGACAAATGAACTATAATTTAATGAATTTTCGTAACCCCAATTTCACCACTTTTGATTAATTCCTTCACATTGTATTAAATGTTTCATAATTACAATTTACAAGAAGGGACTTAAGTTTTATGGGAAATTATTTTATTTCAAAACTATCTTTTAAAAAAATTGCAGTTATTTTTTCCACAAAAGTTACATTAGTGAAAATCTTAACATGAATTTTACATTTATTTACTCTCGCGGGAAAAATGAACATAATTTCTGAGTTTAAATAAACAAATTGAAACCATGAATAATTTTCGTATTAAAATTTAGATAATATCTAGCTCAGGATCTATGCTTACTTATAAACTCTTTAATCTCCAATAAGGAAATTGTCTTGAATTTAGTAATCTCTCTTAGTAATAACTTAAAATCATAGTTCATCCTCTATAATGATTTTAATTGTCATTTCATAATTTCTCGATAAAAATGGACTTTTCATGTACTATTTCGAATATATTATTTAACGTATTGCTGTATTTTTATATTAGACTCACTATAGTATGTGACCAATTATTTAATTTCCAATATAACAGTTCACCATATCATCCAAATCTCTTGACAAACAAGTCATGAAATTTGAATGATCTATTTAAAAATTGTATACCACTGTGTGTTTATTTTTTTGTTTAAAATAATAAATACACAGCTTTACAGTAATAATAAATACACATATACAATATGCAGTTAATATATGCAATACACAGTTCATAATTTGAAAGAATTATGAGACAATTTAAGGTACCCGAACACGTCCAGAGCACTTTTTTTTAAATACACTGCATATATACATTGTAACGATTTTTTCATATTTCACTTTAGAAAACATTAATATTGAGCTACTAAAATTTGATATATTTCAATATTATTCTTCAGAAATGTTAAATTTGTATACAATTTTAAGCATTTTTTAAAAAATTTAAAAAATGCTGCATAGAAAATTATTAAACATATTTGAAAAAATTGATACCAAATAAGCTTTATGTTCTTATCTAGAGCATGTACTATAGTTTTAAGTTTTTGTAAAAAAATAAAAAAATTACGGCGAGTTGAATATTTATACTAAAACTTTAGCCAAAATTTCTATGCCATTATTCGAATAACAGGCCATAATTTGGGAAATATTTTAATGATTAAAATTCTTTTAGTACATTCCTTAGGAAAAAATAAACAGATCACGCTCCTGAAATTCCATAGTGATATCATAAAAATATTTTGAGTTTCGTTTTTGAAGCGTGCAAATTATAGGTAAAAGCCAGTTCTGAGTAAATTGCCTTTAAAGATTAAAGTCTTGTGTCTTTATAAGAAATTCTCATATTTGCTGATTAATTTTTTTATTTGATTTTCTGATTGATTTCCGGAACAGTAATTACTTTATGTATCTTTTAAAAGCTTACTAAATTTATATTTCAAAATTAAATACTTTTTAAACTAATTTTTAATATCATTCTGGAACTTTAAACGCCCACTTCCGGTCCTTAAAATATGTCGACTTTTTGTTTCCTAATCTTTACGAAATCCTTCATATCTCGGAATCTAATTAACGTAGAGACAAAAGCAAATCTGTTTTAGAAAGCTATTTAAATTCCTTATTTAACGAAAGAATAAAATAAATTTATCATTTGTGGTCAAAATTGATGTTTTCAACGTGTACGGGTACCTTAAGGAAGCTTGGTAGAAATCAATTTCTTTGATGTAACAATGAAAATGTCACATTGTAGCAAATATTGTAAAAATTATCAAAACGACCAAGTGCTGAAGACATCAAGATACTTATCATATTGGTTTATTACCAGGCAATGTTTCCATCAATTTTGCTTTCAATCAATATAATGTGCCATAGCTATGCGGAATGCCAAAGTCAGTCTATGGAAATTTGAAGACCATCGCATATTGTGCCACCTATAAAGATTTTTTACAAATATTCACAAAACTTAGGAACAATTTAACGCTGCTATAATGTGTACAGAAATACCGTAGGTTTAATAGTTAAAAAAATTAATGTAAATGTTCTTTATCTTTTTTCTCCTAGGCGGTTCTTAAATTTTCATAATCATTAGTGTCAAATATTTCATCAATCTAATTGTTTTAAGATTTTATGCGATGTAAAATGTTAAAAGTTGGCTCTGAATATTTGTTAGAAATTAACTCAAAACTAGGTTTTCCAAGTGTATTAGATATTTCATGGGGATATCCTTCTGGATTGGTTACTATTTCTTAAATAATACATACCACTTTGGTCTAAGCAGGTTAACATTATTGAGGGAGATTATGCTCTTTTCTAGTGGTTTATTACGACTGATAATTTGAAATATCAATTTTAGATTTAAAAGTCAGTGTATGAGAAGGTCGCCCTGATTTTAGAAAGTATATTACAAATTTTATTTATTTCCTTTCTAAAATATCAATCCCAGAAAGACATTCTGCTTATAAAGCCCCCTAACCCCACTGCCATAGACTTCTAATGTGTGAAAATATAAACAGCAGAAATAGTCATTACTATTTAAGAAATTATACTAATTAGATTGATTGATTGATTTATGGAATTTAATGGTGCAAAGCTGATTTTAGACAAACTGCGACAGTATATTAATTAGAAATTGCCAGATAAAGATTGAGTACTCAGGAATTAATAATTACGAAACTTACAATAGACTATATAACTTCTGAGTTACATATGATTGAGTTACAAGTTAAATTGGTATTTGATTCATTATTAGCATACCTCTAAAATTTTGTGACTTTGAATGCGTTAAGATTGTACATGATACTGTAAACGAAAAGACGCGTGATACAAAATTCACTGTAAACTGCAGGTCCTTATCCTATGTAAGGAAAAAAAATCTAAAAAAGTCACAAACCAAAGCATTGTTTTCTGAGTACAGGTCAAAAGTCATAAATTCTTACAGCTAAAATAAATTATAAATACTGAATACAAGGCAAAAATTAAAAACTTATTTCATAATTTCTTGGTCCTGTGATCTGATAATAAAGATAACTATAATAATAGCGTCATGTGATCACGCTATAGTTATCTTTATTATTATTTTATATTGTAATTGTGTGGGCTCTCATATTTAATAGTGCAATCTGAAAAATGTTGTAAGCAAATCCGCTGTTTAGAAAATCCTTTGTATTTCACAACTAGATAAAATAATAAGAAATAAAGTATCACACAATCTATGAGCTTTTATTATTTTAGCAAGGTTTCTTACTACTATTAAATAAAGGTATCAATTGTTATTTTTATAACCAAATATAAAACACAAATTTAAAAATGCTTTTTCTTCATTTTTTAAAAAATATTTATTAATTTTATGTTGTTATTAAAATCAAAAGGAAGAAGCAAATAACTGAAAAACAATGTAATTTTTATTTAAGAATAAGGTTGGATTTATTGAAATATGGATAACATTATAGTCAAATTCCTGAAATTATCCTTTATTTTTCGATTTCGACCATAATTTAAAAATTGAAATTCATATTTTCAAGAACAGAAATTTTAGTCAAGATAGTTGCTGCTGCCATCTACTGACAGAAATTTAGATTATAACTCATTTAATAAATATTACTTTTGAAAGAACTGCCCCATGTGATAATAGTTTTGGTATATATCGATATTATTTTAATTTAAATATTAGTTTTTAAATTTAATGAGGCTATTTTTTTATATGGCCGCTTTAAATGGTCATTTTATTTGAATATATATCATTATAAAAATAATATCTCTTATCCTACCCACCTTATCTGGTCAATAACAGCAATTAACATAATTTATTATTGATATATTTTATATTTGCAAATAATAGGAAATTATTTAATATATATAAAGTATTTAACATATAATTAATTATTCAATATTGTTATATTTAATATTTGCAATTAATAAATAAAAATTAAATTGCATTTTTTTTATTCATTTAAATCATTTATTTGCATTTTCCATTTCATTCATAAAATGCCTAATGTTCAACTTTTGAATTTTTACTTATTTGCTATTTTTTTACCAAGTGTTGTAAAATACCAAGAGAAACTTTAAATACCAATTACCCGAGAAAGAATGATTAAAACAAACGATACTTTTTATTTAAAATGAATACAAAACGATGATTCTGAATAAATTAATGATAGAAAGCATAACTACGATGAATTTCGAATGAGACGAAAAGAAACATATTGAAAAGTTTTTTAAGCGATAAAGAGATATGGTGTTGTCAACACTTTGATTTTATACAAAAATAACCTATTGCATTAAAAAAATCTGTTACATTTTACATCAAAGTGATAGATAAGTAGCCAAATTTTGAATGACCAAAGCAAAAATGGTATTCGAAAAGTTCTTTTCATGAATTAGAAATGATATTTTATTCTTTTAAATGTAATGCAAAGCTGAGGATATTCAAGAAATTAAAAACTCCGTCAAATAATGTTTAACGAAATTTTATATCGAAACGTTATCCTTGGAGAGATCCCTTCCTACTAAATTCCGTTTGGAAGGTTGCATACGACACAATAGTAGAATTGCAATTGAAATCATGGCTCTTATAATATATGAAATAAATAAGAACTTATATCATGTCCATCCTTTAACAACTTTAATGTTTGCCAGGTGACGAAAAAATGGCGAAATCTATGTTCTTGCAACTAAAAAATGCAGTGTTTGAGATGTTTTGAACCTGAAAACCATGTCGTGGGGAGCTGTCATTGGTACACTGAGATTTAAAAAAATGAAACGATATTCCCTTTAGTTATAGCATATCCAAATATTCAGGCAACATTTTTGCAACGAGTGACAAATTTGGTATTCTACAAGAGGAAGAGACAGGAATACTAATGTTTACTCTGTTTCAACAGTTGAAACACATTTCACACACAATAATGTAATTATATTTTGATCAGAGCCACCCACATATGCATGTTTTGAAGTATTACAGCAAATCAAAATACAAAAGTTGGAATCTTTTGAAAAAAAATAAATAAATAAAATAAAATAGTCGCATTTAAAAACAATTTTGTCACTAGAAAGAAGGAGGAACGAACAGAAGAACGTAATTCTAGAATTACATTACTCTGCCTAACAATTACCAAACTGCAAGATATACTTTTCTTTGTTGTAGCATGAAGCCTATCTTTCCCAATACATCTCTTACAACGAATAATGTTTAAGGAAAATCTATCTATTAATTGATTTATCCATGCTTTCACAACTTGTATGGCAACAAAAAGTTTTTGATCGGATATCTTCTGTGATTTTTTTGTTGTGAAGACTGTATAGCCTGCTACCATTATTTCCAACAATAAAAGATGGTTTTTGCTAACGTGTGTCCCAAAACACAAGTGATGCTGCAGGCAATATAATTCTGCATCTCACAATTAGGCTACTGAATGACGTATAACACAATGAACATTTTTAAGCCAAATTTGTTACTGATTATTCTTTGTCATTTATTTACTTCTCTAATTAAGTATATCAAAGCTACTTATTTGTATAAAACAGAACTTTCAAGAATTCATTTTTAATTTTTGTCACACAAAAATCAGCTTATTTTTCATTCTTTAGCAGCAAATATTCTTAACTTACATTTGTAGCATTCACTTTTTCCGTATAAATTGTATACAGTAGTTTTTATATCACTGGTTATGATTAGCATTTAAATTTGCATTAATTACTTTACTCAATCATAATTTTATTCTAATTTATTTTTTTAAATATGTATAGCGTAACTAGCTCTGCTATTTTATGGTTAGTTTTTTTATATGAAATATTAATGCATAAGATACACTGCCCTCCAAAAGTTGAGGATTAACATTTCATAAGAAAATGACACTGACAATAAAATTTATAGCATATATGAATGATAAAAATGAACTTATGGAAATTTATACAAAAACACAAGCTATCATTTTTTTGACAGAAAAAAGAATAGGTATATATAAATAAGAAAAAATTATTGAAACTTAAAACATTAAAGTGTCGGGTGATAGATAGGAATGGGGATGTCGCGTTGCCGTTATAGGATCCTTAATGAGCCTTCTAGTGTGGTCTACCGTCAATGGATCAATATCCAACAGAAGCTTCTGTGTTCAGAAGGCGTGTTCCAGATAAACCACGAGCTACAACACCTGCAGAAGACCAAATTATAGCTCTTTCGGCGCGAAAAAGAAGAAATGTTTCTTTACAGCAACTTATTTCTGTATGGCAAACTGTCCATTCTGTATCATCAGGGAGAAGAATATTCGTTTGGGTCGGGTGAGTTAGTGAAGCTTGAGAAAGTAAATAAAACCAATCATGAAAAATCTAAATTAAACCTATTAACATTTAAAACAGAGTCTACTCGGCGAGTGCCAATAGCATACAGATTTCGGATTTGTATACCGTTTAAATACATGTTTCATATAACATAAAACTATTGAGCAATCTTTGCCATCACGAAATGTTATAATACAAGATGAAAGTACAAAATGAAAGTTAAGGAAAAGTTTAGGCCAGATTGTGGCGCACAATATTCGCTAATAAGGTGCGAAGGCATTTCACCATGCATGTCTCTGTGAAAGGCACCCTGTTTTGTGTGTGTTCTACATCAGACGACAGAGAAGGCCCTGCTTATCTTGGGCATGAGGACATATTTCCTGGACCAGCCAGCGTTGGTATTTTACAAGAGAATCCAGATTGACACGGGAGATCAATTCCAGAAATTTTCTGGTCTGGAACTGAACACCAGATACCATCAATCCAACACTGTGAAAGGGACAGTTACCGCGATTGTGGAATAAAGGTTCGGCCAGGAACTCACTCGGTTGTCACCCTGGTCTGCATGTGTTCTAGAAAGGACTGTGACAAAGTGAGCGATATCACAATGAGATCTTTGGATCCATAAGTCCACCCATATACCGGTGCAATTGGCAATGATTTCATTCCGATGGATTATAACGCATGAAACATCGAGCAGCTTTAGGTCTTGGTTAAAAGCGATTGGAATAGCCATCTTGATCTCCAAACTAGAATCCAATAGAGCATTTGTGAGACTATCTTGGTGGACCGGTTTAAGTCCTTTTTCAAGGTCTGTAGGAAAGCTGAAAAACACCTTACTCTATGTCTGGTTCCCATTTTCGGTAACCGACAACTTAATTGACAGCATTAAAAGTTGATGCCATTTATGCATTCAAACTAGAAGTGGGTATATCCAACATTAATTTTTTTGTTGTTTCTATGTCATTTTACCGCATAAAACTATGATTCTTTTTTCCAAGAATGAACTTTTATAGCGAGATTGCTTTTTCGTTATGTTGAGCGCTTTTCTTTGTTGTTGTTTTCTTTGTTTTTTCGTATGTTGTTTTTGAGTGCTTTTCTTATGTAAACTTCTGTTGCAATTACAATACTTGTTTTGTGTACACATCATCCAATTTGGGTTTTTTTACATTTATTCATTTATAATTAGGTACAAAAACCGGTTGTTTCCTTAATTTTCTTAGGCCAGTGTACTGTAATTTTAGCTTTTAATTTAACGTTATATTTGTTGAGGTTGACTAATAAATGTACATAAGCAACTTTAAAAAACATAATAAGAATGTATTTTTAATAATAAATGAGGAGAAACAAATGCTAATTTAACTCAAAAATAGACCTCTTTATAAAAGTTGGTTTATTTAACTTTTTAAATAAGTTTGTAATGAATAATTTAAAAAAAAATTGTAATCAAATTAGGTGAGGAGTGTACTTTGGTGTCATTTATTATTCATAAAATCTGGAGAGAAAAGAACAATATTTCAGGGTAAAAATCTACATATTTAGTATGTCACTTGGTTAATAAATTATTCCAGTTTTCATTTTGCAAGAAATATTATAAAAAAAATCAGTTTTAATAGAATGCACATTTTTGATACATTTTGTTTCATTATTTTCTTAAACTGATTAATTATTTTAAATTAATAAGAACTTTTTTTAGTAAGCAAATTTCTCTTTAAGAATTCATTAATATTAATGAGTGCATTAATATGTAATCATTATTTTCAAACGTAGAGCCCACCGTTTTATTCCTTTAGAAAATAACTTCAGATTTAAGTTTCTTTTGCTCTGAATTTTTACTTAATTTACTTAGTAATTCTTAAACACGTATTAAATTTGTGGTGGCAAAGGATTCTTTTCTGTCAAATATAATATTTATAAATTATAAAGATGTATAAAATATAAAAACTTGTGTGTGTGTTAACAGCAAAATATATCTGATTTTAAACTATGAAAAGAAAGTTATTTCTGATGTTAAAATATCAAGACAAATGAAAAGCGAACTCTTAAAGTTAATGCCATGTGTACTGTAAATTAGTATATCACTTATAGAAAAAAAGGAAATGCAATATAAAAATAAACTTAAAAATTTTCATACAACTATATAAAAATTCGTTTTTTTTTCCTATTAAAGCTGACAAACCCTCTTTCCAAGAAACCGAGCAATTAGTTTACTCTTTAAAATTATATTTAATTATAAAAATTAAATAGTAAAATTTTTAGCAATAAAAAAATATTTTTAAAAATATTTTTTTTGAAGGAAAACTAATGTTTTTACAGAAAGTAGTTTAATTTACGATGTATGTGTGTTACATGTAGTTTAATAATAATATTTATATTTATGATAATACATTTCTCTGATAATAACATATTTATAATACTATTTATATTTATGAACCTCTGAATTTACATGTTAATCACAATTTATCTAACTGTAAATTGATAAGATTTTAGATGTTGAAAGAAAATTTGTCCAAAGGAATAGAATAAGATATAATTTATGAAACCTTCATCGAACTAACGAGAAATGACTGTACAGACTTTAGAGACCTGTAGTATAAAATCTTCAGTACTATATCAAAAAATATACATAATTTAAAAAGTTTTCTAAAAATACCTTAATATTAAATTTCCTCTACTAGAATAATTTTATTTACGTACTTACGTATATTTTAATTTATGCATAAAAAAGGGTGAATATAATACTGAATCTCATATCTTTTAGATGTAGAAGGAATTTGTCTGCAGTGATTCAAGAGCTAAGATGTATCTATCATTAAACTTGAAATCCATATTTCTGGTTGAGGGATTTTTTTATTCTTATAAATTATTGTCTCTCTCCCTATTAACGTTTTATTTTAACAAGTTTAACAATCTAACAAATATAACATAATTACGTATAATTAATTTCAATTTTGATTTGTTCCTCAAAATGATATACTTGTACCACTACGATCTTCGTGCCACCGTATCCAGATGAAAACTGAGCTTGATTCCCTATCGGATAGGGAAGGCGCTTGTTGGATTCCCTTTTATAGGGAATTACTGTGGTTTTTTAAAATTCAGTAGTGATTCATAGTTAATCGTCTAAAAGATTCGTCTCTACCCAAAATACTGTAGATATTTTATTCTCCTTAGAGACATTGATATGCAATAATAAAAAATGATTAGCCACAGAAAAAAGAAAAAATTTTCACTTTATTCATCTTAACTAAATCTTTCAGGTTTGGTTCCATCATAGCCAAACTGTCAACTTTTAGCGTTCCGGTCTTTACTTCTACAGTTCATGTGATAGAATCCTGTCTCGAACTTTGATGTTTTTTGTACAGTAGAAATTCACAAATATACGAACTCCAATTATCTGAATCGCTTTCAGAATTTCAGAAAAATAGTTTAGGCTGGAAAAAAGGAGGAAAATGAAAAAAAGAAAAAAATATATAGAAAAGGAAAAATAAGAGAAGGCAGGAGACGAGAATGAGAGAGAGAGAGAGAGAGACGTGTCACTTGAGGAATTCAAAAACATTCTTTTGAAAATTCCTCGGTGTTCAGAAGTTAGTGCTGAAGATCTAGAAAAGGAAAGGTAAGAGAAGGCAGCAGACGAGAATGAGAGAGAGAGAGAGAGAGAGAGAGAGACGTGTCACTTGAGGAATTCAAAAACATTCTTTTGAAAATTCCTCGGTGTTCAGAAGTTAGTGCTGAAGATCTAGAAAAGGAAAGGTAAGAGAAGGCAGTAGACGAGAATGAGAGAGAGAGAGAGAGAGAGACATGTCACTTGAGGAATTCAAAAACATTCTTCTGAAAATTCCTCGGTGTTCAGAAGTTAGTGCTGAAGATATAGGAGAATGAATTATGAGAAAGACCTTAGATTTCAAACTGCAAATAACGGTAAAATTATTTAAAGGGCTGATTAAGAAGATTACCTTAACGTCTAAGTTGAAACGCAAGCTAGAATATCATCCAGGGAAGCATTTGTCGGCTTTGAAACTGTTTTGAAGAGGATAGAGAATCAGTTTGAGCTTAACCATGCACAATCAAGCGGGCGTGCGACTTGGCGATGATATGAGGTTGTTAACCCAAGCTAACACAGCCTCCTTCACACTAAAAGAGAAATTGTTGTTTGAGGTACTTTTAACTTACGAGGTCCCCTTAGCACAAAGATTTTCTATTGGAACTAATATTGAACTTGTTACAAGAAAGCCATACCTGTTCTCATCAGAATATCGCTATTTAAACAACAAATTAAATAGAAACCAACCCCTACCGCGAATGATTTTTCATACTTCTTCCTTTGAGATTATTTTAGTGATGTCAGAATTAGAGTCGCTGCGCAAAAAATTTATTTCACATGTTTGATTTACTGCACAGACAGCGGTTGAAAACTTAATGGGCATAACAGAATGAGTTTAAAATTATTCATAAAGTAGTATTTCATAATTGAATTATATATATATTAAATACGGAGAAAAATTTAAAATTAAACATAACTCTACAGAAAAGAAAGGAGTTTACTTTACCAAATGTGACGAAAAAGAAAAGCAAAATCATTTCTATGTATTTCTTACTACACATTTTCATTTTAATTTAAGAAATTATTTTGAATTTTGTCTTAAAGCACGCCCTCATTTAATGGAAAGAAAATGCATCTTTAGTAAATAAAATTCTTAGTTCCCTACTCGAATTTTCCACTCCGAAGTCACACCAGTTTAAATGAGTACTGTACATTTTGTATTTTATTTTTTGCAACTCGTGAAAACAACTTATTATCATCAAAAATTTTTTTCAGGAGATAAAATACTGTTATTATGAAAAATTTTAAACTATTTTTGACACTCATCCGCTATAAGGCAATTTATTACGCAGGCGAATTTTATATATAAAATATTTTCTTGGTTTCGTGATACTATCCCACACTATTTGAAGTAGAAGGTCCAAAGTTCGATCATAAACCGCCGAGGATTTTTAATTTCTGTTACATTGATGCATATGTCGAAATGAGAGCTTGAGATATTTCCAGTTTATACTCTTGTGGCTCATGAATTGCGAGATAGTAACTGTAAATATTCTCCCAAAACTAAATGATGAGCATTTATTTATCATATATATAACAGCTTTTCGCTTTTAAACTACTTGCTGTGTACGAAGAAATTTAGATATTTTGTTCCAAAAAGAAATTTTTTTAAATGTGTATTAAAAGCAAATGCATTTATACAATTCCAAAAAGAAATTACAAACTGTTTTTGTCTAAAAATTTATAGATCTCTATTCTAAAGCTCTTAAAATCAACATCTGAAAATATCATAACTGACAAGGAATTGTTAACTTTCAAAAAATGTAAAGATTTAAATCATTTATGGATATATAAGTAATAACTTAATGTATTTTCGATAATTATATTAGCAGAGTTTCTAAATTAACAAAAAAATGATGGAAAATTAATCATTTCTAAACCAAAAAATAATGATAAATATCATATATTTCAAACAGCTTCTTAATGATGTTAATCAATAAAGCAGAAACTGTAAATAAAATTCATTTAACTGGGCAGTAAAATATTTAACTTCAAGGCTATTTCCGCCATTTAAAATAAAATAGAAATCTATTTTTCTCACTTTAAGTTTTTAAAAGCTCAATCTAGCTTTGTTTTCAGTTTTCCATTGTCTGGTTTTGTTTTGCTGAAACTAACAAATCTCCGCTTGTTTTGGATCTGATCCACTGATTCATTTTGCGTATGCTAATGAAATCGACCGCAGATTTTCCAGATCTTTTTTATCTGTAAAATTGTTTTGTCTAGAATAAAAATTTCATTTGTAGCCAATATTTTGATGGATTTAAAAGTATATATTTCCTTAGTTTTTTAAATTAAGGATAAAATGTTTATAATCTTAAATTCTTTAATTTTAAAAATGTGTGTTAAAACTATTATAATATTTCAGAATTCTATTAGTATCGTTGCTTATATGGCTAATTTACAGCTTTATAGCGTTTGTATTTAATTAAAACTGTAATAAATGCTGATGTATAAATGATTTCTTTGATGTTATTTATGTCGCAATGCTCACATATGTGATCTCTACTTGTTTATATAACGAAGGTATGTGTGGTTCTTTTCAACTTTTAAAATTGTAACGTATATAGTTGTTACTTTATCTCAGGTTGTCTAGATAGGCTAGACCAATCTCCATAAAACCAAAAATATCTAAAATCTCTAAAAAATGTGATGTGTCCCGAAGGACATCGTCTTTTTTAAAATCGAATCATGTTAAGATATATCCAGGGCAGGCCATATTGACGGAACACCAAGGACAAGTCTAGAAATGTCCTTTGCCCCTGCTGAAAGGTGATTCCTCTCATGTGCCCACTCAGATAGCGGGAAAAGACAGTTTGATAAGACTTTGGTCTCAGATGGAGGGTCTCACCCGGTCTTTTGGCGAAGTACCATGGATGATTGGGAGGGATTTTTATAAGCTTATTGAATTCAGTTTTTGCCAAGGAAGAAATCTTACTAGACGTGAGCTCTCCTCCTGGGTTTACTCCCTCCTCTGACGTCCATCTAGCCAAGATTCTAAGGTATATTAAAATTATAACGTCACAGGGATATATTATGATCTTAATCGGAAACGCTTTGGAATATGAATACACAACATATAACTCTATTCCTTTTTCTTTTTCGTTCTTTGTATAATATATCAGATACTTTTCGCTTTACACATGTAATTTTTTTATGTAAGAATAAATATGCGTATAATTTTTTTTCTCAATTTTTTTAAAAGATAGTTTTTAACCTTACGAATAAACATGTTTTCTATTTTCCCAATATAATCTCGATCATAAATGGATTGGAATGTAATAAAAGTAATATTGACTTCAATACATCACATGATTTCGTATACTAAAGGGAATTTTTAAACATTTGTCTCTTCATTTGACGTTTTTATTTGATCTGTACCAGAGATCTCATATCATAGTGGAAAACAGCGTTTTATACAAGGCTTAGTAAGTAGACAATATCTTTAAAAATAATAGATATTATATCGCAATTTTTTCTAAAAGCTGTGCACGCGTTTTCCTCTGGAAGTCATAGTCACGGAAAAAATGCCATGCCCTGGTGGTTATATAAGCAAAAATATTATGTGAATATGATTAACTTATAGGAAAATTTCCATTATTTGGAAAAGTCAATATTTTATGAGCTACGTGAGCTATTAGATATTCATGATTTTCTTTACTCGAAATCATGTATTGTAATGACAAAAATGTCTTTGATAAAATGATTAAAGATAGTAATTACAGAGTCTTTTACGGAATTTTGTTGTGTATAACTTCCCCATTTTCTTTAAAATTTAATTCTTCAGATAGACTAAGCTCGTGAGAAATTTTTTAATTAAGAATTATAAGAAGATTGCAAATTAAAGCTTTTTAAAGAAAAAAAAAGTTTTGTCTCAACGTAAAGTATATTTATCTGTAGATATTTATTATACGAGTTTTTGTCTTCTTTATTAGATAAATATAAAAATATTTACAAATATTATTATTTTTATTATTTATTTTTTTTTAGTAAAATTTGACTTATGATGCAAATAAGGTATGATAGATTTTCTCAACTGACATTTTTAGCAAAGAGAAAGGAAACATTCATGACTAAAATGAAATATTAAATGACGATTTTTGAATATTTCATTTATTAGATGCAGAGCAAGTGAGCAGAAATCATTGTGCATAACATTGTGAGACGTAAAGGCAGAGGTCACCAAAACTTTAAGGCTGTTTCATTGGGGAAAAAGTTCCTTTTGATAAAATCGAAAATTACATGAAATATTTTATTTCATTGTTATATATATTAGAATATTAAATATATTTCATGCATTCATTTAAATTTTGACATCAGCGCAAATAGGGCAGACTATTTACTTGATTTGAATCAGCCTAGTAATTAAAAGCTAATATACTTATTAACGATCATACAAAACCGTCCATTAAAATGTGACTAATATTAAATAAAAATAAACAAGTCTTTCCTTCGAATTTGCATCAAATAAATAAAAAAATTCCATCATACAGAAAGAAAAATTTATTTTAAATATTTTTTCCCTGATAGTAATTTTAATTTTTTTATATTTTCTTATCAATTTTTGCAATAAAAGCAATTTTAACAAAGAACTACAACTTAAAGTGGATTCAAAAACCATTACAAGCATTCAAAACCGGAATCCAACCGACAATCTGCTAAATTGAAAACCAGATTCCTAATCATTCATCTGAACTCTCGGCTTTTTGTTCAAGTAAAATTATGAATTATTATAGCGAAATTATGGACAGATGTGAAAATCATAAAATATCATTTCTTTCAATTTAGTGTGTCTAATTATTATTATTTTATTTTTTAAGCTAATAGATTTAACTTGTACAAGTAATAAAGCAAAAATTTACCCTCAAATTAAAAAATATACGTTTATTATTACACTGGTGGTTATTATAACAACTGACTAAAACTATAACCGTGACATGATAGTTTATAAACTCTAATTCCCTACAATTTTTTTCTAAAAAATTAAATGAAATTATTGCGATAGATTTCAATCTGTCTATTTCTGCAGACCAAACCCTCTAAGCTGATTGTAAATTCGAAGCACTGTCAAGTGACGAAGTGGACAATCAAATTGGCAATATTTCCACTATTTTGTTTCTCCACCTAAGAAGAACCATTGAACTCTACATTAGTATAAATATGCTTTCGCAACCTTTAAGTATCGAACCAGCTGCTTGAACATGAGAAAGACTTCTTTCCGACTAGGATACCGCAACCAAAAACTAAATTGCAAGATATCTAACAATATTAGGAACCGTTGAGTTCTGTTACCACATGAAAACACAGTTGAGAAAACAATATAATTTTTTGTTTATTATTATTTCAGAAACATTTTTTCTGTCAAACCGTACTTATAAATATATCTATAATATATAAAGATCAAAAAATAATATTTCATAATTACTCTTAATATTATTATTGTAAAATAAAGAAAGAGGAAGAAAAACGAATAATTTTAACGAGCAAATGTAATAATATTTATTGAAAATCTCAGAAACTTAAAAATCAAAATATTTTACAGCAATTTCATACATAATACTTCAAATTAGAATAAATCTACTTATTTTAACACTTAACAAGAAGATAAAAACTATGATAATATTTAAGCAATTACAAAAGTATATCAACCAGTAAATTCTTTATCAATATGAGTGCAACGATTTCAACATATATAATCATTTAAACAATATTCTAATTATGAGATCTATCAATCTGGAGTGATTCAGCAATTGATCAAATCACAAATCCAACCACTTGTCATTGGGGTGAAAATAAAAATATTTATTCAAACTAGCTAAATAATAAAGTTTGCATTCATTTATATAAATAAAAACATATAATTCATGTAAGATTTAAATCAACATACAACAATAATGGGCACAGGTGCCGTATAATCCATGCGCCAAATTCTGAGATTGGCGATTTTTTGGCGGTTTTCTTATGTATCTGGTAACCTTGTTTTTGTTACGTCATACATATAGAGACCTATAAGAATAAGGCAGAAAATTTTATTTGGAAAATGATTATAATTCAGAAATTATAATGCAGATTAATATTGGTAACCCTAGTATTTACGTCATCACGCACGTCACAATACGTTATCTTGGTAAAATCTTCATCGCCAAAAAATTTAAGAATTTGGAATCATGGATTATACGGCACCTGTGCCCAATAATGTGTGTGAACATAATACATTTATAAATATACAATGATATCGAGAATCTAAAGGATGTAAAGATTAAAATAGACCTTTAAACTAGTTTTTCTGTTTATTTTGCGGGAACAATCTGAGGATTTAACGAAGATATTGAAGATCAAAAAATTAAAATCTATTTTAGTTTTTTCATTCTTTATATTTTCATATTCTGTGGCAGTCTTCATGAAGTCTAAAAAAATCCTATTCAGGTAAAGCAAAATTCGTGTGATAGAAAATCTAGCATACAATTTTTGAGGATAAAACTTTAACCAATTAACTACAACAGCAAATTTCTTTAAAGTGAATTAAAAGCCTGAACTGTAATTATGACTTAACGGTTGAGGTCCACAAATACCACGTGCTATTATGAATTTGAATCAGCAAGTGACGAGAACAACATTTCAGCTGGAATATTCTTGTTTACATTACGATATCGGAAGGATATAAGAGATCACACACACAGGCAATGGCTCAGAACAATCCAAACAACCTAATTAAGGAGTTCATTTCATAAAATAATAATCGTATAAAAGTAAAAATAAAGTTTATTATAAAAAAATAATTTATAGAATAATATCGGGCTGCTTTTACCAATTTGCAACCAAAAACTCAAAATTTATTAATTAACGTTTTTAAAATTAAATGACAAACTATTCTAATTAGTAATATTAAACTGTAAATATTTATCCGATTTCAAATTATAAACTCTATAAAGATCGATTGTAGTTGATCTTTAAGGCATTTAGATTCTCAACGATACCAATTTTTCAAGGATATTCAAGAAAATGGTATTTTATTGGTTCAAGGCAAATATAAGAACATCCCTAAAAAGCTACAATGTCGATAGTTCACAATAAGAAATCTTACATTTACAGATAATTTATACTAGCACATTAATAATTGCAATAATTTTCATATATTAACAGTAAATTCCATGATATGTGCCGGTAATTGATTCTATTATATAACTATATATTTAGAATTGAAGTTCTCTTCTCAGATAATAACACAGTTCTTAAAATATACTTCATTCTACTTCCAAAAGATATGTTTTTCCAACAAAGAAACGTCATTCAATGTTCATTTAGACTCTAAAAATTTTAACTATTTTCCATATAACTCTTTTCAAATTTTAATGAATATTTAAAGACTAGAAGTAACATATGAAGTTATATCACCACAGGAAATCAAAGTTTTGATTTTATTTTGATGAATTTTTGCAGATGAAGATTGAAAAGAGTTAGAAATATTGCATCACTCTTTGCTAAAACCACCAAATAATTCATTTTCTTTTAATGGTATCTTGGTGTTAAATTAAGACTAGTTGAAGAATGGATTAGACATTTTAAAAGTTATGACTAGATTTCTGCAGAATTTTCCAATTCTGCTTTCGGATGGCAGATGCTTTTGAAAGCAACCTAACAAGATATTTTATTTATATTTGTTTCAAACTTGAATGATGATTTAACTCTAGGCTTCATTTCTGAATTCAAAAATTTAGAACATTCAACCAATTTAATCTTTGGGGGGTGTATCCGTGGTCTATGTGCGTAAGTATCTTAAGTTCATCGACAGTTATTTGTTCAACCATTTCTTTGAGTATTTTCTAAAAACAGGCATTTGCAGTGTTTTTGATACCCATAAACTTGTTATCTTGCTCAGAGCTTTAACAATGAAATTAGACACTCTTGTGTAGTATCATTGGTCATCCACTGAGAATCCATTCACTGACGTCATCCACTGAGACTACATTTATTGACGTCATTCACAGAGAGTTGTCCCTTATTGGTTGTTCAAAAAGACCAACAAGACTAATATTTTCATTGGATTCTTCTCCTGATATTTCTTCGTCTTCATCAATTAACACTGCCGTGTATTTTACAGCTGCTTCCATATCTAAAGATAAAAATAAATTAATAAATCAGTGAAGGCTTATTATTATTACTAATTTAAACACCTACAATAAAAACTAAGATTAAATTTGATTAAATTAATCATTAATTACTTTTAATCGATAATTCATATGCAGAACAGTTATTAAATCTCACCAGAAAATTAAATACATATAATTATGTGATGTGTTAATTTTGAACATTAATTGCACCGACCGTTCAAATATTTTTTCACAGAGATATTTGAAAGCATAACTATGTAAATTTTGTCTTTAAAACCGGAAGGAAAAAACTTCATCATTCCATTTAAATATAAATTTTAATGATTAATGTAAATTGCAAAATAAAATAATTTTTTTCTTTACTCGTAAGCGCTTTAAATTAAATTTAATAATCTAAGTAAAATGCAAACTAAATTTAAAATGCTAGGTTGTGTGCTCATGCATTTCATTTACTTAAAACGCTAAATACCTTTTAAGAATTAATTTGAACAGATAACTTTTTTAAGGATATTAATATTACCACTCAAAATGTATTTGTTGTTCATTTATTTCACTTATTTAAAATGGTAAAAAAATTTTAATAATTAGTTTAAATTACTAAACTGTTTTTAGTGATTTGAATATTGTCCTAAAAATGCTTTGAAATTATTAATAACATGGAATAACAAAAACAACGGGATAAAAAACTTAAAAATAAGAATTTAATTTCAGCATCAAATTAAATAATCTTTCATCCATTTATTTGTTATATATATATATTTGCGCATCACATTGTTTTTTTCATTAAAATTTTAAAATCTTTCCATTTTGAAATTTTGAATAACCGCTTTCAGAATAATTAGCATTACATTAATAAAGTAAAAAAGTCTTGATTATTGATTTTCAAGTTTATGTGAAGTAAAAATTCGAGTATTGGATAAACGCAGTTAAAATATTATAATGTTTGAAGCAAATCAAATAAGTAAGTTGAAGACACAAAAACATATTTTGAGGTGAGAAAATAAAAATAATAAAATAAATAAATAAAAAGTGAAATGGAGGATCAACAGCACATTTTTCTCATTTCTTATAAACAAGAAAACAAATAGAAAATAGTAAAAAAAAAAAAAAAAAAAAAAATTAGGTTACTTTTGTATAAATGAGAAACACAAAAGTAAATAAATAAAGCGAAAATATGAAGAAAGCAAACTAAATTCCCTACAAAGTGAAAAGTGAAGAAGAGAGAATTGAAAGGTAAACAATAAATAAAGTAGTAAAATGAAAGGAGAGGATAATCATTACCTCACATAGTTATAAATGAGAAACAAAGAATATATTTAGTGGACGATGATGATGAAAGCTACATTAATTCTTTGGATAGTTAATAGAACGAACACTTCGTTTTCGAAGAAAATGAAAAACATCAAAATATTAAAGTAACTGAGATAATTAAAATATCTAAGCTATTAGAAGACTTCTGTGATAAAGCCATTTTAAGACAGCCGTGCCCTCCTATTTATTTGAAAGGAAAGCAAATTTTTATTCTAAAACAGTTTAAACTATGGTGATTTAAAAAAAAGTCCCCAAACTTCTGGCAATTTCGATACATCTTTAAATTATTAATAATAATAATATTCTGTGACCAAATATTTTACACAATATGGCACAGATGCTATATAATCCATAATGCCAAATTCTGAAATTGGCGATTTTTTGGCGGATTTCCTCATGTATCTGGACATCTCGTTTTTATTACGTCAAACATATAGAGACCTATAAGAATTATGCAGAAAATTTTATTTTGGTAACCCTAGTATTTACGTCACGATACGTCATCTTGGCAACATTTCTTCATCACCAAAAAAATTCAGAATTTAGAATCATGGATTACGCAGCACCTGTGCCCACAATATTTAATGGGAGAATTCATGCAAACAGTGATCAATAACGCAATGCTGAATCCGCAAAACCATAGGAATACATTAAAAGGGAAAATAAGCAATGTTTGTAACACAAAGAGCTCTGTTTACAGTGAATGAAAATAAACAAGTATGTATAGAAAGCGAAAACCCTAGAAACATCTTTCCTTTCAATACTTCTCTTTTTTCAACTTATATAAACTTTTTATTTAATTTATATGATAGGTTTATAAAAGCTTTTTCGTTAATAAATATTTAATATTCATTTTACGTAAATACTTTTTTGATTTTCATCTAGTATAATCTATTGCTTATAATCTTCACTAAATATTAATACATTTTAGATAAATTTATTCTAAGATTCTCTTTGAATAAAGTATATAGGAATTACAAATACTAAATTACTAAATCATTGACCGAAAGAGTATATTCCTGAAAATTTCAATTACTGAACATAATTTGATTGAAGTATAAATTAAGCAAGGTTTGGATTTCTAAAAAATTCTGTGGGTGAGAAATTATTTTCTTTCTGATATTTTCAATGTAGATAATATAAGAGCAATAAAATATTAATTTTGATAAGTAAAAATGAATAAATTTGGAATGCATGTGATATTGAAGTATAGCAGACTCCACACGTTGCCGAAGTTGATCGGCAGTGTCAGCTGGGGATGTAATGAGGGTCAATCCTTGAGCAACCATGGGCTACATGTTTTCTATAGGAGAGTGAGCCGGTCAGGGAAGCAATTCAATCTGGCTATTCACTAAAATCTCTTGGAAAATGCGTACCACGTGTGGTCGAGCACTTTCCTGTTGAAATATGACTGGGGATAAGTCCTGGAGGTAAGGGAGGACAACTGGTTCCAACAGCAAGAAAATGTAGCTCTGACTGTTTAAAGTACCGGCAATGAGTTCTACAGAAGTGCAAGAGGGATATCCAAAACTCCCATACCATAATACCCAGTGCAGGACCAGTGTGGCGATGAATAACGCAGTTGTTCAACATCTTCTCTCCACGATCTCTCCAGACTCAAATACGACCATCGTGATGCTGCATACAGAAGCGTTACTTCTCAGTAAAGACAATCCCATTCCATTCTGCCGTCTACATCCTTCTTTCTTCGCACCGTTGGTATTGGTGACGTCTGTGGTTCTGCATCAAGGGTAGACGACGCAATGAACGTCTTGCAGCTAAACCACTTTGTTGTAAACGGAGTCGAATAGTACGGGAAGACACTGTATGATGCGTTACAGACTGAATGTGCTGTGCTTTGAATTCGCAATGTGGCTGAGCGATCTGTCACTGCTATGCGCACAATTTGCCTGTCATCACGTGAAGTGGAGTACTGAGGAGCATGCGATCGAATACATCTGTCCTTCGTACCCTTCTGCATTTAAAGATCACATACCCACATTACAGTTGTTTGGTTTCATCCAACACGATTATCGATTTTTCAGAAAGATAATCCACAATCTTGGTAGGTTACTATCCTTCCTTTGTCGAACTCGTATACTTGATCAAAAAAAAAAAATGTTGTTTTCTACGAGCCATAATTGATTGCTTTTTTAAAATAAAAGCCAAGAAAAAATTATTGCCGAACATGAAATCGTCGAAATCTTCAAGCTTTAAATAGCGCGTTGAAGTGACGCCACATGCATGCGTGATGTGTGTCTCCGCTGAAATTCTAATCATTTGCAAATCAGACTTTCCCTAATGCATGTTGTAAATTTCATATAATTTGCATGCTTCCTTCCTTGTGTTCCATTTACGTTAGCCAGCAGTGTATATTTTTCGTTATATAAAGGGGGTCTTTACTTGCTTAAAAACAAATAATTTATTTAAAATTCATTAAAATGAGCCTTGAAAGAAATGAAATACATAAATAAATGTTTACCTGTCATTGGTATTTCTACTGGTAATTTAGCTTTCAATTTAGGAACAAAATCCATGTATTCCTGAAAAAAAATAATGTAAGTTTCAATATTCAGCACATTAATTTTCATTGAATTTAGTTTCAAATTGTACTAGCAAAAATATGTCAAATAGGTTTGTGTCCAGTATTTTCCATTTACTATTGTGATAATCACCTTTGTCATAATATGCATGTGAAATGTGCAATCATTTCTTAAAACTGAACAAGCGAAGAAAAAAGCTAAGCTCAGATTAGAAGTTCAATTGAAAAACAACCAACAGTTCCCATAAAATGAGTTGCATTCTCATAGAGGTCTTCAAGGATTTCATAGGTATGATGACAAAGGAGATATCTGTCTACATTCAAATGCCAGGCATATGTTACTCATTTATTTATAGGTTTGAGGCTTTCTTATTAGTCAGGCTCATTGTTGTATGAAATTTCAAGCGAATCCAAAGAAGTACAGAATTGTGTTATGTAAAAGGTTTAAATTAATCCTGGAGAACTTCAAACACTGGTCGTAAATCATTAACAGTAAAACGACATTATATGTGTAAATTAATAAGGCTAATGTTAGAATTACTTTTATGGATGGATCAATGGTCATAAAAGTAAAAGTTATACTTTCGAAATGTTGAGAGAAATAATCTATTTGATAAGATTAAAAAAAATACGCCATAAGAATTTAAAGAATTTTATTTCGATGGAAAAAATGGGTAGCATCAACAATCTACTTCATTGGAAGAAATATTCAGAAAAATTTAGAATTCCATTTAGATGAAAGAAATGTATAGTATCAGCAATTTACTTCATTTGGCGGATAACTCTAGAATTTTATTTCGATGAAAAAAATGGGTTGTATCAATTTCATTTGGAAGAAAAATGTGAAAAAAAAACTATCAAGCCCAAATTTAACTATAATATAATGAAAAATAAAACGTTTCAATATGAAAACCAAAAATGGTATTGCATACTTCATACATATATGGAGCCTGATAATAATCATAGGAACAAAATTCAGAGCAGAGATCAAAGATCTTAAGAAAAGATTTTCTTAAGATAAATCTTTTTCTAAGTCTTTTTAAGACAAAAAAGAATACAGCTAAGATGTTTTTAAAGTAACTCTATCGAATATACCATATTATGACTGACTGTAGAACAGGTTTGAGTACAACCTTAAATTTTACTTTTACTATGTTTACTAGATGCATAAGTTGTGTAGAAGTGTTAATTAAGAAATGAGATCGCAAAACCTGCTATAATTGCAAATAAGTTGGACCATGGTAAATGCTTATAAGAAAACCATGCTACATCATTAATATGAGAAAAAAAGGAAAGAAGAACTTGCCGGATCAAACGAACAGTACTAGAAAATAGAAATGGATAGAGAAGTTGAAGATGAAGTCAAAGAAACCAGCAGATCCAAGAAGAATTTATATTGAAAAGGATGAGATTATGAAAAAATTAATAGTTTTACGAGAACGACAAACGATCATTCTTTAATTTCTTGACCTGAATGACATCTAACATAGTCGCATTGTTATTCGAATGTAATTGAGTTGTTGAGGAGTCATACTGAACAATAGGCAGTTACCCACTACGTACATACATAGCTGTGGAGAATTGCTAGCAGCAATGGTTGTTGCGAGAAACTTATCAAAGAATAAGAGTCTGGGCGACCCAGGAACATAAATGCAAGGCATTAATGTAAATATAATGATTCTTCGACCAGCCCGAAGTGTTTCAACGGTATCTTTGTCTACTATTCAACGTACTATAGTCTTCTCCAAATACCCCGTGGATACTTGCGTCCATACCACAACACTTAGTTGAGGTGAGGTCTGTCTTCACGAAGTATGCCTTTGAACCTATAACAGTGGCAGAATCATCTTGAGTGATGTCGCAGTTGATCATCATGGTTTCCATCAGATGCCTTATTCAATGATGAATCCCGCTGTACTCTTGAAGCAGACGACGATCATATTCGCGTCTGGAGAGGCAGGGACCACAGGTATCAAGCAGCTTTTGTTTTACAAAGGTATACAGTCATAAAATCATCAGGTATGACGGTTTGGCGTACTATTTCACTACTAGGCCCATCTCTAGTCATCCACCATATATTTTTAACAGTTCAACGATATGTTGAAACCATCCTGTGGTCGGCTGTTGTACCCTTCATAGCACGTCATCCAGAAGATAGTTTCCAACGAGAAAATGCATATTTCATACCTTTCATATATATCACTGGAGTGTCGTTAATACTTTTCCTTGGCCAGCAAAATCACTAAACCTTTAATCAATCAAACACTCTGGGATATGGTAGAGTTTCAGATTCTGGCACGGTAAAGTATCGTAGATATGAAGCAACAACCGCTGAATGCCAGTCAGAATGTATCGCAGGATGACATTAAGAGCCTCTATCACTCTTTACCAAGGCGTATACGAGAATGTATCGCCGTTAAGGGCGGTTCCACCATTTACTGATTTCAACATTCAAGCTGTAATCATGAGCCTATACAAGCTTTATTACTTTGATTTTTCTACCTTTTCATTATCTGTGTATGAGCAGTACACATATTTAATTACATCAAAAACAAGGAATTTCTTCTTGGTGCTTCTAATTTTTGCAAAAGATTGTATAATTCGTCATTTTATACATTTAGGTTACTGCAAATATAATAATAATAATTAAATATATATAAATTCATTAATAAATATTTTATTGCGGGATATATTTGCGATAGTAAACATTTTACATTTTTTCCTAAAAAAAGCTT
This sequence comes from Latrodectus elegans, assembly GCA_030067965.1. Taxonomy (NCBI): domain Eukaryota; kingdom Metazoa; phylum Arthropoda; class Arachnida; order Araneae; family Theridiidae; genus Latrodectus; species Latrodectus elegans. The sequence goes on along the minus strand of CM057816.1, from coordinate 44,140,240 downwards.
TTGAAATTAAATACCAGAAGAGAAAATTATTAGCCATGAACTCTGTGCATTGGATAATAATTTTATGCTTGAAATAAGTTATAACGTTAATGCATTTTACAAAGAACAAAATTTCATTATTATTCTAAAAGATATTCTGCTCACATTTTAAATAAGATAAAAATAACAAATATAAGTTGAATTGAATAACATTTATACTATACATAACTCGACAATTATGCAGAACTTATAAGAAAATTTTAAATTCTCATAATTTTCTTCACAATAATCAATATTTTAAGTATTCAATTTTAATTCATTTTGCAGGTCCGTATATTTAAATGAAGTCAAAATATCATTTTTAATATTTTTTATTATTTTAATTAAAGAAATATTTTATATAAATACATTTCTGGAAATCAATTTTTAATTGTAATAATGGAATATGTTGAATTTTATGCTTTAAAATAAATTTTTTATCAATACATTAAAGAGTGTTAAGTCATTAATATTTTTCATAATAATGTGCTAAATATGAAAATGAAATTTCTTTATGTAGTTTTTCTAAGCGAAAATAATTTTTCTTAGAATTAACAGCTCTAATACATTATATACATAATCAATTCAGACTAGTACATAAAGTTAAATTTTGGATAACGTCAGACTAATTTTGAATCTTATAAAAAATAACAATTAATCACCTAAATCACATACTAAAGTTCTTAAAATACATATAATTTTCCTGAAAATAAAAATGCTTTTTTGTATTAGGTTGGGAAATAAATTCTCAGCGCTTTTACCAAAGACTTTTATTTAAACGAAAAACAATAATTACAATAATAAGTTAATTAATTATAAATTCGCCGTTGCTGTTTACAATCAATCTCTTCCCACCTCTCCACCAATTTGTAATTGCCGTTTCACCAAAAAGAGTCTTCTCTGGTGTCAAAGAAGTTGTTGAGCCAGTTTTTAAGGACCTCTTTGTTATCGAAGGTACGTTCTTCATATGGTTTGACAAGGAGCAAAAAAGAAGTTAATCGGATCGGGGCAAGATCCGGAGAATACGGTGGATGCTGAAGGACCTCCTATTCGAGCTTTTCAAGTGCGGCTTTGACGACTTGTGCAATATGGGGCCTGGCGTTGTCATGAAGGAGTATGGTTTGACCATGTTGATCAGGTCTTTTTAGTCGAATAGCCTCATTCACACGGTGTAGTTGCATGTAGAGCTCTTTGTTGACTGTGGCATTCTTTTCAAGCATTTTCCAATTGCACCAAGAGGTCCTTAAAAACAGGCTTAACAATTTCTTTGACACCAAACCAGGCGATTTTAGACGGTATGGCATCAACAAATTGGTCGAGAGGTGGGAAGAGGTTGTATACAGCAACGGCGAATTGATTAACTTACTGATATAAGTATTGTTTTTCGTTTAAGTAAAAGTCTTTGGTAAAAACGCTGCGAACTTATTCCCCAACCTAATATCATAATTTTTAAAAAGAATATAATTTGTATAATTAGAAATGAGTATAATTGCCATTTTAAAGCCAATTCTAATTTTGAATATTGGCGACAATTAATTTGCTTCCTATACTATAAGTTCATAGAAAATTTTGACTATCTTTCTAAAATTGTTTTAAACTAAATCAGATAGTTTAATGACGTAAATTTATATTTTCCGGCCAAAATGGTTCAATCTGAAATAAATAGGATCCAGACAGTTTGTTTTATGTTTAAGCATCCTTTAACAGTTCTTTAACATATTCTCAGCGTACTTAAGATAATACTTACTACAGTGTCTTGGAGCAAAAAGTCCAGTTTGAGGACGATCTCCTTGAACGAGGGTCTTTCTCGCGGCAAAGTCCTCCAGCACTGTCTCATCAAGAGATATCTGAAGAGAAAAAGATTGTACTCATATTCATCTTATCATAACACATTTTTCTTTTCTTTTCTTATCATCGAAAAGATTGATGTAGGTCATTTTGTGCCATTTTTCATGTTTGTATCAAAATTTATAAGTAAAAGTAATGGACTTTGGCAGATAAATATTCCTAACAAAATTAGTTGTTGCAGAACAATGATTGGACAGATTATATTTGAAAATAAGAAAATATAAGCAAAATATACTTGAATAGTATAAATAATAAAATACCAAGCAAAAGAGTATGCTTGTTACGATTACCATATTTAATTGCTAAAAAAATCAGAGAAATAAATTAAATCTTTATAAAATAAAGAAAACAACTGTAAGCCAATTTAATACTTCATTGCCGTAACATATAAAAACAAAATAATTCACGTGTATAAATTTAGCACTTGCAGTATTCAAGTTAATGATAAAGTAGTCCCCATTGTAAAATAGATTTTACTTAAAGTTAATGCTCTTAATTATCAAGAAACATTTATTTTTCTTACGCTAAAATGTAAATAATAATAGAAGGTTAAATTAAAATTCATGGTGTTTAGGAGAAATGGGAATTTCACTTGAAATTGATTGATCATGTTTCAAAATTTGGAATTTCCAGCATAATTGTTAATAGTTTGAAAGGGTTGAATAATAATAAATATTTTTGGATAAAATTTATATAATATTTAAGACAGAATACTTAATTTTCCAGCAGAAATTTGTTTATCATATACATAAACGAAAGAAGATAAAGTGTCATTGAATAAAAATATGTTTAGGCCAAATTTTTTTTTTTAACTAATACATGAAAAGGTTTTATATTTTCACATTGATTGTAGAAATATTACTTCTGTGTGTAATCCTACTTGAGTCAGTCTAGTTAAAATTGTTGCGATTTTTAAAAGTAATTCTAAAATTGTGCTTACATACATAAAAAATGCAAAATGGCAATTAAACTGCGCTATACATTTATAAATTTTGATGATACTAATTATTTTAAATTTCAATTTAATTAGTTAATTGAACAAAATTTTGCGAAAAAGGCAGTAGTCTCATAGAAAATGTATGAAATCATTAGCTAGAGAGAAAATATTTTATAAATCAAAATATCCAATCAATTGTCTTCACATATATCAATGCTTTAAAAGGCTTATTTTTATGAGATATACTTCAAATTATAAAATTAAAACTTGCATAATTTAATCGTACTTTTTTGATGTTATTACCTTTTCTGTACATTTTATTTTTCGATTATGAAAAATAATAATTATATTTTATTTTCTTTGTCATTGAGACTTGTCTAAAATAAATCGTCGTAGAAAATAATCCGGGATATATTAACATAGATTTTATATAATTTTATTTCAATATCAAAGACATCAATGATTGCTAATCATTAGTTTTTCATACATATATACAATACAAAGTTATTTTTGTAAAATTATTCTTGTTCTTAAAGGACAGTGCAATTCATACCCACCCCCCCCAAAAAAAATATTTCTCTTATATTTTAAAAGGTTACATTATAACCTCTTAAAATGTTGAGCATTCTGATTTCAGTTAATCTTATCAACATTTTATTGCAGATAATAATAATCCACTCAATCTTGTAGTGAAAACAAAAAATATTTATCTTCACTGCTAGCGTCTCATTATCAGAGCTAAATTTCTTACACTGCTAAATAATTGTCACTAATTTTTCGTATGTTTATAGATGTTTATCAAATTTTAAAATATATACATATATATATATATATATATATATATATATATATATATATATATATATATATATATATATATATATATTTTTTTTCTTGTATATTTATGTATGTACCTATAAAAATGTTGAATAGTATTCTACTAATTATAAAATGTAATCAAAATAATAATATTCATCTTCATTATCCCTATTTCTATATAACTGATTCATATATACTTCAAAAACAATAAAATAACAATTTCTTATTTTGACAAATGTTAATTATTAATTTTTCATATGGGTAGAATGAAATAATGTGTCACAGTAAAATTTTAAGTTTTTAAATATTTTTTTGTATTTTAAACTCAGCTACATTATTTAAAATTTATGTCTTAAAAATACGTAATGTAAATATATTAACATGGCATAAAGATAAAAAAAGAATGCATTATTTTAATGCACAATTAAAAAACACATATTGTCGTTAAAACTGAAAGTTTTCAGTTCCATACAACAATATTACTTTCTTCAAAAGAATTCAAAAAATATTTTCAAACCATTTTAATTATTAATGAGATATGGTTTATGAAGGCGAATCACACTGTGTGTGATTCGATATAATTTAATTCTTATAATTTGTGAAATTTATTCTGGTTCACAAAATACTCACACTTCATCAGGACAATAATCTGGTTTTGTCATTCTATATCCAGCCTTTAGAAGATTGTACAACCTCTGCGGGGTCACTCCAGGGTACGGAGTAGCTCCTATATTATTAAAATACAAAAACGAATAAACATTATTATAGTACAATAGTACTTAACTCATTAAGTATGATAAACGTGCTCTATATGAGCCTTATGGAACCTAACTTGAGATAATTATGATAAAGAATTTAATGGAAAACATAGGAAAGAAATTCTTGCATGTATTTTATAAAGAGAGTAATACAGTGAAATAATTTGAGATGATAACCACGAGAAGAAAAGTATTTCTCGCGTGTTTGGAAAAAAGAGTTTGACATCTGTTTTTGTTGTTACTTATGACACATGGAGAAGCCAACCTCGCTATACCATTGGCACTAAGTCAGCAGGGTGCGTCTTTCGTTTTATCCAGAGCACCACGAAGGTACGACTTTGTTCTAAACTCCTCCGATAGATGGCACCACTAGAGGATCTTCTACCTCAATTTTGACATTAATCTAGATGTCTGGTTCAGACATAGATCATTCATAGACACTCATATATATATATATATAGTACATATATGTTAACATTCCCTAGGCTTAAATATTCTTTTACTGGTGTGAAGGTTTGTAGAAGAGAGAGCCAGATTAGATGCTACTCGTCACTTGATTATATTCAAAATTACGAAACATTTGACTATGTTTTACAGCCTTAGTCGATAGAAGTAGGAAAGAAGAAATGAGTTGCAATAACTTTATATAAAATTATTGTAATTAAGTAATGATGGAATTCAAAGGAAATATTTCTCGATTGCATTAGATATCAACGCAATGTAATTTCAAGTGAATTAAAAGTGCAGATGAGATGAGGGATAATTGTTTCCTTCTTGTAAGTAAGGTGCTGAATTAGTTTGTTCAGTTAATTAAAAGAACTATAAATTCATTCTGAAGTTGTTTAAAGTAATTTCAGGGAATCAATTCATCAATACTATCAGAATTTTATATTTCACATGCGCTAATGTAACCCTAAATTATTTGTATTCAAAAGATTACTGCAAAAATAATTTTATAGTGGCACCACCTATCGGATGCACTTAACACTATTTATATTTATAAAAGAAATTTTGAAGTTACACACGCAAAAAAAAAGTCCCTTTTAATCAATTTACAGACATTTTTCGGTAAAAAAATTCAGTTAAACGGAAGATATAGTTTGAAGTAAATTCGAAACTATTACAAATATCCAACCCTACAATAAAAATTGAAGCCAAGAACTCACAAGAATGAAACTGATTTCCGTCTTGAGTCATAAAAGAGCTAATTTTGATTTATATAAAACAGGTTACAGGAAATCGTGGGTTAATTGTTTGGTTAGTGAAGGGAATTTTCGGAAACTTGATTCAAGAACCTCACTGTTACAAAAGGAGCCTTCCCGGGTTTCCTAGCCATTACAGAGTTTTCTTTGATTCCCAATCAGATGTTATAAAATCAGCGATCATCATTCGCTCGAATAACATTTCTACCTTTGTTTATCATAATTACTCTGGTTATAACATGATCTCCGTTGAAATCACTGTAAATGACTTAGATTTTTTTTGCTTTCTTACTACTTTGAACCGGGAAGAAATATAGATGCTGATTTACAAAAGATTGATTCTTTCATGTCTAATATAATTCTTCTCGTCTTATTTGGGGAATGGACTCTAATAGCAAAAGTAATGTTTGGTTTAGTCCTTATTCAGATACTACAGGAGATAAACTATGTGATTTCTTCAGTACCAAACAAATCTTTGTAGTTAATGATGATTTCGGTCCTACCTTCTGTTCAACTCAAGGCTCTAGCTACGTTGATATTATAGTTGTTGGGAAAAGTTTATTGCAAGACGTCATCAATTGGTCTATTCCTGACTACGACTCGCTTTCTGACTATAGGATGATTTATTTTGAAATTGCCTTGGCTGATAATACAACGAACTTTTTACCCCAAAACAGGCCTCAAGTCTTTGAATATAGAAGAGCAAATTGGTTTCTTTTTCAGACTAAATGTTATGAGGCTATCAATAATTGTAGTTTTGAGGATCAGCTCTCTGCTTGTAATGACCCTATTTGCCTAGAAAATCTAATTTTTGAGATTCAAAATATTATGCTTTCTGCAGGAAGAATCGCTATTCCTTTCAGGCATTATGATAAAAGAAATGTTCCTTGGTGGACTTCTGAAAAAGCATCCATGCGTAAAAAGTTAAATGCTTCAAGACGTTGCTTTCAAAGAGCCAAAAAGCCGATTGTCAAGAAAATTTTTAAATTCAATTACTTCCACGTTAAAAAAGTGTATAAGAACTTAATTAATAACTCAAAATTAAATTCCTAAAAAGACTTTCTGATGTTACCCCTAAAAATGTATGGAAGAAGATTTATAAAGGCATGAAGAGAAACTTTAGTAAAAGTGTCGAGATTACTGGCATTGAAACCACTTTAGGCCACTTCACATCTTCTTTTGAAGAATCTCTCAGTGCTATCTCAAATTTTACATTCCCAGATGACAATCCTTCTAACGATAATTTCTTTCAACAAAATATTCGAGAACAATCTACAAAGCCTACTCTGTAGAAGATGATGTACCTTTTATAGTCAATAAGGTTAATGCTGTTATTCACGGTTTGGCCACTGGAAAATCTCTTGGCCTAGATTTCCTTTCCAATGAAATGATTAAATACTTTCATCAGTGTTCTCCTTCTGTTCGTCCTGCTGTATTCAATTTATGCTTAAAATTTTCTCTCTTCCCTGCTCTTTAGAAAAACGCTAAAGTTGTCTTAATCCCAAAGAGTTTGAACTCTAAGCGACCGCACCTTAAGAATATTAGGTGTATTGGCTTATTGCCTTGCACTGAAAAATGTCTCGAAAAGCTTCTTACAAGCAGACTAAGATGGCATCTTAACAATCGTAATTATACTAGTAAAGACCAATATGGATTCACACCACAGAAATCTACTGAGGATGCACTACTGCGACTTGTTCACATTATAAAGGAAGGGAAAAAGAAAAATCTGCTTATTGTTCTCCTTTCATTGGACATAAAAGGGGCGTTTGATAACGCATGGTGGCCCCTTATTATTTTCTTAATGAAGGAGGCGTATACTCCTTCAAATATTCTCAATCACTTCCGCAGTTTTTTGAACAACAGAACGGCTGTGGGTAATAAGTCGAAAGTAGTTAACATCAAAAAAGGATGTCCACAAGGCTCTGTTTCTGGCACTTTCCTTTGGAACCTAATTATAAATGATTTACTAAAAAAGTTAAATGATTTTAAGTGCTGGAAAATTACTTCCGCACACGACTTTCTCGTAATTGTTCAGAACAAACATTTTTCCGATTTATGCAGTACCGCTCAAGATATTCTCGATTTTATTCATAATTGGGCTCAACATTGCAAACTGGAATTCAATCATACGAAGTACAAAGTAATGATGATTCACAAAAAGGATAACATTGATGCCACAATAAATCTTGCTATGGGTAGTAATTTTCCACAAGTTGTAGATAAAATTAAATATCTTGGTGTTGTTGTCGACAGTAAACTTAACTGGAAGGTACACTTGAAATACATTTTAGCTAAGATTAACATTTTTACAAATGCACTGTATAGAATTTGCAATAACAGTTACGGTATTAAATTCGAAGTTTCAAAATTGATTTATAAACAAGGCATTGTTCCTGTTATTCTTTATGCATCGCATATTTGAGGAGACAGTTTGAAGAAAAAAATAAACCGAAGACTTATCAGGAAAATACAAAGAAAACTGCTCTTGAGGATTGTTAGAGAATATAGAACAATCAGTTATGATGTTCTCTTCATTCTCTCTGGTCTTCTACCTCTTGATGTTGTGATACTTCATCAAAATGAGGTTTATCGTTATGTTCAAGACTCTTTTTCTAACCATCTTGATGGTGATTTGAAATTTCCTTCCCTACCTCATCCATCTTCAAGATTTCCTGCTCCACTTGCTGCATTTATAGCGTTAGGGAAGAAAACTATGATCTAATTTACTTTACAGATGTGAGAAAAGTTAACGAAAAGGTAGGTCTTGCATACGTATGCTTTCAGAATGCGTTTGAAGTGCGTCATCAAGTATACCGCATTAGTGATTACAGTTCTATTTTCCATGCGGAGTTACTCTGCATTTATCTTGCTGTTAAAGATGCCATAAGCAAGCCTTATCAAAAGTTTTTAGTTTGTAGTGACTCGATGTCATCCCTACTGGCTCTGCAAGATATAACTAGTTTTGAAAAATTTATTGTGGAAGTCCAGACTTCAATACATATGTGTGATATCAAAAATATTTCCTTCACTTTCTCCCATGTCAAAGATCATAGTGGTGTGTATGGAAATAAAAGAGCTGATTTTCTGGCTAAATCTTCTCTTTCACTTCCAAATAAACTGGATACCAGCCTACGCAAGTCTTTTTTCAAAACCACTGCCAAAAAGAAGATTATCACAGAATGGAACTCAGGTTTTATGTCCTCACCTAATTGTAAGTGGACAAAATCTTTTTTCCCATCAGTTTTCATCAGTATTAAGAACTACTGGTTCTACATCGACTTTAAAATTACGCAATTCCTAACTGGCCATGGGAAATTCAAAAGCTATCTTCACCGTTTCCACATTAAAAACAGTGAGGTATGCATGTGCAACTCTGGGAGTGACAATCCTTCTCACATTCTTCTTGAATGCCCATCTGTTTCAGAAGAAAGGAAAGAGTTTTGTAAAGGCATAAATAACAGGTGGCCCCCGATTTTGGTGGACCTAGTAAGGAAAGAGAGTTTTGACTTTTTTTAAAAATTTATCCATGATGTTATCTAACTCCTTTTTATTTTTTTATCTTTTTTTCTCTCTGCCTTTTTTATTATTATTATTATTTTCATCTTATGATTTATTTGGAATTGTTATGTAGTACATTTGTTGTGTACCTTCGGGCCCTGTGTAGTATTCCTTGGTGCACAGGGAGATATTTTTGTTTTCCCAAATAAAAAAATCTATATATCAAGCTTCAAAAAGAGATCGTTATTCTGTAAGGTATTTAGTTAAATTGTAGATTCAATAATTTTATATGTGTCAATTGATTTGTTAAGTTATTCAACGAAGTAACAGTTATTTTATGAAATATCGTACTTTACACTTTAAACGATGATAATGAATATTACGTTATAATATTATAAAACAGAAAGTCAAAGTAACACAGATTCAAATTATGTAGCTGCACAAATATCATATATGCAGTACTTATTCTTAATCAAAAATGAGCCAGAATTTCTTTACACGTGATAAAAAAATAACTTGGAAAAAAATATATTTAAGAGTTCTCAGTAATATTCTTTATTGATTTTGCATTGAGTTAATGAAAATTCAATCAATACTAAAATTTGTCTTTATATATAATTGTATCAATATAAATAAATTAAGTAGATTAAATTAATTTTAAACAATTATATAATCTTTTCCTCTAGTATACGAATCTTGCATTAAAGATTTTAAGATTTAAGTATTGAATGCCATAAATCCTTAGAAAGAGAAAGAGAAATGGTCTATTTAAAGGGCAGTTTATACCTACCGTATCCAACTCTTTAACCATGGAGTGCAAATAACTTTTCGTAACCTTTTAAAAATTACTTATTTTACTGTGTTTTTGCATTTTACATTTGAGTATTCAGTAAATTTTAAATTCGTTCAAAGACATTTGCAGCAAAAAATAATCACTAATATGGTTCTAATCGAGATTGGAACGATTTCATAACATTTAAGTTATGTTGTTTCAAAATATTTCCTTTGGAATTTGTTGATTAAGAGTTTTTTTTTGCCTATATTTTGCTTAGTTCTTAAAACAAGAAACCATCTATAAGGAGTTATGACAATTTAAAATTTCAAAACAGTTTGCAATAGAAAAGAAATTGAAATTTTGTTCTGCAAAAATGAGTTATACAAACTAGAAAATTGAGCTATATAAACTACAAGATATAAATTTCAGAGACTATTTATGCATAAGCTAAACAGAGTAATCTATAAATTGTCACTTCTTGAATCTATAAATAGATATTATAGCAAGAGTTGGTAACAGTTTTTGGTTATTTGACAGTTTTAAATGTTTGGTGAAATGTAATTATGCTTCAATGGTTATAAAATAAAAATGATATTCTATAATAATTATTTCAAATTATATAACTAAGTATATTTTATAAAAATTCAATAGTATAACATAGTCCAAACTATAAGTTCCCAAAGCGGTCCAAAAAAAGACTCACAGGGGTCCACCTAGGTGTGAAAAGAAAACAGGGGCGCACAAGTTATAAGGGGGGTCCACGAAAAATTTTCTGGCTTTCATAATAAAGAACCATTTAATATCTATAAGGAGTTTTAAACATTTTGGCTTGGATTTACCTATCAACGTAGGCAGGTAACATCATTCACTAGGTAGGTACTCAAAAATATTCGAGATTCAGTTCAAACACAGAATTGAATAGAGCAATAAATAATAATACAGGTGTATACCACACGTCGAGACTTGTAAAGTGCCGCCCGTGTGCCGTCTCATTAAAAGTATGACTATCTTTTATTGTTGATTTACATTTCAGAGTTCATTGTTGATTTTTTTGTGAATTGTTGATTGTTTGTAATAATGTTTATAATTTTGTATAACCACAAGCATTATTTTAATAGATAAGACACAAAAAGAAATGTGCTACTTTTTCTTCTTAACACTCCAATTTAGGATGATATTTTTTAAGGAGTTTTGAGAATACAGTAGAAATGCAACAGCAGGGGGTCTACCAAAAATAGTAAAATTTTGAAAGTGGTCCACGAGAAAAAAAATTTTGGGAATCCATGGTCTACACAAACAGCATCTTCATGTCGTCTACGGAATCTCTTTTAAAAATGTTTAACACATCATTAGAAAAGCATTTAATAAAGCGTTTTTTTGTGAGAAAACTTTTAGATAATTTGTTAGTTATTTCAAATATAAACCGTATTAAATCAAAGAAATAATATATCAAGTAAATATAGTAAAGAAACTTAACCTGTTACTGCGTGTTTTAACTTAACTTTGCAATTACGATACTTTCAAGTAAAACAGCAAGGAGTATTATCGTAACTGATTTTGAGAATTGAGTAAAGAAATAGTGTTGTTGCCAAAGTAATGGATAAGACAATTTGATCTGAAGATCATTATTTTTACATTGGTGGTTATCAAAATATAATGGCAACAAGTTAAATTTATAAATAATACTTTATTAGAACAGTGTAGAACACATGTAATATAGTTTGGTTTTCCTCGGAATTGATACGTACAAGTGCAGAACAGTGTATAGGGGAATATTGTTGTTGTTGCTCCAGAATGCTTCTCTGTACCTAGTCCTCAGTTGGGCTCTACGAGTCAGATAGAAAACGAGGAATATTGTACTCTTCTTCATTGAAATATTGCGAAAATTCTGGGAAAAATACCGGTAGACGATCTAAAATTGAATCCTCAAAAATAGGCCATAATTGTTCAATTATATTGAGTTCAGATGACTCTGCGGACAAAGTTCAATGTTTAATTTCATTCTTATATTCATCAAACCATAATTGAATAACTTTTGCTTTATGGATAGGTTGTTCCTCCTCTTAGAAAATTTCATTTCTTGCAGGGAACAAAATATGTATCATAGAATGGACCAGGCCAACTAAAATTCCTTGATACTACTATTAAGTTCTCCACTTCAGATTCTTATGATTGGTCCAGCAGACAACTTTTGCAGGCTGCCAATACCATGACAGATTCATATGCATGCTAGGCAGATGGTAGAGTAAAACCACAATCATATGCTTGTGCAGGTTTACTTCACAAGTAAATGTGTCTTTTTGTGGGGAAAAGAGTGAAATACGATTCATTGGATCAAATTTAATTTTTCCACTTATCACTCTACCAGGGAATTTTGGGAATGCAATATAATTACAGACAGCATTTGGCATTAACATTTGTTATAAATGACTTGGGAACTGTTGCTTTACCATAAATGCTTGAAGATGCCTTCAAATTGTAATAATTGACACTGGGGAAGTCAGATGCTGATTTAACTCTGCGATAACTTTTAACATTGATGTTCGCTTTTTAAACACTGGAATTCGTAACACTGAAAAATTATTTGGTCTCTTTCAAGGAGCTTCTCTTTCCGTTCACTATTTTGCTTTGTTGAGCATGTCTTTCCACACTGCAATTGTACTGTCATGGCTTTAAACAACGTACCACTATAAACACCTAAAAGTTGGCATGTTTTGGTCACATTAGCGATGGCAGAATGGGCTTTTACTATTTGGTTTCTCTGAAAATCTCAGATATTCCAAATTTTACGCTTTTGAAAGACAACTATGCATGAAAACTTTAATAAAGCTTCCACATACTACCAGGATATATGCATTTATATATACACACAAGTCCATATATTAAGGGAGGATCGGAATACTTTTGAAAAAAAAGTTTTTTATGCTATTTTTTTAAGAACGACTAGGATTCTGAAGTGAAGTGAGCGTGCTTGCGGGTTAATCGAGAACTAAGAAAATATGTGAATCCATTCGAGCAAGGTTAAACCATTCGGCAATGGTCTAACCTTCGGTTCAGCAGTTTGTACGCTTAATTCTCCCTGAAGATTTGATGTTTTAGTGATTACAACTCTATTTTAAATTGAAAACTTCTTTCAAACTACCCTTCAAGAACAAAAAAAATGACAGAAAAGACGCAAACAAATTAAAAGGAAATAGAATAATATGAATAAAATTTAAAATGAATTAGGAATCGAATTATTAAATTTTGATTCTTATACAAGATTTTGTGATTTTAGCTCATATTGGTACCTATAAAATAGTTTGGTGCCAAGGCAATCTTTTTCGATGTCGTTAAAATTATACAAGAATAAGCCTTTTTTAATATTAAACAATATTTTTTATTTATAATCTTATGATTTAAATTTACGTCCCAACAGCAAGACCAGAATCTTCGAAATGTCGTCAAATCATTAGTTCGATTCCGAGTTTTCTTGAATAATGAGCGATGGCCATTATGATTTTAAATTTTGCAAGCACATCTGTCGTGGTGGCTAGTTGGTGGATTCCCAGTTCCTGTCTTTGGGACATAAGAATAAATTGGAAGAGTTATGAATCTTGAAATATTATCTATTAGTGTAATCTGAAATACCTCCACAAATATTAATTTTTTTTTCAATGGCAGGCACTCGGGTGACGAATCCTATGCCATAACAAGGCCAGAGACTGTTACTCATTTGTCGTTACCCAGAGGGCACCTGTGAAGCAAGTCATGGAGGCAAGTAGCGCTGCCCGCGACATACCACCACAAAGCATTTTATAGGGTGGGTCACATTCATACGTCACCACAGAAGAAAGGACAAAGAAACACAGAAAGAGCAGAGAAAGAAAGTAACATCCATGGTTGAACAGAGATTCGAACCCGGAATCCACATCTCAGGAATCAGGAAGGCTAACTACTCAGCCATCGGTCGGTACAGCAATATTAATGTGAAGTTATATCCAAATATATATATATATGTATATATATATATATATATATATATATATATATATATATATATATATATATATATATATATATATATATATATATATATATATATATATATATACATATATATATGTATATATATATATACGTCAAGGCTTGCTATAATATTAATGTGAAGTAATATCCAAATATATATATATATATATACATACATATATATATGTATATATATATATACGTCAAAGATGCTCAACTGTTTTAACAAGAGATTTTATCTACAACCGCCGCAATTAGAAATTAATTTATAGCGAGTCCTCAACAAACTTTATAATTTTAACCACAGATGTTGCAGTTGTATTTCGTAATTTGAGAACCCAAATCATAGATCTTTAATAGATTGAACCCATAAATGCAAGTCACGTGCCATCCAACTAAAGAATCGACTGAGAATAATGTAAAATATTTGTTTCTCTAAAATCAAAAACTTTCAACGAAATGTACAAGAAAATTCTAGAAAACTGATACTTTTTTTATGAATGAAAATAAAGATCACTTTACAATTTATCAGGTTTTATAAAATAACCTATAATCAAATAAGTCAAGAAATGACAATTTAATGCACGTTATGGGCCAAATTTCATTCGTATAACAACCATCTGTTAGCAGATTTAAAATTTTTTCCAGAAGATTGTCTGTAATCATTTTTTATTCTCATTATTTTTCTATTAACTTTAAAATTATCTCTTTTTTACAACCCCTTAATTTCAGTCGATCATAAACGTGAAAATAACATTCTTTTAAAAATTGATACATTATAACTTCATGTTTATATTTTTAAAAAATATTTCAAACTTATCTTATTTCAATTTTTATAATTCCAAGGCTATTTTATTATACAATGGCGATAAATATCTTTATTGATTTTAAATATGTTAGGGAAAATATAATTAAATAAAATCTGGTATGTTTTAGAGATGAAGCGTTTATTATTCTAAAGTCTATAAATGCGCAAGATTATTTTTAAATTTAAATTCAATAAATAACACAAAAAATAATCAGTATTAATTTCAAATTTAAAACTGCTCAATGCAATATAAATGCAATTATATTAAATGAAAATATATATTATTTTCTCTCTCTCTATCTCTCATTATAAAATAATTTAATTAAAATGTTAAATTTAAGCTAAATTATTTTATATTGATTAGTCATAGAGAATAATCTAACTGAAACTTGTTGTTACGCTTTTAACTTTCTCCCAACATTTCATCTTCTGAATAGACTTTTCATAGATAATTGGCTGTGGACAAAATCACCAAGGAGGAAACCTGGAAATATCTCAGTCAACCATATAGATCAGTGAGAAGTAAAAAGCATAATACCTGCTATTATTTGTGGTTAGGATCGAACCATCAACAATGGCTAGTATCAAGTCCGGCACTTATAACTCTTAAATGATCCACTGTATTATTGTACCACGGTGGATGGATTGGACCAGAGAAAATCATTGTTCGTATACCGTGTTATCGATATCCTAAAAGCTAAAACAGTTATTAATATCTAGCAATTTTTAGCATTCGTTTTCATCAATAGGTGGCAGAATTCTCTCGTCACATGGAGAAATCAGGAAAAACTCTGAAGCAACAACTTCAACAAACATCCATGCAGAAAGAAGACCAAGGTTTGTCTTTCGTTGTTCAACAACAACTGGAAATGAATCTGCTAATTTCAACTCTGAATTGTATGGAGTTAGTACTATGCCACAATAAATCGAAAAATTACTTGTTTATATTTTGAATTTAACTCTATAATATATAATGTTAAGGCATTTAAAAATAAATTATTGATTTCGCAACCTTAAATATGAAATTAAGTGAATTATCAAGTGATCATTGATTGTGATCATTCTAATTTGATTTTCACTCAGTGATCATTTTATGCGCAAAAGGACTAATAAAATATGGATTTAATGTTGAAATTGAATTCCTAAATGCTACAAACATTATCGTCAGTTGTGAAGATTTGGTTATCATATTTGATTAATTATATTAGTTCTTGACATCAGAAATCACTTATAGCAAATAACAATAGTTCGTAACTTTAAATCCTACTTACCATTCATCATGATTTCCCAGAGAACGACCCCAAAAGACCACCTGTAAGAAGAAAGGCGTAATTAATTATTAGAAAAGTATTTGTTGCTTACCGAAAATTAGTTTTATTGATATTTTACAAATGGTAAGCAACATTTGATTGCTATGATTAGCAGTTAAAATATTTCTTATGTGTTGTACTTATAAGGATATTCTGAGTTTTTTAAAACATCTAATTTTCCAAGATTTCTTAAATATTTCTAAAATTTACAAAAATTCAACACAATTTTATTAAAAATTAGCAGTTTAATGAAATATATTTTACGTATAAGGATTTTCTGAATTTAAAAACACTGAAACATTTATAATTTAAAAAAAATTATTAAATGAACATGAATTTTAAATTTTAAACAAATTACATCCTGGTGTGATTTACTTCAAATCTAACGAATTATTTATAAATTTACTCTATCTTTTATTGTTAAATGAATACCTAAAATATTAGTATTTATTGAAATCAAATATATGTGCAACAGTTTAAAATAAATTAAGAGATTCCATTTATTGACATCGCATGTACAAGAAAATGTTAAAATGTTTCAATAAAATTGCAAGGATTTATTCTCAGAAATGCTTTTAAAACAAAAGTTTTCCTCTGAAAGCTTGAATATTCGGATATTTTTCCTTTCTTTAAAAACACTATCGATTTTTTCCATAAAAAGAGGCACACGCATTTGTTTAAGAGTCAATATACATCTCTTTTTATGCATTTAATGATTCCTCATAGTTCAGTGGGGAAAAAGCTGTCATCTGCTGATTTAACGCCAGTGACTTATCCCAATATTCTAATATTAAGGCTTTTAGGTATCCCATTTAACTATCAGAAATGCGAGTGTCTACTTTGACTTTCCCAGTGAAAAGAAGAGAAACATTTATTTATTTTTCACCTCTTAAAACTTGAAGGAAAGAAAAATCTGGATAAAAAAAGTTATATTTATTGGGAAAAATGTGTAATGTTTTGAATATGCAGCCAATGAAAATCAAATATGTAACCTTAAAAGATAAATATTATGCTTAGAATTTTAATTAAATAATTAATTTCAATAACTTTAAATTTTACTAGCACATATTATTTTATAAAATAGTGTAGTTTTGTTAAAATAATTTATTGAATAAAAATCAACTAACCGATTAGCGATAATATTTTGCCTTTTTAATTTGTAATACAATATTAGAAAATACATTATTTGGGTTTAAATGTGTGGAATCGAAAGTCCTGTGATCGGTCGTTGAGCAGTTACCATAGGTGCAATGGTCTGGAAAATTTTACTCCCCCTTCAGATCAATGCAAAAATTAAGCGAGTAGATCCTCTGGTGCTGCCTTCTATCGGAGATTTTGAAGAGCCAAAGTCGTACTTTCACCATCGTGGTGCTCTGATTAAACGAAAAACGCCTCCAATTGACTTAAATTCGCATAGTGGAGGCATAGCGAACGTGGCTTGTCCAAGTGTCATTACTAACAACAACAACAAATACATAATTTAACTTTTTCCTGAAGTTTCTTCACAAAAATAATAAATTTTTAATCTGCTTCTAATATTTATGATTGAATAATATATCAGTTAAAATAAATGTACATTATTTTAAGTAAAAAGCTTTTGTTCGATCACACATTTTATAAATTTTAAACAATATATTAAAAATGAAAATTATTTAAGTAAATTTGGGTGTGACATCGGAAAAAGAATTACACAAGTCTGTTTTTAAAGCAGCAAGTTTTATTTTACTATCAAAAACATTTCTTTATTAAAGATTAATTAAAAATTTATACAATTCTTTTTCAGATCCATCTGATTTGAATTATAAAGATGGATAGGGTTATGGATATTTTGGAGAACAGAAATTTGATATATTAACCAATGTGACAAGAGATAGATACTATCTTTTCAAATTTTAGTAATCACTCATGGTATTTCTCTCCCAAATAAAAAAGAGGCATTGTAAATATTATTGTATACTCGCTGTAATATTAGCATACTATAAAATGTGAAGGAAAGAAACTTATATAAGTTTGTACTTTAAGTATCCAATTCGATAGAAAAATCACAAAATTTTTCAAAAATGCATTTGAAATTCGAATTTTGTATTCCTCAGCAGTAACAAATCCAAAATAGCAAACGACATCTTTTGAATGATTTTTCATTAATTTAAAAACACATAGTTCTCTCAATTTTAGAGATTACTAGTTAAAAGCTAGCGTGGTCACCCTTTATTCCACGGACCATTATAAGACTTGAAGGAAGAGATGCAGTTAGCTGAAAAATCTGTTAAGATACTGGTATGCTAATTCCAACTTTTGTAGCCATGAACAGCTTAATTGGTACAGATCCATCAACTATGCGTTTATTTCGGAGATTCATGGCAATTCTCGTTTAATTGACAATGAGAAGGCCCTACTGTACCACTTAATTTCATATGGGAGGTCAACGGTTTGATATCTATTTACCCGAGTTCATTTCCACCACAGTCGTTTACCTCTATCATCTATGTTCGGAAATATTTCCAGTTTTGGATCAGAAAAAAATCATTAAGTCTTTAGGAAATCGACAATATCCCACCGCTTGTGCATTACACCAAAGATTGGAAAGATATACTTTTCATTACGACATATTTTACATACTTTTCACTTCACTGCCATGACTTCCATGATTGCTTTAATTTAGTTTGACATCGCAAATAAAGATGATCTTATCAATGGAATTCGAATATGCAAAGAATGCTATTACATGCATGAAAAACCAATAAAAATTAGTTTTCCAACAAATTTTAAATTCAGAAATATTTTCTAACTCTAAAATTTGAAGCAAAAATAATAATAACGATTTTGCAATACTAACTGTGAATAAAATATAATTAAACTTATTGTACAAACATACTACTCAATTTTTTATGCAATGTATAATATATATATATATAAGCACACACACACACACACATTTATTCTTATATTATACATTACATAAAAAATTTATGAATAAAGCAATTTATTTAATGTATGCATATTCACGGAATGTAAATTTAATTCACGTCAAAGTTTAGAATTAAAACTTTTATGCCAATTGTTGTGTGTTGTTTATCAAAACTTAACACTTATTAAACTATTTATTAAACTTATCAAACTTAACTTAAAACTTATAGGTTTATTCATTGAAAGATATTAATGATATTATACTTACACATCACTTCTTGAGGTATAAATTTGATCTTCTAAAGATTCTATCGCCATCCACTTAACAGGTACTTTCCCCTAAAAATATTAGAATTAAGCTATATTATTTGCGATATTTCATTCAACAAACGCATTTCATTCACAAATCTCCCCCGAGTAAGTATAATACAACAGTAAAAGTTTATTAGCTAAAATAGTGCCTGCTAAATGATGTATTACACTTAAATTTCAACACTTCTCTCTTGAAATTACACATCATATTGCGAAATAATTTTTAAGTTCCTCAAGTCATAATTCTTCTCATATTAACTATATATTATAAACATATTTTTTTCATACAGCTATTGACATGTTAAAAATGTAAGATATTTTATATTTCTAACATAACAGTAGCTATACGTAAAAAATATTTTTTTTTCCATAAAATTTGCCTCCTAATTTTTTATTTACAAAAGTTACAAGAAAATCAAATATAACTATGTAAATAATTTACAAGTAGTTTATATGATTAAAAAACATATTTATTATCGTGTGAAACTATGGATTCATCTGTAATATGTAAAATTATACATCAAACTTAGTAATAAATGGAAAAAAGTTTGGACCACATTTAGAATAGATAATACGAATTCATTTTGTGGCTTTTGATGGAGGATGCTTTATAAATCCTCAAACGTAAGATTAAGATCTGGAGACGAATGATAGCAGTGATTATGCGCTTTACTGTAAAGGTGTTGAATGTGGTATTGTAAAATACTAAATTTTCCATCAAAATTACAAAATTAGTTAGGAAGATGATCTGTTACACTGAATTCTCAAACTGTAAAACTTGTTTATTGGTTGATTGCCGTAGAAATTTGAGCCGATTTTATTTAAAGAAAATTTTTATTAATTTTATAAAAAAATATCATCGCTCCCAATTTTTTTAATTTTTAAACTAATTCACATAATTTGAATTTTTTAAATATAAAAATAAATTTTATTATTATTATAAATTATTATGATATATTCCACAAATATATATTTAAATTTCATTCTAAAATATTTAAAATATATAAATTATTTTAAAATTAAAAAATGAACGAAAGCATTTTAATTTTTAATAAAATGCTTAAAGATTTTCTCAGTTTAAAATTATGCATGCGCATTCTTTCTCATGCAAATATATTATCCTTCAACTAAAAACTGTGATTGGGTGATAAATTTAGTAATTAATTATATTACGCAATCCTTTTTCAAATAAAACTTTTTTACGAAGTTTTTATGAAAAATAGGATAACGTACACCCCATTGTCATTATAAATATATATAAAGCAATTTATCTCTGTAACTGTGAAGAGTAATGTAGTTTCGATTCAATGAGAAGCTGATGATTCTTGAAGATGTGTATTTAAGAATATTTCAATATTTACAACATTAGATGCATTTTAAAAAAAAGAATAAGAGTCAAGGTAAGCATATTTAAGTATAGCTCACGAAATTGATCATCATTCTGACGTAGTTGAGTAAATATTTTTTAGGTTCCCTATGGCGAAAATTGGCGATGTTTTTTTTTTTTTTTTTTTTTTTTTTCGCCAAGCTTGTTTTCATGCATATTTGAAGGAACAAGATAATTAGGTAACTAGGGATAATCAGCTCTTTCCCTAGCTTTGCAAGATAATGCTGAAAATACTATAGACCAACCAGAAATAAATCAACATCGATAACAATATGAGGCCAAATTGGCGAGAAACTGAAGGGCACCCACCCTAAGTTATAGGCCAACCCATAAATTAAGACAAGATATTAAGAGATTATTTCTTGCTGTCAAAGCCTGCATTAATCGGTGGGACTTTTCTGGAATTTCTATGTAAATACTTTATAATTTTAAAAAATTTAATGTAAAAAGATTATCAAAATTGATTTTGTGAAATCGATCTCAAATGCTTTCTAACATTTATGTAACATTTCTTAAATAGATAATTCAAAATATTTTACAAAAAATGACAAAAAATATATTTTTTGTCAAATAAAATTCACATTTTTTTTGTCACATAAAAAATATTTATTGTGTCTCACGTTTTTATTTTTTTAATAACTTAGACTACTATCAAACATAACATTTGCAGAACATTAATTTTATATAAATACTAAGAAAGAATATTATTTTGAAAAAGCAGTTATATTTCAAAAAGTAGGTTTTATTTATTTATTTTTGTTTTTATCTTTATTAAATAAGCTCCAATGGTTATTTAATTCATAATGTAAAAACTGTCCCTAAATATTTTCATAACTATAAAGAATTCACAACCTATTTTGGGGAACTGGTGTGTTTGTATTGATTTACTTATTAAATATAGAAAACATTAAAAAATGAAATACAAAAGGAATAAGAACAATTTTTTTATTCATTCCATTACACAACAGTTTAACGAAATTTATAAAAAATATATATAGTTCCTTAGTCAGCTTTTGAAATTTCTCAAAATCCATTCTTCCTTAATTATGTTCATATAATATTACAGATTTCCCCATACGATATTTATTCCTAAATAAGTTTTAGTGAATTATCCAAATTTTAAGTTTAGATATCGAGTCTTATATCCAGTAGATGCAATTTTGGATCCACAGCTAGCGAAGGAGCTGACTTCCATCGTCATTTAGTCACTTCATTTCAGTTGAAGATATTGCAGAATAGATTATCTTCGGAACAAAATTCAGCTTAAAAGTTTTATTGCTTGAAACATGTCTTTAATATTAAAAATTTTAGCATTGTTCATAGGCAATAATTTTCTTTCAGTTTACAAATCAGATTGTTATGAAATATCACAATTCAAATTTCTTTAACGTTTAATTCTTTTCTTTCTGCATTAGAATCGATTAATGTTTAATGGACAGTCAGCAAATATGGCACATTCCCTCGCATTGATAACAAGATGATTCAAAACATTTCATCACCAATCAACTTATTTGCCTGATGTTCATAACTGGATTTGGTTCTAGATTTAAATATTTTTCGAAAATTTCCTATTGAGAAGAATGATTTTCAAGAAACAGCAATTTTGTTGATCTTGGGGTTCAAAAGAAATCCAATTCTTTATCTGTGAATGTTACCAGAAAATTTGGATCAAATGTGTTATTTTGAAAAAAATTATTAAAAACTGTAGCGATTGAAGAAAACTGAGAAATTGATATAAGATATCGTTTTAAATATAATTTCAACATTTTAGCATAATTCCTCACATAATGCATAAGTGGAAAACCAGTCATACAATTCCTCTACAGGTGGTAACAAAAAATCACAGAAATCTGCTGTGTAGTCTTTATGACCTTGCAGAATCAACCATTCCAACCGTCTCAAAATCCAACGACGCTGTTTGGGTTTTATTTTTTGAGCTATCCAAGTAAATATTTCAGGAAATGCTCTTTTACCCGCAGCAGCACCCCAACTGCCCATCAAGCGTATCCAAAACCCCATTTTCAATAAAGTTGGATATTTTTTTATAAACTTCTTATGCTTCCCAAGAATACAGTTTTAATGTCACACATCAAAAAACGCTTACAAAGTGCTAAGTAATTCAATTCTTTATTGGCTTGAACCTCAAACAAAGTAACATGTCAACAATAAGATTTGATATTGTTGTAGAAATAATATGTAAAAATAAATAGTTTATTGTACATACACAATAAAAGTATTCATTGTTACAAACATTGGTAATTTAATAATGATATTTTTATGTCTTTTTCCGATTCCTTTGTTGGATCCCTTTGTTTAGTGTTTTTAAATGATATTTTATGTCTTTTGTTCTGTTTCTAAATTACGAAAACCAACTCACTTTCGACATTACGATGGCACACCCACAGAGTGTCTTATTGTATAAAGGTGTCACAACAGTTCCAACCCTACTGGTCAGGCATAGAAAAAAATGATATTTTTACTTGTTATATATTCACTAAAAACTAATTAAGCATAATATTTTACAAGCATACAAAAATGCCATTGATCCTACATAAAAATTAAACATTTGGGATGGATAAGCAAAAATTAAATAAAAATTATTTTTATTCAACTTTATTAAGATGAATTCATTTGTTTAGTCATTTATTACAACTTTCAAAACATTGCTTTGATTAATTTTTTGTGACAATAATTGCGTCTTTCTTTTACGTCACCTCGGTAACATCAGCGGAAAGCTTTTCTTGGAAATTTAGATCATTTAGAAATATTTTTTCACAAATCATAGATTGCTTCTAGGTGACCATTATTTTGGTCAACAGTCGTAGCCAGCTACTATTTTCATTTCAAAATCTTCTATCAAAATTCATTACACAGAAATCCACGTCCCTCACAAAAGCTTCACAATTTGCTTTTGGCTTATTGTCGATTTTCATTGGTTATTAACGGGATAGCTTTTTTCAAACATGTGTTTGAGTCGTTGAAAGATGACCAGAACGAAGTTAGTCATCAATGGATATTTCAACATATTTGAAATGGTGGAAACCAATGAAATACTTGAATTTTCCCCATTGTATTTCTAAGGCGTTTTTAACGCTTCAAGACTTCATGTTCGCAAAAAGCGGAATTTCACTTCAGCACGCTGTTCACGAAAATCAACACCTGCAAATCCGAAACAGTGCCAATCAACCGAAAGTAGTTGTCACCATACAAATCAGAAGAAATTGTCATGTTAGAAAGATTAATGAATCATATGTGCTAGCTCTATCCGTATTTAACAGTAAAACGTGTACTACAAAACTCTGCCCCGCAACAAACTAGTTCTGTTTCTTCTTTTCTGCACTGACATGCAAATGCGAAGAGATCCAAGATTATTGCAAACTAAATACAGAATTAAATCTCTATAAAATAAATTGTTCTGAAATTTTGGAAGACCATAGGCGATCAGCCTAATATATTTCGGTTGATATTTTCTTATTCATACCAAATCAATTGTAACATTTTAGGTCTTACGAATATTAAACATGAGCAGATCTTGAAAGAAATTGATTTTTATTGAAACAGAAAAAGAATCAAATGACATCATTTACTAGTTGTCTAATTTCCAATAAGAAATTTTTGATACTCTAAATAAAGGTGACCAGAACAAGATTAAGGGAGGAAAAAAATTTTAGGAGCTAACAGTTTTAGGGAAATGATTAACTAACTAAGGTAAAAAAATTACAAATAGGGAAATTTTAATGCAAATAAATTAATCGTGTTAGTCATATTTGAGAAATTCAAAATGTGACATCAGCTCCAAGAAACAATTGTACAAATGTAGAATACGAGTTATAAAGTTATAAAACCAATACATTTTGTAAAAAAATGAAATTGCTGAATTTTTTTTTTTTTATAAAATATATAATTAAGAAACTTTTGCAAGTGTGGATGAATATTTCAAATCACACAAGATTGAAGAAAATTAGATGAAAATCCTTGAAAATCAATTAAACCTTAGATTAAGAATTTGTAGAGATTTTTCTTCCAGCGACAAAACTTAGCTTATTACATAGTAACCTATAAAAAATATCGATTTTTTAAACGCAAAGATCTTTCAGTGTTTTCAGATATACAAAAAGAGCATTATAAATACGTGTATGTGATTGCAGAAGAGTATATTATATCTGCTACCTAAATGTATTACATCTGCATGTGACATTTCTGAAGTGAATATATCCGTTTGTATAACAGCTGAGGAATATATTTTACAATCGTGTAATGGCGGAGGGGCACAATATTTGAATGTATAGCTACTGAAAAATGTGTTATAGCTGTGTATAACTTCTAAAGCGTGTATTTATAAGTGCGTGTAATATATTTATAAGTGGCGGAGGGGCACAATATTTGCGTGTATAGCTACTGAAAAATATGTTATAGCTGTGTATAACTTCTAAAGCGTGTATTTATAAGTATATTATACCACAATCTAAATCGGTATTTTATTTTTAATTGTGATAGAATAAATTACGCTGTTTTTCATTTTTGGAGAATTATATTTTATTTTGTGTTTTAATAAATGAAGTATATTTTTTTAAAAAAATATATTCAATCCTATAGTTACCTATCTCTTGTTTGGCGTTGGCACGTTTCCTAAGCTAATGGTGCGAATTCTCTAGTTAAGAATCACTATTAAAAGTGATTAAGAAAGTTATTAAGAGAAAATAAAATATTAAAAGCTTCTCATTTTATTTCACCACCGCATAGAGCTCAATAATTTATGTTTTAATTCAACTAATTCTTATCTATAAAATCGAAGCATATTGCGTTTTAAACAAGAAATCATCATTTTTGAATTTCGAAAAATTCGAATATTTATAGCCGATACACTGACTGATTTTATTATGCCGACCAACATTTATGTATATAATATTCTGTTTCTTATGAGCATCCTTTTAAAACTTTTGTCATTCTTATAATATATATCTGTACAATACATATCAGATATAAACTTTTACCCTTGAAAATGCACAAAATATACGTTTAATTTCTTATTTATTGATATACGTTTCTATTGATGGCATAGAACACAGGTTTAATCCTACAAAATTCGACAGATCTAAATTCGTTAAATATTTATTGTATATTTGAAATACGTGTATAAATAAAGAAAACACATGGTTCTGTATTATTTGCACATGAAGGTTCATTCGACCATTGAGAAAATTATTTCCGAACTACAAAAACCATTTATTCCTGAAGTGGGATTGAAATAACCAACACATTTTAACTCAAGAACCAAGTGCTAAGTTTATAAGCTCGCCAATCATTTTGTGGGATAATTATACAGTTTCTTTATCATCTATATATGTACAAGGGTGTTTGCTCATATCTGTGCCTTTAAGAATTCTATTTTCACATCTCATGGCTGGAACCTACAGCAAATTATTTGAAGTGTTTTAAAAAATATTTAATAATTTTCATTGTGTTAATTTAAAGTTTTACCACAATTCAATTCAAGACAAGTATGTAATTACATTTTGATCATCGATTATTAAAATAAGAAAACGATAACTGAATATAAAATTTTATCCAAATAATCTTATTGAAGCTCAGAATTAAATC
The DNA here is from genome assembly GCA_030067965.1 of Latrodectus elegans. Classification (NCBI taxonomy): domain Eukaryota; kingdom Metazoa; phylum Arthropoda; class Arachnida; order Araneae; family Theridiidae; genus Latrodectus; species Latrodectus elegans. Next base: position 44,114,049 of record CM057816.1, on the reverse strand, counting down.
AGCAAATTTGAGAGAACAAACAATTATAATATAAATATAAATGAAAATTTCAAATGAAAGGAGATGAATGGGCACATTTTGCGTGAGAGTACACACACACACATATATTGTTGTATCTATTTATCTATCTCAGGTATTTTTTTCAGAAAAAGTCCCGAGTTTAATCCTTAACATACGATAACTTTCGCTTTTTACCAACGTTTACAAAGCTTATGAGTTATACTCAAGAACATTAAAAATATAGCACCAAGAAGGAAAAAATGTACAATCTGGAATTTTTGCAGAGAATTTTAGCGAGATATTGCATTTTACGCAAATGATCCTACTTCAGTGGAAATGGGCATGATCAATAACCCTGCGAAAAAGCTGCAATTGGGAAGTTAGTTCTATAAATTCGGTGCATAGTGGAAGACTTATTTACATGATAATTAAAATACTGACTGTAAGAGAATTTAGATAAGTGACAAATTCCAGATAGACGTTTTAGAATATATTTTTCAGTAAAGAGTGTTTGAGAGAAGCCTCATTAACAGTCATAAAACTGAAGATTTTTCAGCGCATCTTATTGCTAGTCATGTGGACATTCCCGAATGTGCCGTCAGTATATATTGAGAACACGGCTTACACGAGATGGAATACACATGTGGCGCACAGGGTCTAGGGCCATGGCAAGAAAATAGAAGGATTATGCGGCAAGCAGTCGAGGAACCAACAGTAACTCGCTTCAGAATACAAACACAAGTAAGGGTGACAGTTGTTACATTATAATCCCTTCCAGATTCCTTAAGGAAGCGAATCTGCTATCAAATATCCTTTTTGTGTGCACTCTTTAACACCAAAACACTGGCGATTTTACAGTAGTAAGAATCAACAGCGACGCGAAATGACACAGAAAGGCAAAACGTGGTGTTTAATAATAAATGCTATTTTATTTTGAAAAAGCATATAATATATATTATGAGAATAGATGACCAGCATGTACGTGGTTGGAAACGTCCTGGTGAGTGGTATAATCCCAACCATGCTTTCACATGACACATTGCTCGTACACCAGGTTTAATAGTCTGGGGACCATATCTTTTGATAGCTACTGTTGTTATTGTTACTGCACCAGCACACATTCCAGTACCTAGCTCTGAATTCCACTCTAAGCATCGCAAACGGGGGTACAGGTAAAAGTTCGTTAGCTGAAAATAGCATTTTACTTGGAAATGGCCAAAACGGTATCCAAGAACTAGCTAAGCCAGAAAAAGACCTAGTTCTTATAGTTATGTCATATGCAACCTCAACGGGTTAACACAATCTTGATGACATTCTTCTACCCTATGTGGAACCTTTTCTGAATAGAACCCGAAGGGAAATTATCCAGAAAAACAATACTCGTATTTAAGCATATCGAATTTCTCAGTATTTCCTAAATCGAACTTAGCCATTTTTATCCCCGGTACGCTTCTCGATTTTGTCCTCTATAAAATAAGTATAGAAACTGTAACGCCAGATGCCGTCGTACAACTCTGTAAAAGATTTAGAAGTGTCTGTTCAAGAATTGTAGATATATCTGCCTCAGGACAATATGTATCTGATCGTTTTTCGTCTTGTATGGTAACATGAAGTGGTCCGACGCGTTATTGATGTCGCATCAGTTTCGTACTATTGTTCACATTGTATTTGTTTTTAGAATCAAGTGAATCATCCTGAATATCATTAAGCATTTTAAATTTCATTTCAATCCGATGCTTCCTTCTTGGTGCGCTGTTTTCAATGTCCTTGAATGTATATTATTAAAAAATTGCTAAGTTCATCAGTTTGTGATTGCATTCCAACAGTAGGCATGATAATTTATTTGAGGTTCATAATCTACGTTAGTTTGTAGGTCCCTAACGAATTTGCACTTCTTTGTAAAAAGTGATTATACAGCGACTATATAATTAAATAACTAATCTTTGAAAAGACAATGGAAGCAAATTAGTAATTTTTAATTTATTCCCTTGCCCCCCCTTTTTTTATAAGATGTCGATTATTGAAATTTAACACTTTCTGAATTTTTGTCCTTTGATTGAATTGGAGCATTACCATTTTTGAATTTACAAAATTTAATAGAAAAGCTACAGCAAAACCTAAATGATACGGCATTACATAAATGATATTTATTATAATATTTTCATTTTTTTTAAAAATAATTAAATATAGTGTTTTAATAACATATTATACAAAATATTTGTGCAAAGAACTGATAGAATAACTTAATTAGAGTAAGAAAGGAAAATCAGATATTTTGTTCTCAAAATAACATTTTCGTATTCAAGACTAGATGACAGATGAAATTCCCAATTAGTACGATTTCACGAAAGAACAATTTTTTGTATTTCCAAATGTGAAACTTCAAAGGATCTTTCAAGAAAACATTACTAATTAATGCCAACACAAGGTGGTTTGTTCGAATTCGAAATTAAGATGTAATTATTTGTAGATAGCCGGGGATAAATATTAATGAATGCCACTGAATCTAGAGAAGTACCCGTAATTAACATTTTTCTGAATATTGGCTTAAACTTTAATCAAGGCTTACGGATAGAGTTTATGTAACTGGTGACAATTTAACTATTACTCAAAATGAATACTGCTTTGTAGCTTAGCAACAAAAAGAGAGGAATTTTTTTGTATATAATTAATTTACTTATTAAAGAGTATTACAAATATTAAATAATATTTGATAAATCTCAACAAAAATATAGATTAATGAAGTGTCTTACTTGTGCATGCAAAATATATATTTTTATTTTATCACGCAAAACAACGTTTGATTAGAAAAAAAACCCATAACGATTAGACAAAAGATCGAAATCTGAAAAAAGAAGCTGAAACCGACTCTATTTATTAATTTATTAAGTAGGTATTGGTATCTTCTAATCCAGAAGAAATAAAGCATCCAAAATTTATTCAACTTTTATACACAATTTGTTGTGAGCGGACGTAAGAATAAGTCGGACCCATGTTTCACAATGGAATTTGAACAAATGAGATAATTAAATCTCACGCAATAATTTATACAACAGCTATTGATAGCACAATTTATTTTCAGGTCTACGAAAGCGAAAAACATTGAGATACAGGCAAATGGCACATGAAGATGTTAAAACCCATATTAGAATCTCTGAGAATGTCCGGAGCATAGTTGGTCAATTCATTGATACAATTACCAGTTTCTCGCTTAATATTTAAAACAAACAAACTGCGTATGAAATGAATAATGAGTGAAAAACAAAACCTCATCAAAAATCTTATTAAATCAATGGTCAAGCAAATGAGCAGAAACTTTAACTTCAAGAAAATATCGCTTGTTGTAATTAATGAGACTTCAGAGATCCATTGAAATTAATTAATTCCAATGGATCTCTGTAATTTCTGTAATCTGTTGCTATGTCGTAACACTTTTTCGTCATAAACGTTATTATAAGAAAACATTAAATAATTGGTGTTATTCTTTTGCATCGGCTGTCAGCGATGAATGCTTTTTTATTATTATGAAAGATTATCCTACGTGTTTGCCATTCGTTTCTTCCCTTGCTCTGTAATTTATTTGACCAAAACATCTTTCATTTCCAAGTTCTCTCCAATTTATTACTCAGATAATAAATCTGAGTGTTTTAAATATTAATATCTCATACTCGGTAATCCACGTAAGGAGCTTTCAGACTCTCCTTAGTTATTTATTGATGCGTAAGAGAAATGAGCCAAAATTACTACAATATATTTATAGTAACATAAACATTATTAATCATAGATTTTTGATTTGATTTCCTACATCTCTAGTACATTATTAAGAATTAAAATAAACCATTGAATAGTATAAATTTATTAAATATTTTGTAATATATATTTTAAATAATTGTATAATGCGTGTGTTAGGAAAGAAATAATTACTAAGACTTTAAATAAACTGAAGATTACCAACTAGATTAAAAGAAGTTATCGATTTTTTTGGAATTCTGAATTATTAAGATTTGCTTTAAAAAAAAAGGTTTTTATGTATATTGAATGCATTTTCAATGTTGTCTATGGAATTTTGTTAATGCATTTGATTTGAATTTCTTTCCTGAAACACGGAATTCAGCTAGGTTACCTTTATTAAAATTGTTAAGTTATAAAATTTTTATAATTTAAGAAATTATCAAAATTATTTATAATTAAATGAAATAATAAAATATTTAAGTATTTTAATATTTTTATAACAAATAAATGTTTAATTTTATAATTTTTTTTTGTGAGTTTCAATTAAGAACATTAAGCGGAAATACACAGTCCAGTCATACAAATGTGACAAACACATACTTTCGAAATCAATGCTAAATAACTAATCACAGAAGACAAATGGCAGCAATGCAGTTGAGCGTATATAAAAGGTGTGTGAAGGCTTCGGGAAATATTTCAATTGTTGGCGTAATGTAGAAATTGAGTGATTAATCTGACGCTCAAAAGGGCATGACCATTAGCTTTCGAGGCTAGGGTGGAAGCATTTCCGAAATGGCTAAATTTGTGAAGAGTTTGTATGCCGCCATGGTCAAAGTATACCGCGCGTGGAAAAATGGCACAGTCCACAATCAACGCCCAGATGAACCAAGATGCTACCAACAATGTCTTCCAAACTACTGTTCAGCGAACGTTTCTATATCTGGGCCTCCAAAGCAGATGTGTGATTCATGCATTTATGCAGACTGCTGTTCATCTGTGACGATGGCTAAAATTCGCAAAAAAGAGCCGCAATTGGATGTCCACTGAATGGCGACATGATCTGTTTTCTGATGGATCATGTTTTACGCTTCATCGGACAGATGTACGTTGGCGTGTACGCGAGAAACCTCTGAAAGAAAACATCATGCATCTATTGCCGGTAGCATCTAAGCTGGAGCATTTTGACCTGAAGAATGATATCCTGGAATTCTCTGGGTTCACTCAACATTGTAAAGGGATCAATAAAAGTACGCATCTGTCCTTGCGAACCATATCCAACTTTATACAGTCATTGTTTTTCCTTAAGATGATGCCAGCAGGACAATGTGAGGTGTCATACAGTTGGCAGTATATATGCTAGGTTTGAAGAGCACCAAGATGTCTCTGCCCTGGCCAGTAAACTCATCTGGTCAAGCCCAATCGAGTATCTGTGGGAGAATCTCGATCAGGCTGTATACCAAGACATTCCAACAGATTCACTCAGGTCGGCTGTGAAAAATATGGTTCTTTGAGGAAAGCATTAGCTGAGCATGAAAGGAGATGTACTGGGCAGTTTTGAAACAACTTTTTTAAATATTTTTTAACATTTACAAAATATATTAAATATGTCATCATATATTTATCCCTCTTTTAATAGTTTATTTACGTGATAAATATAACATCATTAAATTTCTTGTACTAATTTTATTTCATTTGGACCAACAGAATACATTTTAGAGTCCCCTGAAGTGGGAAACTTATTTTTTTCTAAATACACATAGTTTTTTTTTTGTCATAACTTTATAGATTTTTTCCCGTGCAGAACATTAATGTGTTGTTATAACAAAAGGAAAATTTGTATAAGTCCTAAATTCTGAATTGTAATAGTAATGGAGAAATTCTGCATCATGAAAAACAGCGAAATAAATTTTTTATTTCATAAGGATTAAAAATTTGAGACAATTGCGCATACAGTTATGAATAAAAATAATTTAAGAATTATTTTAAAATCCCATTCACTTACTTTACTTCTTTTTAAATAAGTTTCTCCTTCATAAACATCCCGTGATAACCCAAAATCTGAGATTTTGACGACTTTTTGCTTCGCCAACAATATATTTCTTGTCGCCAAGTCTCTGTGAACAAGCTGAAAAGAAATAAAAAAAAACATCAACCATTTTCACGATATCTCTTTTCTTATAAGATTAATGGTTTGTTTTTATACCAGTAATGATATTTGGCATTTGGTGCGATACTGTTATTCTTTTCTAAATAAAAAAAATGTCACTCATTTTATAGAGAGAAAAGTTATTTATATAATTTAATTTAAATAGACGAATATTAGTGAAATAATTTGTAAAAATTTCTTGATGCAGTTTTGATACACATCACTGCGGTTTTTATTTCTTTTTATAAATAAAATAATGGATTTTTTAAAACTACGAAAAAAAAACTATGTAATTCTAATATTTAAAATAAATATCACTCATTTTTATTAAAACATTCCAACGATATTAATAAAAAATTTCTTTCATTATCTTTATCTTCTGCATTTTCAATAGACATTAGTACCAAAGAAATATGCAAGCATTCTTAAAACTTTGATTATTTTATCAACAATCAGATTTACCAGCATGCAAATAAATATAGTTGAAAATTAATTTATTGTTCAACTTATGCCCTCATAAATATGAGGTTAGCACGTCAACTTATTTCTAACACAGGTACGTCAACATATTTTTTAAGCTAATAAAAATATTTTCTCTCTCTCATTAAATTTCACTAGATTTTAATCATTGTTGGCATATTTATGCAATGGAATCCCTTATTTTAATTAGTTTTTCGGTACATTCTATGTATGATGCATTCTATTTATGTTTTTAGATAATTCACAATCTTCATTCTAAAGTCAATATTTATCAATGTTATCTGAAGTAATTAGAGATATATAAAGAGAAAAAGAAAAATAATGAGATATAAAGAATAGAGCAATTTTAACAAGATTATTTTACATTAGTAATAGTAAGATTCATTCTGGAAACTAAATGACTCTAATTTTAAGGACTAACTATATTGTAAATAGTAACAAAATTCGAAAAAATTGCATGCGTAAATTATTTAAGATCATTCTTTGAAGTATAAAATTATGAAACAAATTAATTATTATGAATGAATTTTTTATTAATCTGAATGATATGAATTTCCATGATTATTTTACTCGGAGAATACTAAAATTATAGGTACTAAATTAAATAGGTAAAAAAATGTTAACAGTATACTCCACAAAAAAAAAAAAAAAAAAAAAAAAAATAACGTAAAATTAATTTTTAATTAAACTATTATTTATTTTATTAAAATTTGTAAGTAGTTTATTTATGAATTAGCATGAAATATTCAATACATCAATAATACTTTACATTAGTCGCCTAAAAATGAATGTTTATTCAGTATAACAGAAAGCAAATGTGCACTAATCGTGCAACAACATTACACACATATTATAGGAAAAGCGTTTGTTTTATGTAAAAAAAAAAGTTTTTTTGAACTGATTTGATGTTAAAAACGAAATAAATACTCATTATATTCCTGTAATTCGAAATTTTCAAACGTTGCTCTTATTCCATACGCAAAAATTTCAAAAATCAGTTTATCATTTAACAGTTTTCTCTGTGTTAAATGCTTATAGTTTTTCATAAATAAAATGTTTTTATGAAATTCAAAGTATATTGTTAATAATAAATACATATTAAATGGAAGCAGGTTGATTAAAATAATTAGGAATCATACTACAGTATCAAAGCTGAAATAAACTCATTTTCTTTTTTTTACAGAAGAATTTTAACTTTATGAATTGGCAGTATGCGTATATTAACGTCATTTTTCACAAAGTTTGATTGCTTTTTAAAAAATAATTGCCACTAACTTAACGTTTCAATATTTTCCAAAAAACATTTTTGATGGGGAATTTATATTCCATTTAAAATTGAAAGTAATTATTCTGATGTACCGAGAGCAAGATATATACTTAAAAATAGATTATTTTCTTAGTTTGAAATATTTGCATTGCTTTGTTAAACGAATGAAAATCATAAATCAAACTCTCATAAAAAGTAGGTCATCGTTTCAGTTGGTATTCAACTGCTTCTTTGTTGGGTGGATTCTTTTCTTCTGTATCTTTTTTTTGTATTTAATAAATTGTGTTCTTCTTTAGAACATAATATTATTTGTCCTAGAGAAACACACAGTATTTCAATTTCATATGATGCAGAATCCAATTTCAAAACCACAATTTAATAATGCTATTTATCCTTTGCATTTACATACCAAAAAAGGAAATAAAAATCTTTCTCTTACTAAAATATTAAAAATAAAGCTTTGTATAGCATGTAAATTTGTTAATTACTTTATCCTATAGATAGAATACACAAACGCTGCTCATTGTTATTCTCTTCAAGTTGAAATTAAAGAATGAAATGCAAAAACTTGTTGTTGCTAGTCTAGAACAATGATTCCGATTTGCTAGTCAACAGCGAATCAGTGAGTAGAAGAATATCATATGATTATCATCATTATTTATTTATTGAGTATGACGATAAAACTTCATCAAAAGATTTTTTAATTTCTATTTTGAAAAAGAACCTCATTAATACTGATTAAATATTCGGTAACTCGTGGTATATATGCTTTATAAAATAATGAGCAGAAGATTATCACGAACAACAATAAATTTTTATTTACTTTAAACTGTACAACCGTCAGTTTGTAGCGTTCTGAATTACATAAATTATGACCATTCTTTAGATTACATTGTTTTAATACAATAATTCAAATATTAAGGAGCAAAACTGATTATCCTAAAAATTCGAATAATAAAGTTACTTTCTTTCTTTATATACTATAATTCAAACTGTAAGTTTAGTTTCCTTCAGTTTATTAAACTTATAATTCGTTCCTTCAATATATATTACATTTTCATTAAAATTAATTACTTCTATTTAGATGATATCAATATGTATTCATGATTATAAACGGATTCATTATTTATTTCTAGTTTTAAATGATAAATATATATAATCATATGATACTCCTTTATCTAATAACTTACTCGGAAAGAACGCATTTCACGTTTTGTCTCAAGTTTTTCCAAAAAATAAATACTAAAACATAAAACTTTTTTTTGTGATTAAAGATAAATATGCAAAGAAAAAAACATAATAACATATATAACATAATAACATAACATATATAATTGGTAAATTAATTTACATCATGCAGTATTTTGCACAATGATTTTTAATATCTAGTTATCTAGCCATTTTTCTATGAATTTCTAAGAAATATAAACATACATTCTTTTTTTTGCAATACCTTATTCTTATAGTAAAATAAAAATCCAAATCTTTAATTTATAAGATTTAACTCTTATTTTTTTGTCTAATAAATATTTAAAAGAAAACGAACAAACTCCATGATGTGTTATCAACTATTTCATAAATAATTATGCATTTTCATTCTTCTAATTATATATTACAATGCTTACAAAAATTCTATTCTTAATATGACGCGTACTTTTTAGACGATATATATATCTAAGAGAAAAATTTTTTGAAAAGCTTACATTTTTATAATATTTTGGAATGAGAAATGCCATACATTTATTCTTTACGCACATATGATTCATTATTTTTACATTTATCATTTCAAAAGTAAATTTGTCGCAATAGCAGTGTTTAAATGTTTTTTCAATATTTCTGATTTTTCAACTGATTATCTAAAGCATGCAGGAGTCCCCTGATGGACTCCTGCATGCAATGACGTCATTTCGTCATTTGATTGGAATAAAGTTAATTAGCAATCCCTGTAATTATTATACGTAAAATGATAAATACCTTCAGATCAGATAAATAAGCCATTCCCTTCGCAATCTGCCAGGCAAACGAAAGTTGCTCCTTGTGGAAATAACTATGACGGGGCTCGTACCGAGATCTTTCACATGGGAACTGGTAATACTCTCTGAAATCATCCAGAGGACCTTGTCTAGTCACATAGGCTCCGTTATACCGACAGCAGTTGTTGTGCCGCCTCTGTTTCCGCAGGTATGATCGCAGAGACCCCATTTCAGCATACTCCACAATGAGGAAGAAGTCGCCATCTATTCATGATATTAAAGTTTATTGAGAGGGATAATCATCTAAAATCATCGGAAGGATGATGAATTCTTCATCTATATTTCAGTATAAAATTATATAGAATTTTTATATTATTTCCTTAAATTGAAAAATATTTGATATATCACTATGGAAAATAGAAAAAAAAATTTGCAGTTGTTGATATCTTGCAACAGATAATTAGGACTTCGTTGAACTGAAAAGCAAATGTAAAGTAGCTTTGGTAGGAAAAGTAATTAGTTATGCATTGGAAGTGAAAAAAGTTAAAAAATAATTTTCAATGGTCCATATACTATATCCGTGCTCTACATTGATATTTAGCACCACATTATAAACAGTAAATCATATTCACATGAAAAAAAAGGAAGTCAGCTTCTTAGCCAAAATTGGAATCAATTCGAATAACATGGTCCTGTAACTCGGTGTGGTGAGTAAACTTTATATTTGATACCAAGAAATGGATACTGCAACCAAAAGTCACTGAAAATATACTACCAGCATCGTGTCCAGCCCTCTAAAAGTCATGTTTGTAAAACTGACCCATATTCATCCGTCTCAAGGAAAACTCAACCAAACACCCACCAAGGCAGACATGCAAGCAGAAATGCTACACCTATCTCTCTTAGCTCAAGAGAGGTTAAGATCGAACCTTGGTGCTTTCATTTCGCATATCGTTCCTCGATGTTACAGAAAGCCCCTCCAAATTTATATTTAAAATGTTGTAGAACTTAAGAAAGATCAAAGATTGTTGAGATATCAAATTTTAAATGGCATCATGCTGTTCTATGATAGTAACGCCAACGTTCATGCAACGCCCTAAACAAACTTTCGCCAATTGATTCAATTGAGAGAGTCGGTTCCATGAACTTTTTAGACCTGATTTAGGGCCGTATGATTTCTGTTTACTGAGAGAAATCAAGGGGGACTTTCCTAGTCATTTTTTTTTCAAATCGACGACGTATTTAAATGGTTGTATTACACCAGTTTTGTAATTCTGGAGGAATTATCTATTTTGCATATATTCTCCGGCGCCAAATGAAAAATATTATTGTATGGAGTGATAAATATTTAGATTCATTAAAATATATCTCGATTATGTTACTTAGTAAAGAATTTTTATAACGTCAGTTTTTATAATTATTATATATTTCTAAAGCTAATTTATGTACCTTACTTAGACATGTGGAATTAACTTGAAAAAATTCAAAAGATTATCCATTTAAAACTTCCTTTGCATATATGAGGGGACTTAAATTCCTATCTTTATCTTAACTTACATTTTATAGGTTAATTTATAATGGATTTAAGAAATACTGTAGATCATTATATCAAATTTATAAATTTGATAAATAGATAAATTCAATATAATTTTTGAACATATCCAATACCGAAAATCGACTAACCATTTACTCCCCCCTGTCTTACAATAATTGTGACAAGTGAATGTTTAAAAAGAAATAATTAGTGTAGTTAAGTTGTAACATAAAATTGATAAACTTACAATCGAAATTAATGTTTCTCAATATCTGCCATTTATTTTGACGCATCTTCCAAATTTCAGATTAACTTTATATTATAAATTATTATTTTTTAATTTCATCTGTTGATTGAAATCAATTATCTCATTTCAATTCCTATGCAAAATCTTATTTCATATCGTTATCTTATTTCAATTCTTTTGATTGAATAAAGAGTGCTTTCATTCGAAATTGAATTAAGATTGTTCAATTCTTGATGAAACCATAAAAAATGATAAGTTGTAGAAAAATGCAACTATGCTAGTCGCAAAACAACTTTTATGCATTAGAATGAACTATATCAAGAGCTTGTAAACGAATTTCCAGAAATATGAAATTTACATTAATGATGATTCATTAAAACAACTGTGGACTTTAATGCTTTGGTGGAGAAAAACAAAGATATAAATTCCTTTTTAATATTAATTAAAGTAAAGCTGTTAAATTATTGGGAAAATTCTTTCGGTTATCTTAATATATAAAATGAAAGCAATAACTCTGGAATTAAATGTTTATTTATTATTTCTTATGATAGGTAATGAGTTCTCTATTATTTTTATTATTTACAAATTAAATTCGTCAATTGCTAATTTTATTATGGGACAGAAAAAGCAACTTTTAACTAAAAATTGTAAAAAATACTTTTGATTCAGTTTTAAACGTCATAAAGTTTTCGATTAAATATTGATAAATGTAGAGTAAGTTTATACATCAAAATAAAATATTTTTTTTCATTTAATAGCAGAGAATATTGTTGATTTACAATGGAACTCGAATAAAATTTGGTTTAACCAAATATTTAAATAAGTTATGAATATTATATTTTATGGTTATGAATATTATATTTAAAAAGTCATGTGAAATCTTAGATATATTTGTTAAATATTCGGGGAAAGAATACTAAACCAACATTAAAACAAGGAAGTATAAATAACGCAAAAAATTTAGTCACTCTGTTATCAAAGCAAAGTTAATGATATTGAAAATTGCGTTAAGTTTAAGTAAACATCGTTTTAGTAAACGAATTCAAGACAAACAATCTCGCTTATGTTTAAACGTTATTAAATCGATTATTTTATTTACGATTCATTTCCGATAATAGTAAGATGATTTTTGATACGAACTCAACATTGTTATATTATGATTATGTAGACTGCAAAATATAAAATAAGTATGATAATCATGAAAAAATGTTGTATGGATTTGATATCTACATACCAATAATTAAGCAGATGAAATTATATATGGAGCGAGAAATAAATGTAGGTTTAATATCATATTTTTGTATATGATCAGCAATTGTTTTTGTTGACTTCAATATTTTTTAACAAGATAATTGTGTTAATGTAATAACTTTAAAATCGTATCTTTGTTTATATATATACATATATATTTCTTATATGTTTCTCACATATATAAATTCTTTGTTACAATGTATTCAAGATATTTATATATAGTCAGTTTCTTTTAAAATGACGTGTCAAGGACATTTTTGTATACCCGTTGCCACAGTAACAAGAAAGGTGATAGCAGATGCATTACGTCTTGAACTTAAAATTGCAGACGGTATTCTGTTTCAAGCACTTTATATGGTAAAATATTTTGATCTTGACAAAAAAAAAGAGAAAAATATTTAAATATATTTGAGTTACAAATGTATGACAATATGCAAAACAATTGTATGGGAATAGATAATACAAACGTATGAGTGTAATACATTATGTGCATTCATAAATACTTCAGAGTCTCGAGCTCATAAGTGACAAAAAACATGAAATTTTCGTTATGGTATTTTCTGATCACATAAAAATTAGATAAAATGTATGAATGAATATTGCTAGAAATTATAAAAAGAGGCGAAAATTGGTCTTATTTGCATAACATTAGTGTTCAAAATTAAGATAATTTGCTCATTTTGTTGAAACTTACCGGAAGAACAGGAAAGAAGAGGCAAATTTTGATATTAAATGGTTAAATAAACATGTACGGAGGAAGAGATGGAAAAAAACAAGCTTTTTGTTGCGCGTGATAAAACTACATTTGATTCGTTCGCACAAATCACCAAATTTTTGGCATTTTTTTTCTGCAATTTATTGTATTGAAATTAAAACAGTAAAAATGATTAAGTAGCAGCGTTTCGATAATGAAATAATTTGGCTTATCATATGATGGTTAAAATCAGGTCACTTTCTAATTTAAATTCATAGAATTCTATGAAATTCACATGTTGTATCCATTGAAATTACCGTCTGATTGAGTCATAGTTTTCACAACAGATTCAACAGTAAAAATCTCGTTGTCCCCTACATTGAAGCATATTAGGTATGCTATATATTTATCACCTGCTGTTTGCTTCCCGTTCTGCTAACAAGAGAGTTGCATGGTCTATATATGCAAATTGTTATAGAGAACGAATGGGTAATCGTTCTCCTTTTTTGGTCTGTTTCTATCAGCCTGATTCAAATTCTCGAACATATTTGCATACAGAATGACCTATTTATTGCAGCAATAGAAATTTGATGGTCTGCGTAGGTGTCAGCTTTTGAAAGAGATGTTGTGTCCAGTGTGATTTAATGATATGCTATTTTGGAATTATCATTCTAAATTTTCAGAATTACTGATGTATCGGATGATTCCATTTTTTAAACAAAAAACGCGGCTACATAACTTTCATCTGGTCGGAAATTTTTTAAAAAAGTGAAGCAATTTTCTGGTTGAATTTTCCTGCTAAATCTTCAGACCTCAATCCCATGGAATGTTTAGTAAAGTTGCTTTTATGCAAGATGTAACCCTAGAGCATATTGGACTATTGAAAAACTCATTGAAGACTTTCAGCGATAATTTTAATTTTCATTTGAGGAAATCCAGTTATCAATCTGTACTTTTCACAAGCATGACTTCCTATGTCATCCTACTTAAATTTTATGATTTTAACTATAAGGATTCAGGAATACAAGGTGATCATTATTAATATTGGAGAGATATCATTTCCAAGACATATTATTAAGATTGAAAGCAAAAATATATCATTAAAAAAAGAAAAAGAGCAAAGCGTGTTAATTATTCCTGTAAACATGTGTGTCATTTCATTTCACAGCTAAGTTACTCTACGAAAATCAACGAATTGAGAGTTTGTATATAACTTATACATAATGTCCCACTTGAAAGTCATCTATTTTAATTAAGTGAAAAGTTACAAAGACTTTTATTTTATTCACCACCAAAGTTAAATATTATTTTTGATTTCGTCAATCAAAATACTTTTAAATTATTATTGTTCCCTAAGATGTACAACTCATCGAACGTTTGCATACATGTTACCATGTGATTTGTAATCAGTTTTCCATTGGCTACTTATCTATTATTTGATTATAGAACTACAGGGCTATCTATTGCCTCTACTGAGATAAATACTTAAAGATTCATTTTAATTTTATCACATTATATCCACAAATGTTTTCATTCATTTAGAGCAAATTATCTTATTTTACTTCTTTTCGGTTTTACTTAATTTTTAGGTTTGAAAAGCTTATTTGAATTTGTATGCACAACTTACTAACTGTAATCTTTTATAACATTCAATAGTAAATAATTTTTATTCTGAAGTATTTACATTTGATGCATATCAACTGATACACACCTCTCACAAAAATCTTACTAATAAACGCATATATAAAAATGTTAAACATTGTTTTGTCATTTATAAGCAAAATAATATTTTCAAATACTATTTGATACAACTATTAAATATGCATATTATATTATCATGTAATTTATAAAATTTAATAAACTGCATGCATTCAATCCAGGGAAAATGTAATCATATTTATAAAGCTTCTAATATAATTGAAATGTGTGTGAAATTCTCGTGATTAAATATTGATACATTTTTTATTCCAGAAACTTGGCCCATAGCCCAGAATATTACACAAATCACGTAGTCTTAAAATGATGAGTGTCATAAATATTTAATGAATATCATAAAAGCATTTGGAAATTCCTAACAAAATATATTATTAAAAGAATCAAGGTAATATATTTAAGAGGCAGTAACTAAATTATATCGAACAATCTTAACAAATTATCTTAATCTTAATCATCTTAATAATTGGGTAAAAGATTTAAAAAATTATAAAAGAATATTGGTGCTTAAATTTCTAAAGTTACGAAGACTAACGGATGGATATATCAATTTTAGAAATAATGTATGCTTCAGTAAATTAATAAAAAAATATTCTGTAATTATATTTATATTCATATCAACTAAACTTTTTTAGTAATTTATAAAAAGAAAATAATAAATGCTTTCAATCATTTTAATTATTCTCATTTTTGTAAAAAAGTATAGTTATACTCTAATTTGTTTTTCTCATTTTAGTGTTTTTGCACTTTCTTCTTTTTATTTCGAATAAAAATTTTTATCATGACTTACTTTTTTCTGTCGAAGCTCCGAGCAACTTAACGACATTAGGATGAGAAAGTTCTTTTAGCAGTAGAAACTCTGTCAAAAGGTCCTGCCTCTCAGCTGTACCACCATTTTCTACAAAAAAAAAAAAAAAAAAAAGAACAATGGTATTTTTATTACAAAACATTTCTGATCAGAAAATGAACTTTTATGAAAAAAGAAAATTTAATTTTATTCAAAAGCAAGATGATTCCTGATTTGCTGAAATAACGTTACAACTCCTTTTAGACTTGCTTTCAAGAAAGCTTTTATAGTGGTTCAGGACGTTTTAGTACATACATGCTTCAAGAACATGAACAGGTTAGTTGTAGATTCAAACGTAACTCTCCTTCACTCAAATGAGCTCCTGGTTTTTCCTATCCAAGTTTAGCGACATTTAGATTTGAATTTCTGAACAATCCATGAAAGATGATTTACATATCCACGATTATAAACCACTCATGCCTTATAAAAGAAACTTAAAAATGGTGTAGAAGAACCAGTACGATTCTCAACTATCATGACCATATTCAAAATTGGTTTCGTTCTCCTAAATATATTGTCAACAATTAACGCAGCTTTGATTATATACCCAGATGCTGAATCTAAAAATTATATTTAGTATGGAAATACATTTCTATGCTTTGTTGAATATATTTGATTTTATTTACTGGCCCATTATTGGAGAGTTGTGTATATTAAAGGAAATAAATAATGTCCTATTATAGATATTCATTTCATGTTGAGAATTGTGCAAACACAAAAAAATTTAACATACGAAAAAAAAAAATCTAAAATTTAATTTATAATAAATTAATGTTTGCCTTAGCTAAACTATTAAATTATACATATGGTTATATTAAGGAAAAATAAGTTCACATTTATTAGGGGAAACAAATACCCAATGTGTTACGCTGAGTTATGTTGTTATACTTGTTTTGTAGCTTAGGGTAAATGTACGTTATCAACCTTTATAAGATATTTCTAATCATATAGCATCGATACTTACCTTTCAGCATTTTTACAGCCACTGTGGTGTACCCTTTAATTCCAGCTATGTTCCAAGCCTCCGCTTTCATCACTTTTCCAAACTCTCCTTCTCCAAGCAGGCATACAAATTGCAGACGATTTCTCGGAAACTCCCATTTAGAATCAATCTACATAAAAATACATATATTACGTAAGATTTTTACTTTATTTGGCCTTCAAATTGCTTATTTATATTACAAAATAGCTAGTAAACAATGACTTCTGTCAAACTTTCACTAAGTGTAACCATTGCAATTCCAGCTACGATACTTAACAGAAAATGTAACAACAATTAAAGTCGCCAATATGATTGAATTCGGTCTGTTGCACATGTAAGAAATATACTGCTCATGCGTTAAATCATAATAAAGAAATATGAAGAAAAACATTGCTTGTGACAAATTACAATTTTGTCAAGAGAAAATATAAGCATCGAAACTAGAACCATAAATAAGTCTTTCTTGATAACAGGTGTCGAGATTTCAGAGTGTTAATAAAGTATATTTTTTCCTTTTTTATTAAATTCAATGAGTAATATTGTTATTTTTTAATTTTCTTTTAACCACTTGGCAAAGTTAATTTAGCACCCAATTTGAAATATTTGAAGGGAAAATAAAATAATGATTTTATGATATCGATATTATAAAATTTTTTATTTTATTCGTCCGTCAAATGTTTAGTTAAAGTTAAGAACACTAGCACGGAACAGACTGAACCTTATATCAAAATCGTGGTCTCAGGTTAACTTAGCCGAATTTCCTTTCGAAATACAGCGTTTGTGATTTGATATTAATTAATTTTTTATAAGAAGACACTGTAAAATTGATTATATTGCTATGTAATTAATTTGAACTATGTAAGTCTTCTCAGGAACTCTTCTCACTTCAAGAATAAAGATAAAATTTCAAAGGGGAGAAAAATCTAGCTCTTATCTCCCATAACGCGAAAAAAATTATCTAAATTAAATTATAATATTATGCATTTCATCTCAGTAACAATTTAATACAATAAAATATTGAAAATTAAAAACTATGCAGTGAAATTATGAAGCATAAATCTTCTGTCAATATAGTCACAACCGTATCTATGCATGAGCAATAAAGTTTGGATGAACTTTATAGTTCATGCATAGATTTAAATAAATTTGTAGAAAATGAGACTTTTAGAATTAAACGTAATTATATATAAATATATTGCCATTATAATTTAAAATTAACCATATTATTTCCTATAATATTACTTTGATTCTAATGCAATATGCCTTAAGTAAAAATAGAAAACAGTTAAAAATCTTGGTGACAACAACATAAAATTTATTAAAAACTCTAAGCCAGACGCCTGGTTTCGTAATCTTACAAAAGCTTTGTCTGCATTCAATATTATGACTTTGTACGACTCTAGTAAATATATTTAATTATTAATAAGAAATCTTATTCATTAAATTTAATTATTAATACGAAATCTTCTTCATAATTAAATTATGTTATTTGTAATCTAAATCAATTTTAAGTTATAATTCATTGTAGATTTCGATTTGCTTTCAGTTCTACGCAATAGTCTGAAAAAAAAAACAGGAATATTAGGGATGTTATAAAGTAAGCTACATTCAAATAATGGAAGCTGGAAAACAAAACATTTTACTCAGAAGTGTGTTGTATTAATGCACCCACGTCTCATCACTCGTAATGATGTGGCTTAAGAAATCATTGCCTTCCGCAGAATAATGTTGAAGGAATTCCAAGGAAGCTGCAAAACTTGTTCCTTTGTTTTCGGAACTCAAAGAAAAAAGAACCCATTGTGAATACAATTTGCGATAATCCAGTTGGTAACGGATGGTGGAATGAGCACTGCCAACTGATGTTTCCAACTGCTGCGCAATGTATGCGACGATCACTCTGCGATTGGTGAGAATAATGCCTTCCATCCGCTTTACCATGTCCGATGTGCTCATCGTTGTTAGCCTTCCTTGCTTTTCTGCATCGTTTAAATCTGAGCGACCGTCTTCGAACTGCTGTCATCATTTCACAATGGCTGGTCGGACATTGCCCATACACTGCCAATATTTCACACTGAATCTTCGTACTCGTTAAACCTTTTTCCCACAAAAAAACTTAAAGTTTAACATAGTTTCTATCTGACGTGCCATTTTTTCTCGCACAGCGCAGCAACGGTTCAAACAATCCGAATGAAATTACTGCAGTCGGAAGTCCTGAAACTCAATTATTGTCTGATAAAGCTTCGCTCTCCTTTTGCTTGGTGGGAAAAATGTAACTTACATTCTGAACGCCCTATATATTATGAGGGAAAATATCATCTTACAAATTGGTTTAAATAAAGCTAGAAATATGAATAGCTTTAATATGAAAAAGTAGCAATTGTGAAACGTTCTTACAGAGATCTCTTAAATTCCTGGTAATTGGCTTACTTTATTGTACAAACTATGTTTTTCAAAAATAATTTACTAGGTAAATATATGAGTTTTGTAAAGGGTTAATATGCTTCAATAAATTAAAGCTAAATATATAGTTTATTTTCATTGATGACAAACAAAAGTTCCAGATTATCTTTCACGCTTTGAAGGAAGTATAATTTCTAATAATGGAACTTAATGTGTAATTATATACATTCATTCAGATCGAGAATAATTTTACAAAACAAATTAATGAAACTTATTTAATTGCCATTCTCAACAAAACTTGTGTTCAAATTCATGGAAGGTACTTCAGCACGTGGAATTGCAGTTTCATCCAGAAATGATAAATATTCAAAGTACCTTAAAGTCGGCACACATATGCACCCTCAGTACTTACAGCACTTTTTTTTCGATTTATTGATTTTTCTCTTTTATAGGTTCTACGGAGGGTATTAATTTTTTTTCCTTTACTTCGTTAATTGAAGCCTTTTCATCTATCTTTTTATATATTTCTAATAATTTTTCGTAACATAACTTTCTTTTAATTTTATTTGTGTAATTGACACTCATTATTTGCCACAAACAAGGCTCATCTCTATAGACTTCAATAAATTCCTGCAATATTTGCTTCATGGGCATTTTTAAAAAAAGGAATCTAATGTCCGTGACGTGTTGTAAAACGTGGATCTAAGTTTCAGTAAATGAGAAATTTCAAATATTAATTTTCCCAAGTGTCGCCAAGAAATAATCTGCAACCCTGTGGGACAGACACGCTTCAACGGGAAGCAATGGCTTATTTCCTGTAACTAACCCCTGTTGGAAGAAAAATCAGAGCTTGTTTGAATTTTATTGAACCTGTCCAACTTCCCCACACACGGTACAACTTGTTCAAAATACCAGTTTTCCATAGGAAAAATCCTATTGTGTGTGGCGGGCTTTACGCTCGTTAATCATTTGTAAGTTCTAGAGTGACAAGTCTAGTGGATGACGGATAGGAGATTGCCTCTACTGGTTTATATCTGATGGCTGGTAGCTGATTAAAGCTATCATTGGCAGTAATGGATCCATTTGACATCATGGACACGACATCAATCAATTTCTAATTTTCTTTTGTTGGCGGGGAATATTACAAATATGGGTGTCAGCGCAGTTATCGAACTTTTCTTGACCTTGGAGCAAAATTAGGAAGTTATTGTTACGTTTATAGATTTCATTCATTAGAAACGAGCACCTGGAATCAGTGTAATATCTAATTTAATTGTAATGCGCGATTTTTTTTGATATTAATGATAGATTTTATATCGTCATTGACAATAGTATTGTTTTATACCTAACACTGAATTTTATATGTTTTTTGATGCAGTAGAGGAAAATTTGTTTTCACAAGGAATTTGCATGAATAAAAACAAATTATTCAACTGTCAAAAAAGTTTGTGAATTATTTAAATTTTAACATATGCTAACTGAAGTTTTATTTATTCAACTTTAATATTATTTTAAGTGAGTACACATTTTGACCGTAACTACTGTTAACCTAGGAAGAACTGCATTTTTATAAGAGAATTACTTATATATATATCAAAATAATTTTATTTTACAGCGTATGTATTTCTATTACAATAGTTTTCCTAAATACAAATCAAACAGTTAATAATTAATTTTAATGAGAACAAATATTGACTAAATAATTGTGCTATACAAAGTTTTCTCATTAACACTTTAGGAAATATGCTTAAATTAACTATTGAAATTATTAACAAAATTAAATGAAATTATCTTAGTAAAATTCATTTAATAAAAGGCTTCTATTATTCAAGTTTTCTTTTAAAAATTTCGGAAAAATTTTCGTATATTTAAAATTTTCTAATAAACAAGATTCTATTTTAAAAACTCAGTGGCTTACAAAGGAAATTTCAATTGAAATTTGCATGTATTATTATGAAATACTAGCGGAAATAATTAATCTCTCAGACAGATTGAATTTTATTCTACCAAGATTATTAATTAAAATCATTTTAGGATTAAGTATTTTGAGGAGTAGAATTTCAATCGGAAAAAGCAATTAAATAATCACAAATGTGTGCTGATAATTTTAATTATTTCTTGTGGTGGGTGTCGAAATAAGTAATGCAAGATACCTTAACGGTTTAAACTGCTCATTATTTTTATTCTTGTACTCTTTGTCTAAGAACCTTTAGGTAATTCTCTTTTATTAACTTAATGATTTTTATGTCAAGAAATGTGCAAGAAAATCTGAAACATTTTGTATGTATAGGTCTGCAGAAGTTGTATTTAAGAGAGAATAAAAGTTGAACAGAACTTTATTTTGATTTAATTAAGAAAAAAAATGAGTTTCAAGAAGACAAATAAAGGATTCTAAGTAGTGGTGTTCGTTCCGACATATATGTGTTTTTGTTTCAGAACTTCGAAATGATTTGCTTTTGAAACAAGCGTTCAACGGCTTCCAGAAGACGAGTGGAAAAAGTCTGGATCGTTGGCGTATCATTGGATCTGATACCATTCCTATATAAGCATGTTTCTATGCTATCTTAAAGATTGTGCGATTCCGAATACTGGCAAATAGTCGGATGTATTTTTATATTAAACTCTTTAGTACAATTTATTTTAGAGACGAGTTTGTTTCTTCTGCTTTCATGCGATAAATCGAAGATTCTGAATGTTGCCATAATGTTGGAAGCAATTCTATGCTTAGATAAGCATTTTTTAAGACTTCCAGGAGAAGAATGAAAGATTTCTAAAGTTGGTGTATCGTAGGATGCATTGTTGTGTCTTATTCTTAGAACTTTAGTACGATTTACTTTAGATACAAACTTGATTTTGTCTTCTAGAAAACGAATTGGAGCATTGACGTTCTAAACAGCATAATTGTATGTCAAGGCAAGTGCGCTTCGATAGTTTTAAGAAGAAATGACAATTTTGAGGTCTGGCATACTGTTCTGAATCAATGAAAAAGAATAATCAAAGACGAGTCTAACTCAATTCCATGATGTTCGGCGTTCTGTCTACCAAGGTCTCCCTCAATTGAAATTGAACTATTATTTTTGTCGTCGAGAAGAATCGAGAGCGACATCCATTTTTCTGACACCTGTAGACATATAAATTATGGTAAGGATAGAAAGCAATATCTATTTGCCACTACTATGCGCAGAAAGTTGGTTAATTTTTTAAGAATTTATTTTGTTCGATCTGTATGATATTTCTGGAGAGGAAAGAATATGTAGCATTTGCTCAAACGTTGAAATATTTGCTTAGCTATATTTTATTGGAATTTAAGCATAGGAACTTATATTTGTCTTATAGATTAAGAAGCTTAGATGAATTTGTGATCCCTTCAAATTAAAAAATTAGAGCATTTTTACTTTGTACACAGAAAAAAAGAGCGAAAAAAATCCAATTATTGCTTATTTATTTATTTAGCAGATTCATAAAAATGATTGATAAATATAAAGGCACAGATTTCCCCTGCCATGTAAAAATCATTAACTTAAGGCTTGGTTTATCCATGAATTTTTTAAGGAAACTTTTAATTTTTCACAATTTAAAGATAATTAATGCAATAAAAAGTTAAACTTGGGAAAAAATTAAGCTTCATAGAAAATTTAGAAGATTTAAAATATTTGTTTCGATATTAAAATTACTGAAAATTTCTTAAGTAATTGTAAATCTCCGAGTGACACAGAAATTGTGGAGGGTAATAATATACAAATAAAAGCTTGTTTTTATATATTGTAATAGTTCAGTATACTTAAACGAAGTAATGTATAAAATGATGTAAACAGGAAATTTAAAAGAACAGTATTAAATTGTAATTTAATCGATTCCAGTCATTTATAAACAGCTGTAGGTAATGTGATTTTTGAGTTAAAGTTTATGAAGAGTAAAAGAGCCAGGCCTTGCAATAGATCTAAAAACTAGAGATAAGGAATGTCTATTCAGTATTTCGAATAAATGCAAATTCAAGAATATTTTCGTAATTCTAAAAAAAAAAAGCTGAACATACATAATATAATCATGCATAAATTCTCAAAGTTGCTTAAGCATTAACATTCCATTTCGTGGAAACAAATAAGACTTGTAATAATTACCACCGTTTTCCCGAAACTCGCTGTTTCGCTGTTTCTGGAGTCTTGGAAAGAGTTAGATCTCTCCTCTACGTAATCAGATGGAACAGCGGACAGGGAAATGTGGCTCCCGCCGACAAACTTGTGCTTGTTTACACCTTTGGACTTGAGCTTCTTCACCAGAACTAGGATGAGAATGAACATCAAGAGGCCAAAGGGAATCACCGAAGCTAAAAGAATGCAAGCTGGACCACACCCAGTGTCAACAAACGGACCTGAAAAGGCCTCTTATATTTTACCTTTGAATTATATTTTGGGAATAAATAATTGTAGAATGAAAAAAATGGCGTTGATTTTATATTTATTATATTGATTTGAATGAATATAACTCTAAGAAAGCAAATAGCTTATTAACTTTATTTTCACAAATCTATTTATAAATATTACAACGTAAATCCATTTAAGGGCCCATATATTGTGTTCTTAAAAATATATTGTTCTATAATTAAGAATGCAAATTAAATTACCGATAATCAATTACTTTTGTCACCAATAATAAGATAATGGTTTTCAGGACACTTTTACAATGCTGATTTCTGATTTAGTTTTGTTTTTGTAAAATTACGTCTATTGTATTTTTTTTCCAAAAATTTTGTGTCTAAAATTTTAGTTTGTAAAAAGTAAATATGCGAGTGTTCTCATTTTATTTAAATTTTCTTAAATGTAAATCAATGTAACTATAAAATTAAATCACTGCTCTAAATAAAATAAATCTTTAAGATCAATAAAATATATATGAAGATGCTCAAAATCATTGCAAGTTAATTGTTAAGGACATTCAAACTGTTATTGTTTTATAATCTAGGATATTTGGATATGGAAATGTCAAGCGAAGGATGTATCTCGTGAAATAGCCAATCCTTAGAACGAACAGGTGATAGTGTCATGTGTTTTATTTTGACGACTCACATTCGTTACTCATTTTTCAACAAATTTTTTGTTCTTTTGTCATTGGCATGAAGCAGCCAGTGGTTCGATTATAGTCATTTTAAGTAAAATGGGGCAATCACAAAATAACTTGAATTCACCAATTCTTTATGAAAATATAACTAGAAATAATTTCCTGTTATTTTCTATTGAAGGGCGTGATATCCGATGAAAAGATACGCAAAGATGTTTAAAATATTAACATCTTATATCAAAAGTCTTATAAAAGATTGCATGTCTTCCACTTTTATAGCGGTACATAAGTAAAACTCTACTTCAGTTCTAAACAGATGAAAAAAAAATAATATCATATATATAAATTACCTTTTAATTATCTATATTCATAAGATTAGCCGAATTTGATTTCGTAGTATTTCTTAAGGTTTATGAAAGGAAGTATCGGAAAGTTAATCAACTTTCAGAACTTTATTGGAGGTCTCATTTAAAAAAAAATATGTATATATATCAGTTACAGTCTTTATTAAATAGACTTTCTAATACCTTGAAACTTCACTGGTGCATGAAAAGGCATATTAAATAACTTTAATTACACCATTTCTATATATATATATAAACATATGTTTAATAACTACTAAATTTATGGTGGTAATTTAGTCCTGTCATTGCATATTGAAGAGAATTTTCATCAATCATAAGAATACTTTTATATTTTCTTTTACATTCATTAGATATGGTTAGATCAAATAAAATCCAGATAGTTAAAATCTTTATAAAGTTTACGCATTCGATGTTAAGATTTTGCTTGTTATAATTTCGATTTTTCAATGTAATGCAGTTCAGGAATACTTGCGCTAAAAGTAAAAATGCTAGAAATAAAATCTAGTTTGACGCAGAATTTAACTGCTAATCAGGATACTTCTTTTGAATTTAACAAAGTAATTTATAAGAAACATTTGACTAGAACAAAATATTGTCGCTCACTTGAAAATCAAAGTGAATATTAAGAAATTTGTAAAACCTTTGCATAATACGAATACTCCCATGAAAAATATAATATTTAAATTTTGAACAGATTGAAATAATTGGTCTGTCTGTAGCAGGTTGAGACGATCTTTCTAAAAGATATCTTTCCGATTGCTCAACAATTAGAAAGAATTTTGTAATTGTACCAAGATTCGCTACAAAAAGATGGTATAAACTAAGTTTCTTACCTGACAGCGGCTGGACATAATCTGCTAACGTAGAAGATTCGCTTCCTATTTCAATGTCTAACTCTTTTAAATATGTGTCATTCAGTGAGGAAGTGGTAGATGGGTGGTACATTCTAGCTCTTCTCATTTCGCCAGGTGGCGGGTAAGCTCGGACACACTTGCACCGGCTGGGCGCTTGGCATGTACACGGACCCACAGCGGCGGATATGCCTCTGCCATTAGATAGCATACTAGCTTCTCCGGTAATCTCCGCTGAAAGGGATACAAGAATTGATGTGACTCAAATTAAAACAATCAGGTTATTCAGAACTAACTTTCTTATTAAAAATCCGTTTCGCAATTTGCAGGAATATTATTGAAATAAAAATACGCTTCTTCTATATAAAAATAATAACAGAATATTGTGAAATGAAAATTAATTTGTTTTTATGAAGAATTTGAGGTTTCGCTATTGTGAGACTCATTGTTCGACCGATCTCGGTTAATTCGTATAACTTAATTATTATATTTAGAAATTTTATTTATGCCATTTTAGTTAAAAATTCAATGAGTTAATCACAATTCATTATCAAGCATTATGTAAAATAATAATAGTAAAACTTTATTTAAGTATCTTTTGTGTTCTTTTCTGTAAATAAATCTGATGATAGCTTTGATAATTTGATCTTATGCATAACTAAAAATATTTAATAGCGCCAAAATGTATTAGTGGCTAGAAATTCGAAATCTCTGCATATTCATTAGCATGAAAATTGGTGCACTAAGAAAGAATTTCCTTTTTTAACCTAACCAAGGGAGACGAATGCAGACTGGAATTTCATAGGTTTAACTGTAGCTTCTATTGAACAATTGGGAAGAATTTGTGTTTTATTTTCCGACCGATGCTTCTGTTAAGGTGGGTGCTTGGAAATTTTCGACGTTTCTTTTTTTGTACACATAAATGTGGCCAATATTTACGAAAAGTCTACCAGGAAGGTAGACACAATGGGGTTGTTCAAATTCTTGCAGAAGATTTCAATTGCTTGGCTATTTTTCACGCAATATAAATATGCTTCTAAATAATCTTTATTTATGATGTTACTGAATTGTTTTCTGAATCATCCCGCATATTCACATAGATTATCACGTGGACATACCATCACTCGTTGCTAATGAATTCAATAACATATTGCTTCTCCACTGTAGATGGAACAAGCTAATAGTTGCTCATTTCGAAATATTGCTAGTTTAGAAGTTTTCGCATAGTTTTTCTAAGGATATTGCTATTAGATTAGCTTATTGAACACAGTTGATGGTAAGAAGTACCTATGAACAGACATATCTTTCCGATATTTTACGAAAGTGATTTAATACACGCACAATGTCAGACTTACTGGCACAATCCTGGGGGCAGAGGGAAGGGAACATCTCTTCCAGTTCATCGCATTGCTGGTCAGGACAGAAGAGGAGGTCTGGTGAGCAGGTAGAAAACTCGACACTGAGGCCCGAGTGCGTGAGGGGCCCTTGCCTCCACTCGCAGTGTCCGCTCTGTGAAGCTCCACAAGCACTCTTGCAGCTCCTTTCTTTGGAGTGGAAGGAGCACCATGTTCCTGACTCTGAAACCATGATATATTTATAGGCGAAATAATGGCAGATCATGTCTCATTAAGCTTGGAAGAGAATCCATTAGGTTCTTATAAATCAAAGTAATACACAATAATTATATTCATTAACGATGTTTAATTACACTAAAAATTTCAATCTTCTTTTTCCATTGAAGAGGAATTTCATAAGATTGATCATTTATTATATAATATAGAGTGGCAAAAGTAAGCCATATGTCGAAAATTAATTCGATCAAAAAAAAAAAAAAAAATGATACGATTCAAGTCGGAATCTTTTTCAAAATTCTCACTTGAATCGTATCATTTTTTGTAAAATTAAGATACAGCTTTCAATATTTAACATTTTTGGTCTACAGCGGAAACGTAATACATTACTTCTATACAGTAAAAATATTGAATCTATTGTAAAAAATTTATCAGAGTGGACAATAGTTCTTCGGAAGGACTTGGCTCATCAAGGGTTGTCGTGTCAATAGAAGAAGAAAAATATCGTGAATAACTTATATTTTCTAACTTATTACCACTTATATATGCATTCTAAAATGTACACTTATAAATCCATTTAGAAAAAAAAATCATTTAAAAATTGATCATTAAATAATAAAAAGGAGCTTTTTATGAAAAACTAGAAATTTGACACAGTTTATTCAATCTAAATATACTGTTGATATTTAAGAAGCATTTCTTGATCCATAAGTCTGTTGCATATTACTTGTAATTTTTTATATTCGTAGAATTTACATAGATATATAGTTACAATTTGATATCATATAATCACTTTCGTTTACTTGCAGATAAATGTTTCCTATGCTTCTTTTATATATTTTATAATATGAAGCAGCATATATATAATATAGTTTTAGATAGATTAGGGGTATTGTTTTAATTCATCATGCATTTTTTATTTTCAAATATACTATTACATATTTTAACTATTAATACATGATAACTTAAAAGATTATTAAATGATTCAAATTTAATAAAAGTGTACACAATTATATGGAGTATATAAATTAGTTTTAATTAACTTAAATTACTTTTTATCATTAATTTACGTTATTTTGTTTCTTTTTGTGCTCATATCTTTCTCATTTGTATGATTACTCAAACCTGTATAGTCACTTGAATCTACAAATTCACGAGTCTGTACATATGCAGATTCTACAAGTTAATTATTCTGTTTGCGTGTTGATTTCAACATCAGAGCTTGCGAACGTTTCAGGCATATCTCACTTGTTAGAAATATTAATTAAATTTTAATTTAAATTCCAAAATGTTGAACCATATTATTAACAATTTGTAACTTTTTCCCTAGATTCTATAAGTAAATTTCGTATTCATTTTGTATTATAGTGTATCTTTCGTGGATTAAAATTGGTAGATTTTTGTTACTGAAACCGAATTCAAGTATCGCTAAATAGACTCAGAATTTAGCAGAAAATTAGAAGCATAAAATAAATGTATTTACGATTTTTATCATCATGATAAAAATTATTGTAAAAATATTTTTACGAAAAAATACTCCAGTAAAGAATATGATTAAAACGAAATCAAAGTGATCTCCCAAGACCATGATGTAAATCTCCAAGGGATTCCCTCCCATATATATATTTGTGGCAATGAGACGGCGGATCGACTGGCCAAAGAGAGCAGAGAGGAAGATACGCCCACTGGTTCATCACTTACATATCAAGAATTTAATGAAAAATCTAGGCTTCATTTAATCCGGCAAATTCCATCCACACACACCAACGATACTATGAAACATCTTCTGGAACTCTTCTAGAAATAAAATGTGATCGAAAATCTCAAACTGTCTTGGTCAGATTCTCAAGTGGACATCTAAAATGCTTATCGTTTGTAAGTGGTACAAAAATTTATCCCAATTGTAAAAAATGCTGTGACCATCCAGCCTCACCGAAACATATTCTGGATTACGTCGGACTTTCCAGAAAGGATTTATCATCAAATCCCCTGCTAGTCATCGACTTTCTAACTGTCAACAACTTAATGTAATAGAAGCCAACAACAACAACAGCAACAAAACGAAATCATGTAAGCTTCTTATTGATTTGCATAAAGCATTTGGCGAAAAATCTGATTCCAATAATAGTATTTATTTTACTTTTTAAATACAGTAACTTTGAATTTTCATTGTACGTGATACATTTGAATTATTTCCTACTTATTATCAGCACATTCATCTTTTTATAATAATATTCAACGTCAGTACTGTCGCTAATAAACATATATTATTTCTAAATGTATGTCTAGTTTCTACAGCATCAATGCATAGTTTAACATTTCATAACTTGAATAATTTTACATATAACATCATTAATAATTTCTTTTTATTATTAAAGAAGAAAGCAGAAGAATATTACTTTGTTAATTACATCCATCAATATCGAGCAAAGTAGAAAAAGATTAAAATTATGATTTTCATAATAAATCTAATTTTAAATTGTAGTCAGATAAAATTAATCTCATTGAGAAGTTATCTTTTCTGCTAGTAGTAGGAGAAATTGAATACAAACTGCAGGTAATATGAGATAATTTTGAAACTTTTTCGGGCATCTTATCTATTAATATAGTTTGAAAAATTATACTAATATTTTTCTAAGATTACTTTTGTAAATTAGTTTTATAAAAATGTGACTGTGAGAAAAAAGAAATCTTTACGTAAATTATGAAAAATAAATCATAAATTTAGATTTCTTTAAAACAATGAATATGAATTGGGCAATTAACGACTTTCATTTAAGTAAAAGTTGTTCAAACAAAAAAGTATAGCTTTTTCAGAAAGAGTTTCTAATGCATCCAACAATGTTAAAACTAAGATATAGTTGATTTACTTTTTTATAAACTTTTTTTTAAAGTAAATTGCAAAAAAGCTTTATAATCTCTTTTTAAAATATTTTCATCCCTGTAGTTTTTCAAAAATGAGACTTATTGTTTTTTAGCGAAATTAAAATTAATTGGGCATAATCAAAATTTTCTGAAGAAAATAGAAGGACATTTTTTCATAGATATGTAATATAAAAATGAAATTTTATTATTTATATAGAATGATAAATTAATAACTGAAAATGGTTCACTTAAAAGTATTTTATGAATGTGTTAAGTGAAAAGCGAAGTGATTTAATGAAAAGTTTTATTTATAATTTAATTTTTTTTAAACAATTACTTTTATACCTAATAATTAAAATATAATGTAAGAATAGAATACATTAAATTATGAAGCTCGTTTTAAATAGTTTAAAATTCTATCAGTATCATTTTATTTTTGATTAACACTGAAGAAAAATTCTGTTGTTGAAAACTTTATTTTGGAAATGCAAATCTGATATAAAAATATAAGCCACAAAATATCAACTAAGTTCTATTTGATTTAATCATTGAAGCGAATTAATTACTTAATTTAATTCTAATTTTAAATCAAAATCTGATTTTTTAAAAGGATTTTCATGTAAAATGATTAAATGAATACAGAATTTATTTAGATTTTTTATAGAAAAGAGACAGTTTTTTAAGTATAATATGTAAAATTTACTTCAAAATAAACTGTTTCGACTGCATTGCATAATTTTATATGTTTCTTATTGAGAAAATACATTTCTTAGAAAAATTATGCATGCATACATTTTAAAAGATACTTTTTAAGACTTTATTGCAAATACACACATTATAGTGTTTGTATTCGCAATAAAAATTCTGCTTAGCTCCATTTGTTAATTTATTTAGCCATTTTAAAGATATTTGAATTTATCCGATGAAATGACTACAGAAATTTTATGACTTCATTTCATAACAATAAATATTTTGTAAGAATTTTACATTTTATGAGAAAAAAATAAGTTGTTTATGAGGATTTAATGTTTGTTGATTATGTTTATTGTCTGAAAATTCAGTAGAAGGATTATTGTCACAGTTTTAAGAAAATACATCTTGATAATAATTAACATTTTGTAAGAGAAACATGCTATAAAGGGTTTGTTATTTTAAAAAATAATTGTAGGTTGCATCTAATTGATGATATAATATTGTTTAAGTCCAAGTGTTCCCATAAAATACTTTCGAAAGTTTCTTATATACAATTTCATTTGTAACAGTTGTTAATTCATCTAAGCTAAGCGCATTTATACTGTGAAAAGCTCAAATTAACTTGTAGTTAAATGAAATTAGTTTCCTTTAATCAAAATGATTTTATTATAGAATAATTATTTTAAGTAAAATAGGAAATATTACATAAAAAATACAAGAACGAAAAGTATATCTTACTTTTTACTATAGTATAAAATATAATAACATTACAAAAATATTTGAATTTTTTAACAACTGGGTAAGTAAACAAAGTTTCAATTAAGTAAATGGAGTTTCATATCACTGAAATTAAAAGTTTTGTTTAAATTGTCTACACAGAAATTTCACTCCAGAATAAATAAATGCTAGAAAAATTTTTTTTAACACTGTGCATGTTTGTGTACTAATTAGTTTCTAAAAAAAATATTTCTTTTGGTTTTCTTAAACAGGGATTTTTCTATAGGCAATTAATTAATTTCAAAAAAATTTAAATAAGAATTTTCGGAAAATATGCATTATTATTTTGTGTCGTTTACTATTTTGAGGTAATCAGTGAATACAGGAATAGTTGGTTTTCTTTCATTGTTTAGACATACGTTTTAAGTTTATTTTCTGGTTAATCAATATATTAGAGTGTATGTTTGCTATGAAAGTCCTATTTTATTATTCTATAATCAATTAATGAATAAATGGGAAATTGTCTCAATTATATTGATGCTTGAAAAGTTCAATTATTTAAGTAAAATTTTAATTTTATTTATTCGTATACAATTAATTTAGGTAGAATTTATAAAATGTTTATTAAATTTGAACCTAAAACCTTTTTTTAGCTAGCTAATGACTGCCTTTCGTACGAAATCTTTGTTCATAAATAAAAACACGTATACAATTTCAGAAAAATATACATAAAATAAGCAATGAGAAATGTTGTATAACTTGTAAAACTCTGAAAAATGATATGCAGTTTTTGAAATCGATATATTCACTGATTTCCATAAAGTAAGCAAATATAATTATAACTATAGGAAGATCCCTTTTCTTCTTATGATAAAAAACAAAGCCGCAATTTATAAGACAATTATACATTTCAATTGGCTTGCATGATAGTTTAATGTAATTTGCAATACAGTATATTGAATTAATTCAAATTCAAAACAGGATATTGAATTAATGCAAATGCTGTACAAGATATTAAATTAGTTCAGATGCAATGCAGGATATTCCACTAGTGCAAATGCAATAAAGGATATTCTATTAGTGCAAATGCAATACAGGATATTCTATTGGTGCAAATGCAATACAGGATATTTCATTAGGGCAAATGCAATACAGGATATTCTATTGGTGCAAATGCAATACAGGATATTCTATTGGTGCAAATGCAATATAGGATATTCTATTGGTGCAAATGCAATACAGGATATTCTATTGGTGCAAATGCAATACATGATATTCTATTGGTGCAAATGCAATACAGGATATTCTATTGGTGCAAATGCAATACAGGATTAACTAACATATATAAGCATGACAATTCTTGATCCACAGCACTCTGCATTTAGTCAAAAAGTTATTTTTATTAAACAGGAACTCAAAAAATGATTTTATTTTAACAGAAACCTCAAAGAAAGAGGATTTAAGAAATGGATTTCAAGTATCAAAAAGAAGATTTATAACAGATGACAAAGCTAGACTTTTGAATTGTCAGATGTTATAGACTAATTATGAAAGTCAACAATTGTGATTTTATAGAAAGAAATTACTATTTTTTATTTTTGTCAAATGTGTATCTAATTATCAAACACATTAGATTGAAAATTTTTATTAATTACCACGGATTCTCACTTCTATAGACTGAATAAAAGTCAGCCAAAGATTATTGGAAGTTATATTTGTAGTTTTAATGTTGTAATGGTATTAATATGGCTATTTACAGAATTTGTAAAGTGAAATTTTAAAGTTTAAAGACCTTTTAGTGAATTTAAATTCTTACTGAAGTAATAATTTAAACAGCCAAATAAATTATTTATTTGAAGATAAACTTGAATGGAACTTTAAAATTGTAATTATTTCAAATGAAGTTTCTTTTGATTAGAAAGCTTTATAAGCAGAAATTGAAAAATGACAGCTTTTAAGGTAAATGTTTTCCTTTTTTTACTAAATATTTCCAGCATTATTTTGAATTATAATTCAAAATTTAAGCTTAAGGGATAAAAATTCTTCCCTTTAAATAAGGCATTTTTCTTACTCTACATTTGACAGGATGTTCTAACATATAATATTTTCACGAAATGTATATCAATTTCTAATCATGTTTATATTAATATTATTTAATAATTTTTCTTCGTAGAGTTGAGTTTTTATGTCATTGGGCACCTCTGATTTAATAACTTACTTCATGTATGTATGAATTTAATTCTCTTCAATATTGAAAGTTTCTTAAATAATTTTCTTTCAAATAAGAGCTTTTGCGAAATTGTCTAATCTGAATTAGTTTGAGAAAGTTGAATTCCCTTTTCTTTTTCATTTGAATGAATTTCTCTTTGAATTTTTATTTGAATTAATAATTTTCC
Organism: Latrodectus elegans; assembly: GCA_030067965.1. Lineage (NCBI taxonomy): Eukaryota > Metazoa > Arthropoda > Arachnida > Araneae > Theridiidae > Latrodectus > Latrodectus elegans. The sequence continues at coordinate 44,080,267 of CM057816.1, read as the reverse complement.
CTTTATGATCAACAATTGCTTTGTAACTATAACGAATTTAATAAAATAATTTCAGTTCATTTGTGAACTTTTACTTTGATAAAACATATTCTCCATGCACTATAAATAATTACCTCTAATTTATGAAACTTAAAAATAATATGTATTGAACTGAATAAATAAAGACTCTTACCGCAAAAGCTAGAAGAAGGTTCTGAAAATAAAAAACACATAATGTTATAAGAGAAATCAATAAAAGAAAATTATTTGATAACATTTACGTTAATTTAAACCAATTTCATTGCATCCTTTAATAAATAAGCTATTATAAATATTTTAGAAATAGCTCAATCTCATAAAAAATGGAACTTTTTTTTATAAAAAATAGAGTTACGTAAATATAGCTACGCGTTCTTTTTTCCGGATTATTAAATTCCTTACGTTGAAATAAATAAAGAAAATCCCAAACTTTCCTTTTATTATGAAATGAGTCTGAATATTCATTTTTTATCTGTATCAATGAAAATGTTTTAACAATTAAATTCTCTTTTTATTGGAAAATATTTTAACAAATTAATTAAAATTTCATGATAAAAGATATAATTAAGATCTATTAGATTAAAAAAACGTTACTGATTGCAATTTATGCAAGTTTAAGCAATACATTCATTTAGTATTTATATAAATTTTATTGGAGGAGAAGAACTCAATAAAATTCTATGTATATTATTTCTCCAAATCGTGAAAAGATCTGTAGTTTTAATTTTTAAATCTAAAAATAAATTAAAAAAAAACGATAGATTTCTATATACAGACGATACCCGACATTTAAAATTAGCGGAGACCTTCGCGGTAATTTAACAAAAAGCAATCTTTATTTTTTGAATTTAAGGTTTTTCCTTCTATCGTTAAAAGCCTGAGTTAAAAGATTGTTGAGAAGTATTTAGAAATGACAATTAGCGTATGAAAGAAAACAGACAGTTTTAATTATGTTGCTGTCTCCTGAATTTGATAATGTTAAAATGAATGAAAGTTTTTTTCAAAAATTTTCGAACCTGTTATTGTTATAATAATTGATATTTGACCCGACTGATTTAGAGCTTCATTTTTGGAGGACCAGATCACGTTCCTTCTTTCAACACTAGAAAGCACTGCTTGCGGATTGCTGATGTAGATGATGCCTGTGTGTTCTGTGATGCCCAACCAGTCGGAGTTCTTTACACTTGAAAACAGGTAACGTCTAGTGTATCTGTATTTGGACAACTGAAGTATCTAAAGAAAGAGGAATAAAAATGAGAGTAAACATAAAATAAGAGTATATTGGATGGAAATTTTAGTAATAAAGTTTCACAGTTTTTTCTAACAATTGATGTTGGCATTTTTTTAAAAATATTTAATTTTTTCCAACAATGAAATTATTAAGTCTTAATAAATTACTTAAATGAATGCTTAAAACTCCATGATGACTAGAAAAAAGATAACAGAAACACAAGACTATAGTTATCATTGATTTATTTCGGTAATAAAAATAATATCTTCATATGCAATCACCTTTCATCCTTGAAATGTTAGGATACATTTCTGGAAAAAGGTAGGCATCTATAGCCAACCTTACCTCTTCATGAAACTGAAAGACAATTTCGCTGTTTTGAGAATGAAGTGTCTCATCAAGAAGCTTTTAGATCACAATGATTTCTTTTATTTGGTGACAAATAATAATTTAACACTATCATAAAGATGCAATATGGCAATACTTTCCATTGGCAAAATACATGATATCATTAATTATCGTATACTTACTAAACTTCCAGAGAAATATATTTTCAAATGTTTTTGTTAACCAATTTGTGTAAAATATATTTCTAGTTATATAACTAATTTTATGGCATTTAGTGCCAAAAATTCTTTTTTCCAAAATTTGGAAAAGTTAATATTTTACTATGTTTGAAATAAGACTTCCATCGTTTTTCTTCAATTAAGTATATAATAGAAAGGCCCGTTTTATGTATGATTACATCATTTAGTTAAAAATTACAATTCATCAGTATTCTTGTATCGATAGTTTTTGAAACTTTGTTTTTATATTTGGACAGACACTCATGAGATTTAGTATTTAAATTATTTATAAAATATTATTAAATCGGACGATAAAGTTTAATATCCAATAGTTACTGATTATGAAAACTATCAATATTGTCATAAATGTTTTCAGTAAAAAAACCAGAAACGTTTTAAACTTAGAGGTATAGAAGACTAAAAAATGTTTTGCCATAAAAATCCTACCTTTGAAATAGTTAAATTGCTACTTGTGAAGTATTAATGTAATTCCTTCTAATAAGAAGAGAAACATTCATAATTTTTCAATGTTTCATAAGTACTAATGTTATAATAAATTAAAATAACAATTAGTAAAGATTTATATAAATCATTTTTAATTGTTATTTACTCTATTTCATAATGAACGATGCAAATTTTATACTCTTGTTGGATAACATTAATTATGTTGTAAAACATTTTCAAGTTTGTCTTTTCAAACACTCTTAAAAATTAGTGAAATATAATAAATCAGTTAAGTGAAACATTCTAACGTCAGCAATATTTTTCCAAAAAATAGATTTGACTATCAATAGGTCGACAGATATCCATAAAAGATAAAACTGATAGATGGGACACATAAAATAAATAGATCGATTTGGTTATCGCGCAACAATTTATGGAGTTCTTTTAAAAAAATGTTGCTATTTCTTTCCTAATTTGTCGATACATATGTTAGTTCAATATACGGAATTCAGTTTTGGTGACGAAAGTTGCAACGATGTATTTCCTTTCCACATTATTTTAAAACATTGAATTTTTTCGCTGGTTCAAATGAGACATATAAGGTACTTACGATAATAGAAATAAAAGATGCAATGCAAACAAGCTATATTGTTAGATTTGTTTGCTTACTTTTGTATTTCACATATTAAAATATTGTTATTTGCTAAAATTGTCACCATAATCCCAAATATAGCATCAATATGAGATATCGTAATTTTTTTAAAAATAAAATATTTTATAAAATCATCCTCACTTATATTTTAAAGTTAAAAATTTATATATTATAGAAATAAAATAATTTTTTTTAATTTGAAAATAATTTCTAACTAGAATGTCCAAAGAAATTAAGAAATGACTAAATTTTTGTCTAACAAAATTTTAAAAACATATAAAAAACTGATATTTTAAAATATTTAAATATTAGTGTATTTAAATATTAATGTATTTAATTAATATTATTTAAATATTAAATATATAATTTTTTATTTTAAAATAAAAAGTTTATGTATTATAAGAATCAGCTAATTTTTTTTAAATTTCGAAAATAATTTCTAGCTTAACTTTTCTAAAAAGTTAAGAAAGTAATTAAAAATGTCTATCTTAAAAAACTTACTTGTAGATAAAATATGCAATTTAGACTTAAATGAATGTTCTATATGCATTTTTTTGCTGGAATATTCAATCTCTTTTTTTATTTTAATACTTTGAATCCAATTATTGTCACATGCTGACATTGTTTTCATATATGTCACATGCTGTTATTATTGTTTTTTGTGTCAGATGCTGACATTGTCATTTGTGCTACATGCTGAGCCAAATTTTAATTATAAATAATATTTACTTACTCGGTAATATTGGCCAGCACTGCGACTAACATTCACTTCATAAATATCCTGCAATTCTGATTCTGGTTCCGTTTGATTTATGATTGAGAAAACGTAGCTAACCTGGATGAAAATATTAAGAAATATTTATTATATACTAATCAACTAAATTATATAAATATATTCAAGTTATAAATTTGATAATTTCATATTTATGACTATCAGTTTTGTGTATTGTTAAGTTTGCATTCATAATATTAGTACTTTTATAGCATTATTCACAATAAAATATAAAGGAAATAAAATCTAATGTTTTTAAACCACAAGTATAAATTAATTTTTATTAACACAGTCTTATAATTTTATTGAAATATTAGTATCGCAATATTTTCAATTACCAGAACGCACAAGAATTGCCAAAACACAGAAACATCCACATTCATAAATGAAAATAATTCCCTAACTGAATCATTTCGATATCAGCAATGCATTATTAGAAAATACTTTTACTTATTTTCATAAGAATATATAATGCAAATAATATAGAATATCTAGGATAAATAAATAACATAAAATTTAATTATATTCGTCTTGACGAAATCTTGATTGATTCGTTTACGGTTTAAATCATTTTCTGCACCTAAATGAACTTGGATCTAAAATGCAACAGACATCCACGACCGAAAAGGGAATCGAACTTATAGAATATTAAGCCGAAGTCCTGAACAGTAATCATTTGGCTGCCAGCTTAGTATAATTCGGTTGGACAGTCGGGAAAAAATATATGTATTAAAAGTAATTTCACTATCAAATGCGTTAAACTAAAAAATAAACTAGTATTACACAGGCGCATATTATTGTAAAATGTAACTTATATTAAATATATAACTTCCAAAAAATAATGTATTAACATGGAATAAAATAAAGATATCGCGCATAAATCTAAAACTTCGTAATATCAATTGTTACATTGTTTATATCTTTATCAAAAACAATTGTTGATTTCCGAATGTATACATTTCGATGTTCCATCATGCGGAAATTTCAATAACAAAAATGTTTGCCATAAAGAAAATGTTAACAATAGTCAGGAAGATTACCTTATTGTGTCCATGCATATAAGATCTGTCTTCTATGTTGACTTTAAACCTATATTGATCACCAGGAAAAGAAAGCCGCACCTTTGGAACAATATCTGTCAAAAAATTTCAATATTATTTCTGGATATAGGGAAAAAATAACAAAATTATTTTTATAATATATTTCAGATAAAATAAAGGAACTAATGCAAAACAATGACATGCTTATTTTATATAAATGATGGTTTCATTATCAATATAATTTAAATAAATTATAAAATAAAATTTTAATATCAAACACTTAAATTTTTAAATGATGAAATGCATTGAAACATATTAAACTGCTACAAGAATAAATCTTATTCCGAGAAAAGTTTGTTTTAGTATAAATCAAAGGAGAAAAAACAGTTCCATGGAACATTTTACCATGAAAGAAAAAAAAATGATCCGAAAATAGAGTTGAGTCAATGAATATTTCATAAATCTAAGAAATTATATTTTATTTTTCGAGTAAATGATATACAGGGGGAAAATGATTCTCACCTGCATAGAAAAATGTCTTCCTCGTATCCGCAAAATCAGTTTCATAAATCTTAATATTGGTCACCTTGAAGACATTCAGGCTGTCGTCCTCAATTCTGACCGCCAAATCATTCACCTCCTTAGAATCGTTGTCAATGACACTTACACTGAATCTCACCCAGTTTTCTCCCTACAGGAAAAAAGGGAAAAAGTTGGATAAATCATAATCTGCGAATAACGTTTCCCTTATTTTTTATATGAGTTTTTCCCTCACAGATTCTCCCAGTAGGGAATAAATTGCTTGTTCTTAATGACACAGTCTCTGTCACCACAAATAGCGTTGCAATAATTCTGAAAAGCACATTTTTTTAGAGTGTTTCTTATTTTCTTTGAAAAGAAAACAATAAGATTAGTTTATATGTGTTCATGGTAGGAATTGTTCGCAGAATAGAGTTTTGAGCAAAAGAAGGGAAAACTTGAAAATGTATACATTACAAATATATTCTCTGAAAACGATATTTTATTTCATCAACACCAAAGTAAAGTGATTATTATTCTGCAGATTTTGCAATCGTTTTAGTCGTTTTCGTTTTAATCGCAATCGCTAATCGTTTTAGGATCAAATTAGTTATGGCTTTCTAAAAGAAAAAGACTACGAACCATTTTGCAGCATTTGTTAATGGCAAAAAGCAAGAGAAAAATTGTTAGTAAGAATATACCATTGCATTGAAGATTTTTTTCTCATTTATGAGTTATTTATTTCAAGTATATTTTGATGATAATTCTTACGAATAATTTAAATTCATAAACAGGAATTTTTCAAAAATATAATTCTCTTAGAATATTTCATTCAAGTTTTGCTTTAGAACAATGTTAAGATTTTCTTTAGAACAATCTCGTGAAGCCATTGAATTTCAAACATTATTAGTTCACATAGTTTCTGAAATCATAAAGTAAACAGTATACAAAGCCACAGATTGTTGAGGTTAATTAACAAATTAAAACTCATTAAGAAACATTAGCTTAATTTTGAAACATGCTCAAGGGCTGGCGCCAACACATGTATTAGCACAACCTAATCTCCATCCTTTACCATATTACTAAAGGAAAATTAAATTGTGAAAAATTCTATGGGCATTGAACCTCACAACACACCTTTAATTTGGCTTAAAATTAAGGGATATTAATTTCCCAACCAATCAGACTTCCGCCTTTCTAAATTAGGAATACTACTGTATATACAGCATTTTATAGGCTTCTCATTATCAGCCTGCATCGAGTAATCTTGAATTTGAATTACAAAGTAAGATATTTTGTATGATTATTAACAAGCGTTGCCAATCGTTCAAAACTCAATAATTATACAAAATAAAATTTCTACGTAATATATCTGTGTATATACCAAGCGAAATTTAGAGAGATTACAAGATATTTTTCACAAGGATATAATTTATTTAAGTTTCAGAAACATATCGACAAAACTGAATTACTCCTACTGTCTCTGCCATTTATGCTTCGGTGAAAAAAGTAAAAAAATATTTTTTAACTAAAACTAATTACTATTTTTTAATTAACAATATTTTCCTTAATATAATTTAGTTAGAAATCGTTTTTTATTGAGATACATTTATTCAAAACTTTGTAAAAAGATAGAAATCGAATTTAACAAATTTACAAATGCTTCGTTTAAAATATGTTATTTATTTTTATTGAGTCCATCATTAGAAATATACGTAACTGTAATATTTTGTAACAAAATGTAAGGTGAATATATTATTAATGATGCAGTAGTTAGAGGGTAATTGTTTCGGAAAATATATTTATAAATGAATATAGGAAATTTTAATAACCGTATCGGAATTCATAGTAAATCGTTCGTTTTACTTCACATGTTACCATCAGAATGATGAAAGATGAATAATTTGCGAAATACTAGAGAAGGTTTGGACTTTAATCTCAAAATAAGTCCAATATAATTAAAAATATTTGAATGATAAATTTTAATAAGGAAATGTTAGGCAATAGAGCTTTCTTCTTATATTTTACATATATTTACGCAAAATAATTATTTTTTTAGAACTTAATTTTAATCTTTTCCCTGAATCTAAAATAAGGATTTTCTTAAAGAAAATAATCATAACATTATATTTTAAATAAAATTTGTATTTTTCAAATATTGCATTTTAAACAAAAGTTGTTTACAGGCTTAGAAAAAAATGGGATTAAAATATTTCTTATAAGTATAATTGAATGCATGTTCACAAAGAAAAAAATTCTAAATAATGATTCACTAAAATTTCTTTAAGCGAAAAAAGCAATAAGCAATATCGAAATCGTAAATGCCTTACAAAAAAAAAAAAAAAAAAATCTAGAACAACTTATTGATAAAAAATATACCTCCAAAGAAATACAATCAATTTTTTCATTAAAGAACGAAAGCAATAAGCATGGACTTTTTCGATTAAAGTTTCCCTAAATTTTCATTCAAATATTTATAGGAACAACCATTCGTGCACGAATTCAAACTTTAATTTGTATATTTTAGGTGAAAATTCTGAAGGATAATTGGTTACAGAAAAGCTATCATTTTCTTTGACGTAATATCATGATATATATATATATATATATATATATATATATATATATATATATATATATATATATATTATGTTATGTTATATTGTTCTTACGTGTGAATAGATCGTGTATCGTCATTATATTAGTAGTAGGAATTTAAAAGACAAAGGTTTTGTATAGCTATTGATTTGATTTTCCAAAACCGTTGAGTGAAAATAACATTACAAATTTCTGTGCTGGATAATGAAAATTTTTTTTATTTTAAAAACCATATTTGTGCACAAATTTAAAAATGTTCAAGATTATTATTTCCTGTATTTGTTTATTTTTTGTTAATTTATTACTGCAACTTTTATTTTATATAAGCAATTTGTATTGTCCAGAAGATTATTTACTGTGGAAAATTTTAAGTCACGCAACTATTATAAGGACTGTTGAATTACTTGTATACATATTTTTTTCGGTGAAATATATCCTACATTTATACTCACATTTTAATGTACGGTGTGTAATCTTTTTTATTTTAAAATTTATATACTAATTCCATACGTACATAAATACTTACATTAAGATAGATAATTTTGCCCACAAGGTCTAATTAGATGGAGACCAACAGTTTGAAATGCATTCAAAACCAGTTAATCATCAACGCACCAAAGACCTGTTGGTCTGAAAGCCAATGCGCTAGCCATTTTCTGCCATATATTTGTCAGCAGAATTTAAAATGTATGCTCCAAACACTTTAACAAGCAATAATTTTAATTATATATATATATATATATAATTAAAATTATTGCTGCATATATATTATTTACATGCATATATATATATATATATATATATATATATATATATATATATATATATATATATATATATATATATATATATATATATATATATGCATGTAAATGTGTCTAATATTGACAGAAGTAATCAGCATAATGTGTTATTTTCCAGACTTGAATTCTAATGGCGAAAGAATAAAGTAATCTCGAAATACGAATGCTTGGAAAGGTACTTGATCAATTTAATGAATTGTCTGAAAAGTTAAGAAACAGCTTTCAAAGCCGTCTGGACGAACTGTACTTAAATATTATAACAATAATTGGGACGTTTCTGAATATGCTTTAGCAATCGTTTATTGCAGATACAAGGATTTAGCTATAAAGCTTGTTGCATTTGATAAATTATTGTTTGAGACTATGAACTTTTTTTTTATAAAAAACGTAATATTCTTATGTTTACTTTTTTTAAAAAAAATATATTGGATTTAAAATACTATTGAGTATTAAGGAATGCTCACAAAACAAAGATTAAATTATTTTTTTTTATAAATTCAAATAATAATTTACTATGATGTCGCTCAAATTGCTTTCGTGTCACAGTAATCCTGCATTTATTCATTGTATACTAGGGTTATAATTCAACAGGTTTCTATCTATTTAAGTAGGTTCAAAACTGTTACATGCATTCATGCTCGAATTGAGCATCAAAGCTATAAAGACACTTTACTGGAAACCGAAGCCGTAACCATGTAGCTGTCAAATCAGCCTTGAAAAATAGTGTTATTTGTTTTAAATTCTCAACATAATGTTCTTCACTTTAAGAACTAATTTGGAATCTTCCTCATGAAATTCGACCCCAGATCTCTCAAGAGGGACAACGAGCAACACCACGCTCATGGTTAGAGCGGAATTTATAACATCCCTAATTAACTTTAATGTTTGATAATTATTTTGTTTCAAATTTTAAATAATTACTATATAGTACGAAATATTTCTATAAAAAACAATACCTTTTAAATACAAGAAAATACAATTTCTTTTTAAATCAACACACAACCAATAGAAATTACGTTCAGCTTCTACGAAAAGAGCAGTAACATATATAAAAAAGTCATTGATAAAAAATTGTTAATTGTACAGTAACATGTTTTAAATCTTATCTAATTTAAAATTTGTAAATATATTTTATTATCTGTGCGTTGTTGTAGAGAGGCCTGAAGAATATATATATATAACCCAATAATCCACAGAAAAATATTCTATTTGCATGATAACTTGTGACATAATGATGATAATGATGTAGTTTTAAGGATAATCTTTAATCTTTTAAAATCTATAAACAAACAACTTTCAAAATTGTGTTCTACTGTAAACAGTTCTACTCTGAAAATTCCCTTAAAAGGAAATCTTATTAATTCTAAATGCGTGCAATTGTTTTCAATTGATTTACATTAATTTGGAAACGAGTTATTTACTATCGATCCCTATCGAAATAATCCACTCTCAAAGTAATTTACATGTAAATGAGACCTCTTCAAATAGTTGTATATTATTTGCTCGAAAACAGAAATTACATTTGTGTACAGCTTGAAACTGAATATTCGTGTTCTATGTGTTAAAATTTAACTCCAGATAATCAACATATTTCTCGGAAGCTGAATTATTTTATGCATTTAAAAAGTATGTCACATTTTCACATTATCTCTATTCTTATAAATCAAACATTTAGACAACAATTACTGATCTGCATTGAACTGTTTTATAACCACATGTATATTCTTATTTGACAAAAGTGATCAGGAAGAAATAAACTTTATATGGGAAATGGTAAAAGTAAATTATAGTAATTATTCAGAATCAGCATTAGAAATAAATCAGCGTTAAGGTTTACAATACCATAAAATATGAAATAACTGTTAGCTGTATATAAATAAAAGATTTAATTTAAAATGAATATAAATGCGGAATATTATGAACAGTATTTCATTGGGTTCTGATAAAAACCAATTTCTTCTATTACCTATAAGTGCAAAAGCGTTCGGTTATAGATCACTACATTCCAAGCTTGCAAAACATATGAGATAGTAGCATCAAAATAAACATAAAATTGAATTACAAAAGGGTGGAGAAATTCATAACATGAGCTATATCGATGGTAAAAAATGAAATATTAAGCGAATACATTAAACATAAAGCAAAATTAGTCACTGAGAGTCAGTTGCACCAATTCTCTAGACCCCATAATCAACTGTATCGATACAAAGGTATTTCTTTGAACTGAAGTATTAATGCCTAAATAAAGTACATCAAGACAGAAAAATACCTTCCGAGGTATACATTATAAATGCAAAAGGAAACACCACAGAGAAAACGAGAGACGAGCAGTGGGGCAATTGTCTTCGGTATTAAAACCTAAATAAAGTACATCAAGACAGAAAAATACCTTCCGAGGTATACATTATAAATGCAAAAGGAAACACCACAGAGAAAACGAGAGACGAGCAGCGGGGCAATCGTCTTCGGTATTAATACCTAAATAAAGTACATCAAGATAGAAAAATACCTTCCGAGGTATACTTATAAATGCAAAAGGAAACACCACAGAGAAAACGAGAGACTATCAGTAGGGTGATCGTCTTCAGCATTAATACCTAAATACAGCAACGAAGATTATTTTTGCAAATGATAATTGATAATCTCAAAAGTCTAATTGAACATAGTACGCAAGGTGATATCATACATACCAGTACAGTCTATATGTCTAACAAGTTAATTATGTAATGTCACCAAATGGAACGTCACTGCTGTGATGGGGGAGATACTAGGATATATTACAAATTAAATTCCTCCATTGTGATTCTTATTATTTTCTTCATTCAACTCTTAAGTAGCTTCTTAATTTATTCAAGTATAAAGTATTTTAACGTCAGATTTGAAGAAACTAATGATAGCGTAACCGCCTTGATTGCTAATAACTATATGATAAATAAAACGCAGCAAAAAAAAGGAAATAGTGCACTTATTATAGCTGAATAAAAATGATTAAATTCTAAACTAGATTAAAATTCAATATTCTTCAGTTACCCTTCTGAATTTTTTGTTTACGGTTCGAGAGCATTTTTCAAGAACATATTACTGCTAAAAACATTTATAAATGTTTTAACGGATTCAAATTTGAAATCTAATATATATGTCAAACAATTTATTTGCTCTTTTATGAGAATCAATCGTTTGTGATAGGAAATATATAATATAAATCTTTATTACATCCATTTCCACTAATAAGCAATGAGAATGAATTAAGTTCCACAATGTAGTAAGTCAAGAATATTTTTAGAAAATCGAGATGGGGAAAAAGCCATTGTAGCAAAACTCGAAGGGTTTTCACACTATGTTTCGCAAATAATTATGTATGGTGAAAATAATCAGCAAAAAGTATTGAAAATTTAGCTAAATATCACTGATTTTCATCTCAAAGTCACAAGAAGAATAGAAAAATAAAACTACATTATTGTATGATTGTTTTGTACATTGTTAAATAAACAAAGGATAGGTCATTGGAAAGTCTGCAAAAGCAATAGAAGTTGTTGGAAATCAAAATCTGAAAAAAATGTGTGTTATGAATATGTTTCATACTTAATATTGGCTATTAAAACATATTGAAACTCAGTTTTTGGTATTATTTTTTTACTTTGAAATTATATTTATGGCTTTTGTGGTTATAAAACCACAAACTCAGAAAATAATATGTTTTGGAAAATGCGAGTAATTTCCTATAAATTAGTTCGATTATATAATTTCGCCTGCATGCCATCGGTAATCACCTAAATTTTTAATTTGGGAATAAAATTAGGAAAGTTTCTTGATTTTTACAATACGAATTACAGCAGAAACGGAAAGAAAAATCACCAGTTTTGACCTTAATATAGAATGGCGTGATTGGCAAATAGCCATAGCACATGTCTTATTTTATTCAATATAACTGATTCCTACACGTAATCTACTCATTTTTATCTCATGCATATTTTTGAGATAAAAAGTAATTTCATGGACATAAAAATAAATACTGTTTCACATTGTTCCAAATCTATACTAAAAGTTATGAGTGAACATAAACACAACAAAATTTTGCTTATATTACTATGAAATTATAAAAGTTTATGTAAGAATACTGTTGGGTTTTATCAATGTTTTTGAGTACTCTTAATCAATTAAATAATTATTATCAGTTTTAGTGATTTATCAGCCTCTATCATGAATGATACCGACGCAGAAAGCAGAGGTACAATATTAATATCCATTATTTAATAATAGGTAGTTGTCTTACCACTAGGCCATCATGCGTTTAAATGACATAAAAATTAACATTTCCAGACATATAACTTTAAAGGTAAAGATTGTGAAAGTCATATGAACATTTCGATCGCGTATTGCTTTCAGGATATTTTTTCTCAGAAAATAGCATGTATCCATTTGTCGAAGAAAGAAAACCAAAAACTGTCGAAAGGAAAACTTGACAGATGAGCTCTTACAGTAAATCAGAATTCAACACCTTCCTATGAGGAACTCAGACACTTCCGCCTTTATGTGCTTAAGTCAATCTCAGTACCTTTTGCTGGATAAACTTTGACTGGGAGGAGAAACAAACCTCTGAAAAATGTACCACTATACTGGAACAAAACTCTCAACAAAGGATAGTATTAATAGGGAATACAACACTTAAAAGGAAAACAAAGGATTGATGTTCTCAAATGAATACGATTTTTTGTATCGAAGGAAATCACATTCCACTTGCAATATACTGTATTGAATTTTCTGTGCATTTGTATTGTAAAAATTACAGACAATACTTCTCTATATGCAGTCATTTATACAACTATTAATATATATATATATATATATATATATATATATATATATATATATATATATATATATATATATATATATATAAATATATGTATATATATATGTATATATATATTTATGTACATATATGTATATATATATTATATATATATATATATATATATATATATATATATATATATATATATATATATATATATATATATATATGACTATGCATTTTTTCCGTATGATGATAAATGATGAAACGTGTTCTTCAATTTAAAATAATTTATATTGCAATGTCTAGAAATGTAAACATTACATCAAATATGATAAAATGGTACATACTTCAATATTTACGACACACACATAATGAATTCATTTAATATGCTTACTTTGATAGCATACAATAATATTCTACATGTCAAGAAAAATAAACAATATTGAATAACTTTTGACTGTCAATAAACATCATTCTGTGAATAATAAAACTGAAAAAAGAATAGTTTGTAAAGTAATTCCATGCAAAGTGTTATAAATATTCCCTTTAAAAATTCCAGAAACATGCAACGAATTTTTTTTTTGGTGATTTCAGAAGTTTCATTCAGTATAATAAAATATAACAAAATATTGATGATAAAACATAGAAAATCAACACGTAATAAATTTTTAATTAATTTAAATTAATTAAAAATTACCCACCGGTTTTAAAAATCTAGTCACGGTTTTTGTAGTATTACCATCTTGCATCAGAGGAATGTTATCATTTACGTCTAGCACAACAACATGGCCATCCATTGAGTAGGTTTCATTATCGAGGAAGCAGTTCACTCGAAACGAGAAATGATTTCTAGATTCTGCATCCAGTTGTGGCAACACTATCAACTCTCCGGTATCTATATTGACTTGTATTAAGTTATACCCTAAAATAAAAAAAACCAATGTGAAGAACAAGACAGTAGAATTTAAAAATTTATGAAACTCAGATCAGAATATTGCAGAGAATATATGTAAACATGTAAGTTGTGTTAACATGGAATAAGCATCATGCTAATATTACTTTTCTACAAATCTTTTACTAACGAGAATTTATTTCTTTTTAAAATATACAACAATGACATTTATTATGCATATTGTAATTAAGTGTCTCCTTTATAAGAAAGTTTTGATTCCGCTAAAAAGAGCTTTGGTAATTTATAAATAACTTACTAAAATCTTAGAAAAACGAATGCTTTCGGTATGGTATTTTAAATGTTTTCGATACCACAATCATCAAGTGTTAGAGACTTATTTTAAACATTGTTAATAACATAATTATGCTCATATATAAAAATAAAATATTCGTCTATTTCACTTTCACTAATGCTTAATGTTTGTAATGATTCTACAGTGAGACTGACAAGAAAATAATATTCTTAAATTTTTTTCTCTATTTAGCGACGTATTTAAAACATTGTATATTTGTTATAAAGTGGCAAAAATGTTTGTATTATTCAAAATATTTTGATACATGTATTAATTAATTCATCCTTCGTGGAGAAGAGACGATTAATTCCAATCTTACAAAAACAGAAGTAAATCATTAATGAATTCACAACATCTCCCATTCTTGCAATTTGCAACATAAAATTTCGAATTATTAACATTTAAGAAATTTTTAGAGTTGTAATTGAGTTTAACCTATCATATCAAATTAAGATAATAATTATCTCTTTTTGATATGATATAACTTAATTATACCTCTATCTATGCCAATTAAATTGCAAATTATAAAAACTTTTATAAAGGAGAATAATTAGTATTTTCTCTCTTCTCGTCTAAATCCAAAATTGTCAACATTTTCTGCAAAATATTATAAAAAAGTCTATTACAAAACTGTTCAATATCAAATTCAACAAATTGAGATAAAAAAATCAATGCAATTAAAGTTGCTAATGCTTTTACTATTGTTTTTAATGTAAAATCTGATGATCGTAAAAATCGTGGCAATTGCTTCCGAATAATGAATAAGTTGTTTAGAAACAATTTTGTTGCTGATGGGGACCACAAAAATCATTAAACATTCACTCTTTAAAACGCACATTTTTATTGTTAATTAAGCTTACTTATCCAAGTAAATATTAATAATCAAAATTAAAATATTAGTAGAAAAATTTTATTGTTGATCAGAGGTAACATCACTCTCTTCATAGTAGAAATTTGGAAGTATAATTTGGAAATGTGTTAATGACAATCACTTTGAGTATATGTATGTTTTTTGTGTCGATGCTCTAACATTCAAATTTTAACAAATTTTAATATAGCTCTATAATTTTATATATATATATATATATATATATATATATATATATATATATATATATATATATATATATATATATATATATATATATATATATATATATATATATATATAAATTCCTCTTAATTGCGTTATTTGTTGGAAATGGTTTTTGTTTTCGCTTATTTTATCTTTAAATAGCATATCTTGATAGAAGAAAGGCTACAACTAAAGGATAGTTATTATTCATTAAACTGAAGAAATTAGAAATTTTTATTTTAGTTAATTACTAAAACTCATAATTATTTAATGGATAATACCAAGTACCAGTTGTTCAATAATTCATTATTCTCGAGCTATTGGAATTGTCTTAGCAACAGTTGCCGTTACTAGAGCAACTTGAATTACAAGAACTAATTTTATCAACTGTTATTTAGTTGAAGAAGCAGAATATGATATAAATAGCCGAAGCGAAGTTTGCCTGATCAAGATCAAACAAAGTCACAGCATTAAAACATTTCTATAGAAGAAGCTGAAATATTCTGCGAATGACAATTTATAAATCTGTTCCGATGAATTTGTATTAATAAACGCTAATGCAGTGCAATTTTAAAAACAACTGCATTTTCATTTCTCTCTCTATATATATTGTTAATTCCAGCAGTGAAATGTAATCTATATTTACTAAATATTCACTTGTTCCGAAGTTCTCAGTAAAATATTGTTTAAATGAAATCTAATAAATTTTCTAAATAAACTATACTTTTTGTGAAATTAGAAATCTCAGTTTTTTCTGTTCTTGCAAGATTCAACGAATTAAGCCTAACGTCGTTTGGTGAATGATTAATTGTAGAGAAAAATTAGTATTGCTCAGTATGGTGCAAATTCACTAATTTGGTGATAATATTGGTAATGCAGTGCAGATTTTACTGGAACGTGTTCTGACAAACTATACTGAGCGGTATAGTTTGAATACTTTCTGGAATCTTTTAGCAAACAAATTGGCAATACGTTTATCTTCTTTTTTACAAAACAAATCAGGATAGATTGAGTTTCAAAATTATAAGAGGCAGAATAATTTTTAGTTAAAATACATTTAGTCTTCTAGACAAATAAATAAAATGTTGATTTTTTAAGTAATTTATTCTTCTTTTGCAAAGTGTGTATAGTTGTTTGAAATTTCCCTTGCTTGTTTGATTACTTGCATGCAAAATGAATTTTTCTATTTCTTCTGGATATTTATTTAGAATTTGCAAATTTAATAGAATGTAATGGTACTTAAAATTAACTCAATTTTACAATTTATATTTATCAAATTAATATTTTTTCCAAGAAACCATATAATGTATTTTCTTTTCATGTAGTTTAGTAAAGTAATTCTTGTGAATTCTGATGGCAAAAAATTCTATTGTGCTTAAATGATATTTTTAATCATTTTTCAAAAATATTTTTAGGTTATTTTCTAGTGAATAATTTTCTTCGTAACAAATTTAATGAGATAACGTAGGAAATTCGATTAGAATAAGCAAAAGTGCAGTGAATTGTGTTCGTGAATTTGACTGCGTATAAAATCGTCATCAATTATAATATACGAAAGAAATGAAAACAGAGTGAAAGGAATTTGTTTAGTTTCTTTCTATTTTGTTGCATAATGCTTAGAAAGCCATGAAGAAACAACTGACTTGGAATTTGCATATCAGAATTTAAACGAACTCGAAATCCTTTAGGGCGAAATAATCATCATTACAAACTTGAGAAAGAATTTTGAATAATTAATTTTGAAACACAGCTATGTTGATAAACAAAGGATTCTTATTAAAGAGACGAATACACTCTGAGTTAATATTTTGATTTTCAATTTCGAGAAATATTTTGTATTAGAATAAAAAATATATATAATAATAGGATGGAAAGAAATCGAAAATCGATGATAGTTCTATCTTTAAATGCGTTTTACATAAAACAAGATAATTAAATTTACATTTGACGGAAATTTAGTTTTGATTATGTGCAGTTCTAATTAGCAAAAAATATGATTTGATTCATATATTTGTAATTTTTATTAAAAAATATTTTATATTTTTTAACAATACTAATAGAAAATATTTCTTACACTGAATTTGATTATCCATTTTATTTTTAATTTATGGCAAACGCTTCTTGTACAGTATGAGAAAAGGATGAAAAGAATGTTTAAAAATAAGCTCATCTTCACAAATAGAGTTTTCAAATATAAAGCATTCTGTACTGTCAACCCTAACAAATTACGCATATTTAATTGTTCATAGAATAATAAGGTGTTATTGTTTCTGAAGACGAATTGTGTATAAGGTTTGGCTGTTTATGATAATTTTTGACGATTTAAAAATGATTATTTACAAAATTTATAATAGTGTTTAGTTATAATAGGTATATCAATGATATTGTGTACAATGCAATAGTGTTTGCTAGGATTATCATATAAAACAAAATATGTAAAACAGTAAACATTTATGTATATGCCAATTCGTTAACTAAGTTAAGAATTTTAAGATATTGTATTCATAGAAATAAAGAGTAATTTCTAAATATTTTTAAAAAGAAAATTAACTTATAAAAATAAAAATCCTTCTTCAAAATAACAAGATAGTAGTGATAAGGTAGCTTATGTGCTAACTATTCAAAGAGTTGTATAAAAATCTCAACAACTAACCCTAACCATTGTTAATGAAGATATTGTAACAGGCGTTTATTTGTGCTAAATATTCTGTACTTTTTTTTAGCCTATAAAAAGCTAAAATAAATTAAACCTGTATACAGTAATTTGAAATTCTGCACACTTCGTTATGTACGCTTAGCAAATTTGTCATTTCTACTCGTAAAATAAAAACTAGTAAAAGCTTCTAGCAAAATTAGTAGTTAACAATACATTCTTAAAGGAATGTATGTGCAGCTATTTTAACGATGAGTAGAGAAAGCTAATGAATTCTAATTTCTTTATCTGCTTAATATTAAATCAAAAAACACTTCTCTTAATGTAATTTGTTTCACTTAATTGTTGAAGTGTTTCAGTAGGAACATTTCTGCAATTAAGTGAAACAAACTACACTGTAAAAGTGTTTCTAAAATAAAATAAAAATAAGCAATAATTGATTGAAGGAATGTATGTGCCGGTGTCTTATCGAGGAATAAAGAAAGTTTGAACTCTAATTCTTTTATCTCAAATAAATTAAGTCAGATATTATTGTTTTCTGTGAAAAGTATATCAATTTGTACACATCGTTATTGAAATTTCTAATATTAATTTTAGAATCTTTACAGTCAACACAAAAGAATTGAGTTAGTTACAAATAAAACCCTAGAATTAAAAAATATATAAAATGACGAGGACTTTATCTTTTTAATAAAAACGTCACTCAAATAACTTGTTTTCCCCCCAAAAAAAATTCTTTTGTTACGAATTGCTGTTGTAGATAAAATGAAAGAAGATTGAGCAATGTTTTAATATGTGAAATAACCGAAAAATATACTTATAGCAAGAAATACTCATAGAAATACATGCTGTTAATATGGAATGTTTTAATGGCCTTACAGCAAACATAGCCTTAAAAAATAACTGGTCATTAATATTTAGAGGATATATTGTAAATTCAAGAGAATCCTATATAATAAAAGTATTAACTATTAAAATTCCTATTAGTGAAATAAATATTTTTTCATACAGGACATAATTTTTATAAAGTATTAATTCGTTCAAAATAATTTATTCATTTTTGAATAGTAATTCATTTGATTTTGTGCTTAAGATAATAGAAACAAAATCTTTACACCTTACACATGCATGTATACATACATACAAACATAAGTTAATTTAAATCATAGGTAAGTTGAAACCCTACACTTATGTTAAATTTTATAAGAATTATAAATTGTTTTATTTCATGGATCTAATCTTCAAGAGATGGTCATTAGGACTATAACTTAAAATGAAAAGCTTCTTTTTAATGCTGTAATCTTGTGAAATTATTTCTACGAATTTATTATAGAAATTAGACATTTATTTTCTGATTTTTCCTTAAGAGCAAGTAAAACTAAAAAAAAAATATATTAAAATATTTCTAAACATTTTAATACAGAATTTTTCTAACTTTTACTAAAGTAAATTTCATATTAATTAAATATAATATCAAATAATTTTAATCTTTATGAGTGAGCCTTTGTAAAAATTATTTGAATATAACACAATTGGGTATAAAACAAATATCTTATCAAAATTCCTAGATATATTGATAATACTTTAATATTGATGTCAATTTAGTAGTATTAATTTAGTAAAATGTATTTATTTAAGTATTCTAGGAATAATTTATTTTGTATTTACTTCAAATTTATTCATCGGAAAAATAATTTATATATAATGTAGGTAAATATTAATGAAATATTATTGCAGCTAAAAATAGATAGTTAGAAGTTAATGGTGTTTGTGTATAATATCATTGTTGAAGTCTTGGCAATCAAGATAAATTTAGGCATATTTTATTTGTTTTTTAATTTCAGATTTATGCTCAGCAAATAAGAAATCATTTGTTTCATTATATATATATATATATATATATATATATATATATATTTATATATATATATATAATAAATGGAACTCAACAAATAAATTGAACATTGAAAGTTACACAGGAAAATAATGAGGTGAATTTATTAAACTAGCGCGTTGGGGAAAAGAATGGGGGTGGGGGAAAAATGAATGAAATGAAATTGAATTGAAATAAACAGTTTGGAAAAAAAGAAGCGGAAATCAAACTTAGAAAAAATAATTATTAAAAATATATTTTGTTAAGACATCAATATGTAACCATTCACAAAAAAAAATAATAATAAATAAATAAATCACAAGAAAAACGAAGAAAAGAGATGGGGTAAAATTTTGCGTAATATTACTAATATTCCTAATACCATGATAAAAATAACCTTTTCTCAAGAAAATATTTATCCAATATCCAAAACAGACATTATTTATCTTAAGAAATTTATGTAAAAAATCTATATAATCATGAAAAATAATATATACGAAGAAGAGTAAAAAGCAGTGAAATAATTCCCATAAGTATTAGTACTTCAATAAAACATCCCGGGGTAAAAACGTATTTTATCCTCGTAAAAAATAGTTATCCGATGTCTTGGATAAATACCCTTATAAGATGATATCGGAAGTGTAAATACCTCATAAATGTACAAGGAAATTCCTCAAGAAAGAAGTGATGGGACAATTGTTTCTGGTATTAGTACCCAAGTAAAGGGTACCGGGTTATAAAAGTGTAGATAATAAATACATTTGTCTAATTTTTAAATATTACTCATGAGATAAAATTTAAGGTATTATTACCTCATAAATGTGAAAGGAAAACAGAAAAGCTGGGACATAAGCAATAGGACAATCGTCTTAGGTATACCTGCGTAATGTATACTAGTGTGTACAAGTATGTCATCTTCCTAGAGAAAATATTTCTGAGGTATACCTTATAAATGCAAAAGGAAGTACCACAGAGAAAACGAGGGACAAGAAGTGGGGCAATAGTCTTCGGTATTAATACCTATGTAAAGTATATCAAGGTAGAGAAATACCTTCCGAGGAATAATTTATAAATGCAAAAGAGAGGAACGAGAGACGCGCAGTAGGACAATTGTCTTCGGTATTAATATATATGTAATGTATATCAAGATAGAGAAATACTATGTCCTTGGAAAGAAAATATTTATTCAATATTCTAGATAGATATTATCATGTTATGAACTTGAGGTAAAACTATCTGGTAATCAAATTAGAAAGTACTTGTAGAGAAAATATTTATTCAATATTCTAGATAGATATTACCATGTTATGAACTTGAGGTAAAGCTATCTGGTAATCAAATTAGAAAGTCCTTGTAGAGAAAATATTTATTCAATATTCTAGATAGATATTACCATGTTCTGAACTTGAAGTAAAACTATCTGGTTATCAAATTAGAAAGTCCATGTAGAGAAAATATTTATTCAATATTCTAGATAGATATTACCATGTTATGAACTTGAGGTAAAACTATCTGGTAATCAAATTAGAATGTCCTTGTAGAGAAAATATTTATTCAATATTCTAGATAGATATTACCATGTTATGAACTTGAGGTAAAACTATCTGGTTATCAAATTAGAATGTCCATGTAGAGAAAATATTTATTCAATATTCTAGATAGATATTACCATGTTATGAACTTGAGGTAAAACTATATGGTAATCAAATTAGAATGTCCTTGTAGAGAAAATATTAATTCAATATTCTTGATAGATATTACCATGTTATGAACTTGAGGTAAAACTATCTGGTAATCAAATTAGAAATAGAACAGAGGATATGGTAGAGGAACTGTGGGACTATCATCTTAGGTGTATGTACTTAAGTTAACATACTTGGAAGGAGAAGTGCCCCATATCCTCATGGAAAAAATATTTACCCAGTATTTTAGGTAATGTGAAATATGTGAACAAATCCGAGGTAAAAGTACCTTTTAAATGTAAAAAGAAGTAGATATTGAAGACGCTAGAGGAAAATTGGGGAAATTATTTTAGATACTAGTAACTTTGTAAAACATGTCGTGATAGAGAAGTACCACATTCATAAAACACCAAAACCAAATAGAAAATAAATTTATTAAAAGTTTTGAAAAGTTTTAACACTGAATGATGCAAAGCCTACATTTAATTATGATGCTGATAGTAACTTTTATATTAATTTTTCATAATCTTTTCTAATTCGAAGATATTTTAACAAACTTTTAAGTTTCTTGACAGGAAAGTGGTTTGGTTTTTTCAATATACTTTCCAAAAAATTTAAACCGGATATTTTGTAACAATAATTTTATATTATATTAAGAAAATTTTATATGTTAAATTCAGTTTACAACAAAATCTACCAGATTCTAATATACTTAATACATTTTAATGAATGAGTACTTTTAACTATGGATAACAGATAAAAAGATTTTTTCATTTAAGCACATGATCAATTTGCAAAAGAAAATTTTTGTTAGAAATACAAGGTATATTTCTGGAAATTTTCACGTGAAAGAATTTCTATCGCAAAAATTTTTAAACATAAAATTAAATCTGTCTACTTGAGAAATTCTGAAAGAAATGAAAAGTTGTAGAACTCTATATACGAATGGATTTTGGATGATATATTAAATCGTCATCTATTACGAAACTCGAAAAGAACAAAAGTGTAGGGAAAATGACATCCATTTTTTTTACACAAGTATTTTCCCCCCATAGTTTAGAGGATTTTAGAAAAACTCAGAATTTCTAAAGTGAACGTTTAATCAAACCAAGATTCTTAACGAAGAAACAATTATTGATGCTGTTAAGAGAATCATGTATGAGAGATTCATTTTGAAACAGTAAAATTAAAAAAAAAAATTAATTCTAATTAAGAAACGGATGTATTTGTAATTTCGATTCTAATTCACAAGACTTTTTTTAAGTTATAACAGAGTGATTGGTATTAAAAATACTTGAAACCTTTCTTTATTAAATAAAAAATATTTTTTAAGTAATTTTATTTACATTTTATGATGAGAATGGAATAACCCCCGAATCCTATAAAAATACGATTCCAATCGCATATTCGTAATTTTAAACGAAGGCTACATAGAATGATTTTGAAAAATATCCACTATAAGCTGGCTGCCTTTTTTAAGGAGATTAGTGGTGGCTTTTTTTGGAAATGTTTGTTACATATATAAACATTAGTTATGCATTATGAGATAGATCACAATATTTTGAGCAAAAATTACTTAAAATTAAAAGAAATCATTTGCATTCACTTCTACTGTGATTAAGACTTTAAGCAATATAACACTAGAAATTGATAGCTACTTACATAAGGAACAAAAATGGGTTTGCCAATTATCTTCAGAAATATCATTACACCTGGAAGACATTGTGACTACAAGATATTTTCTACATACTTATCATTGATAGTGAACACGAAAATATTTGGTTTCAACCCCACAATATTCAACCCACGAGTATACCACTTTAGATTATGAAGTTAATGTGATCTCTAAATTAATTTAAATACAAAATATTATCTTGCATATAATATTTTTCAAATTTTTTTTTACCTAAAAAATTATTCAAATTAAATTTTAAAAAAATAATTTTAATAAATTTATCTGGAATGAGTCTAAAAAGCGTTATGTTATTCTACTAATGTAAAAAATTAATCTCAAGTGCATTATTTTGCATCAGAAAAGAATACCACTCCTGATTTTTATAATCGTTAAACTAAATCTCTATTAATAACGAAAATCATAGATTCAGTTTAAATGAGTTTAATAATTCTTTGTGTTTACAGGAATCTCCATGATACTAATATCTGCAATATAGAAAAAATGATAATAATATGGATACGAATATATCTGAGTATTTAAAAAAATATTTATAATTAAAATTTTACTAACTATAAATTTAAAATCCTAATCATTTGAAATAAACAACTTTTAATTAATCTTAAAATGGCACATTTTCTTACATTAGATGATATATTGTATGAATGGTAAAAAAAAAAAAAAAAAAAAAAAAAAACAACTTATCAATTAAATTATTTTAAGAAACAGAAATACCAATTATGGATGAAATTTTTTCAATTTGAAATAAAGTGGATAAAATGAATTCTACAACAATGTTTGGTATATTTACAGTAATATTTTGATTCACACAATATGATTCCTTAAAAAAATAATATGCCTCAAAAATGTGAAGGAGAATACTTATATAATGCAGAAATTATTCTCCAAAACTGGCATTGGTAATTTGTCGTGTTTGCCTAGCAAATAAGTTCTGAAGTTTTTTATTTGCTTTGTTAATGGGGTTCATTATTATATTACGTGTAAGCGTTTTATAAATTTTATTAATCTAATGATTTTAATAGTTACTCGATGGATTTAATAGCTTAATAATCAGTACGTTCCATAAAGTATCTTTCTGTTTTAAAATGCTTACCTTAAAAGTAAAATTTCATATTTAGATTGTATTTGTCACTGTATTAACAATTAATACAACTGTAATGTATGCGATGAAACTAAAACAAACTTTTTGTATTTCAATTAAAAAAATAAATTGGTATTAATTTCATCCTCAAAATTTGTTCAACAGAATTATTCTCTACTTTTAAAAAATGCTATTATAAAATGAAAAATGAATTCTTTTTGTTCCATTTCAGAATTTAATTATTACAAGGCAAAATTATAAAAAAAATTCTGTAAAAGCGTCTTTATATACTAATTTATCCAAATGTTAATTTAATTTTCTATTTTACGCCAGCCTAAAAATATTAAATAATCTGTAAGGCATCATTTTGACATATCTAAAATGTGCTAGGGTGATATGTTGAATTAAATTAATATTTTAAAATGTTAGTTTAATCTAAGTAATGTGTTAGCACTGGTAGGTAAATGTAATCTAATAGCATTTTGTTGTAACATTATTTGTTGAAAACTAACTATCCAGACGTAATTCCACATCTATATTAATTTGGTAAGAGCTCACGTTTCTCTGCTCTAATAAACGTACAAGAAACCTTTGGAACTTTTCCTTTAATAACCTCATTGATTTTCTTATGACAAGCCATTTGCTATATAGAAATTATTTCCAGTATCATTAGATATTCATGGACATCAATGATGATCTATATATTTTTTAAGAACCAAACGTGTTCTTTAAATGAAAGCTTCATAACACTTATGTGAATATATCAAAATGTTATTGCATTTTGAAGCAAATTATCTGGAAAAATACAAAATTCATTCTAAATTAAATTTTGACTATTATACACTACGTCAAAGGAAAAGTATACCTAAAATGCATGCTCAAAATGCTATAAAAATTGGAAAAAAGCGAAAGTGGCAAATAGTAAATGTTGTTATTGCGATGTATGATGTTGATGTATGTGTTGTAAATAAAGTTATGCAATATACTCGATGATTAATTGGACTACACTTGATAGTAATAGATTCAACAATACGTCATAGATCAGATTTAAAGATTGTAACTAATGTCACACGAGGAAAAATCTACTATTTCTCCCTTCTCTAAGCCACATCACATAGTTCGTATTTTCGTGATGACAAACGATGCAAACAGCGTCTAATCATATTTCGAAAGTTAAAGGATCCAGAGAAACTAGTGGTCAGGAAAATCATTTGATACAGTACTGAATATGTTGGCTGATAGTGTCTAGTATGACGTTTTCTGCTGATAAGCGATATTTGAAATCCCTAGAAGAAAGTATGTTACTAGATGGAGAACGTCATTTACATATCATGAAGCTATCCTATTACCAATAGGTTATAGATGATTTGTAATTGTAAGTGATATGGCGTGCCAAAATATTGTGCCACGTTGTCACGAGATATAGAGTTTGAATGCTATTTTTAGAACCAGTTGGACGCGAAATTTGAATGGCTGTCTCTACATAAGCAAAAGCTTATTCCTCTGAAAATCATCCTCATATTAGTCTAAAGTTATTACTGCTGCAAATGGAAGCATCTGAGTTCTTTGATCACTGGTAATTACTTTACAGAAGCTCTGAGTTGCTAGTCCAGTAATGATGGTCCTGCTCAATATAGGAGTATCAAGAATATAAATAACATATGTTCAAAGTTATTTTAAAGGAAGTAGTTTGTGAGGTCATCAGCATAAGCCTGTGAATATAGCTATCTACGCATCATGACGTCAATCTAGTAACACCACCACTTTTTGGACATATCACATTCCCATTTTCCAACACCCTATGCCACAGTCGATGTACACTGGATGCTTGTAGATGCCTACAAAATACGATTCAGTTCACCCATCAATCTGTTCTTTTCAGTCCAATAACCATAACCCTGGTCTAGTCTGTTTGCAGAATGTTCCTCGATCTTAGACATCTTGGAACTTTTAGTACGAATATTTCTAAAGCAGTAGAAAAAGCAATTCATAAAAAGAATAATGTGACTGGTAGAGAAAAGCAGCTATTGTCGATTTTACAAATTCCTTTTCTGGTAAATCGCCTTACTTGTCCCAGAATAAAATACAATTTCAGTCATGTATATAATTTGGTGCCTTATATATTCACTGGAATTTATATATCTTTCTAGAAGTTCGTTTATAACCCTGGTCTAGAAGAATGAATGAAGAATATTTATGAAGGTTCTTTTTCATTATCATCCATTTTATGTGATGAAATGTATTCAGTGTTTCAAAGTGATAGTACACATACATTTACAACTGTATTTTTTAAATCCAATACAAAGATCATCAAAGTAGAGTCTTATAAAAATCATCCTTAGACAAAGTGACATACAAAAAATCGTTATTTTAAGTCACCTTCTTATGATATTTAATTTTTACACTGCAAAAGTTGCAATGTATAAATTTATTCAAAGTCTCAATTTATATACACATGCTTTTAAACTGAAAAATGTATGTTATCAATCAAGTACTTTATGTGTATAGCTGTTAAATAATTATAAAAAACAATTTTCACTAATAATCTATCCACAAAATATTGAACTTAATGAAGAAGAATGCAAGACAAAAATCAACAGCAGCACACAATTGAATATAAACTTGTATGAACATTTACTTATATAATTATTAACATTAAACATATTATATAATTATTAACATTAAAAGAAAAAATCATAAATCTACTAAATTTGATTTTTTTAAAAATGATTCACCTATTATGCAATGCCAAGCTAACTTCATTTCAATAATTAACCAAATTTAAAATCAAAAGTATGTTGAGCTTAAAGATCAGTTCCAATTCATATAGCAATTCGAATTTTTTTTATTCTTTAGATAAGTGAACTAATTTTCAGAAGTAAATAACTGATCAGTCACATGATATAGTTAAAAATTTCAACTGAAGTACAGGTTTAATAAACTCAACTGCTGTAAGAATTTTTAGGAGACATAATTAGCAAATAGAAACTTTACTTAGAAAGTTTAAGGTGCCCTTTTTTATATCTTTCTTACCAGTAAACTGCACTGTTCACACATAAATAGTCGGTGTGAAGGGAAATAAGGAACGTTGTGTCACTTAAGTCGCAAAATTCAAACCCATAAATCAAGATGCTAGTGACTTAACTATCTACCGAGAAGCAACTTAATGAAACTTGTCCTATGTTTACCTTACCTCACGTAACCAGACATTCTAAGTTGAGATCTATTAGGCTTTGATATGTCTCCAACGCTTTTGAGAGCTGTTTGCGAGAAATCTCTCACCAAATTATCCCCAAGATAATTCCAAGTTGTAAATTTATGCTTGGTCATATATCGTTGAATTATTTAGTACAATGTTTGACCTTAACTTTATATGTGTCTTATAACATTTTGTATGCGTGTGTTGTATCGTTTTTAATATTATTTTCTGAGAATCTATATGCGGTGGAATTTTTTAAAGAGTTTACTGTAGAGAATATTCTGCTATTATATAAAAACGAAAACCATTGAAAGGTTGTAAGAACATGTTTCTAAAACCACAGTTAATCATTTAAATAAATATGGTCTAAATGCAGCACATTTTTAGTTAATTTTGTAACACACACACACACACACAGATATATATATATATATATATATATATATATATATATACATAATATAATACTTTTTTATAAATTTAGACTAATAATTTTTGATTTAAAACTTCAATTTACATTGGCTTTCATTACAACAATTTCAAAAAATCATCGAGAAAAAAAAATTTAATTTATAAACCATATAAATGTGAAAATAAATTATTTTTATTTATGTTTGTTAAATGTGGAAAAATTTATAGAAAACTATTACGTATATTCTTATTCTTCAAAATGATACATACTTTTAAGTACTCCGAAGTAATAAACTTATAAAATTTTGTGTTATACATAGTTCAAAGAACAAATTGCAATGAAAAGTTGTCTCCCATTTCCTTCGGTGAGAATAATCAATATTCCAATTCAAATTTAAATTATTCATTTTAAACACAAGTTTTCTCTCCCATTTATCTCTCTTGTTAATGTTTCCTCCTAGAAAAATGAATTTTAACTTTATAAAAATTTTTTTTTAACTCAAAGTGATAAGTGTGATTAAATATAATTTATCGTCACAATTATCTCAGTGTTCGAAATCGACCTTATTCACTTAATTCCCATTTTAGAATAACTAATAAAATTAGAGTAATACAGCATATTTTATTAAATTTTTTTGAATTTCACTACGACAAACACAATAACCTAATGGAAAGCAAAAACACCCTAAGGTACCATTTGTAGAAAAGGGAGAAACCCAATAAATTTTCAAAATCCATCTAACAGACAACATCCATCATCCGATATTCTTACAGTGATTTTTATGGAAACCTTCTGCTTTAAAAAGCAAAATTCTCTCATTAGGCTAAAATGAGCCTAAATATGAGATGCTTTAAAATGTCAGAAAGGACAGGCTAACCAGTTAAGATTAATGTATTACATCTTAATATATCTCACAAAAAATTATCTACCGTATCCTAGATAATGGGCAATAAAAGAGGAAACACGGAAAATTCACAATGTCCTCTCTGTCAAAGGGACATGAAGAAAGCAAAACCGTAACCTCTATCCCTCTTTGCTCTACAACGATTGGGGTAGAACCCGGAAAATTTAGCTCATACCAGAGCTATGCTAAAACTAAGCCATGTTGTATCGAAATAAAATATACCTTAATTTTTTATACTCTACATATGTCCATAAATTAAGGATAATGGCAAAATCAGCAACTAAAGGCTCAGAAGCAAATCAGTAGTGAATTATTCATAAAATTCATTGAGAACGAGCAAACAGTTGGCGTATGTAAAATACCAGGCTTACAAACCACGATTATTTTTCCATGGAGCATTTACACCACCAAATATCTCCCATACAACAATTGAACAATACGTTGGTGTGACGGTTAATACATTGCTTGTTTCTCATTCAAAGAAATACAGTCCATACTACCCCAAGGCATGCTGAATGTCACATTATTGAGCTGCACTTGATGGAGAAAGCTCCACTCAGCAAGCAGTGCTCTCCAAAGTTCCGGTACAGATGTAGGAAGTGATTGAAGGACTTTGATTCGTCAAGCAAGCATGTCTCACACATGTTCCATCGGATTCAAGTCAAGTGAGGATTCTATATGAGTAATATCTTCCGACTGAAGGTAGGCGTTGATGATGTTAGAAAGGTGAGAGTAGATGTTGTTATTCATAATCACAAATTCAGCGCCACGGTGTACTAAACAAAAGGACATGTTGTTTCAGAATGATGTCCGATACATTTGGCCTTTTATAATTCCAATTTGAATACGTAAATCTGTTCTGGATCAGAGTAAATTGCCTCTCTAAACGAGCACTCCTGCACAAAAGTAACGATGGAGTTCAATGATGTTGTCTTGGTAGTTCTGGGTACCTGGTGTTCTCCTTATGAACGGCGGAAGTGAATCAGATTGCAAGCTAAATGTCGATTCCTGGGAAAACATAACACAAACCCACAGTGATAGTACCTGGCATTGTATTTATGAACGGCCTACGTGAACCAGATTGAAAGCTAAATGTCCACTCCTCGGAAAACATAACATGAAACATAGTGTTGGTATTTACATCACATGTTCTCCATTCCAGAAACCGTAAGCGAAAATGAGTTGCCTTAAAATATTTTATAATTTATGAATAATTAAACATGCGATTTGACTTGAAACGGTTGTACCACGACTGATGATAGTTGACGTGACAGGTCTACTGTGCTCCATCTGTTTCTTTCTGCAGTTCTTGCAAAATATTAATAATTATTCGGTGTTGTCACTCGAGAACCTGAAATGTAAGTCTACAGTTATTTCCAAATCTTGGAATCCTTGTTATTTTCGAGAAACATTTTGGATGATTCTGAATTCCTTCGCTACTGTCATCAGGACACTCCCACATTCTTGGCAATCCATATAAATTTAGTAGGAAAAATATCATCCACATGCGTTTTCTGTGTCATACCTATGCTGTCGGGCCATTCCGTGACGTATGGACCAGTTGTGAGCACATTTTTTTCTTTGCTACAGGTCCTTGTGTAACCTTCGCTTACAATCGTCATTGTAGCGTACGCTGCGCATCATCAAATTTCTGCCTCTAATTTGCATATAATGTTTAATCAATCATATGTGGATCATATGTGGGATCATATGATCCACAATCATATGTGGGATGTAACTATAGTTGACATTTTCCCTTTCACTTTTGATTTCCATATGTTTTTGAATTATCCTTATTTTATGCACATGTGTGTATTTGGGATAATGATGTATGGGGAATAATATTTAATTTTGAAATCTATTATAAATTTTAGCAGTATAATATTATAGCAGTCACGACGAGTAGTAGCATTTTATGGTTAAGAGTTTTATTTAAAAAAAAAAAAATGTTAAAATCTCAGTTTTATCAAACTGATGGGAAGAAAAAAAAAAAACACTTAAATGGCTGGGAACAGATGTGAAAAAATACAAAAAGTTTGCTTCAGAAAGATTGGAGTGTTCTTGCTCTAGATATATCCAGATGATGATGACTGACATTTCATAGACAAATATCTCGAAAGAAAATGATTTCATATATTAAAATCACTCAAAATCTGCATCATTAGTGATAGAGAGTGTACAATAAAGGCCAAATAAAACATTCTTCAAGGTCTGATGTGAAAAAGTTTTGCTTATGTGTTTGGATAACAGTGAGTTCGATGCCTCACTCAACTAAAGAAAGCCATCCTAAAATGTGTAGGTTTCATTAATAGTTTTGCAGGATTCAAATATTTCCACAAATGTGTCGAAAAGTGAAGAATATCGATTCAAGAGTCAATCTTGTTAACAATCTTAGTTCAAAATGATGTGAGAGTTACTTAAAATTTCAACCAGCAGAAATAAGCAATTAAAAATCCTCTATATCAAAACCAAATTTATTTATTTCTTTTCTTTTTTTAATTTAAAATTCTTGAATATCATGAAAGTGTAAATATCGATTTTTATACAGCAAATGGGAATGAGGTTCAGTAAGATCCTTTTTAGAAATTAAATATTTGAATGATTCAAGGTTTTTTTTTTCCAGTGTTTAAGCATGAATTTGGGAAAAACACATTTCTCGAGTTCACTCTAAAGATTGCGTGACTGGAAACTGAAATAGTACATAAATCTTATAAAGAGATTACTAAAGGAACGCTTGGGGATTAAGAAAGTGAAGTAAAAATGTTGTCTTCAAAAGATCTCGAATATGAAACAGAATCAATTAAGGAAGGATTTGCAAAATATTCAAAGGATAGTGCACATGAAATAGGATTAACTAAGAAAGAACTTTTCAAACATTTTGATTTATAATGAGATTATACATAACTAGAATTTTGGAATAAAATGTAAGCGTCTTCATAAATAGTCCAAGTGTATGAGATGATCTTTAAATGTATATTGATGCAATTTGAGGAATTACACAAGTTTTCGTGTTTTCCTTTTTTGTTTTATATTGAAATTTTTATTTTATTTTATACTGTTATACTGAAAATTATAAATTATCAAATTACTAAAGTAATTACTTTTATGTTTAAAAGTTTATTTACGTGTTCCCCCCCTTTTTTGTGTGTGATTCTATAGATGTTACAATATGCGCCAAAATGTGAATGACAAAATGATAACCCTAAAGCTATTTTAGTTAAAACGCTAAAAATGCCAAAATTACTAGAAATTAAATTTTATCACCAAATTGCTCATGTATATAAGGGATACCCGCTTCTATACCGGACCAACTTTTATGAAGTGAATTAAAAGATTTGAGCCTTGTTTTAAGCTCTCACCATCAAGAAGCCATTCCTGACAATTCCATTCGTAAAATTACAGCTACTTTCACTTTCATCATTGAGAAGGAATGATTATTTCAAATTCTGACTGCTAATTTTCTATTTTTAAACAAATTGATATAGCTAGGTCAAATCTGTTTGATACTCTTCCCTTAAAATATATCAAATTATCAATTTAATTTAAAAATCTCTTTCAACTTTAATTTTGCTAACATATGCATGATATATATGCATTATATCTATAAAAATTACAACGTACTGCCTTATAATTTTAATTTAATGCCTTCTTACGATTATTCCTGACCATTAAAATTGTAACAGCTGGAAGGAATAATTTTACGTCAAAATCACGCATATAAGTAAAAAAAAAATATTAAATTATCAAATGATTAGCATTTAAACGTATTCGAACTACGCAAATGAGACAAATGATCTGTAAAACACTGCATAAAGGAAAAGATAAGCAGTGTATTTCTCACTCTGAAATCGCTGTGTTAGTTTGGAGATTTTACAGAATATGTGTCAAGTATCGAATAAGAAGACGAAATTATCAGAGTCTAAATTCAATCGAGGGCAAATCGTTGCTTACTGAGACGGTGCAATATCTTTTGCGATGTTGCCATTTGCACAAGTCAAAACCTAAGCATTGTCTTGCTAAAGTGTAATTTATAGGTTACTGAGGGTCATGCTGGAAGGCATGTTAGATCTCAAAACCTTCTAATCCATGACAAAATTAGATAAATTAGATAAAGGATTGATGAAATATCTCTTTTCAGGCGAGTCCCAATTCTAGATACAGCATCATGATGGTCGTATACAAGCCATAAAGCTCCAAAGAGAACGTTCGTTACCAGGTTGCATTCGATATTGATATTAGAACTCTGAATGTGTTGATATAGTACGGGCGAACCATTCCAGTTTGGATCGATGGTAACTAGAACGACGAGCGGTATAATCCTGATTTTTTATGATTATTTGTTGTATCTTATCTTCGAGACCGCAAAATGTTATCTTTTAATTAGATAATGCAAGAGCATATGTTGTATTATGACCCTCCTCGATTTCGAAAGTATTTAGTTGTTATCCTGGTGAACATCATCTCTATATCTCTTACCAAATTAAAAATATCTGGTTGTAGATTAGATGTTAGCTCACAAATCCTCCAAAATACAATGGTTAATAAAGTGTAATATAGTAGATTTGAAGCAGCGGGAAACGAGTCTTCCATTTTTGTCATCTAATTTCTGTTCAATTGTATGCCTAACAGGATAAAAATATTTTTAATTACAAGAGTTATTTTTAAGCTACAACTGTTTATAACAAATTCCCAATTTGGTAAATTCCTAAATTAATTGCAATTTAATAATTTCATTTTCGTGCCATTTTGTTTGCGTACAGTAGAAAACTTTTTCCTTCGCTTTCCTTCATGTTGTGGAAGTTTTAATAGCCAGAATATTACTGTAAGAATGCATGTCAAGTGATCATAAATAAAATTAGAATATATTCTTGAGATGAAAACATCGCGTTCACAAAATATAATTTTTTTGACATTTTAATGAAATAACGTTTTTTTTTTTGTAACTTTTAAATTGGATTACCATTCCTAATAAAAAAGCAGGTCCATATATCCTCCAACATTCATTCCTGTCGATGATATTAATTGTATAATGTGATTTTTCATGAAAGAACTTATTATCTCCTGTTATTTCGAATGCCCTTTTCCCTTCATGGAAGAATACTTTGATTATTGAAGCCTAAATGTTGTTGGGGTTTATCAATAAACACAGTAACTGATTCCAGTTCCCCTGTATTCAAAAGCACATATTGATGTCATGAGTTTGCAGAAGTATGTTCCATTCTCTAAATGTACAAAAGTCATAATGATAAAATCTTTTTCGAATAACTATTTCTTAAAGTATCTACCATAGTGCTAATAATTATTTCTTACATCTATCATATTGCTATATTGGTAAGTATTACCATTTTAGCAAATGGATGTCAAATGACAGAGTAAAATGTCAACTTGAATAATACAGCCACATTACTGTAGTTGATATTTGTCATTTTTTGTGAATTTCTTGAAATGTTTCCCTACTGTAATATGGCTTGCTTTGCTACTTTAACAACAACCGTAAAAAATTATTGCATTTATTTAATTTCAGGTTTCCATATAACCTGACCTCGATCAGACGAGTGAGTGGTTAAAGTTATGAACTTTATTTCAAACATTTCAAAAAATTTGATTTCTTTTCATCCGAAATGTTAGTGGTAGTTTCGAGGTTCTAGTCAAATTAGTTACAAAGTGCAAAAAGTGGCGACAAATTAAAAAAAAAAAAACATGTAAACTCTATACGCGGACAATTTATAAATTCCAATAAATCTCATTGTTGGGACATTTACTAATACCCTTACCTAAGGAAACGACGAACAAATGATTTTGAACAGGATAAATTAGAAGAATAAGCAACTACAAAATTACAATTTGTACCTCATTGATTTATCGGTTATCTCGCACAATGAAGCATTTGGTTTCGTTTTCTGCAGCGCTAGACATGTTTTACACCGTACTAGTTATTAGAAGAATATTTCTTTTAATTCCAGTCATTTCTCTTGTATTTTAAGAAGTGTTGAAAGCACTTAAAGATAAATTATTATTGTGGATACAATAATTTGTTACATGCGGTGTATAATATATAAATATAAACTGTGTTTTCTATAGTCAGTTCTCTATTACTGAGACAGACACTTGTCATGTTCTTGCAGAAGAAACGGAAAAAATACCCATATATCTAAATCAAACCCTTATTAAAAGTAAGTTTATATATTTCACGTTTTTGCTTTAGTGAAAGTTTTCTATAGTAGAAATTTTATAGGGAAACATTATTTCTAATATTTTAGAGTTATCTATCAATATATATATATATATATATATATATATATATATATATATATATATATATATATATATATATATATATATATATATATATATATATATATATATATATATATATATATATATACAATATACAAAATTTAAATTTTAAATAAAATTGTTTTTAAACATAATTAAAAATGGAAAACATTTATATACATTTATTGATATTTTTACTATTCTATAAAATGAATAAAGCTTTCAATTGTTACAATAAAAATACGTCTCTATTGCAAATGAATGAATCAAATACTTGTGTTTACAAAATTAAATACTTTATCAAACAACTGAACTAATGCAAAGTTGGGATTTGATCAAGAAATCTTTACGGGTACCAATGACATTTTTCCTATTGTAAGCCTCTGCATAAAAGAAAATACTTTCATTCCTACGATTTAAACTAGAGTGACATCTGTGCTTTTCTTTAGACATTTTATAAAATCTAAAGTATTCGTAGGTTAAATGTGTCCTAAGTTGATTTCGTTGTTCAGTGGATAAGAAATTCAAATAAAATATTGGATTTAAAACGTTTCTTTGTTTTCATTTTATATATATATATATATATATATATTTTCAGAAACTCCCCAAAGAATTTCATTTTAAATATTATTTATAAAATGTGATGGCAATATGTATACACATGCTTGCATTCTGCAGAAAGTTATGGAGGAAGATTTTTTCCCGGAAACTTGATTGATTGCTTTATTTTCTAAGTCCAGACTATCTGGTAACCCCATCCACTCAGTTAAAGCTCTTGTGGTTGTCGTGAAAGGTCAGCATAAAATGGGACCATTATTCAACGTCAAGGAAATTAACTATTCATGAGTCGAGGCAAATTTGTTTGGCTTGGACATTTTACTGCGTCTCTCCCGGACTTTTCTTTTATGCAAGTATATGTGCTAAAAACGTTGTCGCGTTGGAAAAAAAAAAGACTTACGCATATGATCGGAGGAAAGCATTAATTGTTAGCGTAAAATGTTTTTCAAGAATTTTACTTTTGACATTTTATTGCATATGACATTTAAACTTTCTTCAGTCTTAAATGTGTCTCAAAGAAAACTTTCCTTCAAATTTTTTAAATGAAAACGTGGTTTTTTTTATGATATTCTCTCTTTAAATAATACTTATATGATAAAATATTACAGGAAGAAAATCTATGAAAAATGTGTATCTATCATACACATTTTACATTATATACATTATAATATCTTACTAATTAAAAGTAAATATATTTCACGTTTTTGCTTTTGGGAAAGTTTCTATAGTACAAATTTTATAGGGAAACATTATTTCTAATATTTTAGAGTTCTCTCTCTCTCTCTTTCTCTATCTATCTATCTATCTATCTATCTATCTATATATATATATATATATATATATATATCATCAAATCGATCAAAAATATGTCTAACACATCCATTAAAACAAATATATAATAAAAAATGTAATAAAACATGTACGTGTTTTCATTACAAATGTCCAACAAAATTATTTTAAAATTAAAACTCTTTTTAAATAGGTTTTGTATGTAAAATATAAATATTATGTAAAATTTATTAAATAATTATGTACTTTTTAATTAAATCAGTAAATTAACTTTCTATGTAGCAGGTAATTATGTTATATTTTTAAAAAAAATCATGCAAAATTTTCTTGAATATATTTTGAATCTAATATGGCACCTCATAATTTTGCACCACTTGCATGCGATGAAATCGACATCTGAGCTTGCACCGATCTCACTACATCCATGCCACACGATTTAGGAAGTCACAAATCAACGTGCAAGCATACCAAATCACGGAGCTCCTGCAACCGAGTGAAATAGAATGTACTTATCCTCCCAGAAAATGCCCAAGGGGAACGACACTTCACCTTGTTGATCTTATGTGAAATAACATGAAGCTTCTGAGACGCTAAAACTATGTTTCAAGGTATAAATTAATTGTTATATTTATAAACGTAAATATGAAAAAAAATAATTTGGTTAGTTTACAGCTCCATGTACAATTGTATTTAATCCGATCAAAATCTACAATTAAAACAAGAGATCTTAATAAAAAAAATCTCGTAAAAAGAGATCTTAATAAAGCGACAACACATTGGACATTATCACATAACTTCATACATATTTATAATTAAACTAAGAAGCACATGTCCCATGATTTAACTCCAATAATTGATAAGAATTGAACGAATATACAACAATATGGGAAAAAAGTTGATAAGAACATAAAAGTCAACTACTGTCATTATTTACCAAGTTGAGACATAATCTCTTTAACACTGAACTCAATTGTTAAATAATCAAGTCTTGTATTCAATGCACTAAAAAATGTGCCTTTTTTGTTTAGATCATCATGTGAAAAAGTGTTACAGCATATTGTTGACACGATTATGCAAGCATTTCATTGAAAATTCTACTGTTTTAAGTTTGGTTGAGTTTTACAATGTTAGGACATAAATAATATTTTTGGCTTTAGTAACAATGTAGCACAAAAGATTTGTTACCAGACAAATGTCTTCATTGCTTTTGTGTTTTAGGAAGAAACGTATGAAAGACGAGCATTCATTGGAGATTTGATACAATCGTTCTATTTTCAGCAAAATCAGCTTTTCCTTTTTTGTTTATATTATTTTCTGTTTACAAGCTAGCGTATTTGAAAATCCGTAGACAACTCATTTCATTTAGACAACGTTATTTCCGACGTGGGTGTTTGCAGTACATTTTAAGCTTAAACTTTACGTGGTCTAATGTATCTAAAAATAAAAAGAAAACATGTCTAAAATTTTCAAGAAAGATATTGATGGGCAATATGGAGGAAAATGATATCTATAAACCATTACCTATTTTGTAAGTTTACAGTTGTTTCAAACGAAATAAAATATTCATAGTTTTGATATGTTTGTACAAACATACCTGTTTTGAAATTAAAGGCTTTATTTATTTTCCAGAAATCATTTTTGTGTCGATAATCATTAAACCTTTATTTATCTTCTGTTGAAGACAGATTTGATTTATTTACTTTCTTTGCACTTCACGAAATAAATAACATAATATTTTGTGTAGTTGAAACAGTGTCAACAAGTCTTTGACATTTAAAACATTGAGCTACTCTTATAGAGGGAAAAACACGCATTTAGAGCAAAATGCGTTCAAATGAGTATCTCTAAAAACTAATCCCCAGTGGGGACTTCTTATCTTGGACTTCATCCAAGAGGGAAAATTCAATAAGTCGCTTTGCTCATCCCCCCCAGCTACCGGGGGATCAATACTCTATATTCGGAAACAGGAGCCACCCCACCGTAAGGAAAATACTCCAGCACCATTTATCGTGAATCCTTTTGCGATTGATATCATCGCCAAACATTTATATTTAATTTGGCGCTCGCTCAGCCAAGTATAAATATTTAAGAGCCTCCCACGCTCCTAAGGGAGAATGCATGGCTGAGTGAATTGTAATGGATGATTAAGTGTCAGTCGTATGTCGACCATCCTGTTATCGCCCTAACTTATCTGCGGTATTCCGCTTAAAGATCGGTTATTCTTTCTAAGAATGCTTGTTATCCCAAGGAAGCCGGTGAAGATAACACCACGCTGTAATTAGCTGCTTATGGCTACTTTGCTCAAACTGTTGAAAAGACGTTGGCGTGTTGAACTGCAAATAAGACTAGTGACCTCTCTGAATATGTCTATGACTATTGAGGATAAAAAGGACAAAGTTATTCTTATGGTATTCATATTGGATAGGAAAATATTTTATATTCAGTCATAAAATAGAATAAATATTTTATACCGAATGTCTTGAATCAAACGTCCCTAAATATAAAAGACCTTGTGTACAAATATAAGATTTGTTGTTTACTATTTTTAAGTTCATTTTTGAATAACTTCTTGATGAAGAAAAATAGATGACGTTATTTTGTGCATTCCAGCTGTTATTTGTTGCTGATATACCATTTCCAGGTTATCATCAATTCATTTGGTCAGTCATATATATATGTGTGTGTTTATATATATATATAGATATATATATATATATATATATATATATATATATATATATATATATATATATATATATATATATATATAGATATATAATTATGTGTGAAGCTTTTTGAAAAATCAATTTTAGGTACTTAAGGATTCATAATTCTAAATACTTATAAAGTAACAAGATGAAATTATATATTATTAGTAAGTCAATTAAATCAAGATATTAATAGAATAACTTATATAACGAAAATTATATTGCGACATGATTTATAAAAAAATAAATCGAAGAAGTGAGACAGACAAATAAAACAATACTACATAATAATTAACTTGATAAAATTCACAGTTTTAATTGTGGTCTTAAATGTATTTCCATTAAGTGAACTAACTTCACAGATCATGAACTTTCACAAAGTAAAACCAAGATTGTATGGCCTCTCTTGGTTTGTGCAAGATTGTTTCGCTCTTACAAATCATACTTTTGGGTAAAGTTAAGCTGGGTTGTATACCATTTTTTCTTTATTAAAAACTATGAAATCAGTGCGTCATACAGATAGATTATTTCGGCTGGGCACATGCCATGACATCTACGGTAATCAAATACGATGGACATTCATATTTCAATTTATCAAGCAAATTTTGCCTATAACTTTTGATATTGATTTATTCAACATTATACAACTCATTGGATATTTCTCTGTAAGAGTAATTCAACCAAGATGCATATCATCGTGAATACTTTGCATTACTTTACTTGTATTTGTTTTAAAATATCCCCAAAATATCTGAAATACTCAGATTTTGAGCAAAAATTGAGAAATGTAGGAGTATTCTACATTAAAAATGGCATTTCTAATGATTTAACAACTTGGCCTTTTGGCGAGATACTTGGTGACTATTACACATTTCTGAAAAAAAATCATCATTGAATCTCAAGAACCAATTTTAATATAGTTAGGCTAGAAATTTCCAGAAACTTGGCGAAACTCTTAGATTTCGACACCAAATCAGGTATAAATACCATAACCAGACATACAAGAGTTAGTGAATATCAGTCTTAAATGCTAGCCTAGGGCATAAAGTTGATGTCTGTCTGAGATATTAAAGACTTCTATGATTAGAAGCTGTTTCTTGTTGTATTAGCTGAATTGGATGTGTGTAATTGTGATTTCAGCAGCTGCAGTTTTCTTTATCTTGTTGAAGTTTTGAATTCACGATGAATAAAAATCTTGGTGATTTTAAGGGATATTGACTCTCAACTAACACGAATCCCGAAGTGAAGTACAGTTTTTTTTAACTCAGTTTAATCTTTTTAAAT
Organism: Latrodectus elegans; assembly: GCA_030067965.1. Taxonomy (NCBI): domain Eukaryota; kingdom Metazoa; phylum Arthropoda; class Arachnida; order Araneae; family Theridiidae; genus Latrodectus; species Latrodectus elegans. The sequence continues at coordinate 44,039,395 of CM057816.1, read as the reverse complement.
TTTGAGGGGTAAAGTAATAGCTGTTTTTTTTTTTTAATTGAACTCTAGCATCTCTCTACAAATCGAATTTCTTTAGCCTGAGTCAAACAGTCCTGGTTCATTTGTCATCCCCGTCTTTTCAATTTAGTCCTTGCAGAAAATTTAACATTGAGTTTTATTTTTTGTATATTAAGAAACATCTTGTTTAACAGTAAGCTTGATCATCCCAATTCTTCTTTCATCAGTTCTTGTTAATATCATTTCCTTTCTTGGAAAGTTTGTTTGTGGTGGTTGACTTAATTTACATCCCTCTCAAAATTTTAAAATATCATCTTTGATTTTAAGCTATTTCTGTTCTAATTTCTTCATAATTGTAGTAAACGTGCTTCATAACGGTAGTTACAGTAAATGTAAAAACAGCTATTCCTTTAATATGGGATAACAGTTTTTAAACCGTTTTTTGTATAGCAGGTCTTTTAGTGAATATATTTTACAAGCTCGTTATAAAAAAAATAAACTAATTGTAACTGATTGTAGTAAAATAAACTGATTGATTCGTATTGTATTCTTACATTTATATGTAAGAATACAATACGAAACAATCAGTTTATTTTCAATCATTTTAACAACCCTAAGAATGTCCACCTTTCAACTTAAGTATAAATGTTCCATTGTAATCTACTTTGATTAATTTTCAAAATAAGATAGTATACCAGATTGAATCTCAAAGCAACCAAATTAATTAGTTTTAATAAAATTAAGGATTACCACATCATATCTAACGAAGTGAATTGCTCTTCTTTTTTTTTGTTTGGTAATGAATTTTGATTAAGTGAAAACAATGATATAAACTTTATGTGTGTGTGGCATTATATTTTAATTAAATTACTTTACCAATGACATAAAATTTTATAGCAATATTGTAAGGAATATCATATATATATATATATATATATATATATATATATATATATATATATATATATATATATATATAGATAGATAGATAAATAGATAGATAGATATATTAGCCCAAGAGCTCTTAAAGTTTTTAAATTTTTAACACAAACTTTTATCAAATTATTTTCATTATATGTATATATGTTAATCACTTTAAAATAATTTAGTAAGCAAAAAAGAAAATTCACTTTATTGACAAAAAATTCTACTTTTTAAAATTATGAGCGTAAATTATGCTGATTCTTTCATAGATGGTATTTCCGTGAACACGGAAAAAATATGAAATCTGATAATATTTTTTGTCTTATTTAATCATATATATATACGACGTTTCTATAACTTATCTCAAAATGCAGTTAAATTTAATCCTTATTGAAACAGATGTGATTTTAATGTTACACTTACTCAACCAAAATCATTTCTCTGTCATTTAGAAGTTGTCGAAATAATTCTGATTGATGTTCTGATAAAATCACTGCGGAATTCATGGCATCGGAGTTTCATCTTCTCCATTGTCGACCGTAATCTCAGTTACGTTTATGTAAATGAAGTCATATATGATATGAGAAAACTCATTAACTTTCTTCATAAAATATATTTATTAATCATTATAAATTTGCTTAAATCTATTTTAATATTAATGTTATTGATTGTTCGTCTTCATGAGGGGAAATGGGTGAAATTATTTTTTGAAGTTACTACAATGTAAAAAAAAATTTCTTTTATTTATTTTATAAAAAGAAATTCAGTATACTCGATCCATATTAAGTATGATTGCATTAAAAAAGTTGTATATTCTAAATGTTTTATATTTTATGTCCTTTTTCTTTTAGAGTATTATGGAAAAGAAGATAGCTTGATTGTGATTTATAATCATAAAGAGATATTTTGTGTGGTGTTATTTAGATTTGAAAAAATGATAAGCAGAAATGAACGTAAAGAAAAGCAAATTTAAGAAAAACTTCGAATCATATTTCAAAAGTTTTTATTCAATGAAATATTTTTAACGGGAGTAAATCATTAAATACATTGCTTAATAAACTAGAAAAGTACAATACTTTAAAGAATCTAGGTAAATATTCACACTATTAAGAAAATATTAAAATGTATATATATACCTTAAGTCTCTTAAAAGAAAAGAGGAAAAAAAACTGCATAAACACAATTCATCGTTCATGATGCCAAAATCCAGAAAAGGGATATAAATGCAGAAACGATGATTTCAAGACATTTTTCCTGCCTTTTTTTGTACAATAGAAATTCTCTGTTTCTGATTTGAGACAAGGTGAGTTGAAAATACCAGGACGATGTAATTGACTGAAATTGTACCCATTTATTATCAGGTGGAATTGAATTCGACAAAACATAAAACATTGAATCAGATATTAATAGATGGAGCAAAAAACGTTATTTCAAACTTCTATTGATGCCAAGATCGTCTCTCCATTACGATTGTAAATAGTGATTGTGCTACATTTTGTTTAATTTTTGGTCCAAACAGAACAGGCATTGCTCTTATGCAATACCTGAACTCGTGCAAAAACTCATTTTTAGCTACAAGCTGAAGAAGTTGATACTATGCCACTTTAAATCGAAATGCGTAAAGCGTGCAAGAGCACACAACACGAGGGATTGCCCTCAGGATAGAGCAGAATCCCCCAAATGTTCAAACTGCCTGGGTGAACTCCCTGCTTATTATAAAGGCTGTCCTAAATTACAGAAACCAAAGACAGCAAAAATCATAAAAACCAACATGGAAATAAAAAATAATAATGATATTGTGAGACCTGGAGTCTCGTACGTGAGGGCTACTTCCCCCACCCCACTCAAGATACAGATCAAACTCCTCTGTTGGCTACTTCAGATTTACAAAAAGATTTTTCAGAAATTATCTGCTTAATTAATGATATTTTTAAAGGTATAACTATTAAACAGCTAATAAAAGAAATTAAGTCCCCTATGGACAAACTATTTAAACTAATACAATACTTCCAAGACTTGGAATAATTTAACTTATCTGTGATGTGTTACTATTTCTATAATTAATATAATAACTTCCTATCACTATTACCTATTTAAATCAATATTTTATATATATATATATATATATATATATATATATATATATATATATATATATATATATATATATATATATATATATATATATATATATATATATATATATTAAACCTTCTATCAATATTTTATTTAAAATTAATTCTTTAACTCAAGATTTCGAACAACTTAAAATTTTAACTAAGCTCCTCCCACTCAATGATATGCCAGTCAGTCACAGCTATTGCTCACCAGGTTATTTCCAGCTCCAGATGAGGGTGGAGTCCTACGGACCTAGGTACCTCGTGAAAGTCGGCGCAGACAGCCAAAATTGGGCTAAGTTGATACAAAATGAACTAAAATAAATGAAATCAAATTTATCCAAATAGTCAATCAGGGATAGATCAAATATATGTACATATTTCCCCCAATTTATTTCGTTAAGCTCAAAGATATAATAAGATAGGCAGGCTATAAACAATGAGACAAGATATGAAAGTATTGGAGTCGACAGAATGTTTCAATGAATTTCGAATCAATTTGGAGTGTTATACAAGACGAATTTTAATCCTTTGAATGAAATGATTCTAGAAAAAAAAACCGAAATTTATGTGTGTATACTCTTAATACAGATATTATGGAATTGTGCTCTGCGTTAGAGAATCTGCAAACGTAAATATATCAGTATTATTCACTATATTACGATTCGTATGGTATGCAACACTTGTATATCTTTAAAATGGAAATTTCATGGATATTTTGAATGTTTATTATAAAAAAAATATTAAAGCCTATGTCAAATTTTACACAGCAAACATTGATTATTTTTATCTTTCAAAGAATGATACTGCCAGTCCACACTCATATTGCTCGCTTTGTGAAAGACATAAAGATAAAACAAGACAGCTTATGGAGTTCTCAGTAAGCTCTTTCAATCTTAATACTATAAAGTAGATATGAGACTATTCAATTGATTTGTTATTGGGAACTACAATTAAAATTTTTTTTGTTCCTGGATTTGAAGATTGCATCAATTCAAAAGTGGAGTGTTCTACAAATTCTAATAAACAACCTAGCCATGTAAAACAGGTACATTACAATCTTGTATGTGCAATGAGACTTGCCAGATAAAAAATCTTAAATTATTTCAAATATTTACCATTCTTAAAAATTAAATTTACAAACAAATGTTCGATATTACATTTTTATTACTAGAGTTTTTATTTTAAAATGCATAGCTGTTCCATTTTTCTTTTTGCAACCTACCTTAATTTTTTGAATAGTGCACTTTTAAAGTAACTATTTTTATATAACAAAATTTTAAAACTTTTATGACATTTATGAGAGTTTTATATCTTTTTTTTACGCTTACAGTTATTTATTTGCTATACCAAGAAAGAATGCAGGTTGGAGAACGATATTTAGTGGACTCGTGCATAGAAAGGAAAAAACAATATTGAAATTTCAGGACGATTATAATTTTAAAAGCCGAAAAACCAGTATTATGAGCAACCGCTCTTGACAGTAATAATAGCAGTTAAGAGAATTCCACTATACTCACTAACTATTATAAAGATAAAATGTTGGAGAACTAATCACTTGGCATCCCCTGAATACATATTTTTAATTTTTTGATGGATAAAAAAACATGCGTTAGATAACAATTGAAAATGATTATATCAACGAAGTAACCTTCGCTGATATAAATAACCTCCGTAGAAATAGAGACAATATATGGTCACTCATTATCATGTGGAAACTTAAGTCTATGAGAATTATGCATATAAAGAAGAGCTATGGTTCATAATATATATATATATATATATATATATATATATATATATATATATATATATATATATATATATATATATATCGTGATATTTTTATTATAAACTATTCCTATTTATTTAGAAATAATTTCGTTTTTATAAATGGAATAATTTGAAAAATTGTTGGAAATTTTAAAAGTGATGGAAAATTTTTGAAAAATTCTCATAAAATACAATAAATTATTCAAGGTCTTTATTTTTCAATCATAAACAAAAATTATCGGCAGTAATCTTACATTTCTATTATGTTTTCTACACTCGTGTCCATAAATTAAGGATCATGCAAGTTCAAGCAAAGAAAGAGACAGAAACAAAACAAATGTGACTTATTTGTAAAGTCCATTTATTAAACGAAAGGTAAAGAGCAAAAACGATACTATATGTTTGACATTATTAATAAAAATTGCGATTTTTATGGAGCTAATTTAAAAAAAGAACCTAATTACATAAACCAATATAACAAGGTAGGTATGATGGGTACTACATAATATGCCCCTCAGACGATGCAATACCGGCAACATTCCTAGACGATGAATACGATGCAACATTCCTAGACGTACAACACCTAGGCATGCTGAGTATCAAATTTTCGATCTGATCTTGGTGAAATATTACGCCACTGATCAAACAATACTCTCCGAAGTTCCGGTAGACGTTAAGGAAGGGGTTTTCGGCCAAACATGCCCCACACATGTTCTATTGGATTCTTCAAGTCCGGTGAGTATGCTGGCCAGTCCATGCGGATGATATCCTCCAATTGAAGGCATTCGTCTACAATGTTTAAACTGTGAGGACGGGTGTTGTCACTCATAAACAGAAATTCTGCACCTATGGCGACCCGAAACAAACTTACATGTTGTTCCAGAATAACATCTCGATAAATGTGGCCTGTCATGGTTACATTCTGAACATGCAGGTTAGTCTGGAACCCAGAATAATTCCTTCCCGAACGTGCAATCCTGCACCACCGTAATTGTGTCGTAGAATGGTGTTCTCTTGGTGGTAACAGGTACTTGGACCTCTCCATATGAAAGTCAAGTGAGAATCAAACTGATGGTTAAACTTGGACTCGTCGAAAAACATCACACAAGACCACTGTTACGATGTCCATAATGCAGGCTCTCTACTCCAGACTAGACACAGGCGACAGTCAGTTGTGGTAAATTTAACACATCTGGCAAGCCTACAAGCATATAGACCGATGTGCTCTAAGTGTCTGTACACGGTCTGCTTTGAAACTGTCGTGCCGGTAGCTGAAGAAAGTTGACGAGACAGGTCTGATGCTGTGCTTCGACTGTTTCTTTTGGCAGTAACTGCCAAATACCGGTCCTCATTCAGCGTTGTAACTCGTTGGCGGCCTGTGCTATAACATCAACTCTGGCTACCATCATCTTGGAAACGTTGCCAAAGTCTGGAGATGACATATAGGGCGATTCCCAGTTCCTCGGATATTTCCAGCTAGGTACATTCACATTCAAGACGGCCGATAATTCTACCACGTATAAGACATCATCCAAATGTTTTCTTTGTACCTTAACTATGCGATTATTGCACTGAAAGGCTTTTAAAGAGCTTTTGTACAATTTTACTTCTATGCAACCATTCCTTATATATTCCTTTCTTACACTCTTGTCATTGTGACGTACTATCGGCGCCATCTGGTGGTTTCTCGTAATTTGCATATTATTCTTCAAGATGTGTGTGATAATTCTATACATGCGAAATTTTTATTTTAGAGTTTAATTTCTGTGTGATTCTAAATTATCCTTAACTTATAGACATAAGTGGTGTTTCATTTTATATTATTTGTGTGATAATCATAACGACGATATTAATAGCAAGGAAGTGAATTTCCTCGTAATTTCATCAATTTTAGTTATAGCCTAATGATTACGCTGAAAAGAATTACATTTTAAATGATAATTAATTTGCGTTCTTATCATATTTTATAGTAATATTTTTGAAATAACAATAATTGTATTTAATAAAAACTATAAAAGTGATAAAGTTCAAATTTTATTAATTAAATTTTTTGATTAAGCATCTGTTTTCGACTTTATTTATCTTAATAATTATCACATGAATATACTACTTTCCTTTAAAATCATTAAAGTAAATTTTATTATGAAATTAGTCAAGATACAACATTACTGCATATTGTAACAACTATTACATCTAATATCATTAAAATAATATTATTGGAAAATTAGTACCTCATAGAGACGTACTAAAGACGACTGCAAAAACGTGTTTAGTTGATGTGAATCATAAGTCGGCGAAAACATTTTGTGAGAACATTTAATGGTGAACTAATTAAACATAATGAAGATTTTTTAATGTTTACGGGAGTAATTTAAATGCGTTCCATTTATAAAATCCTTAAAAGTAAGTTTTTTTTAATCTCAGTTTCGTGCTAAAAGCTTATTCCTTAAATGTTTTATCTAATGTACCATATACAAAATACTGTTAATAAACTGTTGTTTGAAAATATCTCTTCGAAATAAATTTTATAAATTAAAAATTCTAGAAAACTTAGATTTGAGCTTGGGCTTCAATTTGAATATATAACTTCGTATTAATTAATTAAAATTTTGTATTTAAGGGTAAGTATTAGTCCCATATAAAATTTTTTCAAAAAGAATCTAAGAAAAACATACAAAAAGAGAGATGATATCTGACTCCATATAGATAATAGAGGAATGTCTAAAGTAATGTTTTTAGCATCTTCATCATTAGAGTATGGACAAATTTTTATTGGATAATGTGTGAGGCTTATATTCGCTTATTAACGTGATCTAAAAGGGGGAATTACGGAATTTTCAATATGCCATTAAAGATGAATGCACACGTAAAACCAAAGTAGCATCACCAAGTTTTTAATAATACCCCAGACTAAACAAACAAACATAGAAACAATATTATGCAGAAGAAACAATTCCACACTATTAAACCATGTGGATTCTCTAAGGAGAAATAATATACATCTGAATAATAAGAAATTTAAAAAGATTCTTTGTGAAAAGTTCCATAATTAAATATTGAGCAAGGCTCATAAGCCCCTCTAGTTGACAAAAAAGCTTTGTTTTCTATAATTACTCCACCTTTATTATTTCTACAAATTCGAAAAATCAAATTAGATTAGATTTTTACTCTTTTTAAAGATCATTTTGTAAACAGAAAAATTCTATTGAAACACAGAATTTAAATAAAAGTACTAAAGTTACTTCAATTAAAGAGTGTTTTTACCACCATTTTCTAATAAACGGCAATTTTTTTTATACTAATAGAATTATAAGAAAATTTTAAAAATAAATAATTGAAAACAATTTTATGGATTAAATCAAAAAAAGTGCTGTTGTCGTGCTAGGCAGGCATTAAGGGGTGCAATGCGCCACTTTTCCAACTGAATCATATTTAGGTGTGGAGTCCGATTTTCTCAGTACACACATGCCATAGGTATCTATGTTTGCAGGGTAGACGCTACCATTCACAACCCATTCATACAAAGAAAGGAAAAATACAGGACAGACAGAGAAAAAAGCACATCCATGCCTCAACCGGGATTCGAACCCAGGACCTCCCTATCCGCAGTCAGGCACGCTGATCGCTAGACAAGTTGGACAGCAAATAAGGTTTTAATATTTGGTTAAGACTTGTGAAAAAACCTTTATAATAGAAGGTATTTTGAATATTTTAATTGGATTTGTTTTTCAAAAATGTTATTCATGTTTTAAATGAACCAAATAGCTTTTTTCTGTAAAAATTATAAATCTAACTATAGTTAAATATTTAAAAAATCGTGATGCATATCAAAGTATTTGACACATTGTTTTCAGCAAATAAAATAAAGCGTTTCTGCAACATTTCAATCAATTATTATAATTTTTTAACTTTTATTTTTTAAATTTCATAATGCACTCTTTGCCACAAGTAAATGAAGGCGAAATAATTTTCTTTTACAAAAGAGCAATCTCACATATATGTACTTATAAAAGCTTTTAAAAAATATATTTGCCAAAATCACATTTATTATAACTGAGTGTATGAATGCCTATGTGTAAGCTTATTTTTTTATAAAATTACATAAAAACTATCGTAAATATTAATACTTGTCCTTATTCCAACGAAAAACAAAATTTTGATATTTTTCATTAAATGCGCATTTATAATTTATTATTATATTATAAATATTTCGCTAAGAACTACTTCACCCTTCTCTGAATAGAATAGTATTGATGAAAGTAGTATTAGAAAAATATTTTACATCAAAATTACTTCACTTTGCTTCACAATATTGAAGTAAAAACACTCACTCGGAACCAATATTGGTTGAGAGTTTATTCCTTCAAATAACTCTGCATTCTTCATGAATCTGTGGTTTGAACTTACATTTCCCTGAATAAAGTCACACGCTTCAGAATTACCAGGACATGTTGCATCTCTACGAGAAACTTGGTAAAGGGGAAAATATTTTCAATCAAACCAGATGTCGTTGAGATGTGTATTCAATGGCATATGTACAACCATCATTTCAGGAAATTGTGATTAAGTACGGTGATTTTCAGTGTATGTTGGCAACATTTTTTCTTCCCATTATCATTAAAATATGAATATGGCAATCACGATGATGCATTTATAAGTGAAGATAGGTCATTTTTGTTTTCAGGTTTGTTGCTGATCACATCATTTATGACGCTGTTTTTCATGATGAAGGATCAAGGTTTGGCAATGTACAGACAACTGATGGTGAATTCTGATGTTACCTTGTCAAACTGCAATAGCAGGTATTTGTCACTTACGAATAATTAATTCCTTTTGTCGAATCATAATTCTTCTCGTAACTGTATGGCTCCTTAATGTCCTGCAGACGTTTCACAGTGCTCAGAACCACATCCGGAAAATTTAAATTCGAAAAGGTAATATTAGGACTGAAGTAGGGGAACTTTAATGAAATTTTCTAGCATACTTTAATGAAAATGTGACTACAAAACACATCTGTGGATCTTGTGGATCTGATTCTCAACTCCGGCTTGACTGTTTGTAGCGTTTTCGGAATTCACTTTAAAACGCAAATACAAGCCAATCTTCGTCTGCACAAAGTGGCCGTCTGCATAAAATTGAACCAAATCAAAATTTCATTTCAATGAAGTATGAAAAAAGATCTGTACAAGATATAATTCATTTCAAAACAAATCAATCTTTATAAATAACTAAATTCAATAACAAAATATATCAACATAAAAGAACAGCTTAATGTTTTTGCCAATAAATAATGTACCCAATATGATACTCGATGTTTACAGAGGCAGATAAAATATAACATTAATGAAAGTGGCCCATACTGCTCTAATTTTCATTAAACATAACATGTGAATGGAATCTGATATCCCTTTAATATTTTTATAAATGGCTACTTATATATAACATTTACTTAATATATTACTAAATGGCTCTTCAAATTGAGAATGCAATGAGTTGAAAATTTAATTTAACGGAAGATTTTCTTAATAAAAAAGCCTATGCATTATTAATTTTTTTTAAAGTTTTATAATCTTTTCATTGGCGTTAATGTTTAGAGGAAAAGAATCCAGTTCACCCATAAACCTCGTTACTTGTTATAATTAAAAGCTATTGGTTTCTTGTTTAACGGTAATTTTTTTCAACATATTCTGCAGGATACTGAGTTATTCTGCAGGTATAAATAAAAGTTAAAATGTATTTCAAAGTACTGTGAACACCTAAGAACTCTAAGAAGAATTTGAATCGGGAACTAATAAACTGAACACAAGATCGCTATCGATTTGACTTCCATCTCAGTTAAGAAATGATAGAATATGTTGTTCTCAATCTTTAATGGCACAAGAAAAACCGAAGACAAAATAAAATGGAAAAAATTAGAATATACGTCATTAAATATGTTCAAAACGTATTTGGAACATCAATATTTAACAATTTCTTCCTTATATTCAAAATCCATTTTTTTCACAAATAGTTTTTACTTCCAAGTTTTGAAAAAAATTTTTAAACGATTACATTTCTAATTTCTCTTAATTATGAATTAGGTATGAAGTAGTCAAACTAATTAAATATAATTCATACATTTCAAGTTAACTAAGCAAAATTTATTCGAAGGTATTCATAATTAACTAAATTTAAGCCTAATGAAATCGACTCTTAAATAAAGGGAAGTAGTTCTTTACTAAGCCATGTTTTACTGAAGCAAGCAGCATTGATTCGGTCTCATTAAAATAAAACTTCGTAAAATTCATTGGTCTTAACGCCTTAGTGGTCGCATTCTCCTAACATATGCGGTTATTAATGAGCATTCATTTTATCGTTAATACTTTATTCCAAGTTAATTGGAAAAGTAATTATACCTTTTAAAGTTTAAATGAATTTTCAATAATACTATTTAAATGAGAAACATTGAAGAGGTACGCTCTAAATTTCATGGATTTTTTTGGAGTACTTTAAATTCGATTTCAGTTTAATGCAAAAAAATGAAATTTTACTATGCAAATTTAAACTGCTTAAGCGATTACTTCTTTTGAAATTTAGTAAATGTTTAAATTGTTTAATAAAAGTTGACCAGAGATTAAAAAGGAAATTTCTTTTTAATAAATTTGTTTCCATTATATACAGTTAAAAATATTTCGTGGAACTCTATAAAGTAATAAAGAAGAAAAATATAGGAGGGATTAGATGCTTAAAGAGAAAAACCATTTCACTTGATTTTTATGACTGTAATTTTATGTATTTGACGTGTATTTACCTGATTTGAAGAATCATTTTATCATTTTAAAGAAAGATTTCTTCTTCAAAAAATATTTTTATAATATATTAAATGCTGATTTAATTAACTTTTAAGAACCTATATTTTTGTAATCGAAGTCCAATATACACATTAAACATTTTTTATTTCCCATAATAAATAGGTAAAATTCCATTTACATAATTAATGGTTAAAATTAAAAGTTAGTGTAGGGGATTTTAAACATTCATCCTCAAAATGGGCAGTCGAGTCACATTAATATGACCATCGGTCAAATTTTATAATAACCACTTTTTGAAGCTGCTGCGACACTCCTAAGAAGAAAGTTAATTAAGTTCCTGAAAGTGTTCTCTGGGATGTTAAACCATGCCAACTCCAGCACCATAAGCAGCTGTGCTATAGCTGTTGAGGCTCCATGCCGCGAACAACCCGATTGAGATGGTTCAACAGATTCTCAATTGGGCTTAAGTCAGGTGAGTTTACTGGCCAGGGGAGAGCGGTAAATTCATTTTGGAGCTCTTGAGACAGAGCACGTACTCTGTCAACTATATGACACCTCGCATTATCCTGCTGGTAGATGCCATTATCTTGAGGCAAGGCAACTCGCATATTGAGGTGAACATGATCCAAAAGGATAGATGCGGGCTAGATTAATCCATCGTGCCTTTTACAATGAGTGAACTCAGAGAATGCCGAAAAAACATTCCCCAGACCATACTGTTTCAGCCTGTACCGTAGGTTTTACGTCGTATTCGGTAACCTCCACCTGTCCAATGGAGAATAAAATGTGATTCATCGGAAAATTTTATTTGAAACTACTCAGTGGACTTCAAGTTTCAATATTCGCTTGAAAATTCTAGCCTTCGTAGCTGATGAACAGTAGTCAGCATAAATGCATGAACCTAACGTCTGCTTCGTAAGCGCAGACGTAGCAACATTCACTGAACAGCAATTTGAGATACACTGTTGGTAGTCTCTTGGTTCCTCTGAGCTATCAATTGCTCAACGGTAATGCATTCATCCGAATGCATCTCAGGAGCCGTCGTTCACATTTAATATCTATGGATCGTAGTGCGCTACATTTGTCACTTCACTGTTTTTGTACAGTACTATTTTGCCATGCTTTAAACATGGTACACTTTTAGAAGCATAATTTTACCATGGCAGCATACGAGTTGTTCGCAAGCTAGGTAGTTGGGAAAATTCTTCCACCTTGGATCGAAAGCCAATTACCATGCGTTTTGAACATCGGAGAACTGAGCTATTTCTCAATTACACCTACGATCCATATACGCAGAATTGCATTGTGCTGTCACCTGCTTTCTGTGATAGATTATTTAACATTGACGCCGAAATTTCGTGGTGGTCACATTAACGAGACTGGACAGTGTAAATACGGTTTACGCATTACTTTGTCGGAAAGTGGGATATTCAAAAGTTTTGGCAAGTATTTATCTCCAAGAGTACCATAAAAATCAGAAAACCAAAAGCTGTATGTAATCAATAATAGTAGGCTATAAATCTAATACTTCCCATTTTGAAAGGTGTGGCCCTTTCCGGATTTTTTATCACCACTTATGTATAACATTATATATATATATATATATATATATATATATATATATATATATATATATATATATATATATATATATATATATATATATATATATATATATATATATAGCATTTGAAAAGTTTGCTAATTAATATGCATATTTGGAAATTTTAACGAGCTTCGATCAGGAATTCTGCTTTGGTCAAGAAATACGAATTTACCAATTTCCATCCATCTGACAAACGATCATAAACTGATCAAAATTCTTCTATATTGATTAGTTGATCTCACGTATTTTTCTCAAAAATGTTTAGGTCAATCATGAAAATTTCTATTTAAGATATGCGATACTTGAATGGAGTTGATGGGCAGGAAGACAAGTAACGACGTGTGAATCTATCTTCCTTTTATTCTCCAGCGTAATTTCTGAAATAGCATTCACTTCCAAAATTTATGCAACCAAAAACAAATGTTGATTTTCAGAAGCCAGTCTGAACTCGATAAGTTAAAATTCGCTGCAGAGGTTAATGGAAATAGACAAAAACAGAATCGAGTCGGGAAATATGAAAAAAGTAATTGTGTAAGAAGTCAGACTTTTGTAAGAGTACAGGAATAAACTTGTAAATGGATGCAAACGAGTTTAGAATGTTGGTCTTATTTGTTTCTGAGAATAATGTGTTTCTAGCCTTCTGGAAAATTATCAGACAGACTCCAAGCACTGACGTACCATCGAACGCATTGAAATATGGCAATCAATTGTAGAATCTACTGGTTTATCGTCTTTCTAATAGTTCACGCTTATTAGGAAAACTTCACACTACCAAATAATTGTCCAAAGACTTAAGTTTAGCCAACGATCTTTATAGAAAATTGATATAAAGTTTTATTGAAAGCAAATTTAATCAAAGAGTGACCTATATATGTGTGATATCTGTGATTTCAGCAATCTTGGTAAGATAATATCGGCCATTAATATGTTTAGAGGTCTACACATTTAGGGATAATGCGAATAAATAAAACAAATTTGTATTATTCTATCTCTGCCTAGCGGAATTTATTAAAAATGTTACTACAATGTCAATTGCACTATGGCTTGTTGAAACAAAGTTATATTCACAGAAAAGTTGTTATTTGGATTTTCAAGTTGATAAGAAATGTATACCATTCTAAAGATCATAGGACATAAGCAATATACTTCAGAATATCACATATTTCTATAAGAAAGATATGAATCTCGTTTTATGAGACATTAATCTACATATCTATATGGGAAGGTTTGTGATGGCTGTAATATATAGGGATGAACTCTTAAGCTTCATTTTAAGATTAACTAGAGAAGATGCTTCTATTTTCATGTTAGTGAACGATAATACACGTCCCTTTGAGCTTACCATTTTCAATGACAATCTTAAAAATAAGTTATTTTGCAGATGGAATAACTGAAGGAATCAATTCACTAGAATTCTTTTTAAAATCACTGAGATACCTCTGTTCTCTATACAATTTTCTCAATTTCTGTTATTTTCACAGACTACAAAGCTGTTTTACTAGAAGAGTTGCGATTAATTTATTCCATGTTGGTCGACTACCTCATACTAAAGATATGATCAAATGATTTTAGATTTAATTTTAGAAACAACTCTGCTTCTTTCATTGTTCTGTTCCTTTTACCAGTAATCTTACACCAAACGACTGAATTGAGATGTAAAATAGTGAGGGTGTGATAAAAATGTAAAATATATGAGAAGAGTTGATAGAACAACTGTTTTCAAAAACAGGAATTACACTTTTATTAGTACATACTCTGTTTAATAGTGCATACAGATATATATATTCTAGTGTACGAGATGTTATTTCTTACGGGGCAAAAAAGCATCTTTGAACATACTATATACCGTCTTTAAAAATATGGATAAAATTGATGTCTCTGAATCTGATGCGGGGGAGGCACAGGTTGGATTATTATTAAATTACATTTTGTGAAAATAGTACGAGATGTTATCTCATACGGCAACAAACCAAACTCTGAACACACTATATACTGGTTTAAAAAATATGGACAAAATTGATGACTCTGAAGACTATAGTACGAGATGTTATCTCTTATGGCAACAAGCCATCTCTGAACATACTATATATAGCTTTAAAAAATAAGGATAAATTTGATGACTCTGAATCTGATGAGGTGGGGGAGGCAGACTAGATTATTATTCATTACATTTTATGACAATTTTCTACCACGACAATCTCAGGATCACGTAGTTATCTGTACCTGACTGAGATTCTATATATCTTGTTAACTTTTCCTTGCCAAAGTTAAATTACTAGATATTTCACAAGTTGACACATATGCCAGTCAGGACAGCGATAGTCTGGTTGCTTAGGGAGTCGTTCTCATTATCAGAAGGTAGTGAGCTTGAATCCTGTCTTAGCCAAAGATCCGTTGTTTTTGCTGAAGACGGTTAAGACACGCAAAAACTGGGCGTAGTCTCAATGTTCTCCAATTGAAATGATACCTCTGGGGTGGCAAGCCATGTATTGAGAGTCTACTGTTTGGTCCATGCTTCAAATTCACAAATACTCCGTCTGGATACTTCTATCTAACTGGTAGAACCCAATTCTGGGTTATGTATAGGGAAGGGTGCAACAACAATATGTGCCAATCAAATTTTCCAATTCCAAATGATTTCTTTTTGGAAAGAGCAGATCAAAACTTCTAAAAGCATCATTGCCTCACCACAAAGAAAGATTTCACAAACTATAAGTTCATTTGTCAAAGATATATGTATCACAAAGCAATAAGTCTTAAGAAAAATCAGATTTAAAAACATTCACAATATTAAAAATAATTATTTTCTGCACTGTAGGAACAACATTTAAAACAGAAAAGCAATAGCTGGAGACAAAATAGGATCAGATGCACTATTATAAAATACACTATTGTGATTTAAGCAATCATATTTTAATAAGTATCACTCTTAAGCTTTATGTGTTTAGAAATTTTTATAGAGAAAATCAATTATATACGAAAATCAAGAAAGAAATGAAAAGAATTTTTTAAAGTAGCAACGATGAAACATAGAAAGGCAACAATATACAAATAAAAGTACTTTGAATTATGCATTTTTTCTCATTTTATTCAGTTTGATGTATAGCCTTGGACTCAGAAAAGCATGTTTGCCTTTTGAATATTTTACTAGCAAGTTCAATGGCGAATGATTCATTCATTCTTTGGTTGCGTGCGCGTCTTTTTAAACAAGATGTATGGAAGAAAGTATTTTATTTATCCTTCAACTATTCTTTCTACATAGAGGTATAAGTGTTTTGTATATACAGAAAACAAAAAACGAGAGCTGGGTAAAGGAAAATCTGCTATCTAGTGAAATAAAGTATAGTAAATGGAGCATGTTGCTGTTATAAAGTGAAGCAAAACACTTATTGAAATCAAAATAACGCAGAGTGGTGTTAAAAAATGCTTCAAAATATGATGTATTGAAGTTTGTAAAGAAATTGTTTCTTTTGAAGGATACTATTTATATCAGAGTCTCATTCTGGATGTGTAGTATATATAATGTGGTTTAAATATTACCGTTAAAATTACTCAATATTCACATGTTCTTAATCAGATTAGTAAAACTGGCATGAACCCGTACAAGGCATCATCATATTTTATGACGAACTGAGTTGAGAGGCTGATTAAGGGCTTAATTAAGTAATTTAGGACACCCTGCATAAGACAGTTAATAGTACAAGAAATTAAGCATAATGTGGAATGCAAAATGCTAAAAGCACTCATGCCCGCCAATGGTGACAAGGCAATGAATTTGAAATTAAATGACTCAATATTACAATTCCTTCACTAAATTAGTCCAGTAACAGAAGGGAAACTTTTCCGAAAACCTTATGTATAATTTGATTTAAAAAATAGCTGAGCTTATTTAATAGTTAGGACAGATTCTTCGTAGTGGAAAGTTTCTGATTTTTTAAAAAATAGTATTGTTTGTGTGCAGTTAAGAAACATTTTTGGAAATTTCTAAGTTTCTTTTTTTGTGACATATCACGCGGTTTGTTATGCATGGATGACCTTCTAAGAAAGTAAAGTACTGTGTTGTTGTTGTTACTTATGACACATGAACAAGACAAGCTCGCTAGCAGACGACTATGCGAAACTAAGTCAGATGAATGTGTCTTTCGTCTTAAATAGAGAAACCCGAAGGTGAAAGTAGAGCTTTGCTCAAAGATTCCTCCGATAGATGGCACCAACAAAGGATCCGTTTTCACAATTATTGACTTTGATCTGGGGGGGGAGGGAAGAAAATGAAAAAGCTGCAATGTCTGCCAAAAGCTTTACAATATCTTAAAACATATATCATCCACCAATTATCTTCGATTTAGATACAGTTAATTTGCTGAAAGAATGCAACATGTTAAAATACGTACACAAGATCAGTCAGTTTTTGGCGGAGGTATAAAGTTTATATTCTTCTAAAAATTTCAAAATAGATGGATGGCATTTTAAAGCTATTTTTAGACATGAAGATTAATTCGACTAGAAAATACGCTTGAAGTGAATAACAAACTACACTACAAATATCTACGCTTATGATTAGAGACAAAACTAAAATTGAAAAACTCGAACTTAAAAAGGATTAAATTCTGTAAAATGACCAGGTAAATTTTTGATAACGTGTTAGCAACTTTATTTGATATTATATAAAATTTAATCCGAACTATTTTAAAATTACAGACTTATAACCATTCAAAATGAAACGACAAAATGTCTAATTATTTCAGGGCACTTTCGAAAAGCATTCAGAAAATTCTCAGTTATTTCTCTTATAACATTTAAGGAAAGAATTTTTCCGGTCCAATTCTGAGCTGTCTTAAATCTCTAGGAAAATATCCGATAACTCAAATGTGAGATTTCAGAAATATATTTCATACGCAGAAATTTCTATGAAATTCTTGGCAGTTACAGTGACATTTCATGACAGCACATATTCAAATTCATCTTCTTTTATCATAGATATGTTATGAACCTTTAGACAATTAGAGAATACATTTTCCTCTCCTAATTTTCCACTCTTTATTAGTAACAATTCCGAGAGCAAAAATGAATAATTACTCGACAATTCCAAAATAGCTCTGATAAACATGTCATATTTATTTTTCCAGGAATATGATTATATTTGAGTAATACAGTTCTGTATTTAAGTTAGCGAAATATATACCTGTAAAGATATATTACAATTTCAGTCAAAATATTTCTTATAAAGATGATTGTTACTAGAAAAATTTAAGAGTTAGGAAAATTTTTATGCAAATAAAATTTAAAGTTAGCGTTATAGAATGAAATTAAATTTCGATTATGAATTAAAGACGAAATAATCGATATTACATTTTATTAAAAATAAACAATTCGTTATTATAAGAATAAATCCTACAGAAATGTGTATTAATTTTAAAAAATATAATATTGCTAAATACAATAATTTTAATAAAAATTTATTATTAATGATTATTTCTTTGAATGAGAGATAAACTTGAATGGATTAGTTAATCAAACTATGATAATTTTCTGCAAAAGACTGCTCATTAAAATGAAACTTGGAATTTAAAATATATTCCGAACCACTCCAGAGATCCAAATTCTTATTGGTAATCGAAATAACGAACAATTAAATCAAAGGTCAAAACATTAACTATTTGATTTGTTGCTTGGCTTACATGAAAAAATACAATGAATATTCTCATCTATTTATAAACCATTACTGATTGTTCCATTTTATTATGAAATTTTTACTTGATGACTTTGGCTTACCTTAGATATCTTTTAAATTATTAGTTAAAAGTGTTATTTCATCAGTAGAAATCAACTTTTTGCAAAGTGGTTAGTTGTTGCTATTTGTCAATGGTCAGCAAATTTAGTCCTAACTCGAATGTAGATTCTCATAATAGTTCTAAATCGAATTCAAAGTGTTGCTTCTGGTCTAAATCATCCTTGTGCAGAAAACATATCATATAAAGAAACAAACACGCTTCAAAGGAGCTGTAAAATTTATTAAGTCAAGTATTTTATTAATTTTTTGTAATATGTTAACACTGTAGTGATGAAAGCTTGTAACTGGAAAGCAATCACGTTCAAATAAATTAGTAATGAAAATTTGAAAGCAAACTTTTTATTCAGTTTATTCATTGAATTTTTTATCCTGGTTGAACATAAAATGGTTATTTAGAATGGATGAATTTCTACCAAATTGTTGAACGTTAGTTATGCAGTGAAGGTGTTTTTGTTTTTCCCAATACACCGCTAATCGGGAGGAATCGTGATGAAGGAATTTTAATAATTATGATTTTCAAAAAAAATGTTCACAGGTTAATTTCTAGCAACTGTTGAATAACAAGAGATAAGTACTGCATTTATTCTTTCAGCATGCTTGTAGGTTTCGAAGAGTGTTTGAGGATTTTTCAAGTCTTCAAATGTTCAACGCATGAATACAGCCCACAATCAATGAAATGTCAGTGTGAAGGACAATACGCAAATGATTTATCAATTACAAGACTATTGCAATACAGTACTTTACGATTTGAACTGGAGTAGCGGATAGTCAAACAGGAATTAAACCATTTATTTTTTTCACCTTATACCGCTTTCTGGGATAACTTTTCGCAGGTTGTAAGCTATATTTATGCACAGCAAGAGAAACAATTCAATGCATCCGACCTCTGTCAAATGCACATTAAACATAAATATCATGCTAATAATCCGTTGCTTAAATATTGTTGAAATCGAATAAATAAATAATCATGTCCTCAGAAATCATTTCTACCATTTGAATACGGATTCTTTCTAAAAATTAGAAACACAAAATTCATTAATATCTAAAAATCTCTATTAATATCTAAAATATATCAGTCCTCAAATTGCATTATGATTTTTTAAACTATATAATAAACTTTTCTTATTTTTTATTATACATACAAGTATATCATTATATTCCTGCAAGGATACTTTTGAAGCATATATTATAGCTTGATTTATTTTGAGCTCAACAAATGGGAATTCCTTTATAATTAAAACTAAAGACTGTGATAACCGATTAAAATCAGTGCTATCATTATGAATTATTTTATGGATACAGCTTAAGTATGATAAATAGTATCATCTTTCTGGTTTAAAAAATATAAATTGCATATAAACCCAAACTTTCTTGAAAAATGCCATATTTTATGGCAATGGCATTTTATAGGGTGAAAGTTTAATATTTCTCGTTACTTCACGTTACTAAATTGCTTAACATTCATTGTTTTTCACTTTCTGGATTAAATACTACTTAGACCTTCAGTTCAATATTTTTCGATTTCGAATCAATATATAGGCTTAGAGGTTTGTAGTAATTTGGAATCCAATTTAAATTCTAAGTACCGGTTCAGTGAGCTCGCAAACAACAAACATTGACCGATGGGACGCAAATAAACAAACAGATCATCAAATTCCAACCAATATATTTTACAGGGACATATTCCATTTTGACTGCTGTTCATTTCAATGGAAACACAAAGAGTGTCTAACACCAAAAAGTTTCAAAGGAAAATGCCGACTTCAAACTTTTCATTTTTTACCTATTTATCTTAGAAATGGAAATCAGCGATGAAATTATGAAAGTCCATAAAATTATTCAAATCATCTCAGAAAAGTATAGTTGGGCAAAAAGGACACTATTTTTCAATAAAGATGTAAAAATAAAAATCGTTAAACTTGGTTCTAGATTTGAAATTGCTTTAGTATTAAGTATATTAGTATATGTTTTCAACGGAGGAACAGATTTTGACTGACTTTTAAAATACTTAGAAAAAAATTCCATTAAAAATATTTTTGAATTTTACTTATCATTACATACTGTTTTCATTTATTTTTAATAATTCATATTAAATTTGATGTCACAAGAACAACTTGATTATTATCTAGTGTACAAAATATATATTTACGAGTTTAAGATCTCAAAATATTTCTATTATTTAAAACAAAGATTTTTAAATTGTCATATAACTACCTCGTTAATAAATGAGTCACACTGAGAATTCTTTAATTATTTCTTTATTCCTTAGTTTGGATTAAATTAAATCTATTTCGAAACAGAAGCTCTCACACAGAAACACATTTAACTTAGAATTTTACTATAAAATTTCATTCAACTTTTTATGTTATCTAATTGGCAAACTAATGATTTAAAGCTATTGTAAGGCATTTTAGTAATGACTGTATAATTGCTTTCAGGAAAACTTTTCATCCGTTTTGTTTTGCAGTACTATAAGTTTCAGTGGATTATATCCATGTGTTATAAAGGAAACAAACCCAGAAAACTCCCAAGCACACATCCAGACAAAAGTGCTCAGAGAAAAATAAGAAACTGTCTCTCGATGTTCAAGAAAGACAACGAATGTGATCTTTTGCTTAAAGGATCCTTGCCCAACCTGTAAGCCCAGATAAAGCCCAACTATCGAACCCTTTTCTAATTACATGATCTAAAACTAATTAGAAATGAAATTTTAAAAAACATCCAACATTTAAAATTTACTGTTATAAAAATAGGGTTAATTAGTACGTCTTTTATCAATGAAAATTTTATTATGATCACTTCTAAGTTAGCATGAAGAAATAAAATTTGCACTCTTAGATAATATTCTGAAACCAATGAGAAGAGATTATATTCATTATATTTTTATGCATTTTTATATTGTAAAAATTGAAAGAGTTCACACATTCCCATCTTGTATCAGGCTCAATATTATCCATAGTATTTTTTAACATCTAAAGACAAATGCCAACATTTTAAGCAACACAAATTTATAATAGCGCAGATTTTAACTAATATTGTAAACTTTCTAAACCGATGATTTCACATCTAATTTTCTAAAATCTTATGATTTAAAATTAGATGTTTATGTTATCAGATTATGTAAATTTTTTAAATTAATTTAGATGAATTATAATAGGTTAAATTATTTATCATTCTTCTCATTTAAGGATTAAAAATATATAAATACGTTGACTCATATCAATAATTTTGTCGTCATAAAAACGAATAAGTTTTTACAGTATTCACGGAGTTTTATTAGATTTAACAGAATGAGAGATTTGACGTTTGTAAATTTAACAGTATTTTAGATTATTTATATATATATTTGTATGTTTCTCCTAAGATATCGCATTTTCATGAAATAAAAAACATTAATAAATAAATGCTATATCTCGAATATAATAAAGAATATAAATATCATTTTTTTAAAACTAATTGAAGGGAAAACAAGAAAACACGTATAAAGGAGCAAATTTCGCTGTATTAACTAACTTAAAATACGATATTGAAATGAGAATATAAACATGAACAAACAGTAGAATATCAAGGAATCTACATAATGTTGTGTAATGTAATATGCGATTGTAACTTTAATGTAATCGTAAATCTATTTTTGATTTGTTTCAAATTTCATATATTTGACATTTAAAATTTTAAAAGTAAATATCTTTAAAGGGAAATCTAGAAATATTTTTGAAATACAGATACAGAAATATTTATATAAAGCTTTATTAATGTTTTAGGAAAGAATTTTTATATTTTTCAATTGACATACAATGACATTTAAAACTTTAAAATCTTGCTTATAAAAGGAAATTATGTGATTTTTATCTCAGGATGTACTCCATGGAGCTCTGAACACTAAGTTTTGAAAGGAAAAACTAGGTAACAAAATGAATATACTAATCGATAATACAGTACCTATGAATAACGTATTCTATAAAAATAGATCTAATTTAAATACCAAATAGTTCGTTCTTTCATTTCATTTTCACTTATTTTCTTGTTAGATAAAACAAGATTTCAGTCCAGAAAAAGGTAAACCCATTTTTTTTAACTTATGAAGAAATAAATGTCCATATGGACCATTACCTCTCTGATTACGATTCTGAGGTTTTTCAGTTACAGAAAATTAATTTCAGAAAATTTAGGAATTCACTTCTTTAGCAGTGTCTCATTATGTTCGTTATTTGGCTACCATTACAACCATTATCACACTGGATAGATTTTACGTCGTGGGTACCAATCTTATTTCCCTCTATAAATGTATATATTATTGCAGTTTCACCATGTTTATAAAATTAAAAAGAAAGAAAATATGACAAATTATAGTGTAAAAAGTTTTTTTTTTTTTTTTTTACAAATATAGCGCTAATTTAAGACATTTTGCAATCAAGTTAAAAGTAATTTGTGAATTATACAAAGCATCGCAGACTTTAAAAGCCATTAATATGTAATGTTTATTATTACATTAAATTAACCATTCTCAGTTAAAACTTTATGGCATGCCAATAATTAGAACAAGGGATATCAATAATTATTAATTAATTAATAAACAATAATTAGATTTTCTTTAAAATTAAACATAATGAAGTTTAGTTCTTTGCTTCTCGATAGTCATTTTTGCACATGAGACGGATAAGTATGTTCAACTGAAACCTGTTTCAAAGTCATTTCCGAAACGCTGCAAACAGCTCTTTAGCTGAGGGGGAATAAAATACAGGAACAGTTAAAAGTTAAATCTATGATGATTGTGCTGACTCTACACCTGTTTCCTGGGCCACCCCTCTTAATGAACAACTAAACAAAAATAATTTCTAACTTAGGATAATTAAGTAATTATACCATGTAAAAAAAATTTATATGCATTAATATTGTTGATTTTAATAGTAATTTTGTATAATATAAGAGTCATAAATTTATACATATTTATAGTTCAAATTTGAGATATGTATATTTTATACATAATAATAATTGAATAAAGATAACAATGAAATATTGTTTTAAATAAAGATCTACTAATTTATAAGTTTGCAATAAAAGATATAAGTATCACACTACTGGTTACATCAATGATAAAAAATTCTAATTCAAAAACTAAAAAGATTCTTTGGGTATAAAACTATCATATAAATGGAGCGACTTTGTATATGGAATTTTATATAAAGTTACACATTTCCTTTTCTCCATTAAATATAAAAATGCCTCAAGTTCAGTTTATTTTAGATGTAGAAACTTAAATTGCAAAGGATTATTCAAAAGATTTATCAACAAAGAAATAATTTTTTTTATTCATGAACTTTCATAAATTTTAAGGACAAAGTTCTTTTAAAAATTTTTGAAACTTTTAATTAATTAATTTATTTCTTCTTACCTGAATTAATTTGAATTACAATTTTAGAATATTTTTAATTCCTTGATGATGAATATAAAAGTAAATAACAATTAGAAATGCCTTTAATATTTTTGATGGTTGTTGCATTTTTGCACATGTGTTGTAAAGGATATTTTCTAGCTGTTTTTGGTCTTCTTCCTTGCGATATGTGAGCAGGCTTAACTATCTATCATACGTCTTCTGAAGGCAAGCCACAGCACATTTTAAATAACTTTTAACAATTTTCCGATCAGGATGTCTGTACTTGGTATTAAGGAATCCATCATGATAAATGAGAGGGCAATAAAGTCCGTCTCCCTTCATTCAACAATATCTAATATAGAGCCCAGAACTTTCAAAAATATGATCAAACTACTAGACCACATAAAGAGCAGTTTATTATTCAACCATCTGGTCTCTTTGGGCTTAACAGACTATTACTTGCTAGTTTCTGCTCATTATTTTAAAACAAAAGAATTTTAGTTTTAGCATGAGTGTGAATATAACCTTTTTTAATTGTTTTAATTTTTTAACTAAGGGTTTCAAAATATACTAAAACTAAGCAAATCTCTGAAAATCAGTTTTTTGTGTGAAAGTATCATTGAAAAATGTTTTATATGTTGCCCACATGAAGTATATACAACATTACTATACTAAAATATTTCAACAGAATTCATCCCCTGAAAATAATCATACACTTGGTATTAACTTATAAAATTTCTGTTTGTGTATTTTCTTCTTACTTAATTACTCATAAGGATCCTCTGAGGGCTGCTTTCCAGTCTTCTAATCTTTATTCTGAATAATTCATAGCGTAATTCAATACATTGTAAAACCATATACATGCAGAAAAGTACGATGGAAATAATACATTTTGTATTTTTCTAATGGGAAAATATACCCATGAAGGAAAATCTCCAAGTAAAAGAGCTCACTTTCAGACCATAAAAAATTGCAGATAATTTCTGTTGGTTTCCATATGTCTTTTTATTTAATATGCTATACGTAATAAATATGTATCAAAACATGGGAATTTTTTAAGAAGAAAGAAAGACAAGTCTCCTTAAGTGATTGAAATTTCAAAAGCCAGTATAATATTGAAAATTGAATAAATAAATATCAAAATGACATTTTGCCAATTGAGAATCCATTCAGAAGTCATTTCCTTTTTATTACATTAATATTCATAAATTTAATTATTGCAACAAATTAATAGTCTATAATTCGAAGTTTAAACACAATTATAAATTAAGCAGAATTTTTCCAGTTAACGTTTTAAACAATAAACCTATGACAGATAATTTAAAAATATTATTACATTTAGACCTTTGTAAGCAAATGACATTGTTTTGATTTTGCAAGCAAACCATATCAACTTAATAATTTCACAGAAAATAAATGACAGCAAATTATGAAACTAATAATAATATTTTCGTTGTTATATTTTGATTTGTTACTTAGTTTTAATGAATAAAATTAAAAAGAAGGAAAACACATTTTAACATGAAAAAGAACGAATATGTCTGAGATAAGATATGACAAGAGAGAAACCAGCACAAAATTCTAGAATTAAATGCAAATTGGAACTTAGCTTACTTATATTGTGGTATACAAGTAAAATATAATTTAAAAAGGGAATTATATTCTGTAATCTTGTTGTTAGAACTTAAAAAATTCACGTCTGTGAATATTATCATCAGCTTAAATCTTCATATATTCTGCATTTTGGTGATTAAAACATGTTTTTCTCCTCAAAATGAAAACATGGAAGTAAACAATATTCTGCAGTCTTCAAGCGCGGTCGTTTTAGGAAAATATTTTTTGTTCATGATTTTTTAGCGACAAACCGGCTTAAAATTTTAGGGTCCTACAAAGATAACTATTGTGTCCTTTTTCACTTAATACACTTGTAAATAAACAGCATTCATATATGAATTCAAAGGTTAGTAAAACTATAAACTCCCATGAGCTTGAATGTTTGCAGTCATTCGGAATATATTTTTAACTGTAACTGCTGAATAAGTAAGTGCAAAATCAGATCAATCAAGGAAAAACTATCCAAACTAGATTTATATGGTTCCCTTAAAAGAAAATTCTCCAGAAAATAAATATTAGTTTTTTTCTCTCATTCTTTGTTAATTAAATTTTTTCTTTTTTCATTAATTACGCAACCAATTTAAAAGTTTCTTAGTTTGTTGCTTAATGAATCAATTGTTTAAAAAAATTTTTTTAATAAATTTCCATTTAAATTAATGAACTCATTCTTCGAAACTATTTCTTACCATTTTATTACTTTTAAAAAGGCACAATTATTTACAAATATAATTTTAGTATTTACGTAAAAAATATTAGTCATTTGAAATAGTCTTTAAGTGCAATGTGCACTACAAAATTTCCATTTAAATACTCTAATATTTCTAATTTAAATTATTTATTGAATTTAAGAAAACTCAGCTATTATGAAACTATGAATTTAAGAAAGCTCATTGATTAAAGACTTACATTTGATACCTAAAATGTTCTTTCGAAGTTATTATGAAAATAATACCTCTATACCGAAAAAGCTGAAGATTTGGCCAGGGCAGTGCTCTATGCCTTTGGTCCCATATGACTTGTCTTTTTTTTCTCTTTACACTTATCACACGACAACAACAACATGGAATAAATAATTTCGGTTATAAGCAGATTATAATTTGTAGTTTCATACTAAAATAAGATACCAAGTATAATAAATTCAAATAACTATATATAATAATGGCAGTCCTTTGTACAAACGATAGTGAAGGAGAACTACAATAATGGGTCTTAAATTTACAATACAAGTTCAAATAATCTTACAGATGCTGTAGTCACATTAAAGGAAAAATATTTTGGAATAAGCAAAAGTTGAGATCTGCCCTACCATTAGGACATGAGGATCCCTGTGCGATGATATTTGTGTTAGCACAGATTGCGAGCTTGATGACTATTTTGTGGTCTTCACTGGACGATGCAGTATAGAGACAGACGGTGTCGCTAATGTGCCAGCGACAGAGGTTAATTGAAGAGTAGAATTATGTAACCTTTTAAGATGAGTCCCGGTCTGCAAGGCATCAAACTAATGGCTATATACATGTTTTGAGTCTCCGAAGAGAGAACACCCGTTTTCTTAAGTTGCATTTGATATCATCATATGAGCACAGCACCTATTGTGGTAGTATGGGCTGCTATAAGTACGTGACGTGCACATATTTAGTTCGTATAGACAGTAATCTGAAAAGCCATTGAAATATTTCTGACATCTTAAGGCCAATAATTGTGCTTTTAATTTGTAGCATGATAAACGTCATTTTTTAAATAAAATAATGGAAAATCATTCTATACATCGTGTTCTGACCTTCCTATACAGAAAAGGTATTAGAGTGTTGTCTTAAAATGAAAGGTTTCCAGGAGGTCTTCAACCAACGGAAAATATCTGTACATAGATTTCTAAGGGATTGGTCTATCACGTTATTTTTTTCCTTTTTTTCCGGTTGATAAAGTGTAGCATAAACTTGAAATAACGTGGAATGAGTTGCTAGCTTTTGCTTTTGCTATCCAAACCCAGATTTGTGTTTTTATGCATGGATTAATAACTTCGACTCAAATTAGGATAATTCTTGCAACAATCATTAAAAAATTTATGTCGACTTCCAGATAGTTGTAGAGTCAAAGAATTTAATTTTCATGCAATTTTTTTGGTTGATAAGCCATTTGCTTATTGTTCACTCACATGTCCACTGAATTGTTGAAACATAGAAAATTTTTCTCTTTACAGAATAACCTCCAAAATGATAGAAAGCATTACTTTGTTTAGAAAAAAACATGGAACAAGTTATCATCCATTTGGGAAAGAATTGTATGAAGGAAGCAGAATATGTGTTTGGGAAAGAATCTATCAGAGTTAACCCATAGATCTCATTAATCTGTTAAAATTCACCAATAAGAGAATATTTATACTGATGATATATTCTTATAAGTTCCTATGCTTTTGCCGTTACAGTCCACTGCGAGATGAAATCTTACTACAGGAATTGACAATTCATGGAAAGGCTTGACTGCACAAGTTTCGCATCTGGAGCGCATTTTGTCAACAAAAAGGAATCATGCGTATGGTGTAATCAGCACTGTCATTGGACTTGAATTCCTCTCTATATGTTTGGATTATTTTTAAAATATGAACAGTTGTTTTTAACTACAATTCAGATCCCTTAATGTGCTTACAACTGTTTTATAAAACAAACAATGCCCTTTTTCATCAAATAGAGGGCCTCATAATTAGCAGAATATTGCATTGCTATATGCTTAATATTGCTTCTCGAAGATATCCCATTTTATATTAAACATTACTACCGATTATTAATAATAAACAAAACACACAATTTGTTGCGTAAATTTCTCAACTTTTGAAACAACTATAAGCTGAATTCTAAAACATCATCATAGTCAGTCATATTATTTTTCATGTTATTGTATATGTTACTTTGTATTAAATGCTGTGGCACAAATTCATTCAATTCTATATTTTAATATTAATTATATTTTTATAATATGGAATTTGTTGCATTTTAATGTTCGTAAACATTTAAATAATGTTGTTTGATTCAGAGTGGTATGTTGTTGTCTGAAATTAAGTACGAATCTGAACAGTCTTTATGCGTGTGATCTTTCCTTATTTTACAAAATCGAGTTGGTTACTGTATTGCTAACTTTTCAATTAAATAATTCATAGGTTCAATTATTATTTTAGGAACGATATATCTAGTCATCTTCTCTCGGAATTCATTTTACATAGTATATTCTGATTCAACAAAGGTTTGCATATAAAAATAATCGTAAAGTAACAAACAATGAAAACTTTAACAGTTAAAACAATACAAAGCGTCATCGTAACACAAAAATTTGCCTTTAAATTATTTTATTTTTTGTAGTTATAATAACAAATGTTGTTGTTGTGGTGGTGTGACAAGTGCAAAAAGAAAAAAAAGGAAAGGTAAAAAAAAAGACAAGTCAAATGGGACCAAAGGCATGGAACATTGCCCTGGCCACATCTTCAGCTTTTTCGTTACAGAGGGTGTCATGGCAGCAGTTGGGATACATGCTGAAGAGGGTCGAGACAACAGAGATGCAGTTCAAGAGATGCTTCGGATCCAATGGAACTCCTGTGCAGTGCCTGCATTCTGAATATGTTCTAGATCCGTCGGGCATGATTTTCATTCTCCTCATTTGCCTAGTCAGCATTCTGCTGATGATAGAGGTGATACCACGGTCAAGATTAAGCTACGGTATGCACCCTTTTTTCCGTAGTCCCCCGCAGAGCTGATGTCTTGCGATGGCGTTTTCAATGAAGCAAGATAATAACAAATATATAGTTGTTTAAATCTACAAATATGTCACAAGATGGGTTGAAAATATTTTATATAGTGATAGTTTAAAAAATAATAAGAATCACAAATATTTCCCTTTTACTGGAGATTTGTTACTAAAACCAATATTTAAAAAAAAAATAACCGCAGATTAAAAACTGAACCTTTCAAACTAGATTTTTTAACTTTAAAACGTTTTATGAATACTTTCCCTTTTGATCTTTCTAATTTTACTGTATTTATACAGGGCATATAAAAAAGAGATTTTAAAATAATTTAAGAACAAAAAATATTTTTTAAAAAAACTCTTTCAAATTGTCACCAAATTTCAAGCAATAACAATAACAACAAGTTAATCTACTAATTTTTAGCATTTAAGAATGCATTTGAAATAGAAGAAAAGATATTAATACTTTCCGAGTTTGGCGATAAATTTCACAATTATTTTACAATATTATCCAAACCGTTTCTTAACTGCAGTCTGCTTAAGATGATGAAATTCCTAGAGCCTTAACATACTTATACAAAATACACATACTCATAAAAAAGGCAACAATCTTAAAATTAACTCTAAGAAGTGCTCTTATAAATATAAAATATGACAGGGATTGCATTTATAAAAACAATATAATTTTTAATGTAATTCACAATACATCCAAATTTTAACAGATAAACGCTTGATTTATTTCTTAATAATTCCAAAAATATCGGTTGTGAAGTCACTTTGAAAGCAAGATAAAGTTGGCAGTAATCCCAATATTCTCCTTCTATAATGATTTCTCAAACGCGAAAAAAGAAACTTTTATATAGGACGTCTCAAGGGTATTTTTGGTATAAATAACTGTAAAGTTCTATGAAATAATTCCCTAATGACCATCTACTTTAACTACTTTTCTTAGGGAAAAATTTATAGAAAAGACTTCGAAATAAATTTGCTGAAACATCTACTGTGAAATTTTATGAACATACGAATTTGTATGTTGAAGGACTTTTCCAATAAGTTTAGATTACCTTATTAAGTGATGGTAATGTATATTAGTAAGGTATAAAACTATATCAATGCTTTATTAATTTTTTTTAACTTTTGTAATTCATTATAATGTATATTTAAATAAAAAATTCTCACATAATTTAAAAAAAAAATTTAATAAATTAATGGAAAACACAATGCACTAATTTATAAACTCTCTATTACACCCTATTAATTCTGCCTATAGAGATACAACATCCTTCAATACTTCGTATATTAAAAAAAGAACTGCTTGTTATATTTTGTTGCCATTTTCGTTTGTTAAAAAACAGATTCTTTGTTCATAGATTTTTATTTATAATAATTAAAAATCAATATGATTAAAATTAAAATTACGATTATATTAGAATCTTTAGGAAATGATGTAAAAATAACAAATCTTAGTTATATAATTAAGGCAAATTCTAATTCTTCATAAATATGCATATGGATTCCAATTAAATGTTATATATTAATGTCTGAGTAAAACTTATTGTGTTAGCCTGTTCTTTACACATTTCCTGTACTTCTAAGAATAATATAATTTAGTATAAAATACACAAAAATTATTTATATTTTATAAAGATAAAATAGAAATAATACTGGATAATTAAATACGATGAATAATAAAATAACTAATTCTAAACTAGAATACCTAATCGAAAAGTAAGAAAACGAAGGAAATTTCGTTTTACATATATATCATGCATTTCTGGATTTAATGAATTTAATTAGCTTGCGCAATCCAGTATATTTTAAAATTCGTTTTAATATTTCTGGACATTAATCTTAAAAATTACTGACTTTTACTTCGTTGAACTTCGTATTATCTGACTTTCACTTTGCACGAAAATTTCTACTTGAAATTTTAATTACAATCAAATTCTTTTGAACTTACTTTTTGATTCAGCTAATTTCTTTAAAGATATATTTTATAAGTAAACATTATTTGACCATAGCCTTCCGTTTTAAGAGAAATCTTAACTAATATAAATATCCATGCTTTAAAAAGGAAACTGAAATTAAAGATAATATTTCAGTAAAGTAAACATTCAACTATCCGAATAAATTGAGGACGGATCTCAATTGGATGATCAAATATTCTGATAACTGTAATTTTTCAAAAAAGGTGTCTATTGTTACGATTGATATAGGTTGAAATTGGGAGAAAAATCTGCATATTTTTTTAAAAGAAAAAGAACTTCTAATCAATTGAATGAAAATGCAACATTTTTACATCGTAAGGTACTTATAAGTATTGTACATTAGTACATAATCTGCGCACAATACTGTAAATGAAAATCATTGTTTGCTGAACATCTCCGTGAGAAAAAGCTGTTTCACTGCCTTCCTCCGTTTTCGAGCAGGCAATTCGCACATCTCCTTGATAGTGAGAATTTACATATCGTCACCCTCTGATGTTCTATCCACTTCAAAACAGTTTCAAAGCCAGCAAATGCTTCATTAGCTGATGGTCCCGGGTCTGTTTCAGCTTGGACACTAAGGTCATCTTCTTAATCAACACTTTAAATAAGTTTATCATCATTCGCAATTTGAGATCCATGATCTCGCTCATAATCTATTTTCATATATCTTCAGCACTTACTTCTAAACATCCAGGAATTTTGAAAAGAATGTTTTTTAATTCCTTAAGTGTCACGTCTCTCTTTCTCATTCTCCTTTTCTTACCTATCCTTTTCTTGATTTTTTTTCCTTTTTCTAATTTTCCTTCTCTTTAGAGTAATTTATTTTTCTGAAATTCTGAAAGCTAGTTGGACGGATAATTGAATGGATAATTGGAGCTCTATTGTATTTTCTATTTTTCTATTATAAAACCTAAACAAATGTATATGGTTTCATTATAGAGAAAGTAAAAAATTCCTCATTTTAGCTATAAAATAAAATTTAATTCATTATTTGCAAATTTTGTACTATGTACATATATAAGTATGTATGCATGTATGTAAACATACACCAAACACATTTACTATATATAATTTAGTTCTTGATTTACACATTACTAAATAATTTATTAGTTGTTTCAAAATGGTATGCATTGAAGATTACTTAAAATATTTTTGTAATCTCACTGAATTGGTAATTTTTATTATGTTATTGTTCTTCAATTCAAGTATTATGTCTAAAATTAATCTTTGTTATAAACATAAATAATAATGGAATCTATATTTCATTACTTGCAACTGAGAAAAAAATTCGTTAACGAGTGGCACCCTAAAGTCTTTCATAATAAAGAAAGTGTGCCAAAATAAAAATGGTAAAAAAAAGTTTACCAGAAACTATTTCTTTTCTGAAGAAAAAAGCTAGTGAAATTTTTTTCATGACAGTATTTTTTCTTCTTTTTTTATACTAAACTTACTAAACTTTTAGAGCCTCCACTTTTTGCCATCTCTTAAAGAAGCAAGTTGAGGCAAATGCTTCTATTTGTGGTCTTCAAACTTGATTCATTTTTTGAATAAGAATACAGGACTCACACACATAAAATATATAAAAATAAGAATTTTAAAGAGAAAATTTTTCTTTTTTATAATTCAGCGTAAAATTAAAAATAAAAGTAATTAAACTGTTCATAAAAAAGAATAATGTGAAAAATAATTTGAATATAATAAACAAACTGTGCATGTGTATAAAATCAAAATGACTCACGTAAAATTGAAACCAAATCATTTCATATTATTCCTTAATGCATAGTAAATGAGAATTAAGTCAATTTCTTAAGAAAATGGTGAAATTAATGTTTTAGGTCATAAAATTAAACGTATGTGTGGGATAATTTATTTATAGAAATAAGTAAGCATAAAAATATTAAAAACCTATAATTTTGATCAAAACAAACTATTTAAGTAAAAATCAAAGAAAATTATATGCAGAGAAAAATATAATATTATTTCGATATTTGTTAACCTTTTATGGCAACAATAAATATCCTCATCAAATGGATACTCATCAAATGGATACTCTTTTCTCACAGTTTTTAACGTCGCACTGCTATTGTTTATTTGACTTCAAATTAAGTTTCATATCATTATTTTAACGAAAACAAGACAAAAACATAATATTATAAATCTAAAAGATAATATGTTACTGGAGGCAAATTGTGTTTTGTGAATACTTTTCTATTATTGTAAAAAATCATTGGCACCATTTTTTTCTGCTCAACGAAATTTCATTCATGTACCATTCTAAGTAATTATATAAGTAGCAATACGTATATAAGACAGATCGAATTTCTGTAGAAGCAAATGAATTATAATTTTTTGTTGTACTTTGCTTCGGACTTGCAAATTTGGAATGAACACTGGTGAACCAAACAATCGAAAAATACACTAAGAAATTTCAAAACACTTTGCTAACCATTGTATCATTAGCACAAATGCATTAAAAAAAAAACAACCAGTAAAGTCTTCAGGTTAAGGATTTCACTAAACAAGATTCATAGCAAAATACATTGTAAATCTAAGAAGCTGAATCAAACTGATCTCACTCTTAAATCAGATTTGAATTACCTACTTGGCGATTCCAGAAATATCTTTAAATATGTACGGGTAAAGTTCCTCGAAATGTGTGAATTTTATCATCAAATATTCTTAAATGAAGTGCTTCACACCAAATCTGGCAGATTTACTATTTATGCTTTTTTCTAAAGTATGTCATTCTCTAGTCGCTGCTTTTAGTTTTTCTAAATCATACGAGAAATTAAGTTCAATATCAAATTTCTCAAGATATTTCGTAATAATATATTAATGATAACTAACATTACTAAAGAAATGATGCTAATATTAATTAAGAATAATAAGTCTTTCAGAAAATAATTCGAAATCAATTAAAATTTAATAGTTCTAATTTTAGGTTAGTTAATTTTAAAATAAATAATTTTTTAAATAAGTTTGTATTTTATTTTGGTAGTAATAACTCAGAGTTTTATTTTAATTGTTACTTCTATAATTGAGCTTATTTATTTAAAAATGTTATTTTAACAATTTGAAGTCATTTTTTAATATTTATAGAATTTTATATTTTATTAAATCGTATCAATTTTATAAATACTTTATAATAAATAAATATCTTGATTACATTTAGAATTTGCTTGTTTTTGTGATTTTTTTAAGAGACCATTCGAAAACATCCAACTTATCACAATTTCTTAACATTTTCCTTAAGGAAATTAGATTGTTGATTGAAATCGTTGACCATCGATCTAATTTCCTCTCCATGTAATTATCTATTCTCTTAGAACTTTAAGACTTAATAAAATGTGAAAAAAAAGAGAAAAACAAAGGCCTGAAAAATATAGGCGTGTCTTACAACTCACAATATTTTCTAACTACAGAAGACACATACGTCTTAGGAGCTTCAAAATAGAATGATCGGCAGCAAATGTCTTCAGAAAATCCAGGGAAACTTTCTTTTAAGATGACACTGATTGATCTTCTCTTGAAGATCTCTCAAACAATCGAGTATTCCTCACGCCTGATTAGTTTGTCAATGTTAGAATAAAATCTTTTTGTTTTTCAAACTGGTGAGTTATTGAAAGATCTAAAAATACTTTGAATTATTTTCTATAATTTTTTTTCACGAATTAAAACTGCTTGTTTGTGGTAATCTAAAAGGCCATTCACATCGGAGATCCATTCAGCTCACTTCGTTTTAATCTTCCCATTTAGTGATAGGTGCTGATATGATCAACATTTCTGGTTTTGAGCTCAGCAATTCCTGAATTAATTTAGAATTCATACATGGGTATTCGAAATGATCCAGAAAGTACTTAGAAATTAAGTACTATTCGAAACACTTCTCATATGCAAAATATAGTAGAACGACAATAACAGAAGAAGATAAACTTTGCATTCCACTGAAATTCCTCATAGAAACACAAGATATACAAAATAACTTCTACTGACCAATCTAAGAAAATTAGATAATTAAATTAGATTACTTCCAAGGTCATTAAAGGTCATTAAAATAATTCAACAAAAGTGGAAACGTAGCACAATAAAGATACACATAGCCTTGGGCCATCAAGAATAATAGAAGCAATAATATAATGAATATATTAAGTAAAGCAACACCACACATCTTTACAAGAAAAATTCGGAAGATAATGTAATATAGATTTGTTGCTGTATAGGTCTTCCACTCACAAACTTACAAAGTATGTTATCTTTAAGGATAAATATGGTTAAATAAGAAATATTCGCAGCAATAAGAATACTGTATCTGAATAAGTACTTAATGGAATATTAAAAAAAAACATATAGAAAGAATCTTATAGGAAGAATTTTCAAAGCTAGTGAACTGAATTATGAATCAAGGAGATTCAAAAATCAAGCCTATGCTCACCATAGAAGACTTACTTGTATCTTGAAGGTCAAAGTTGATTTCAGTTTTTGTCAACAAAGGAAAATATCTTTTGAAAGGAATTTTCATAGACAATTGTTGGTATTCTCGGGTCTCAAGGGAGAACTATAGACAATTTGTAAAACCGTACACTATCAATGAACGGAGAGAGTAGAAATGTGAAGAAAAAAATTGAATATAGATGGCGCTGTCGCCTACTATTTATTACATATGCTTTCATCGCATTTTAGATTTTGTTTTGATTGAGGGAGGAGAAATTCTCTCAACCTCTTTCGATTGAACTACAAATGCCTTTAGATTTTTTGAATTTATGTGTAAATTGTTCAAAATGTGCACCTTTTGTGTTTATTAAAATTGCTTTTGTTTATAATATATGAACTGCTGTTTACTTTCCCGAGGCGTGTTTTGAATGCAATCTTTCTATTTTAGATTTTATGTAGATTATAGATTTATAACTAAATTTTTTCAAAGGTAATATTCTAGAACTTTTGTACAATGAAAGGCCAAGCCTGATTCTGATGCCTACTAGACGATTGAGCAATATTTTATAATCTATTACAGTTCATGTTGATGAACATCGATGAATTAATTATAAGTGTAATGAACAATTATCATGACTTGCAAAATCCATTTCCTTAGCCAGATTTCAAAGTATATAAGCTACTCAATTAATCAAATGTAATATAACTGAAAACATAATGTGTACATTTAATCGTGATAATATGACTCTCTGATGCCAAATGGAAGGCCTCAAGTTCGATTCCTACTGCTCTTGAACAGCTGGAATTGGATGTTGTTGCATGCATAACATGCGTGTTTACTGTATACATAAATGCAAATATTTCTACGCATAAAACAGAAACTAATTGTTTTATGCTTGCACTGGAATGAGTATTTAGTACTTAACGTATTTTTTGTGTCTTGCGATACATAAATACAACCTATTACATCACTTCAAGATTACATACGGTGGATGTTCACGAAATATTTAAAATAATTTAAATTATTTTTTTTCTAATGGCAGATTGTAGACAGTTACAACTGCAACAGTGTCTATTAATCTATTGTTCCCTGATACCAAGGAACCTGCCAGACACAGTAACCTCTTAGCCGCTGAGGCGTTGCCCTGGTTTCACCACAGGGGGTGGGCCACCATCGCACCCTCATAGGAACATGCCATAGGAACCCGTTTATAGGGTAGGCATCATATATACTTCATTCACACATACAAGGAAAGGACAAAGACAGGATAGAGAGAGAGAGAGAGAAAGTACATCCATGCCTGAACCAGAATTCTAACCCAGGACCTCCCTATCCGATAATTTAAATTATTAAGTTGCGCAATATATGTGATGCAGAAAAAAGGTAATCTCTAACCTCTCCACATTTGACTCGTAGGGAAAGTACATATAATCAATGTATTTTAAGTATATACGAACACACTGAATCAGATATCCATATTCTAGAGGAAATACAGCTTCGTAAAATTTCCTTAACCAGTCTTTTATAAAAAAGTATGTTTCCTCATTTTGCAGAATATATAATCTGTGAAAATTACATTTGCTCAAGAATAGAAACTTATTTTCAATGCATTTTTCAATATTTTGCATGTCCTTTTCATCCGTACATAATTTTTATTTGCATAAGACTATCAACAATTCTTAGACTTTTTTTTTTTGATAAGGAAAGACTTTTGTCTAAGGTGACTAATATTTTGTCATCAGTAAATGCAGTTAGTAGCCTTCTTGACAGATTAGATTTGTCATAAGACTTGGTGAAACGGGGTAATTGACTGAGTGGTATTTCATTTGAACACAATCTTAGGGAAACTTAATCTACAAAATGAGATATTTGGTTTGACAAAATATTCAAATGCTATCATTCGTTAAAATGAATTCAGTGCCAACTGTGCCCTCTGTAAATGAAAACACACGACTCTAAAATCTCATCCCTATAACTCTCAGAAGTCACGCTACCTTTGTCAAAGACGTAGAGGGATGTGTGGCCATTCAACATGATGTCTGACCATACCAAGAAACCTCCGCCGTCATAATTGTTGATTTCGTTGTCATTGGAGGTCTGTGTGATAGCGGATCTGTGGTTTCTCTCCATATGAACGTATGGTGTTAATCCATGGTTAAGCTGAACCGGGACTCATCAGTAAAGACAACGGCCGCCCATTGATTCATATTCTAATCTTTATGCTGTCTACACGATTCTAAACTGACTTCTATGTGCATAGAAGTAAGCGGGCTAAGGATCACGGACTTCGTGCAAACAAACCACTTTCATAAATTCTTCTGGAAACGGCCACACTTTAAACTTGGGTTCCCGTGGCACTTGTATATTGAGAAGCTGAAGCATTCCTGTTACGACTCGCTAGAATAGACAAATGGCGATCATCTCTGGCTGTCGTGGCTCTTGGAGGACTTTTTTCAGGTTTTCATTCAATAGATCCGATCTCCTGAAATGGTTTCCATAAGTTACACATGACGCTGGATGTTAAATTGAGCTCTCCTCAAATCTAGATTTTAGATTGACCTTTTTCAAGCTTCCCTATAATTTGCCATCTCATTCCCTCATTTAAACGTTTGTGATGATTCCGTGTTATTGTTACAATTTGAATTCAATTGATTGCTTCACAAAGACAACAAGAAATTCGACGAGTTATGCTAGAGAACAAAAGGCGTGTTTTATAACGCTGGCTTATAAAGCCTGTTGCCTACTGGCTCCACCCACGCATACGTGTACGCCTACGTATTCAACCTACATGATTTGTATATTTATCACGAAAAAGTGGTTTCACATGTTGTTCAGTTCTTTTAAAAAGTTTAGACAAAATATGTTAATTCTCTTAATTTTGAACATCAATATATACTATATAAAGTAAAACTTTTTTTTATTTTGTAAAAACTTTAGCTTGTATATAAATAATTGGAAATATTCCTTAGGATATATACATGAAATATATCTTTACAATTAATTATATTGCTTAATTATACTTGTGATGAAATTATAATGTTTGTAAAATATACTTTTTAATTTAACAAAGAGAAATTTAAAAATATTTTAAGGTAATTTTTTCATTTGTTTAAATATAATAGAATTCATTTCTACTTTAATACACCAAATAATTATTTATTACACTATACAAATGTAAGTGTCTTACTCAGGTCCTTTTAAATTATTTTATATCTAATTAAATGAATTTACAGTAGTTATTATGAAAAGACACAAACATGTAAAAATAAAGCAATAAAAATAGAAGTAGAAAATACAAGACATTTTTTGTGAACGGCACAACAGTAAAGAAGAACTCAAAAAAGTAAAAATCATTTCGATCTGATGTTGCAGTTTAAAAGTGAAAATATGAAGTAATATAGTTCAACTCTTAGATGTGTAATCATTACAGAGTAGTTTAATTGTTGGGTAAGCTTGAAAAGATGTTTTGCATTACAAAATGAAGTTTCATTATAGGTTACCAAAAAACAGATCGAATGCTTGAAAACTCTCTTCTGTTGTGAATGTATTGAATGAGTACAGAGATTTTCACCTGCGTTCCAGTGAAATTCTAAGCGATGACTAATTGGGAAAGGCAAAAACGAGTTCGCTAAAGATTGCAAAAACAATCAAACTAAAAAATATGCAAACACAATCTTTTTTTTGAATGTGGAAATATATAAAGAAAGAGAGAGTCTCTACTGTAAATACTTTTTATTTACTCACAACTGAAAGAGATAGTTTAAATATTTATAAAGTCGAAAAGACCGTATGCTTCTTTAAAACATAAAGATTAATTATGTTTAAAGCTAGTTACAACTGTAGTAATCAAAACTCGGCAAAGAAAATTTAGTTTTTATTTTAAGTCAGCTAAAAACAAACAACCTGGTATAAATTTGGCGTCATTCGTTGCAGATATTTCGGTAGAGAAATAGAACAAAGCTTTATTTATATAGATTACTTGAAAAGAACATTAAAAAGATGTAATAACAACAAATGACAGCAATTCTTGTATCGTAAGTGTTCCTATTTGTTATGTTGTCAAAACTTAATATTTTTTCGGATAAACTGCTGACGGAAAACAATAATTGTATGATTATCAACATATTTTAACTGTTAATCTAGTTAAAAAAAACTGAAAAGGCAAACTTTGATTAAAGGTTATGAAAGCCCCAAATAGAACTTACAATAAATCTTTTTCTAGACGGCTATTCGGAATAAACAAAGATTCAGATAATAAAAGGACAATCGATTTTGACTTGAATTTCAATTTAAATGTGAATTTCTATAGTTGAACTCGTAAAAGTGTGTACGTTAGAAAGTATTTTAAATAAAACCATCCATTTAAAAGATGTTTTGCATAAAACAAAGCAGTTTCGTGGAGAAACTAAATAAAAAAAAAACAAATAAAAAGAAATATATAATACTTCAAACTCTCTTCACTTAGGAAATAATTGAATATTAAAGTTGTGGGAATCTTCTTATGCTCTTCTCAGTATATTTCCGAACAGTAACGTATCGGTAAAAGCGAAAACGCATTTGTTTCAGAAGAGGAAAAAATACTTTTTTTTTTCCAAAAATCAGAAAGTAGTAAATATCTTTTTTATACAAAGAATGTACTTGAGAAAAGAGAAAATCTATCATACACATTTTTCTACGGAAATTCAGCATTAATGCTTAGAATGTAATTTCAAAACGAGTTAGAACCATGAGCTTCTTTCTTAAGACGTGAGAAGAGCTCTGGAGCAGAATGTTATCTCATTTATAATTGTTACATCATGGTATGAGCAACTTATAAAGGAGTTCAAATGAGAGGTAATTAAGTTTAAATTAATTATAAATGCTATTTTCAAAATTTTGAAATGAGAAACTGCTTTCATTCTACGCAATCGAAGGAACTGATATCTTGAGACAATTTTCTTTTCCTTTCTTGCAACCATTTTCATTTCTACCTTTCAGAAAATTTGACAAATGAATAGAATAAATATTTTATACATATTGATTACTAAACCGCAAGTATTATTCAAGATTGTAAAATTTTTACTATACAAAAGTATAAGAATAAATTATTTTTCTATTTTTTTGTAATCACAAAATAATAGTATATCATTTAATAAATTCAAACAATACTTAAAAAAGTGCTCGCTTATGTTTTTATAAAAATGTTTTTAGTATATATTATTTTCATAAAACTATAATAGTAATCTTCATGTAATTATAGTCACTAAATTCTTTCACATGCAAATCACCAAATATTTCAGTTCATTGCATTTCATATTAAGAGAAAGTCTTTTTTTTTGTTATTATTTATTTTAACTTCTTAATAAGCAAAAATTTAAAAAGCACTTTTCAATTTCGTTTCTATTTAATTTTTGCACTAAAATTTAGATTTTGAGTTTTTTTCTACAAGTGATTGTAGCTTCAAATTTCTTTTGAATTGAAAATTCTATCAATGATTGTTTTCATAAAGTTATTGCATTGTTTATCCTAAAATAAAATTATGTTCCAGTCAATCAATTTCCTTTCAAAGCTAATCAAATCCTTATGTCAAGTTCCAAAACCTATAAAAGATTTTTTCTTTATACAAAGTAGAATTGGAAGAGCAATTAATTATTTGGTATGAAAAGTTTTACCTTTCTGAAAAAAATTAAACAATTTAAACTAATTTGTAACCATTCTATAATTCTTCTGTGTGATTAGATACATCACTATAATGAAATGTATTGAAAGCATGATTCAATATGCATGTGCATTGGATATACTCTGCAATTTCTTTAATAAATATTTTTGTAACCGTTTTTAACCAGTTTATCAGATGTTCGTGTTTAGTTTTTAGAGATACAAAGAAAAATCTGAGAATCTTACTTTGCAAAAAATAAAATATTTTGAAATTATTATATTTTTTCAATATAATTTTTCTCCTTAGACTGAAATATAAAAGCAGTATATAGGCAGTTTTATTTTATATATATATATATATATATATATATATATATATATATATATATATATATATATATATATATATATATATATTGTTAAAATACGTTAATATGATCAACACAATATTTAGAATAAATTATTTAAAAATTCCTAATATATAAGCGATATCAACGCAAATTTTATGGAATATTTTGTTATTAGATTCTTTATAGATTATTTTAGATTCT
Organism: Latrodectus elegans; assembly: GCA_030067965.1. Lineage (NCBI taxonomy): Eukaryota > Metazoa > Arthropoda > Arachnida > Araneae > Theridiidae > Latrodectus > Latrodectus elegans. The sequence goes on along the minus strand of CM057816.1, from coordinate 43,997,062 downwards.
TAATAATAATAGATTCTTTTATAACTAATTTTTATTTGCAACAATTTATTAGTAAAGTGAAAATTTCCTAATCATAACAAATGAATTCAAAACTAATATGATTCAATTACAAATATTTTTGTTTACACTTTCTTAGTTAGAAAGTATCCAAAATTCTTTAAGATACATGTGGGGTGAATATAAATTGGAAGCGACGTTAATTATGTTTAGGATTAACGTTGCTTTAAATTTATATTCACCACATATAAATATTTTGTATGATTTATGGAAGCATTTTTTAATATCAGAGATTTTACCATCTGGAAGTAATTTCATTTTTAATACGAAAAATGATCTCTATTTTCCCATTTCAAGAAATGATGAAAATAGATAAGCAAAACAGGAGCATAAAATGTATTTCCAGTATGAAATTATTGTTTCATATTCGAAATTCTGCAAAATGTTTATAAAATATTTATTTAAAGATTTCAAAATTCGATTCGTATGAAAAGTTTAAAGTAGGTAAATAACCCAAAACACACATAGATGATTCACTATTTAGTAAATAATTTATTTCAATTAATAATAGATAACTCAGGCTCAAGAATTGTGTTTAGTAAATCATCTTTCGATTATCAAAAATGTTATTTTACAAATTTTTCTAACAATTGGATTATAACTCGCACTTTTGAAAAATCATCAAGCATTTTAACTCGTTCCCTGTTGATTTTATCTTAAAACTTTATTCTGAAATTTCATTTATACTTTTTATTAAATGGACTCAAAATAATGTCACATAAAGTAATTCTTACTCTTTTCTCGCTTATTTATTCTTAACAAATAAATATTTTTTTAATATTTCTTTAGCATTTCAATAATTATTTAAAAAAAGTTATATCGTTTTCAAAGTCTATTACTTTGATTTATAAAATTTATATTTTTCAACGTTGTTAAAATTATCAGAAAAAAACACATCAATTACTTTCTTTTTTGTTCAAACGTTTCCATTGTAAGTTAAAGCACCAAAGCTACAATATAATAATTCTTACTTCGATCAGTAATTAATAAATATTTCCTTGATGTATTATTTTCAGAAATATTTTTATATATATTCAATTTATATCTAAAGGGTTATGTATTAGGTATTAAAAGAATTTCTATATATAAAAAATTTATTTATATTCTAAGATATATAAGGATATAATTATGTCAAAAGAAAAACGATTACATCAACTGAGGGGGTTATCGATTTAAGATTCACCACAATCAACGTTACAATTTTGAATTATACTCTAATGAGTAACAAATAAAGGAAATGATCTTCACCTTCTCTATACGCAGCTCATTAAAACATGGTTCCAATTTCTAGAGGAATGCCCTAATCTATTCCTATGTCAGACTGTTTGGTATTGAAATTTATCTCGTTCATTATTCTTTGATCCAAACAGGAGTTAATGCTTTAAAAGTATCTATGCGTATTAAATTGTACATTTAATGACAATAATAACTCTCTACATAGTTATAGTTAACTTACCGATCTAAGTACTTAATAGGGATTCCAAATTAAAAGCTGTTGACTGGACTTAATCCATGAATTAGTTGATGCAATCTAGGTTTCTTCGATATCATTGATGGATATAATTTTTAAAAGATGAGTTTATATTTTGTTGTAACATATCTATACAATATAATCTAATTTTTAAATAATTGGTTAAAGAATCTCAATTTAATTATTAAAATTTAAGCGATGTTATATTCAACAATGGATATTTATTCAATAAGAGAAAAAAAATGTTATTTCTTAAACAATATGAAATTTCTTTGTTGAGATATTATTAAATCTGAAGAAATATTTAAATTCAGTTTACGTTTCGTATGTGCTTTCTGCTGAGTGATATTAAAATTTATTTTGAAACAAAGAAGTTGAAAACACTTGAAGTATTTAAAAAAACGCTACATCTAAAGTAGTAAGGAATGAAATTTTGGATAAGATTGATGGGCAGTTGGTGTGCTGCTGCGGGTAAAAGAGCATTTCCAGAAGTATTTACTTGGATAGCTCAAAAAATGAAACCCATACAGCGTCGTTGGATTTTAAGACACTTGGAGTGGTTAATTTTGCAGTGTCATAGAAACTATACAGCAGATTTTTGCGACTTTTTGTTACCACCAGTGGAAGAACTATATGACTGGTTTTTTACTTATGTATTGTGGGAGGTATACCGTTGAGATCGATACCAAAAACTATGTTATTCTCGTTTTTAACTATTGTATATTCGATCATAGTTACCTAGAAAAATAACTAGTGGAAAATATTGGAATTCTACTAAATATTTGAATCAATAAATTTAATATTTTAAAAACAATTCCCGTTCATGAAGTCACAATTTACTTAATCAACAAATAGCCGTAAATCAATTGAGCTACAGTTTTTCTAAATATCCACATCAATAAAAAACTTCACATTAGAATATATAAACATATAAATATCATGTAAACGGAAAATATGCCTTTTCGTTTTACACTACTGGCCATTAAAATTGCTACACCAGAAAGAAATGCAGATAACATGATATTTATTGGACAAATATATTATACTAAAAATAACAAGAGATTAAATTTTCAAAAAGTTTGTCTGGATAGATCCTTAGAAAAGAGTACCCAGAACAACCACCTCTGTCAGTAATAACAGCAGTTATAGGCCTGGGCAATGAGTCAAACAGAGATTGGATTGCATGTACAGGTACAGATGCCCATGCAGCTTCAACACGATGCCACAGTTCATCAACCGTAGTGACTGGCGTTTGGTGACGAGCCAGTCGTTCGGCAACCATTGACCAGACGTTTTGTATTGGTGAAAGATCTGGAGAACGTGCTGGCCAGGGCAACAGCGGAACATGTTCTGTATCAAGGAAGGTCCGTACAATGCCGGCAACATGCGGTAGGGCATTATCCTGCTGAAACGTAGAGTTTCGCAGGGCTCGAATAAAGGGTAGAGCCACGGGTCGTAACACACCAGAAATGTAACGTGCACTGTTCAAAGCACCGTCAATGCGAACAAGAGGTGACCAAGACGTGTATCCAATGGCACTCCATACCATCACGCCAGGTGATGGGCTAGTATGACGATGACGAATGCACGCTGCTAGTGTGCGTTCACCACGATGCCGCCAAACACAGATGCGACCATCATGATGCTGTACATAGAACCTGGATTCATCTGAAAAGATAACGTCTCGCCATTCGTGCGCCCAGGTTCGTCGTTGATCACACCATTGAAGGCGCTCTTGTCTATGACGCACCGTCAAGGGAAGCCGCAGCCATGCTCTCCGAGCTGAGAGTCCATGCTGCTGCAAACGTCGTCGAACTGTTCGTGCAGACACTTGTTGTCTTCCAAACGATCCCGTTTCTTGACTCACGGCTCGTTACATGGTTTCACGATCCATTACGGCCATGCGGATAATATGCCTGTCTTTTCGGCTGCTAGTGATGGGTGGCCGTTGAGATCCCGCATGGCATTCCGTATTACCGTCCTGAACCCATCGATTCCATATTCTGCTAACAGTCATTGGATCTCGACTGACGTGAGCAGCAAAACTGCGATAAGATAAACCGCAATCCCTTAACTCTACAATTCGACCTTTATCAAAGTCAGACGTGCTGGTACGCATTTCTCCTGCTTACACGAGGCATCACAACAACTTTTCACCAGGCAACAACGTTCCAATGCAATTTGTGTATGAGGAACCGGCTGAACAATTTCTTCATTTAAACACAATGTAGGTGTCGCTACTGGCGCCTGCTTTGTCTGAATGCGCTGAAAAGCTAATCATTTGCATATCACAGCACCTTCTTCCTTTCGTATAAATTTCAGCTCTGTAGCATGTCGCCTTCTTGGTGTAGCAATTTTAATGGCCAGTGGTGTATTTTCAAATTTCAAAACAAATATATCACAAGATGTCAACCATAAAATGCACTTGGATGTAAATGTTTTATCAATGGAAATATATGTATTCATTTCTTGATGAAAAGTCACTTATCTGCCAATGCCAATATCAACATGTTTTAATTTAAAATACAGTAATCATCATACAAACTGTAAAAAGAGACTTTGTATTACCACAGTAAATTTTAAATTCTGACTACAAAAAGTTATATTTTAGAAATAATCTTGATGTTAACAACACGCAAAATAAAAAAGTAAGCTTTAATTCATGAGATTAAGTTCCACGCCATCTTACCCATGATATCATATCTTAGAATACATCCAAGTAGCAACATCATACGAAGTATAAATACAGTTACTCATTCGGGATAATAAATTACAATGGGAAGCCACACATGATGTTCCTGATATTAAAATCATACAAATGGAATAAAAGAAAAATATTTATCTGTGACAACAAATTCCATGTCCTTGTATCCAAAGCAATGAAACGTGATTTTAATACAAAACAGAAACATGGTTTTAATACATAATCATCGAAATGTGATGATATATAGAGAATGAATCCAGATGAAAAAATAAATAATTTTGTGACGAATGCTTTGTCTTTGGTAAGGATTTTAAAGTCATGGAAGAAAACATTACTTAAAATATATTTACATGCTTGCTCCATTCAATTAAAAATCTAATGTACGCTGGAAAATAGATGTTATGATGAATATTTTGGCACACAAACAGGTGCCGTATAACCCATGATTGCAAATTCTGAATTTTTTTGGGCGATGAAGAAATATTGCCAAGATGACGTATCGTGACGTGTGTGATGACGTAAATACTAGGGTTACAAAATAGAATTTTCTGCATAATTCTTATAGGTCTCCATATGTAGGATGTAATAACAATGAGGTTGCTAGATACATAAAAATATTCGCCGAAAAACCAACAAACTCAGAATTTGGAATCATTGATTATAATACACTTGTGCTATTTTGGCACTAGTGCCAAAATGGCACAATATTTTAAATATTATCAGCAACACAAACATGATATTAGTTTAAATTAAATCTATATAAATACATTTATTAATGAAAAGCTTTTATTGCATTACCGATTATATACAGAAGCATATCTTGTATTCTAATTTGTCATCAAATACAACTACATTTTAATGTAAGGAAAAATAAATTATATTAAAATTCGTTACATTTTTGTTTAGTTAAATACTATGTCAGCCTAAAGAAAAATTATAGTTTAACCTAATAGACTCAAAATTTTTTAGCAATCGAAACATTTTTAATTGGTAGTCACTAATTAGGCCAATCAAGATAAATAAAAATTATTCTTCTATTAATTAGTCGCTTTCATTCAATATCCATAAGGATCAGAGTAATGAGATTAGTGATTACTCTTTCACGTACTTACTGTTTGTAGACCATGGTATTTATAGGAAAAATGCTGCCGCATAATCCAGCATGCCGAATTCTGAGTTTAGTGATCTTTTGGAGGATTATCTTGTTTATCTAGCAACCTGGTTTTTATTACGTCACACAAATGGAGACCTATAAAAATTATGTAGAAAATTCTATTTTCAAAATATTAGTATTTATGTTATTGCCTGAAATCATAATATGTCATCTTGGCAACGTTTCTTCATCGCCAAAATAATTCAGAATTTTACATGGTGGATTGTACGGCAGCTGTGCCAAATCACCACGTGCCATTAATGTTTCAATACTTTTGCTATTCCTTGATCCAATCAAAGACAATCGCTTTGTGAAGATTACGCACACATTAAATTTTCGCACAGTGATGTCTCTGTCAAGTTGATGAATGTATTGATTTGGAAGAAAGATTCCAGCTCAGATATCAGCCTTATCAGTTGGCTGAAGTCCAAATTACGAGACATTTAGTACACATGAAGTTAAGCATATTAATCAAGTGAAATCAACCATTAGATCACGAAATTAATGATTAAAATAATTTCACTACAAGCTCTAATTGTTTTTTTTTTTTTTTTGTAATTTATGAAATGCATTGAAAATGAAAGAATTTTTACAGCAATGAAATATATATTAATAGAAATGTTTTTACTTAAGATCTAACTATTCTTTTAATCTGTATGGTATTTATACTGATAAATCAATATTTCTTATGTCTCTTATAAGTTATATTTTAAATATCAAGTATACATAATACTTTAAACTAATACATATTTGTAATTTTTGTTGTGCATATTTACCATTATTAATTCAAAGCTATCATTTGCATATTATGCATTTATGGCATTTATTTATAATTTTAACTATGATTTTTCCAAAACTTTTTTTTTTCATTTGTTTGATGAAATAAAGCCAATGGTTGGATTTTTCATCAATTATGTAATATTTTGTAAAAGATTTCTTTGAAACGCAAAGTTTATCAAAATTCTCTACAACTTCAAAAAATACTTCTGCAAAATTTTAATATGAATATCGCTTAGAAAAGTTTTATTATTAGTTTTTTTTCCAATAATTAAGAAAAAAATTATCATCAAATTTAATGAATTTTCAATTTAATCATTTTATGGAATTTTCTTTAACTTATTAAATATAGATAAAACTCAAACTAATCATGAAGTAGATAGCAAAAATAATAATAATAAAATAAATAAATATATCCTCATAACGCAAATTAGATAATAATTATACGTCGATAAAAAGAAAGTGATAAATATCTTATTTTTTTCTTTATATTTTACAAAAAAAAGTAGTTTAATTGTTAAAATGGAGAAAATTTTGCATACTTTGACGAAAATATATTTATTATGTAAAATTACAGCGGCGTAAATATTGCTTTAGATATTAAATTCTTCATAATACCAAAAAAAAAAAAAAACTTTTTTTGCTTGTACTTTTTATTTTAATCCCTTCAATAAATAAATTATTATTAATTAAATTCTAGTAGTACGACCATAAATCAATCAATATTGAAACGCTTTCATCAAAATTGTATTAGTAGTGGGAGGAGCTCTATCAACTCTATACCCTTTTCAAATTATCGCTTTTCAATGACTTATAACTCATTTTAATTTAAAATACCAAGCATAATATTTTCCAGATAAAATATCTACTTTGAACTATGGATTAAATTCTAATCAAGATAAAAGTTAATTAATATTGAAATAAATCTTTAAGCAGTGCTGTTGCCACGCTAATAAAAAAAACATTTAATTCTTATGCAAATATATACAACATTCCGTATTGTTATTGAAAAACGTTTTATAGGCGCAATCAATACATTGACGCCCTTAATTAAATTTCTTACTTGACAACAAAGCTAGACATAATTGGAAATTAAATAAACTTTATATATTCATAAAATAATTAATAACTATCCTTCAATAGTTGCTACTGATTTTTCTTGTTTTTTCCTTCGGGTTATTGAAATGCATTGCATCTTTCTGATGTGTATGTAGTATTTTTGTTGCATCAGTGAATTTAAATACATTTCGCCATTTTTTATTGTTTTTAGCGATATTATCTTAGATAACGTTTTTCTTTATCTGTTTTTGTGTTGATTGTCACTGTTTTAAGATCGATATTTTAAGAATTCTATTTTTTGATACTTTAATCTAACACTATAAAATTTATTACATTTTTGGTGCCTGTAAGAATAACTTTGGTCGTTTTATGTATCTGCAAATATCTGCAAAATAGGGTTAATACCTCTATTTTGCAACAAAAATTGTCTATGGTTTTCAATTTCTCTTGCTAAAGTTGTCTAAAATATTCGGTAAGAAAAATATTTGCAGGAATTTTTTTCTACATGTATACAAAGAGTCAGACTAAGGCAGGGATATATAGAGCAGTTACTCGGGGCCCCCACACTAGAGGGACTACGAAATCATATAATTTATTTTAAGTTGCAATCGAATACAAAGTTTGTTATTGTGAAGCAGAGGAAGGTCTCTTGAAGAAGTTTTTGCCCTAGGCTTCAATTTGGTTAGTCGGGCCCTGAGCATACCACTCATATCATATTTTCTTTAGAGAAAGAGAGATTTCTGTACTTATACAAAAATATTAGATATTACTTAATATTAAATCTTAAAATTATGGAAAACTGAAAAGTAGGCAAAAAAAATTGGAATTATTTCTGTAAGTAATTTCAGATTTGTTTTGATATGAATAACGATATTTGATGCTGTGTAAAAGTAATAAAAATAGCAAGATCTTTGAATGATGCTATTTTATTGTCCACTTAGCAAATATTATATAAATATTGATTAAAATAAAAAAGGACCAAAGAATTTTTATGTAACTATGTATAAACTAATCTTATTTTTCTGTATATTAGATAACATATTTAATGTTTATCAATAAAATTAAGAAAAAATAGCCTTATTCTGTTGATGATTTCAATTGTCATTCACTTTTATGTTATTATGACACAAAAAAGAAATGCATTCTTAAACTATTTTAGAAAATCTTAATTATGAATTGTCAACACAATATCGCAAATTCCATTAGATTTCACAAAATAGCTCATAATAAACTCTATTAAAGTAATTCCTTCACTGATTAAAGCCATTTTTCATGAATCATTCATTTTAACATAAATATCAAAATGAAAATTTTAATAAATGTAATTTTTGTTACTAAAATTTAAATTATTGCATTTGTGGTAAAATAAGAGGACAATGAAAAGTCAATTTAACATAATATTTCAGAGAAAAAATTTACTTCAATAAACTTTACTATGAATGCCAAAAGATTTAATCAAAACAAGTTTAGTAAAATTAAAACATATATCTTGGATATTTGTGTTTTAAGAAAAATTTTTAGTAAAAAATGTAAGCAAAAAAGAAGCCAAGGTAAAAATTTAATTATCTTAACTTGAAAATCAAATATAAATTTGCGTTTCCGAAATATACTCATTATTTTTTTTTATTAAATAGAAAGAATCTCTTAAGTAATCCACTTTTGCATAAGCAAAATTGAATCGTTTTTAAAGATAACGTAAAAGGGATCTACTTTATTTTTGGAACAACGCGTTTGTTCAGACATTAAACTCTCAGAAGCAATCTCGATGCCTGTTATTTTTGAACCCCGTAGCAAAGTCACGACGTGGAAGGGGTTATAATTCAATTTTGTGATTTCCTCCACTTTGTTTCCATGGACACGTAATCTAATTTATTGAAGTAAAAACCATACAGGAGCATTTTATCCGGCTGCCATGTCTGAAGCATAAAAATGAAGCTATAACAGATGTTCAGAAAGTTTGACGCACCTTGATGACGCAACTAAACTATTATCATTCGTTATTAATAAACAGAATTGTTCAGTGATGCTTGGGATTTAGAATTAAATAATAATTTTGCAGGCACTTTCGGAGTTGTTATGTGTATTTTGTTATTATTATTTACCATCTTTTTCCTGTTTAAAAATACCCTAAAATCAGAAATTCTCAACATCTGGACTAAAAACGTTTCCAAAATACGAACATATGCTTATATCGGTCAGTATTCAATATTGAAGCTGAACATATGGGAATAGATAATTTAATAATTTTGTCACGTTAATATTACTTTATTTAATATGCATGTAAAGTTTTTGAAAATTATAAAGAAAAATATAATTTTAACACGTTTTGGTCAAATTATTCGCATTTTGTATTTCTTTTTTTACAGTGAGTTGTCCGTATTTTGTGGATTTTACTTCCTTTAGACGAAAATATTCCTATTTTGAATATTCTTTAATCTTTTTTGTAAATTTTTTAATTTTCTTAAGTGAAAACGGGGGGAGGGAGGGGCATTTTACATTGTTTTGCAAAATGTCCTCATTTTGTAAATTTTATTTTCCTTTACGAAATTGTTGTTATTTTATGTTTGTTTTATGTTTTATCATGCTATTTTACGTAGGTTTTCTCATAGCAAGATTATTTTTATTTTGTACATTTAATTCTACTCTGGTTAAATTTTATGTATATTTTATATCTTTTGTTATAAAAATTATCAATATTTTGTAACGAGTACCTAGCACTAATAGTATTATAATGCAATTGGTTTTAATAAGTGATATTGATACGAAATACGAAAAATGAATTTAACATGTATAAGAGAATTGAAAAAAAAGCATCAATAAAAAGTATTTAATAATTAATATTGATTAACTGATAATTTTAATACCAATCAATATAAACAATTAATGAAATAAAGTCATGCAATGATTATGAGACATAATGATACTTTTTATTTAAATTTATGTACGTAAAATGCCGAGAACAAAATATTACCAGAAACTTGCGAAATTTATAAGACGGTCAAGTTTGTTTGCTCAGTAAGAAAGCTGTAATTTTATGTCTTATGCGCTGTGAGATTTTCGAGTAGTAAAAAAAGTATTCAACTTCTGACATATGACATGGCTAAGCAACCACACCCATAGAAAAAAAGAATTGGTGATAGAATTTGATTGGTCAATAAAAAGACGAAAATGACCAAAGGAAATGGATAAATTAAACAAATGAAATTACACAATGTTTGAAGTCCTGAAACATGCATATTTATTAAGATTAAATAAAATTTTCATAAAACTCCGTTTAATAATGAAGAGAATATCTTTACTCATAAAAAAATATTCCTTACTATATATAAATTATTTTTTATTTCATCATCAATGTAACAAACGGTAATTTTATGTCTAAAACTACATTTAATTTAAACTAATACTGATAAAATTAACAAATTTAATTAAAATGAAAAAAATAGAGACCAAGTAATTTTAAATATTGCATTAAATATACAATATTTAAAATTACATAGTCTCAATTGTTTGTTTTTATTTTTCATAACTGTTTCAAACATTCATATGCAGTTTCTAACATTTACGCTAAATAACTATATTCAAATAAGAATTCTTAAATTTAATGTACTTCAGAGTCAGTAATCTAGAATAAACTACTTTAGCATTACAATACTTTAGAATACATTACAATGGTGTTTCGATGTGTTACTGAATTTTAGTGTTTGGGAATTCATTAATGAATGAATTCTAATTAACTATATCACTCAGTAAACTTTTACCTCGATCACACAAATGGTGAAATCAACAATTTAGCTCACAACTGCCTCTCGACATCGCATTAGAAGATAGTATTAGACTCAATGAATACAGCTGTACTTTTATGTAACGATCTTCCTTATTAAAATTTAGAATTAAGCTTTAATGAGACTCTAAGAGATCCAAAGAGTTCAAGTAAATGTATAATCGCTCTGTATGATTTCTCCAACTTAGAAAATAGGGTTTAATTTTCTGATCAAAACTGGTATCGTGTGTTTGTGCAATACGTGGTTCAATAGAAACATTTTTGATTAGTGTATTAGATAACATAAAAAAAGGAAAGTTACTGTAAGTCTTTGAAAAAAATCTTTCTCGTATTATAACCCGAAAAATATATTTTCATGAATAGTGTGTATTATTCACGTTTTCAGAAAGAAAACACAAAGAGATCGTCTACTGATAAACATGTATTCTAGAAGCATAAACCAAATATCTATTTCCTATCATTCATTAATCGTAGTACCAAGCCCAAGATCTTCCATTCAGAAAATTGTTTTTTTATATTACGCTCGCCATCGTATTTTCAGACATGAGACGTCTTGCAATCCAGTACAATATTGAATTAGCTCCAGAAGGCAAGAGGGCTGGAGAGCCATCACTAGATCGAACAACAGAAAGAGGGGAGCAAGTAAAGAGATACTCCTCAGTGAAGTGTCACAGAGCACACAAATAGGTGAATTGGTCAGATTGATGTTTTATATATGGGCATGCAAACAGTCATGTTCAGTAATTATTCTAAAACAAGTAACATTCTCTACCCTGGGTAATGGTCTTACCACTATGCCTAAGAAGATAAATGAGTTGGATATATATAAGACAGACTTGAACAGAAATACAAAGCACAGACATCATAATATTTTTATTAAAATTTTAGTGGTTTGTAGTTTTTATAGTATCTGCACTGAAGATTTATTCTACGACCCTTTTATATAATAAAATATTTCAATAAATACAAGTAACAAAAACAAACAAAATTACCAACAAATTTTTTGCAAAATAGTTATTCATATCAGTGGTAAATGAGTAAATGTTTTGCTAACTAATTAAAATAATCAACATCACAAGGATGAATGGTATAAGTATCTTACCTGACAGCTCAGAGTCCAAGTTGTAGGTGATGGAATTGTTTGGACAGAGGACGCGATAACTGGGACTTAGCAAATAATCGAATGTGAATGCTTCCGGAATGCCTTCGGAGAGGAAATAGTTGGGGCTGAGATTCTCAAAGCACTTGACAGCAGAAGGCTCACAGTAACTGTTCATGGACCCCGAAAATGTCAGAAGGATTTCGATGCGGCGGAAATCTTTCGATTTGCCTTGTACAGCGACTGTGATATTAACTAAGACATGGTGACGAACTTTACCTAAGAAAAGAAAATGGAACATCAACATAATTTCTATATATCTCAATAAATAAATTTGTGCTCTATGGTAAATTTTAAAGTTACCCTTAATATTAAACTTTAAAAGTTGCTAAAAACATATTGAAATATGATAGGAATTCTCTTAAAATAAATATACTTAATTTATAAATCGGCTGTGAATAAAATGAAATGTATTTTAAGAGTAATCATTAAATTTTCTAAGAGTAAATAATAAAATATTGCAATCGAATTGATATTTCAAGCAAATAATTTACTTTTTCATTACTGTGACAGTAGTCCTTTGTCTTAAGAGAGACACATAGATTATAATTTTAACTATGCCAGAGATAATCTTTCCTGATATGATTTCTGAATAATTTCACTGTAACACAATGAAGATCTTAGACAGTATTTACTTATGTAATACATTGATAGAGAAACAAATGCTTTTAATAATTTTTAAAATGCATTACAAAACATGTTCAATGTGGTATCCGACATATTTTGAAAATAAATTGTTGTTTTCAACAATAGTTATGAGCACTTTTTCAATAAGTGCGAGGAAAATAAAAGAGTTGAATCTTTCAATTATGCGGAGAATTTTTTATCACTCTAAATGATGGATAAAATTAATTAATTAAAATTCTTAAATTTTAATTCAATCTTAAACTAGTTGCATAATGTCTTACTTCGTTTACCAACATTGTCCAACTTCCAGCTTAGATGCTACCTGAATTGTCCAATAAGGAACTTCAGTTATTACTATGCCAACATCTCAAAGGAAGATTAATAAATTGCTATAAATTATAACATTTCATACGATACGAGTAGTTGTTTTTTTCTTTTAGTTTATTTACATTAGGTTGTTAAGAGACGTTTACGGCTGCTGACTTCGGCCATTGGACATATATACTCATAACTTTACGTCTCGTAATTTTAAATTACAATCAAAGGAAGACGTTAAAATTTGAGGTAGCATTTTTCTCTCCTTGCCACATCAGATTAGAAGATTGACATTGGTCCTCATGGAATTGTCAGAATACATTGATCTTGTCAGTGTGATGAGTTTCGGTTGGGTCAATAATCAAACACACTATCTTTTGATCACGATAACGTCATCCTCCCCTTTTTTCTTAAGATCACGTCAATTATACGATGCTATGTATCACTAAAACAAATGTTCATTTCAATCTTTTGTCAAATATAGCTTTTTTCCTGTTTTATAAGTGATATTGTAACATAAAAATATTGAATTATGTGATGTGTGTATTAGAAAGAAATATTTTAAGAAATTTTCATTTGCTAAAAATATTGTATAATTTAGAGTAACATTGATTGACTTTAAGCTATATTTTGGTGATACAAAGCATTGTATTATTTGGTTACCCGTTCTAAGGCAACTGTTCATACATAAAAGATTGCTCATCAAGCTCTCATTGCTCAGTAAGAATTATGAATCACTGCTTATATTCACTAAGAGATGATGCATCAAAAACCATAAAACATTGAACAAAAATTCTCATATTTAATTTCTTAATCACTAGCTGAATTTGTGTTGTATAATACGGTTCAATTAGCTAACATTTTCTTTTAAATTAAGTAAAATTTAGAATTTTTTTTTAAAAAAAATGGAGCTGTTGTATAGATTGAATAAATCATTTCAAAATTTCAGATAGTATACTAAATAGTCATAACCCAAAAAAATGTGAGCTAACTTCCTAATTCACATTTTTGAAGCATTGCAACATGCGTAGTATTATATATTCCTCCTTAACCCATGCAATAAATATAGTAATTACTATTCTATCCCTGGTAGACATTCTTCCTGAGAATCCTTTCCATCCATCTTTTGGAATTGTTTCCAAGAGATGGTTGGAGCATTCTTTCACTATAACAGTGCTGCTTATAGTGGATCATGCATAAATTGATGACTATCTTTATTCGCTACGTTGCAATCAACTGAGGGCGTGTATCATAGTTTACAGTTTCCTTGTATGTAGCTTATTTCAGAGATTTCTTCGAATTCTACTAAAACTTTTCCTGGAAATGACGAATGCACAGACGAAAGTTGTTGAATGTGCCAAAAGGATAAAACAAAATTACGAATAAAATTTGCTTCTACTCATCAATATATTTTATAAATATTGAATGTAATAAAATAGATTTTTAAAAAATTTAACCCAATTTTTTTTCTTTGTACAAAGAATCTTTTTCACCATGGAATTCTGAACGTAAATATAAAAGTTGTTAAACTTTGCAAAAAAGGAAACAATCTTGTGAGTAAATAATAATTTTGTACACGAGATAAACTCACGGAATTTCAAAAAAATAATGTTTCAAAATGTCTAACAAAGGGCACCATTTTGGGAAAAAAATAGAAATCAAAATAAATAACCAAAGCGGAGACTATTCAGAAACATTATTAACATTTATTGACTAATTTTTGATCACCTTATCATCGAACCATATTACGTAAATGTAAGAGAAAAGAAAAATAGCTCAGTTTGCAGAAACAAAAACAGAATAGGGCGAAATTACCCAAGAGAAGCAGTTATAATTGGTATAAAGGCAACAAGGACAATGTAAGGAAAGGGGCTAAACATGGATATTCGAATTTGTCTGCAAAATTTCAAGTCGATGGAAAGTGTATTCAACAGGTAATCGTTACTGATCAGTTATGAGATTTTACACATTAACACTTATGGATTTCTTTAATTCATTAGACACTGGAAACACCTTCAGGATACACCAGACTTCTTAAATTGCTTCATTATCAGATGTTTCTCGGAGTTAAATCCAACAAACTATGTGGTCATGGATTAGGAAAAGTTGAACTAATAGCCCATTTCTCTGTGAGCTATCGGAACAATAGTGCCTTCAAAGACCTAGGGATATGTGAAGATTCATTATCTTTCACCAAAATGGCCAACATAAGGATAGGACCAGCCTTTGCTGTAGTTGCAATACAACAAACGTCTACAGCATGCCATGGAATCGATAACATGTAGCATAAGAGGCAATAGACCCACGTTCACTTATTTTATCAAAGAGAAATTGCCCAAGGATGAATGTTGTCGTGAATCCACATCAGACAATTAGCTTTGGAGATTGTATGGAAACTTCAGTGTGGATTTACGGATTTTCTTTAGCCCAAATGTATGAAATTCTGTTTTCTGACTGTCCCAAGAGGTAGAAATGAGTCTCTAACCATGAGGTAGAATATTCCAAGGCCATGAAGATGATTTTCATTCTGTTGAAAAAACTGAAGAGAATGAAAGCCGAAGACGCTGCGGCTTGACTCCATCAAGCAACTCTTAGGTAAGACGATTTTTGTATAGGCAGTTCTTCTGAAAAGACGGCAGTGTAAGAATAGCATGTCTGTAGAGAAACTGCACATATGGCTTTCTCCCCGAACTCCAATGTCTGTGACAGAGTGTCAACAACACCCCTGATGGCAAGAACAAACGACAGCGTAAAACGTCTTGACCCCTTCCATCTCATAGATTTGAAATTACTACAAACTTCATCATTTTATAACCCTTTAAAATCTATTAACCATGGCCTGTATACCATCAGTAGACATTGGTTCGCTACATAGGTTCATTCAACGCCGAAATTCGCAAACAACAGCAGAAGCATTCGCCTTGTTTGCGTAAAACAGCTTCACCAAAACACCTGTTCAGGTAAAGAGACCATCATTAGTATGGCCAGAAACATCGTCTTGAACATGATAACGTCTGCAAATGATTTATATCTTAACTTTTTTGCATACAGCTTCATCTTCTTTTCAAGCACATGTAAATTTCGACATTTTTCTCCTACAATTGACAGATTTTCTCGATTTTGCATTTTATTCACAATGCTTGCTCTTGATTGTTAATATTGCTTCTATGTTTCATTATGGTCGTTTATTAAATTTCATGCTTTCCTAGAAAAAACGCCCTCTGGTGGACATTTTCCAACTAAAATTTATTTTTAGAAATTCTTATAAATAGCCTATTTACCAAATTTCATTGCATTTCGTTCATCCATTTGCAGTGTAATGTTGTTATAAGGTCAGTTTAATTCTAATCACCCTGTAAAACTATGCCTGTTTTTTACGGATAAATATTTACTTATAAGTAATGAAAACTACTGAAAATTATAATACAAAAAATTGGTAAATATAATTGCATTAGAAATAAAAGTAATGTAATTATACTTAAATAACTGATACAAATAAGTAAACACAGAAAGAAAAATTAAAATCCTTGAATATTCTAAAAAAATTGCTTATATATATAAAAATATCCTTACTATCAAAAAAGATATATAAAATGAAACCCCATCAGTTTACCTGATTAAATTAGTAAATTCAATATCTGAGATTTCTTAATCCGATAACATATTTTCCAATTATATTCCATTAGAACAGGCGCCGCTTAATTGGATTAAATTAGTAGTCCATGGAGATTTGATTCAATTAAGTAGATGGTACAAATATTTGATTATACAGCATGGGTAAAGAAAGAATGCATTTCTTCTATTCGAAATGTGGCTGACATAGGCTGAAATATTAGCTAAATAAAAAATACGTCGTGGAATAATTGCGGAACATAAAAACGCCTTAAACAGAACAATTTATAATGTTTATTCACAATTGTGTTCTCTTAAGGGAAAAGTACAAATTTATTATAAAATCAATCCACTTATGTGATTTAAAAAATATTCATGTTCTATTGTTACTTTAAACGGAACAATATAATTAAAGAAAAAAATAAATCTCGAATAAAGCAATGGGTTTGATGTAAATAGAAAATATTTAATTAATAGTTTTGATTTTAAATTTCGAAGGGATAATTTAATTTTAGATTCTGTAGTTAGTAGAAAAATAATCATAAAAAGGCTTCGAATGCATTACTAAAAGACTGGTTATGTGTTTTTAATTTAATAAAATTTACAAAGGTGCTCTTAAAGCCATTACCACTTTCTTCCGTTATTTACCATTGCCGTTACGCTAGTTCATCGATTCTTCGTATTAGCTTCGAACGTCTATGTTCAACAACCAAAGTTTCTAAACATAGTGAGTCAGTTTGAAATTTGGCATCACACTTAATTGACAAAGTCATTACACATAGTTTTCTCTTGCCATTTCGATCTTCAAACAAGATTAATAAACGTAAAATTTAATTATCTTTAATGTATTTGTGTACCTTCAAAACGATAGCTACAAGTAAACTATGGCCATTCTTTCCTGATTCGCGGAACAAAGCTTTTCACAAGCAAGTTATTACAATTCTTTGGCTATTTAATAACTTCGAAATTTTTATACCATAAGGCAAATATGACAAAAATAAAGATTAATATTGGCAAGTATTTAAAATTCAAGTCACACAAGATTCAAATAAGACGAGCTAATTTTAAATTGTGTAAAACTTTCATCATCAACAGCATTTTGTTTTGTTATGTATTTTTCGCTTTTTTGCCTTTTTTATTAATTAAATATTAATGCTATAAAACAGGATTAGTAACACTGGAGTGCTTTTAATTTCGACAGAAAAACCCCAACTGTAATCCATATGCATAGAACAGCATATATATATATGTTGTTCTGTACATACAATACATTCACGTTAATGTGTTTTCGACATCAGTGCTTTCGACATTAAATAACCAATCACAGAAGGCATAGGGCAGTATAGAGTATATAAAGGATGTGTGACGGCCTTAGAAAATATTTTAATAGCTGGCGTAATATAGAAACAGAGCGATTTATTCGACGTTCAGAATGGCATAATCATTGCCGTTCGGCCCAAGGGTAGAAACATTCCCGAAATGGTTTAAGTTTGTCAGCTGTTAGAGTGCCACTGTGGTAAAAATATATCGTGAATGGCAAAATGGGATTGTCCAAAATCAATGAAACGAAAATATGGTGCAGCACGGGCCATAGAAGACAGAGGTTGAACGACGGCAACGAAGATGAGTTTGGGCAAATAGTCGTGTTTTATTTAAGCAATTGATACCCAGTTGAACCAAGGGGCTACCATTATTGTCTCCCAAATTTTTGTACAGTGAACGTTGCTGCGTTTGGTTCTCCGAAACAGACACCTGGTTCATGCACCTATATTGATTGCTGTTCATCGGTGACGAAGGCTGAAATTAGCACGCGAGTATTCCAACTAGACGTCCACTGAGTGGCAACAGGTAGCGTTTTCCGATGAATCACATTTTATGTGGACAAATAAATACTGACGTTTACGATGTGAAAGCTATTCAAGCAAACACCTTGCAACCATTGCAGGAACCGTCCATACTGGAGCATTATGGTCTGGGGAATGTTTTTCTGGTATTTACTGCATTCATCCATCATTATGGATGGGCGTATATGTTTGCTTTGAAGAGCACCGTTTTCCCATGGCCAGCAAACTCACCTGACTTGAACCCAATCAAAATCTGTGGGACATATTGATCGGTTTGTTCGTGGTATGGATCCTCACCCTCGTGATCTAAAGCATCGAGCCGTGGATGTGGAGTCGGCATGGCTCAACATCCCAGTGAACACCTTCAAGAGCATAATTGACTCTCTTCCTATACGTGTAAGAAGTTCACTACAAAAGGTGACTGTTTTTGCTTTTGATAGGTCATAACATTAATGTGACTTGGCTGTGTATATGTATTATATACAGGAGTGACTTTGTATAAATAAATAAATATATATATACATATTTATATGTGTGTGCTCTTCGAGTAAAAAGAAATTTTTTGAGGATAAATACGCACACATAACATGTCTGAACAAATACATGAAAATCATTTTTTCCCTCTTAAATATTTATAATAAAATATTATAGCATAAGTATTCAGTCATCCCAATAATGAAATAAACATAATGCAAAATCAGCAATTGAAAGTATTGATTATTTCTTAATGATACTGCAAAACGAATTTCCAATTTCAACGTCAAAGGATTTATCCACCCTGCCCATAAAAGCAGTTCTCAATTATTGCTATGTCATAAACGTTATAATTAATCTGATAAATGTTTTCGTGGATTAATTTTTCTATTTTAAGTTTGTTTTGTTCTGTGTGTGTGAATACGGAAACCAAACTTAAACATTAATACTAATTTCCCATATATATTCTCTTTCGCATAGTATAGCGAAATGTTTTCATTTAGTTTTTTTAGTTATTCTTGGATAAAAAATTCTTCACACATTTATGATTTTCGTTACAATATTATAATTGCTATTTACTTTTTATAATTAAAATTTTATGGTGCGAAAGAGTAACCTTGTGACTTTCATATATTTGTGGAATTAAATATAAATTCTAAGGAAATTTGGCGGTAAAAGATTATCTTTGACATTGAAAGTTATTGTAAAATATTTATATAAGCGCAACGCATTGACTGTCAGAAGGTCTTTTCATAGATAGTGTGCATTTATTTGTCATACTCTAAAAACTTTCAAGCACCCACATTGAAGCTCAAGCCTGCAAATGAATGAAGCATGGACTGAATACTTTAAAGTACTTATTGTCTTTCCATCCTCGGGTTGGGCAAGGCAAGAATCAATTTCTTTTTGTTAAAGGTAACTTATTCATACCCCCACCTGTCATGGTAGGTTCAATTTTTCGCCGGAGAAATGCGAAGTACAAAACCTATAAAATCTATTTTGAAGCCTGTTAGCTTGGTGGTAGCTACCGGGCTTCAAAATTGATTTTGCCGGTGTAGAAGTCCAAATTTTGAACCTCGTGCTGGGCAAGGCTGTCTCAGCCTTTCATCCCATCAGCAGGTCGATAAACTGTGTACCAAGCATGCATGGGAACAAAACACTGGAGTCATATGTTAGGCAAACCACCTAACTGGAACATATGCATCTCACCACAGGACCCTCGGTCATGGATACAGTTATGGGCACTGTAAGCAATGGCCCACATGGCCTTTTGTGTCACGGAATTTAGTTTAGTGGAGTTTGCCACGGAGTTAATCTCACCCCATTTACATTTCTTACACAATTTTAAACCTTACTATTAACGCTTTTAGCTGTTGTTGTCGTCGTGTGAAAGTTAGTTTTGCATTATGGGGTGCGCATCTCCACTTTTCCCACTGAATCATATTTAAGTGTGGAATCCGACTTCCTCAGTACACACATGCCATAGGTACCCGTTTATAGGGTAGGCAACCATTCACAACCCATTCATACAAGGAAAGGACAAAGACAAGATAGATAGAAAGAGAAAGTACATCAATGCCCGAAACGGGATTCGTATCCAGGACCTCTCTATCCGCAGTCAGGCACGCTGACCACTAGACAAGTTGGGCAGCAAAAACGCTTTTAGTAATTTAGTATTATAACTTTAACCCAAAATGTAAGGGCATGCGTTACTCTAACTGGGTCCCACAAACCCCACAAACATTTACACTTTTTCCCCTTAAACATTTACAAAAATGTTTGCTTTCAAAGATTTTAATTTCGGTTTTTATTTAGATTAAAAAATTATCTGATGTAGTATAAATAAAAGATATCTAAACATTTTCCATACGAAGTTAATGGAAAATAAAGCTCTTTTCTTCTTTATGCAAGTAGTTTAACGATGCTAAAATTGGAATGCGTGTTCTAATAGAAATTTTGAACGAGAAGAAAATTACTTTTTTGCTGAAAAAATAATATAACTCCCACACCATCTACGCCAACCAACTAATCAGTCTCATGGAAATGTAACGAACTTAAAACACGAAAGCAGTTAAATATTACGAACACGAACAATAGAATATTCTTTGGCAAAAATGACTTCCTAAAACAGACAAGCGTTATATATATATATATATATATATATATATATATATATAGATATATATATATATATATATATATATATATATATATATATATATATATATATATATATATATATATGTATGTATATATATTGTTTAAAGTTCTCCTGATTATTATCATTAAGACAATTCAGTAGAATAATAACTTTTGAATAAGTCGTCGGAATATGGATGAATATTACATAAACACGTACAATTATTATTTGTAAATTTACCTTTAAATAAAAATTCCATGATTTTTAATGATTCAAATTCCACATAATAATTTTTTACATGAATGAATAAATTTTAAGACGCATATAACTGGCTTACCAAATGAATTTAATTTGATTTTATTAGTAGTTTTTTTGGCATACGTGCAGAAATAAATTCATCCTTGATGTAAAATGTTACTTATGCAAAACATTTTAATTGTTCCTATATATATCATTTTGGAAAAAAATCGCTTTTAAATCATAACACTATCTTTTAGTGAAATATACTAATAAAGCGTAAGAGGACAACATAGAGAGAGCGGAAATATATATAGAGAGAGCGGAAATATTTATTGAAGCCACTGATTCATATTTGATCTAAGTATCAACTCATCGATTTTCTGATAAGAGCATTCTGTGACTTTCTGGATGCTTGGCTTTAAATGGTTTGAAGATAAGGCATAAATGAAAGATTTTGTGAACAGATTTGCGACTCATTTAAATTCAAATATTATCCCTTATATTAAAATGGAAATCTATATTCGGCAATACTTAATGTTTTTATGTTTATATGCACACACAAATGTGCTCTCTCTCTCTCTCTCACGCACACACACACACACACACACACACACACACACACACACACACACACACACACACACACACACACAAATATATATATATATATATATATATATATATATATATATATATATATAAGTGTGTGTGTGGCACAGCAGATGCCGTATAATCCAGGATGCCAAATTGTGAGTTTGGTGATTTTTTGGCGGATATTCTTATGTATCTAGCAACCCGGTTCTTATTACGTTATAGGTGTGTAGACCTATAAAAATTATGCAGAAAATTCTATATTGGCAACCCTAACATTGACGTCATTGCGCATGTCACAATACATCATTATGGCAATATTTCATCGCCAAAAAAATTCAGAATTTGGAATCGTAGATTATACGGCATATATGGTACAATACATTCGTATTTTTGGGTGGAGACTTGTACCTTAATTCTGATGTTATTCTATGTATTGCTTTATCTTAAGAAATTTTGGATTGGAGTGATATCTTCCATTATTTGATTTTCCATAGCGATTAGGAGGAATAATTTATGTAAGTGTATGTGGGGTGTAAAACAAATTTTGCTTCATTAATGCTGCGCTGTTTCTGGATAAAATGTACTTTCTTAACTCTTTAAAAATCCTAAACGAATAAATAAAACAGAGAATACTTAATTTAACAAGACTCAATATTGTTTGCTTAAAGTTCTAATTAAAATAATATTATTGTGTACCTGAGCATACAAGTGAGGAAGGCATTGTTCTCGTGATCAGTAGGCAGCGTATTCTATACTTGACACGGAAAAAACCCTCATGTTGAGAATGCTTATAATCAGTAAATTAGTTTTTATTCAACATTTCACCATGGAAAGGAAGGTGTCAACTCGACTGTCGATTTTTTCACTTAATCGTACTTCAAAATTACAAGATGATTTGCAGTGTTTAGTTGCTCCATTCTGTAGAAATAGTCAGCCAATAAAATATTTCAATAATGGAATCTTTAATTTTAATGAATTCAAAATCGCGAGCGCCATGATATAAATCCTTTTATACTTGTTTATTTACCCTATGAGACAGTTGTTACCATATTTGGTGATTGCAATGTTTTTTTGTATTAGTAATTAAAATAAAATAATTATTTTCAATTGGAAATATCAATTTTTTCATTTTTTTGTTTTATTGCTTAATTTCAGTACTTGCATTGAATTGAAGATCGAAAACCTACTGGCCTGGAGTCATTATCGATCGGATGTTAGGGACAGAGAAATTAAAAGAAGAAAATTACAGCTGCTGGGTTGTCTTTGTGGCAACGGTGGCGATGTTTTCATTAACAGCAGTTCCACAATTCGCAAATGCCAGATGCGAGTAGACGAAACATTACACAGTGACCTCTAACATTTAAATTCTGTTTTCACGCTGTCTCCATTAACGGCGCGACGCCGTTGTTGCGTGACGTGGTTGGCGACCATTTTGCAGATACAACTACAAAAAAAAAAAAAAAAGTGTTTTTACTTTTTCTTCTTCACAGAAAAACGGACATGGCATTGGAAATGCATAACTGGTGTCCGAATTTAGACTGTTACAATTAAAGCTACCTTTAACCTTTGTTCTACGCTTGGGATAAGCAAAAGGGCTGTATTCTGAATAAATTAATGTTACGTCCGCTTCTCCTAACTGACCACTCTCACGAATATTCTATTGCTGTCCATTCATGCAAGTCAATCGAATTTTTTTTTAACAAATGTGTGTTATTAACTTTTCTATTATTTCTCCGTGTTTGAATGAGAAAAAGATAATTAGCTCTGTATGCTGCAACGATACTTACACAGCACGCATTTTATTGGAAAACATCATTCAAAATAGAGGTTTAAAAATAAAACATAAAAATTATCGAAAAATAATTTAGTTAAGAGAGAAACTAATCTTATTTTATATAAATAATTCCATCGTTTTCTTTTTATATTTAGCTTGTAATATTCAATTTTAAAAACGGATAATTCAATTATTCTTTAAAATTAATTGATAAAATTCGTCAATTTACTCAATAAACAATAATAATAATGAAATCATTATTTTAAAAAAAACTTGCAGTTTATAATAAGGAAAAAAGCTTATAGTAAAGCTTACAATAATGACTTGACACTATTTGTTTTTCTAAAGGAATTAGCGATTCTTATCCAAAAGTATGCAATCTGACACAATAACGCTAAATCAGCAATAAGCGTTAAGAAAGGTATACAAAACAATCTGTTGCCCAATAATTTTAAAGTTTATTTTACAATATAATGCATTTTGTGAATGTGAAATAACAGCAGGTCAAAGTTTTCAGAATGGAATGTTTTAATTTCGAATCCACTATATTGATCTGAGAAAATGAGTTTCCGTTATTGTCAAGGAAATTAAGAATAATACTTTCTTGAGAAGTTGCTGAAACGGAATGCGCGGCTCACTTTATACACAAAAGTTTTCCAAGCTGGCAGAAATGCTAAAAGCTTTACTCCAACTTTCAGGTATGGTGTCCATTACAATTTGTCTATATATATATATATATATATATATATATATATATATATATATATATATATATATATATATTAAGAAAAACTATTATTTTTCCTGTTTATGAAAAATGATATAAAATTGAATTTAAATATCCAACATTTATGTCCACATAACAAATTGCAAATAAATTATAAAAAATGTAACAATGATTTCAAACAATTTTAATCAATCGATACTAAAATTATACACTTGTATAGATTCCTATTTTAAATCAGACTAATCGATTGATGTAGTTATCAAGAGAATCTCTCCGCATTACTTACTCTTTGCAAAGACATCTAAGCATAAACAATATAATAAAATTTATTACCCGAAATTCTTTGCATAAATAAGGCTTTCTTACGATGACAATTCAAAGAACAACGCTAATAATGATGGTATTTAATCGTAAATTGAATTTAGTAACAAAAAAAATGGTGACTATTCGCCCTCCAGCAAAAAATATTTTAAATGTAAAAAATTATTGTTCTAGTTAATATTTATTGATGATATATGAATTCTTTATTTTTTAAAATCACTAGATATTATTTAACTCAACTTTAATTAATAATTTCCTTGTAATTTTAATTCTCAGTATAATGTTAATAATAACTCTGCAGTACTTTGTTGTTAGAATTCCATAACACACACAATACAAAAGTTAAATACTTTTCACTTTGGTGGAAATTTTTCTAATGCAAAATGATTGCTTCTAAGTGATGCTTTGATGAACACTTTAAGTAGCATTTTTTTAAATATTACTTGATTTATTAAATAATAAATATTATTAAATACTTGGTATTTAAAGTTGATACTATATTTCCTAAAAAAAAAAGCACAGATAATTGTCAATATGAATGATTATGAAATAATATAATGAAACAGGAATAAATAAATAGCAACCAAAAAAAAGTAGAACCAACCATCCAAAATTTTATTATAATAGCTAAGAGTTGAATACCAAATTTAAAAAGAAATGAGTTTATTGAAAATAAACAGTTTGAAAAAAGAGTTCAAATATTTGTAGAAAGTAAAGAAAACAAGCTTCTTCGAAGCTGCTGTAAGTTACACTAGGTTGATTTATGGAGATACCATTTCAAAAAAATAATAAATTCTAACAACCAAAAGCCGCAGAAAAAATATTAATTTAATTTAATTTTCTATTTTGCCACGAAATTTTTTCGTTAAGAATATGATGAGTTGGAAAGTACTTTTGTGAAGAAATTCTAAGAATCTAAGTTTCTATTCCTGGATAAGTCTTTCATATTACCTTTATTTTTTTATTAGTTTATTGATGAAAATATAAACTGCTAATATATATATATATATATATATATATATATATATATATATATATATATATATATATATATATATATATATATATATTTCTGAAAGTTCTTAAGTTGATATCAAGGTGTTTTCTTTTATATAAAATTCGTAAGAAAGTTTAAAGTAATTTTTTAAAACTGCTTAAGGGATTTTCTTTTGAATAAAATTTTAAAATAAATTCGTTTTTATAGCTGTAAATATAATATAATAGAAAGAAAACCTACACGTGAATTTAAAATATTAGTTTCGTTGAAAAATCATTTTAATTTGTACGTTTATAATGTTAAATAGATTGTAGAATTTTAAGTAATTTTTTTTAAATGTGTGTGTGACAACCAAATGAGTTTATGAAAAGTAATTAATTTAATCATTTTAAAAAGTATAAGGTAAACAAGAAAGTTTCTACTGTTTTTGCGTTGACATTGAAAGAAGTGAGAATAAGTAGGAAAATTAGTGCAAGAAGTCACTGACACACCGGTCAATCGAGAATATCAGGCGTTATGAAAGCAGGTCTATCGCCGGCATTCATCAATCTTTACTCATACAGTAGCAAAGTGAAATGGACATGTCGAAGGAGCTCGTTTGGTGTGGTTTGCTTTAAGACTTCTGTGGCGATACTTATTACTTGCGTGTTATCTGCATTCATTAATAACTCCTGTTGCCTTTAATATTTTATTTTAACAATAACAATTAACAAATAACAATTTTATGATTACAGACCGTATAAAAATAATTTGCACACCATAATACATTGGTGCCAATACGGTTCTCATACGACCGCATCCAAATAATAATTGGGCTAGATTCCCCATCGGATAGGGAAGATGCGCTTCTCTTTCCCCTATAGGGATTTACTGTGGCTGAGTTGCCCCAATTTCAAAATGGGCTTATCAGCTTCTGCATCAAGTCGGCGAATATGTTCTTTTTGGATCATTAAAAACAACAAGAACATTCTTATTTACCCTGTACTAATATGTTATTTTAAAAATTACATTTGAAATTCGTAAATTTTTTTATTTCACATGCTTCAAATGTAGTTTGATTGATAAGAATGAAAAGAAGTTGCATGAAATAATAATATACAAAAGCATTGCTATCCATTTATGTAAATATGACACATTTTAAAACAAGATATTCAGAAACGAATCGTTTTTCCTCAAAAAACAGAAATAGTTTGAATGATTTCAAGGTAGCCACAGTATAAAGGCAACAGATGTGAGGCAACATTTACTTTCAAAAAATTACTTTTTAGAGTCAACTCTTATTAATAATAGACCAATATTAAATAGACATTTTACGATAGCTAAGTACTTTCAGTTCTGTGGTGAGTCTCAGCAGAAGAATCATCTTACCTACAGTATAGATTTACTTGAGCACATTTAAGAAATGACAAGAAATACCATTCTAACAATTGTGACTACGCAACAATATAGCAACTCAATCCTTTTCTGATCCGATTCCCGATTCAGGACAGAATATATTTAACATTACTGTACTTAAAATTTCTGTGCCTTATATGATCATGGAAGTCTGATCTATAAAAAATGACAAAAAGTAGATTAACATGATGTATAGTGGACTTTGATCTAAATGTTTATTGTTACATTGTAAGGATTATGAAATTATTACCTAATATACAACTCTTCTCGGATGTATAAAAAAAATGGCAAGAATTAACTTTGCATAAAGTAATCAGTTCTTGTGATTGTGTAGTAAATCGCAACAGGTGAGGAATTTCATCTCACTGAGGGCAATGCTTGTCTTTGCTGGAGGATAAAGAATATCAACCCTAATAGTATAACAGTAGAACTAAATACTATAGGATATGCATTGTGGATCTAACGTACTTTTTATCTCCAGTCAGACCATTTAAGTTGTAACGAACTGATGTTAATAATGTGTAAAAACCTAGATTAAATTACCAATCTACTCACTATTGGACTAGCTTTTCCCTATTCTATAAAAGGTATTTATTTCGTAATTATATATGGATAAGAGGAAGCATTTTATATTTTCCTTTAAATATAAAGGAACAAATATGTTAGAATTAGAGAATACGACAAAGAATATCATAGAAAAACTTAATTTTTAAACAAACTTTGAAAAATAATTCAGAATTCAATGTTCATGCATATATGACTGTGCTTATGTAATTATCATTTCATGCAGAGCATATCGCATTTTACACTGCTCAAAATGTGCATTTGAATAAAAAATAGCTACTAACTAAATGAAATGATCAGTCAGTTTTCCCAACTTTGTATTCATTTAGCATGTGTAAGACATTCTCAAGATCTGTTAAGATAGATTCCAAATTTCCTAAATTTGCAGAGTTAGAGTAGCTTCATTTTGTAAACAAGCTCTATGATCACAGTAATGACAATCATATTTGGCGATATTTTATATTTAATCATATTGAAATTACATTATTAATAAAAAATATAATAAATATTATGCTTCACAATTGCAAGAGAATCTAAGTTATATATTATATAATAAACATCTTCAACTTATTTGGTCAAATTGTTTGGTAAAATATTTATAATAATCCCAGTTTGTAGTTTACTGTTTGAATAATAATTTACATATGATTTATTATTCATTGTGTTTATTTGCAATTACTTCCTTTAAATAGATATTTCTCTAAAAGCACTTAAAACTCTAATCGGATTAATAAAACATTTTGTTTCTAAACTATAAATGTTATGCCTTCGATGAAATTCTTTGTAAAACATTTTGGGTAAAAACACTTTGTATATAATAAAGGGAATGCCAAAGATTGATTGTATAAATAATTTAAGCTACTCACAGAATGAGAGATAGAGAGAAAGGTTTATATTAGTTGAAAAACCTAAACCTATATATATATATATATATTATATGATATATTTGAAGTATGAAAAAAATCCTATAATCTGGACACATTCAAAAGAGAAAAAAATGTTGAATAAAAATTCATCGTCTGAAATTGTTACTTTCGTTCTGAGGTTTACAGATTTCATGGTGAAAGAGCTGCTGATTGAACACTTTCATTATGAAAAATCTTTTCTGGTAATCCAGACTCCATGTCACACAGTAAAAGTTACTATGTATCAATGTATTAGGAATTAGAATTAGATTACTGTTGAAGGGCTTAAGTGACATGTGTTAATAGTAGCATTATTCAGAAGTTGTTCCCAAAAGTGTCTCGTCTTCTTTCCCATACACACAATATATATTTGATAAGAACATGACTCAGTTTGTAACTCTTTCCTTCAACAGAATTTTTCTTTACCTCTGGTTAAAATACTCAATAGGCAGAATTAAGAACTATACTTTCCTACTTGAATGATGAGTCAACATTCAGAACAGATGCTGCAGGGCTCAGGATTTCTTTTTTTTTTTTTTTTTTTATCACATATTCTATTATATTGATCTTGTCTCATATGAATACAATGATATTCTGCATTCAGTTTTTGTACTGTAATTAGAGCAAAAATTAATTTCTATCATCGACTGCTTTCATCCAATATTATGTGACATCGTAAGTTTCATTGTATATAAAGAAAATCTTTAATTAATTTTGAACTTTCAATTCATGAATTCATGTATTATCAGTAGCTTCTTTAGTAATTAATGACCATCACATGTACAGGATCTAATTTTATGTAATTCTTGATTTGAAACCTCTTGAAGTGTCTTTTTAATCATGAAGATAAAATGGTATTTTTACAACGTTCAAAGCTAAACAATACCTTACGAACAAAAAATATTATATTCAATTTAATATGACTTGTAGTTAAATATGCTGTCCCATGATTTGGAATTTACATATGTATCATAGTGGCTATCTTAAGTGAATTACCAAACGTAATCCTTCTGAGTATGACAAATGGAACTATTTCTCTACTTATTATTATCTTAAACTTCTTTCCATAAATTCTGTTTTATTTTTCCATTCAACATTTATTCTTATTAATCTATTCCTCTACGTAATGCAGTTTCACCAAATGGTGTCAAAACTTAAGAAAACAATTTTCTCTCAAATTTCTTATATGTGTAAATTTGAAATATCCTTTGTATAATGCATATATTTTTCATGCAAAGAAACGCTAGTGGAACATTTTTAAAATTCATTTGGCACATCGCATATAAAAAAACTATACATTAAATTCCGAATATACAACCCTCACTCTTCTAGATAATGCTTGTATAAAAAATATCATTAAGATTTAACTGTATTTGAATATTGAGATTATACATATTGTGAATAAAAGAAAAGAAAGAAAAAACTTTCATAGCAATAGTTAAAGGAATATTTTATCCCTGTAGATTTCTCTATACAAATCAATTTTCCTATTTGTTTTCCAACTGATTTTCAATACAAAAAATATATGTTTAAAAAGTAAAAAATTCCAAAATGATCCAGAGGGCTAAAATAAATCAAACTTTTAAGTCGAAGCTTTTTATCGACGTTTTTCATATGCAAAAACGTGAATCAATGATCCAAGCGATCAATATTTCTTATTTGTCAGTGGCATTATTTAAGATGGAACTAGAAACTGAAAATTTTGAAAGAAATAAGTGTGAAAGAAACGCATAAACGACATAGGAAGTAAGATTTAAGAGGAGAAAAGATCTCCGAGCACAATTGTGTGCAAAGAATACGTTAGAAGCATTGAACGAACAGAATTAATAATGAGTTGAGAGCAGCACGAAAAATCATCTCCCTCAAACATGAGCGGAACAAAAAATATTCATTCTGCCAAATTTAGATAAAAGTATCATTTATTGTTCTAGTGCTCCAGTTTACAAAATGTGTTCTTATGTTGTAGCTTTATTCTTATGTCAGAAAATATAACTATTTAAAAAATGCATTAGGCGCAAAGGATTTGCAGGTATATGTAAAGTGTAAGAGCTTCTTATTGAGAATTTGTTCTATTTTGGCAATAAATTGACTACTTAACAATCGGAGATTGAGGTTGCACATTTCATCTTTGGTAGAAGAGGATCCTTAGGAGAGTTTTCTAAATTTCTTTCCTTAAGACACGTGAACTCGTCCTATCTATGCCAAGTCTTCGCAAGAGACAAGTTAAGCGATTGTCTACAATTGATTTCAATTGTTAAAAAGTCCACTATACAGACTGTTAAAATATTCCAATAATACTTGAAATATTTAACCGAAACATGATTTTTTTTGCATTACTTTAACTAGTATATCACAAACACATTGATTTATATACAGGGTAATCTTTTTTAAATTGATAGTATTTGGAGTGCCCTGCAGCGCGATCTAATAGTCAAAATGGCAACAAACTTGGTATTTAGACTTAACAAGACATGAAAAAAGAATTCCGTTAAAAAAAGTTCTAAAAATTGTCACTAGGGCATTTTGTAGCGCTTTACAATGTGTAAAATGGGAAAAAAGAAAAATACTAATACATACAATCGTACAGTTAAATTATTAATGTTTATTTCCTACATTAACTTCTAGCGCCACAAAATACCTTAGCGGCGACTTTTGGAATAAAATTATTTTTTACGGAATCCTTTTTGCATGTTTTGATCAGTCTAAATCCCAAGTTTGGTCTCATTTCGGCAATCAGATCGCACTATAGGAAGCTCCAAACATTTTAACTTTAAAAAAGATCGCTCTGTATATTAAATTATTATAAAATATAAGAAAATTCTGTAACATTATAACACTTTTATTCAATTGCAGATTAAAACTTCCTGCTGCCTATTATTTGTAGGTCTAACTTTAATGACTCTGAAAATCTGAATAAATAAACTATATTAGAGAAATTAACGATATTTTTTTTTATAAATTCCAATAATTTTTTGCGGAATATCTGACAAAATGGTAGTTTATAATCTAGAGTCGCAAGACAGAAATTTCAAACAATACAAGAGTACAGCCCCAATAGATATGCATACAGACAAAAAAGACTGTCTTCATTTCTAGTGTCCACTGTGTCTTTTTTATAGGGTTGTATTCTATAGAAAAAAAAAGCTCTTGCATTTTCTCCCAGCTGCTGTTCTACAAAGAAAGTTGGTAACCATGTTTTTACGTTCTTCATACTTGTCTATCAGCGTATATGTTTGAAAATTTGCAAGTATTTTTCCTTTGTTTCACATGAATATTGCCTATTATCTAGGAAAAGCTCTTTTAATTGCAATAACATGCAATGGGTTTGACATTACGTATATAGCAATCTAATAGCCGAAAGTTGAAGTACGGAAAACTCTTTCTAAATAACCACCACGGATTTGATTTCTATAAGGCATTTTCATAGATGATAAGTTTATAATGATGTGTTTATGAATAAGTATTCACAGGAATTTTCATAGATACATGCTATAAGAATGAAAACCAGGAAAACTTCAATACACTACCATTCCAGACATGTACGAAATTAAAATAGAAAAATATCATACAACTGCTTTTGTTCAGTAATGATGGAATGATAAAACCATATCCGAGACCTGTCAAACCAAAGAGCTTGTTTCTGACATAGGATTATGGTGAGCTCTAGAAATGATTTTTGTGCATACTATTTGGGGGGAGAATTTACCAGATTTAATGTCTTGCGATGCTCAATACTGCGCATCTATTGGTGGATATTAAAAACTCCAAAAACTACTTCGGGCTATATGCTCGCAAGCCTGTCGGATGTGTCCCACTTACCGCAATTCAATCTCGCCTTCAGTTAGCCTGAAGTAGAGAGCATGCATTGTTGACACCACATTATTGGCCTTGTGTGATGTTTTCCGACGAGTCCAGGTTTAGATTTCAGTCTGATTCTCTCCGGTCATTCATATGGAGAGGGCCAGGTACCCGTTACCACCAAGTTAACACCATTGAACGACATAGTTACGGTGGTGCAGGATTGCTAGTTAGGGGAGGAATTATTCTGAATTCAGAACTAATCTGCATGTTAAGAATGTAACCATGGCAGGCCACATCTATTCTGAAAAAACATCTACATTTGTTTAAATCATGATTAGAATGATTAGAATCTCTGTTTATGAATGACAACGCCCGTCCTCACAGTTCAAACATTGAGAATGAATGCCTTCAATCGGAGGATATCATCCGCATGGACTAGCCAGCATACTCACCGGACTTGAAGAATCCAATAGAACATGTGTGGGGCATGTTTGGCCAAAACCCCTTCCCAAATGTCTACCGGAACTTCGGAGAGCATTGCTTGATGAGTGGTGTAATATTTCCCCAAGATCAGATCGAAAATTTGATACTCAGCATGCCTAAGAGTTGCATGGCCTGATTTGCATCGTCTGGGGAGCAGACTATGGATTAACCAACATACCAACCATGTTTTATTGGTTTTTGTAAATAGGTTCTCTTTTGAAATTTGCTCCAGGGTGTAAAAATCGTAATTTTTATCAATGATGTCAAACTTATAGTATCTTTTTTGCTCTTTACATTTTGTTCAATAAATATACTTTACAAATAAATCACATTTGTTTTGATTCTGTTATTTTCATTGCCTGAACTGGCATTATCCTTAATTTATGCACACGAGTGTAATTTACACTATTTAATAGCTGGTCCAAATCAATGCTTTTTGACATCTATCACGTACATTTGCCTTTTGGGAGCCATTTTACAGATAGTATATTATAATCATTGGAGATATTCCTATGTTACATAGCATATGAAAAAAAAACCAGAAGGTTTCATTTCAACAAATGCGTGTATACAGAAAGCAAAAACATAACACCCGACTCCTGTTGTTTAACGACAACTCAGATCAAACTTGAAACTGTTCTTACCAAATAACATAGTCTCATCATTTGTCTTGAATAAACTTTTTCCTCTTTTTTTCTGTCGAATAGGATACATATAGCATTTTTTGTACATCCACAGTGTATAATTGCTTTCAGGTGGACTTTTGCATAGATAGTGGCTGGTGTTCTCGTGTTATGAGGAAGAAAATCTGAGAAAAATAAGCCTTTACTGTTTCCCTCTCAATTCATACATATAAATATCTTTTTCGCTTTTGTTAAAATTTTTCGTTGAGATATACATCTCCAACATCTTTATTCACTAACCAAAGGACTCACAATTTTGTTGATTCAATTATAAATTTCTCATTGGAACTTCAAAAATTCGAAAGTTATGTATATACTCGGGGAAAGAACAACCACAGAAAGGTTTTATTTTATACTTTTCTGTTTAAAAGTATTGATAAATATTAAAATTTAATTTATTGTCATGCGGATTATCTGCCATTTATTTTTGAGAACCCTATAACTATATATGTAGCAGGAATATCAAATATTAACAGTAACTTTTTAAGGAACCTAAACACTTACAGGTAGGTCTAAGTATCTTACTTCTATAGCGTTTTTGAGATTGAACTTGAATCACACTGTCACCAATAAGGATTGTTGATGTTCTTTTTTATATATTCAATAAATGCTAACATTATGATATCATAATATACAACGATGATTGATAAAATTTTAAGTACAGTACATTATTTTAACAATAAATACCTAATACGAGTGTTACTCTGAAATTTTTGAGATACGCGCAGACGAGAATTCCCAAAATAAAAATAATGGTTTAATTTTAGAGTACAAAGTATTTTAACACAGAAGATGATTTTTTACTGTCTTACTTCAACTTGCTTAGCGTAGAATAAATTTTAAACAGAAGAGAAAATGGAGTTGACGTGAGAACATTTTCGTGCTATGATTTTCTACGATTTTAAAGCAGGATTAAATCAAGAAAAATGCGTTCAACGGTTGCAATTAGCATTTAGTGATGAATCTCCAGCTCGTGCTACTATATTCAGATGATTTAGAAAATTTAGAAGAGGTCGCAATATTCTTCATGATGAAGAACACACAGGAAGGCCGCCGTCGGCAGTAATTCCGGATAATGTGTCTGCCATACGAAAAATGTTAATGGATGATAATCACTGTACCTATCAAATGATACAGAAGGAACTTAACATTGGATCCGCAGCCATACACAAAATCATTCATGAAGAATTACATATGAAAAAAGTAGATTGCCGTTGGGTTCCCCATAATCTAACTGAGCACCAAAAAGAGGAGCGTGTCAGAATCAATGAAGAAATTCTTAAATTGCTAAATGATGGTGGCCACCGCATCATTTCTAAAACTGTAACAGGTGATGAAACTTACATACCGTTTTTTGATGTTCCAACACGTCAAGAAGGCAAAGTATGAGTCTTTGAAGATAATCCCACGCCGACAATGGGGAAAAACAACGCGCACTGAAAACAGTGATGCATGCCGTTTTCTTCAAAAGTACGGGATTGGTCAAGCCATCAAGTTGGAAGGACAGAAGACAGTAACAGCAAACTGGTATACCCCTAAATGTTTGCTAGAAATTCTACAAGAACTGAATGTTAGGGGACTAATGCTTCACAATGACAATGCATCTTCACATACAGCCGAATTAACAGTTGAGTTTCTAAAACAAAAACAAATTAAAGTGATGGAACATCCGCTTTATTCACCTGATCTAGCTATGTGCGACTTTTGGTTGATCTTTAATCTAAAAAAGAACTTACGTGAACGTCGTTTTCATTTAAAAGAAGAGATTGATGTGGCTATAAATGCATTTTTTTTCATCTATTCCAACAAATAAATGGCTTGAGGCATTTAATGTATGGAAAATTCATCTACAAAAGTGCATTGATGCTGGAGGAGACTACTTTGAACTCAGCTAAAATTTTGTAAGTATGAATTTTAAAACCTAGTTGTATCTGAAAAATTTCAGAGTGACCCTATGACCCTCGTAATATCCATTAAATTACACACTTCCCAAAGGAGCTATATTTTGCGAATAATATAGGAGAATGAAATTGAAATATTCATTTACACCAGACATGCCTATAAAGTAACAAAATTTAAATACGTTATCATGTGAATATTCTATAATATATAACTATGTAATTTAATATACTTTCTATGAATTAATACCTTTATTTTTTTAAAGCAATCTAAAATATTTTTATATAATTTTTTTCTTACATTTTTTGTGTTCTTTCAAGCCAGTGAAATGATAATAAAAATTTATAATCTCTGTAAAGTGATACTGATGATTTTACAAATCCTTATTATTTGAAAACAATGCATTTTATTAAGCCAAGAGTGGTATATTTTTGAAATGATATGTGTTAAATTATAACATTTTTCAAGTATTCAATGCTTTCAGCATGAATCTCAGTAGAGTTTTTAATAAATTAACTACATATGAGAGTAAGTTGTCCGTTTAGCGTTGTAATCACACTGATTGCAATGTGACCATCAAGAGGCAATATGAGCGATAATAATAAAGTTATTATAAATTTTTTCTGATAAATATGATGCTGCTAATGAAATTTTGACATACAAGCATCTATAAAATGTTTGACTTATTTCAATTTGATCAATAAATCTAAAATAGTGAATTCAAGTTGTTGTTACTTTTGACATTAGGACAAGTGAAGTTCGCTATGCGAAGATAAGTCAGTAGTCTTTCGTTTAACCAAAGCGCCATGAAAGTAAAAGTAGGACTTTGCTTTAAGCTCCTTCGATCGATGGCAGCACCAGAGGATCCACTTCCTCAATTTTGACATTGATTTGGAGTGGGAGGGAATTTTTTCCAGACCATTTCATCCATGGTAACTGCTCAACGACTGACCAAAAGACTTTCGATTCCACAGATTTAACGAGCACGTATACCGCATGTACTCGGTGGGTCTTTGGGACACTGGGAATCAAACCCCGACAGAAGGTCTAACCACCAAACTACAACGCCCCTAGTGTATTCATAAACAGACTTATATCATATATTCAATGAAGTTCACTTGAGTTTTTGTAGATGATTTTACATTCCAGTTTTCATATTTTATTTTTTAATATCCCTCCACGTGTTATTGATTATAGATAATTTACCTTCCTATTATTTATAACATTTTTCGTTTCTGCAAAAGGGTCTATAGACCCTTTTGCAGAAAGATGCATTTGGCCCAATTTCATGGATATACAGAGCATTTAATATAGCACTGCTGGATTTTTCCTTTTTGGTTACTTAAAAAGGATTTAGCTTACAGAAAGAAAACATCCAGAATGGGTGATCCAAATTCTAGAATTACTGTCATAACAATAGTAAATTTTCACATATCAAGTGTAATATCGATTATCATCTTCCTAAACCACGTTAGACGAAGAAGCCATAGATAGAAATTCATTGACAATAGCCAAGAATCATTTTGATCCTACTAAAACGTTAACATAAATTAATTAAATTTATATTTTTATATGAATTATTAAATATTAAAATGCGACAGATATTTTATAAGCAATTTGCTTACATTGAAAATGTATGTGTGTGTGTATCTAAAAAAAGAGAGAGAAGTAGTAGAAGAAATAAAAAAAAAAAAAACACAAATATTTTTTCTCGAATGCCTGGCTGCTCTTAGGCCTTTGCCCGAGTTCTATAATGGGCGAAGTGATATTATCTCATATAGTGGAACACCTAGTGGGTGTGCCACCTTCACTGCGAAAATGAAGGGATAACGAAAGACAAACACAAAGAGAGAAAAAAAAACATTCATTCCTTAACCAGGGCTCGGGCCCGGGATCTACTGTTTTCAGTCAAGTCTGGGAAGAAAACCTCTCCGTCAACAGTCGTTAAAACAGAAGTATTAAATTAAGAATTATAGAAAATTAAAATTCCATTTTTGCAAATTTTGTCTAATTTTTAATTAATTTTTTAAATTAATTCTTGTATTTTATTTAAATTTTATGAGTTAAGAAAAGTGAATAATATTTTACTTTTCTTAATTAAGAAATGCGTGTATTATAACGTACAAATCACTTTAGAAAAAGCAACTGTTTCTTAGAAAATTTTAATTTATTCATGACATCAGAATTTTTAACAAAAGAATTTAAAGGCAATGCTTTTATGTAAATATTTTTCTACGAATCGATTGTAGTTAATAATATGTAAGAAGAGCTCAGAATTTGTACTAAAATGTACTAAATTAATACTAAAATGTACTAAAAATTCCTTCAAGATGATCAAATTAACTATTAGAGATTTCGCATTTAATGGAATATTCTTTAGAATTATTTAAATTTCCATAATTACTTGAATTTGTTTCCAACACTTCTAATGACTTGGAATATACAAATGAAATTTACATTCCATTTACTTACGTTAGACTTCGAAAGTCTAAAAGGAAAATATTTAAAATGAAAAGATCCTATGAAGTATATAACTTAAAGCTTAAAATACTGTTTTTCGCATCTACGAAATTGGTTTCCCGACTTGCACCTGGAGACCACTTCGGTAGGGGAAAAAAACTTTATTTTTACAATAGGAAAAGAATCGGAAAAGCTCCAAGAGAAACAAAAGGCTTAGATTTGCGAAGAAAGCTGTAAGAGCAAAGCTCTTTGAGTTGCTCTTGGAAAATGATTCCATGTTATTCTCAATTTATTGCTTCCTTACAATGCCTAGAAGGATTCTGCCATTTTGCCAAATACAACATGAATTTGCGAATCTTAAAGCTTCAAGAAACTTATTCTGAAGAGTAATGATTTAATTATTTTGCAGTAACAAGTTTATTTTGGCTGAAAGCGACTGTTTTAAATATTCATGTATTCTAACTATCGTTTGTGTTGAAGTAACATTACAAAACGAAGAAATAAAGACGATTTTATTGCAAAAGAAGTTCTTTAACAGTTGCGATTTTTCACACTAACTTTCTGAAGTACACTGCTCAAAACAATTAAAGGATATTGTAAGTTTTACATAAAATAAAGATATAAACGATTTTTTTTTGCTGAATATAGAAGAGAATCAAAAATGAAAATTTTTCTAATTTTCTAACTGTGCAGTTTGCTAATTTTGAGTTCGACGTCAAAAACGTCACTTCAGGGGCAGGGAATGGAATTTGACTTTCAACTGAATAAAAGACAATTAATGCAAGTATGATCAGAATTCAGTGACTGCTTTGTTTTGATGAGTACGATATCTCAGCGAAGTCATTTAACCGATTCAGAAGCTTTTAGAGTTGATGGTAGATTAGAAGGGGGCCAAACTCAAGCCGGAGTAGCGGAAGCCATTGGAGTGTCACAAAGTGTGATTTCCAGGATTTTTATTTCAGCTTTTTGAATTATAATTTATAACAAGTAAATATATTTCCAAGCAATATTTTGAAATAACACAATGTACATTTTAATCGATTATAATATTAAATATGATTGTAGTTCTATTGTTAAATTACTGAATAAAAAGCCGAGCTGGCAGCCGAATGGTTAGCACTATTGCCTTTGGTTCAACAGTTCGTGGGTTCGAATCTCACCATGGGCATGGATATTTCTAGTGGTTCGGAATCCACTTAAAACCGTAGTGTTCCCGGACTAATTAGCCCTCGTGTGCAAAAAATGACCGTTGGACGACAATCAAACAATCCTGCATAAAAGCGTTTTCATAAGACAATATATATATATTTCTAATATTAGAAATATTTTATTTAGTTATATTCCTAATATTAGCGCTATATCTGGCGCAATTATTATTTAAAAAATCAACACAAGGATTTTTTTTATGTAAAATGATAATAAATACCTTAATATGAGACTAAAAATTATTAACAAAATATTTAATGATATTTTAGTAATATTGCAAGTTAACTATATCAAAATTTTAAATTCAATAAAAAGATTACAGCTTGTTTTTACAGATATAAATTTAGAACTATGTAATTCAAATGAAACTACGGAATAATTTTAATATTTTCCTATTTTCTTTTCTTAAAATAATATTTTTTTAGTTGAAATGAAATAAGTTATTTAACAAATCCCACACCACGAAGTTTTAGTGTTATGAATTTTTAATGAAACCCATCTACACAGTTTTAATGCTTATTGACACTGCATAGAGCTGTGAATGCTAAGTAGTGATAATTGGTAACTTTCTTTTCCCCAAAAATAGTAAGGATTACTCACTCCTTAATTCAGATCATAAAATTTTTTCAATTTGAAAGGAATTTCAAATAAATTCAATGAAATATGACAAGCCATAAAACTTGATTTATTTAGATTTCTCTTAGCTCAATATTTCAATTCCCATATTTCACTCATCTGGAAAGGAAATAATTTTTTTCTCATTTCATAAAGTAACTGATTCTAATAGTGATATGTGATACATTCTTACTATAGTCAAAATAAAAAAGCAGTTTTTCAGTTTATCAGAAAGACTGTCTGTGATGAAAAATTAGTTCTAAATATAGCAATTTTCTTTTAATAATTGTCTTGTCACATTATTCACAAAGTTACGCAATTTTTTTTATGTGGAATTATGCTTACTGAGAACTTTGAATAAGCAATAGTTAATCACAAGTAACTTTTACCTGTGACATTATTTATTTAGCATCTAATAACGGAACTAGTTTGATATATTTCCCCAATTAGCAACTTTGAGACGTTTTTCCTCGCCAAGCTGAACGCATGTTTTTCGAACGGCAAATTTACCCACTTGAAAAAAAAACGTTTTTCGAACGCCCAACTGAAACATTCAACAAAAAATTCAAACGCTGCTGTCACTTAAAAAAACGATACATATGACGCAAAAATAATGTAAAACACGAGAAAAAGTAAACCTAGCAACAACAAAAAAATTCGAAAAGAAACAAAAACTCCAAGTGGTACCAGTATATTCAAAACAAAGGACGCTAGATTTGGCGAGAAATCTCTTGGAGGGATATACCATACTTATACCCTTATATAACGTTTTATTAAGTTCTTAATTTATCTTTAATTCCTTATTAAGTCCTTCCTCTTATGAATGGAATTTTTAATAAAATCACTTTACTTGGAGCTGTAAATATTATTCACACGTATTCGTCATTTTCTGTAAATTAATTAACAATCGTTACCAGAGAAAGATATTTCATATTTGCTATTGTTTATAGATTTTTACGATTTAAACATACCTTTGTATTCTTTTCCTAAATCTCAAAAAATAAAAAAATTGACTGTTTGAATTTCTTCACACATATATAATAGAGATATCTGAATCATTTACGAATGCTGCTTCAAGAAAAAAATAAAAAACTAATATATATTTGTTGACAAATGTAACATAATAATTGGTAAACAATAAGATTTGAAATGAGTAATGGTAAAGTATAATAGTTTTTGACCTGATAATATCTTATACCTGAGATCATGTACACTACTGGTCATTAAAATTGCTACACCAAGAAGGAGACATGCTGCAGATGTGAAATTTATACGAAAGGAAGAAGGTGCTGTGATATGCAAATGATTAGCTTTTCAGCGCATTCAGACAAAGCAGGCGCCAGTAGCGACACCTACATTGTGTTTAAATAAGGAAATTGTTCAGCCGATTGCTCATACACAAATTGCATTTGAACGTTGTTGCCTGGTGAAAAGTTGTTGTGATGCCTCGTGTAAGAAGGAGAAATGCGTACCAGCACGTTTCTGACTTTGATAAAGGTCGAATTGTAGCGTACCGGGATTGCGGTTTATCTTATCGCAGTATTGCTGCTCGCGTCGGTCGAGATCCAATGACTGTTAGCAGAATATGGAATCGACGAGTTCAGGACGGTAATACGGAACGCCATGCGGGATTTCAACGGCAACCTATCACTAGCAGCCGAGAAGACAGGCATATTATCCGCATGGCCGTAATGGATCGTGCAACCACGTCACGAGCCGTGAGTCAAGAAACGGGATCGTTTGGAAGACAACAAGTGTCTGCACGAACAGTTCGACGACGTTTGCAGCAGCATGGACTCTCAGCTCGGAGACCATGGCTGCGGCTTCCCTTGACGCTGCGTCATAGACAAGAGCGCCTTCAATGGTGTGATCAACGACGAACCTGGGCGCACGAATGGCGAGACGTCATCTTTCCAGATGAATCCAGGTTCTGTGTACAGCATCATGATGGTCGCATCCGTGTTTGGCGGCATCGTGGTGAACGCACACTGACAGCGTGTATTCGTAATCGTCATACTGGCCCATCACTTTTCGTGATGGTATGGGGTGCCATTGGATACACATCTCGGTCACCTCTTGTTCGCATTGACGGTACTTTGAACAGTGCACGTTACATTTCTGGTGTGTTACGACCCATGGCTCTACCTTTTATTCGAACCCTGCGAAACCCTACGCTTCAGCAGGATAATGCCCGACCGCATGTTGCCGGTATTGTACGGACCTTCCTTGATACAGAACATGTTCCGCTGTTGCCCTGGCCAGCATGTTCTCCAGATCTTTCACCAATAGAAAACGTCATGTCAATGGTTGCCGAGCGACTGGCTCGTCACCAAACGCCAGTTACTACGGTTGATGAACTGTGGCATCGTGTTGAAGCTGCATGGGCATCTGTACCTGTACATGCAATCCAATCTCTGTTTGACTCAATGCCCAGACGTATAACTGCTGTAATTACTGCCAGAGGTGGTTGTTCTGGGTACTGATTTCTCAGGATCTATCCAGCCAAATTTTTTGAAAATTTAATCACTTGTTATTTCTAGTATAATATATTTGTCCAATAAATATCATTTTGTTATCTGCATTTCTTTCTGGTGTAGCAATTTTAATGGTCAGTAGTGTAGATTATATGTGTCAGGTCACAAGAGTAATTAGCTTGAACACGAAAATTGAGAATGATTAATGAAATTTCACGTTACATTAAATAACGCAAATATCCCCAATTTGACTTTGATTTTTAAAAAATAAATAAAGATATGTATTCTCATTTAAATTATTTTGTACAGAAGAATGTACAGATTTTAGAAAAGAACACTTTATAGACTAGCTAATGGGACGATTGCCTAAAATGCAAATTATAAGAGCAAAGAAATATCAAAATATAAACATATTTAAAAACAAAATATGTTACTTTTAAAATATAAGCTAGAATATCAAAATTTCTCTTTGACATTCAAAATAAAATATTAAAAGTCTCATTTAAAATTTTTAACTATGCACTACATGTCAGTTCAATAACAGTTACGTAGCACCAAATTTATCTTAATTATCATTGTTTTTAACAATATATATATATATATATATATATATATGTGTGTGTGTGTGTGTGTGTGTGTGTGTGAATATATGTATATGTATACAGAGGGTATTAACACATTTTTAGAACGATTTCGATAAGGAATTAAAAAAAAGTAAATGTTTTAAAATAAAAATTTTTGGCAACAGCTTATTATTTGAAGTGAGAAATATCGTCTGCTACTTTTAAATTTATTCTTTTTTAAAATGTCACATATAAACATGCTGTGAAGTGAAGGATATGCTTTTGCGCTTTCCGAAGATAAACGTTCTTATTCCAGAATTCAAAGACGTTGTTAAATGCATGGTATTAAAATTTCTAAGTGAAAAATAAGCAATATTATTAATCGAACAGGTAAAAATTATCAATCATTATTTCTACATGGAAAGAAGACTCCAAACGAATATCAGTAAAAAAGGTACGTACTGTTTCGAATGTTTCTAAAGTGAAATCGCTGGTAGCAAGAGAAATTCCGCCAACACAGAAATCAATTGCAAAGTCTTTTGATACATCTGTAGCAACAACAAATAAAATAATAAACCAGTATTTACAACTTAAAAATGCTAAAAAACATAATGTTCACTAGCCTTTGCCGAGACATGTGGCTTAACGCAAAACATTTTGTAGAATCCTGTTTGAAAACCACTTAGGAGGAGAAAATAGGAAATACTTTGTGATCCTTGATGATGCATGGGTTTACCTAAATGACTGTAACAGAAAAAGGTCTTTTTACTATAGAAAATGAAGAGAAAAAAATGTACAAACCCGTTTCCGTCAATGTAAAAAGTTACAGTAAGGGGTTTATGATTGTCGCAGGTTTCTCCTACAACGGGAAATTAAAAATAAGATGAGTGGAAATAAATGTTAAAATCAATTCATCGTACTATCAAGAGAAGTACTATATTTACAGACGCCCAATATTTACAGAAGAAATTCTACTTCTTTATTCCAATGACGTTCAAAGAGAGAAACTTCATTAAGACAAAGCTATAAGTCATACTCCGAAAACTACCACTGCATTCCTTGAAAAAATTATGACTAATGAAGGTATTGTATGTATATATATTTTCAACATATCCTTGCAAAGTCTCCTGATGTTTCACCTATGGACTATTGTGCTTTTGGTCCTGTTAAAAAAGGCTGTTTCTAAACGTAAACCCACCACGATATATGGACTCTGGAAAGTAGTGGAAGAGGAATGGAAAGCTATACCCCTGGAAATATTGCGGAAGGTTCTTCTATCATGGAAATCACGATGCAGACTTATAGTCCAGAAAACAGGCTGTCAAATCG
This sequence comes from Latrodectus elegans, assembly GCA_030067965.1. Classification (NCBI taxonomy): domain Eukaryota; kingdom Metazoa; phylum Arthropoda; class Arachnida; order Araneae; family Theridiidae; genus Latrodectus; species Latrodectus elegans. Next base: position 43,952,859 of record CM057816.1, on the reverse strand, counting down.
AACATTTAAAAAAATAATCTTTACATTTTAAACATTAATTAAAAAGCCGCGATATCACTCTAAAAATGTGTTAATATCCTCTGTATATATATATATATATATATATTGAAACCAGAAATATGACTAATGAAGGTATTGTATGTATATATATTTTCAACATATCCTTGCAAAGTCTCCTGATGTTTCACCTATGGACTATTGTGCTTTTGGTCCTGTTAAAAAAGGCTGTTTCTAAACGTAAACCCACCACGATATATGGACTCTGGAAAGTAGTGGAAGAGGAATGGAAAGCTATACCCCTGGAAATATTGCGGAAAGTTCTTCTATCATGGAAATCACGATACAGACTTATAGTCCAGAAAACAGGCTGTCAAATCGAACATTTAAAAAAATAATCTTTACATTTTAAACATTAATTAAAAAGCCGCGATATCACTCTAAAAATGTGTTAATATCATATATATATATATATAAATATATATATATATACATATATATATATATTAATATATATATATATATATATACATATATATATATATATAAATATATATATATATACATATATATATATACATATATATATATATATATATATATATATATATATATATATATATATATATAAATATAATATATATATATATATATATATATATATATATATATATATATATGTATATATATATATTTGCTTTATATATATGCATATATATACTTAAACACTTATCAGTTTCTTTTTAGATTAAATAGAAAAGAACAGTAGTTAATAATATATATAATTAAATACATTAACGTATACATAAAAATTTATTTCAAAATCACCGTTTTCTGAGATTAATGATACCACCATATATTACTGAAATCAATAAACCATAAAATTCCCGAAATTTGCAAAGAATGTTTTTACACTATTGTTTATGGAATAAATTTAAAAACCTAATAGATTGATTTATTCACAGGGAAAGAGCAGACAAATTTAGGAAAGTGTCTATATTAGTCTTTTTAAAAACATTTTTACATTTCAAGGTTTTGTTAGCTTTTAATACATTTCTTTCAAATTATAGATGTAAAAATTCAATGTTTAAAGAAAGTAAAGGAATATTTTTTTTGAAATTCTAATAAAGTATTAACCTTTTAAAATTTTCTTTTAAAATTTTTTTTAAATAATGATTACATATAAGGAAATAATGAGAGTGGTTTAAAAGTTTAATATCATTTTCACAATTTTATTTACTACATTTTTAAAAAACTTTAAATATCTCAATTAATAACCATTCAAAAAGAAATAGCTTTGTACGTTTAAAGTATGTACAGATATTTTTTATAATGTGTCATTTTTACTAGCACAATTCCTACTTTTTGAAAGTTTCTGCGCTTTTCTGTTTTATTTGCTGCATACTTTTCTTTACTAATTATTTTTAATTTGAACATTTGTATCAAAAAATGTTGTTTCCTTAGTGAATAATCCCCATATTCCAGTTTGCACAAAAAATCAAAACCTCTTAATTTTCCGCATCAGTGAATTAACTACAATACACTGACATAAATTAAAAACTCTTTCTTTTACAGAAATTAAAAACAAAAAAATAATTGAAATTCCATTTTGTTTTACAAATTTGCTATTCATAACATTGAAGAAATAATGAATTTCTTTTGTACGGATTAAATGAGAAATGATATCAACAGAAGACAGAAAATACCAAATGTTAATAATTATTTAAAAATTTACAGCTATGATTCCCCTTGAATTCTCAGATAACCGCTATTATTTTTTGCATGATTTATTGTAAACAATAATAATTTTTGAATTTCTTATTTTGTGAACAACTTTCACTTGAGCTTCTTATTTATTGGAATCGATACTCAAGGCATCTAAAAGTATTTTGTACCCAGTTTTAAATCCAAAATGTTTTAGTTCCATCTATTAGGGTCATATACTTTGCTTATGAAGTCAGAAAAACCTTTTATAAAATTAAAGTACAGTTCTTTATCATCTAGAGTACTTAAAATAGTCAATCATAAGGACTAGACCATCACATACATATACAATAAGATGCATCATTTCCTCGCTCTTATGACATTTTTAATAAGTAAGATCTTGTTGAAAAAATCACATGAAGTTGATTTCTTTATACTATCTTGAGAGTCAGCCATGCTACTAACAGCACTCTACCCAGTTACAGACGTGAATGGATTAAAAGCCATTTCTACCTCTAGTCGGGAAGAAGTTATTTCTACTCATTCAAATGATTTACACAGGATTTCCTTATCTTGTAAAGACAGATCTACCACAGAGGTTTTACCTACATCAGCAGTGGTTTCATGTCAGAAAATAAAGCCCACCCTTTATTTCTTGAGTTACTGGGTAAGTTAATATACTCTAGAAATTTGCCCGGCATGCAAGAGGCTCCGTTAGGTTTCTATAACTCAGTTTAGTCATGGATCACATAACACCAGTGGTTGAGAACAGAATGTCCTTTCAAGAAAAAAAGACATTCTGCGCTCAACTACTTTCTGGTGCACCTGGTAGACGCTTAAACCACTGGTGCCGTTGAACTCAAAGATACATTTCAAAAATAAGAATCAATGTGTGTGTGTGTGTGTGTATGTGTGTGTGTGTATGTGTGTGTGTATGTGTGTGTGTATGTGTGTGTGTGTATGTGTGTGTGTGTATGTGTGTGTGTGTGTATGTGTGTGTGTATGTGTGTGTTGTGTATATGTGTGTGTATGTGTGTGTGTGTGTATGTGTGTGTGTGTATGTGTGTGTGTGTGTATGTGTGTGTGTGTATATGTGTGTGTGTATGTGTGTGTGTGTGTGTGTGTGTGTGTGTGTGTGTGTGTGTGTGTGTGTGTGTGTGTGTGTGTGTGTGTGTGTGTGCATTACGTAGTTACATCCTGATCTTAGTGAAATTGTTGTAAAGAGACATTATTTATTTAAGAGCAGGTTTTTAAAAACAAATCATATTACAGGAACAAGCTTATCGTTGTTTTAAAAATGTGAAGACCAACCATGACATCTTCAGCACATCTGCTCAGTAGGATAACTCAACCAAAATATCCTCGAGAAAATACAATATATATATATATATATATATATATATATATATATATATATATATATATATATATATATATATATATATATATATATATATATATATATTATAGTATTTTTTTATAATTATACATTTCTTAAGTCATATTGTAACTTTTGAAAGTAATCTGAAATCAGAATCTGCCTCAAAGTACTTTCAGTAACACTATATCAGAAAATCAAACATTTGATGAAATATAAAATATACTATATGCTATGAAATGCTCATCTGAATACTCAAACTATCTAGTAAATATCACCATTTGCATAGTAAGAGCCATTTCCACCTACTCACATAATTTCTCAAGAGTTGCCAAGACAACACATGTAAACGTCATTTCTAAACTGACAGTAGTAGAATATTCAAAACGCGATCGCTGGCTCTCTAAAACTGCAAGAAGCTATTAAACATCGAAAGTGAAATTTTGCTAACAATCTGTTGAGTCCGTAAGAGAATATTTCGTTGACATAGCTTTAGATAAATGTGTCACGTAGGAAAATTTGAATATATTCGAAACAAATTTATTAGAAATGATATAAATAAAATACTCAGCAATTAATTTGATTATATTTAAATAGAATAAAAAAAATCTAATAGTTTCTTTCAACATACGAAACTGAAATAGGAATGATGTTGTAAGAGTTTTGATATAAAACATGAATTACTTTATATAGTCCATTTCCAGTAGCATATTTCTGCCGATTGAAGATTATAACAACGTCTCTGTAATGTTGAGCCAATGTCAAGTAACGGAATCGATACTTGATTCGATTCCAATACCTTACATATCCTTTATATAAGGACATTGAGCCCTAAAGTACTTATTGATGTATGCAATTTCTCTTGACAAGACAATTTTCAATTGGATTAGGTGTCAAACTCATTACCCTTCAGTCATGAGAATACCTTTCCTCGCAAGTTCATCATGGCTCTAGCAATGAATAAAAATTATCATGAAATAATGATTTCAACGGTTTAATTAGTGTCTTCCAAAGAATTTAAAAATCCATTAAAATTGATATAACTAATAACAGCACAAAATTTTCAAAAATATTAATCTGGAAAATTAATATGAAATCTCATTCGTTATATTTTCGGAAAAATAATTAATTGCTTGGTAAATTTTGCTAACAATAATTTTCCATGATTGGATGAAAAAATCATTTTCAAACGTACTGCAACATATTTTGATTTAGATTTGTAACTTCAAATTGATGAATTTAACTCAAACAATAGAATAAATATGATTTATCGAATTTTATGTTTGATTTATATTACCAAGAGTACATGTGAAAATTGGAATTGAATTTAAGAGTAATTTTTGTGACAGAGGAAAGGGAAAACAATCATTTCATCAGGAGAGAAATTTGCTGTTGGGATTTTAAGATGCCATTGTTGCACAATATATAGTGAACACAAGAATTAGTGCAATAAAGGAAAAAGCGAAAGGAACCACGGAAAACCACCAGAAATTTAAAATTTTGATTTTTTACATATGGTAAAAAACAAAATATAGAGAAGAGAGTAATTTTTTAACTTAGCAAGATACACATATAAGGAAAAAAGCAAACAAAAATATTTCTTGTTACAAATCGAAACCAAGATCGATTTTCTTACGTATAAAACACAGAAAAATTTATGTGTATGGCCTTATTAAGTCATTAAATACGGGTATTTCTATCATAAAGAGAGGTTGCCTAGATGTTTTTCAAACATGCTATATAGCACGATATACGCACATCATACTTGTGATCAATAGCATTTACAATAGAATAAATCACATGGTTTTCTAAAGTAAAAAACCTGCAAGGCTGTAAGAACAAACTATTTCCATATCATGTTTAGATCAATGAATTCTCTTTCTAAATTATATATGAATTTGTGCATCCATATATGCCAGTTCATTAATGAGTTTTACTAGTTTGTCCAAACAGAGATCCTGCCTTTTAAACTTTCAGAACTGACTGAATTATTTTCTCCTCTTACAAGACGTATATATGCAATATCATGCTGGTCGTTATACACCAAATTGTAATTCATCTATGAATATCATATGATTTCGACGATATATCATTGATGATAGTTGTTGATTTCTTCTAGTGGCATGGTTATTTTCAATCAAAAGAATAAACATTTAGAAACATGAATCGATTTCAATTGTATGAAGCTAAATTCGAATTATTTGGCTAGGTATTAATTAATCAATTTGGAAAAGGCCAACTTTTCTGCGGGGTATCGTTGTCTGTTTGTCTTCACAAGAAGTAGAAACCAGTCACTATTTTCCGTGGTCGCACGTAAGAAATTTTACCATGGTTGTAATGAGCAACATTCGATGTTTTTTTAGTAAATGCAGCAATCTTGACATAGAACTTTCTGCAACTTCAACCACGTTTTTAAATCTCTATAAGAATTACTCTAATTCAAGATTCATTTCATTGGTTTTGATAAATCATATGGTTATCACAATTTCAATGCTTAGTTGAAAAATGTAAATAATAGTGTTTTACAAAGAAGACAATAAAGCGAGAAGAACTTGAAAAACACCAATTTCCTAACATATTATCTTCAGTTATCTTTTTCTGCATTTGTGATATCATAAAGATAGATTTATATACGAAGCTTCCATCTTAATATTTCCGCAACAGTTTAAGAATATTTTTGTTCTAACACTAGAAATATTTGCTTTAATTTATCAGCAATGATTGTATTTACATCCTAATAACATGCGAGTGAAGAATTAAATCTATTCCAGAACAGTATACGAGCTGAAGCATCACAAATATGATAGAGACAAAAATTGTATCATTTTTTTACGATCAAAACAGTTCTGAAAGAATATTTTGAAAAGAAAGTCATGCTGAGAACATTGGATTTCGTGTAAAATAATATGATATATCATAATGAAAATAAACTAGTTTTAAATATAGTGAAAGTCTGTGGTCAAAATTTCTTTCACCTCAATATATTTTTATTCATTTTACTCGCACATCAGGTGATTCATTCACTATTTATGAAAAGCTAATGAACTTCAGAGGTGAACTTGATGTATTGTATTATTTCAAAATAGGTAAAAAAAAGGCAGTTGATCTGGAATGTCAAAATAAATAGCATTAAACAATAAAATCTTTCAAAATATATTGAATATATTGAATGTTTTTATTTTTCTGAATTCGAGTATGGATAGGAAGCAATGTATTTTCTTTATAAAATTATTGAAATATATATTGTAACAATAATGTGCAAAACGAAATATATTTATTTCTAATAACATAATTTTATAATAATAATATCATTATTTATTGGATTAAACAATTTTAATTGTTTCTCAAAATTGTTCTACTGAAAATACACATATTTAATTTACTAGAAAATAAAAAATTGCATTATTACAAAGTTATTGAAATTGCTCGAATTCAAATAAACCGAGAAAGGCATTTCTTTAGGCTCAAATAACATAAAATTTATTCTGCTTATATTTATTTAAAAAGACGTGCTCTATATAGTCAGTAAATAAAATTCCAAAGAATTATAAAAATATAGATTTTTGAATCGATTTTTCTAATAGCAAAATTCTTTTAAAATTAAAAGTCTACTTCTGTTTGTTTTGTTAAAAATTTACTCAGCAAGGTTTTTGCTCATGAAATAAAAGTGCGCAACAAATTACTGAAAAGAAATGATTCTCCAGTGGAACCCCTTTCAATTTAGCGAATCATTTTTCAAGTTAGTTTCAGTTCATAGAGATTTTGAATGTTACTGCGCCACCTACCGGCAATATTTCTACATTTTATAAGTAAAATGTTAACCACATTATCAGATATGATGTTCATATCTGAATTTCATATCATTTGAAGACGTAGAATATTTTCCTCAATTCTTTGAAATAAAGAAAATTAATTTCAATGCCAGTGCATTTTAAATCAAAATCCATCTTAATGTTTTCAGTGAAGTTGAATATTACTACATTATTCGATTCATGAAAAATATTTAAAAGAATGGAAAATTAAATAATCAATTATTAATCGTTTATCGTAAATTATCGTTACAATTATATTCGAAATTGTTGATCATTTTGATAAATTTTTTCGAAATATGAAGGAAAAAATTATAACAGTCAACTCTCTTAAATCTTCATTTAAGCAAATGAATAAAAAATTTACTTTTAATTTCTATTCTAATGTCTTTAATAAATTTAAAATTTGCATGTTCTATAATTAAAAAAAAATGAAACATAAGCATAAACATAATTTAAAAAAGAAATAGAATGGAAGTGCAGTCACTATATATATATATATATATATATATATATATATATATATATATATATATATATAAATATATATATATATATATATATATATATATATATATATATATATATATATATAATATATATATATATATATATATATATATATATATATATATATATATATATATATATATATATATATATATATATATATATATATATATTGCGCCATATGGGGCTAAATAAAAAAATTGGCGCTAAATTTAAATATTTGGTGCTAAATCTAAACATTTGGCGAATATAGTTTTTACGAAAGTGATCGAGAAAATAAAATATAAGTACCAAAATATTTATGGCCCAACTCTTCACAAACAGTTTTAATAAAACTTCATGTGACTTTTTAAAAATGATTTAAAGAGAGTTACAGTTTATAGATAAAGGAAATGAGTGGAACGTATCAGTTGTAATATTTTCAATGGTTTTTTTCAAGTTTAAAATCCATATTTAGTTCTTTGAAACTCTTTCGAGAAGAAAAGAACTGGTCCTTATTGGAAATGAGAATCGTTCTTCGAAACACTACCTTCGCTTCCGTAAACGGCTTCCCACAGATAAGGACCTCTATCGATCCTCTTTCAAAAGGACGAATCGACACAGAGATAGAGGAAATGAATTGTCCGAGATTAGTAAGCTATGAAAAATAACCAAGTGGAACTGTACACACTGAGAAAGATGTTATTTTTATATACTCGGCATGTCGATATAATCGGAAAAGTTATTTAACATTAAATACATTCGTTCTTTTGTTTACATCATCGGTTGGGAGCTGGCTTTAAAATGATTTATAATAACTTAAGTCTTTTTTTGACAATTCTAACATACTTGCTAAATGTTATTTTGGAATGTTTATTCAATGTATTAATAAAATTGAAAAAGTGCATTCTTACGGAATTAAAAAAGATTTCGATTTTCAAAAGCTGCGATAATTATAACTAAAACTTGAATTTTTATCCTCTTCTCACTTCTTTATAACAATAAAATTCTAAAATCTCTTTTACTATAAAATAAGATAATGAAGCTTAATTTCCTATTTAAAATACTCAAGTAATATAATCTAAAATATACAGTTCTCAAATTTCTTTTGCCATGTTTATTTCCTAAATATTTTTCTAAATAATAAAACTTTAAGGATTAATAAACGTTTTTATTAACTTACTTATTAATTTTTGAAATGATAATGTAAGTTTTTTATTTTGTCCAATTGATACAAGTACAAAAAATTTTAATTCAGAAAAAATGAATATGAAAGAAACAGAATTCATATTTTTCATTAAAAGCTTCTCCTATTTTATTTTTAATAAAGATAAATATAATTATTAATAAATATTGACAAAAAATAATAATAAATCTGTAAATCTTAAAATTATAAGATTTATTTCAATTTATATAAGATGAAAAATGATAATTTGAGAGAAAAATATCTTTAACTTCATATAATTCATATAAATAACTCATATAATTATAATTTTGTTTTAATTTTTTCCTAATAAAATCAAGCAAAAAATTTTAATTAATATAATAATTTTATGCATTTTCTCTTTGTTTTTAGTAACATTTTGAAGAAAATTTAAATAAGTTTAATAATAAATATACTTTAAATTAAAATTTCACGCTTTGAAAATAAACAAATTAATTTGCTTTTTCTAAATAATATGTAAATTTAAAATCAATTATTCATTTGAATTAAAGAATTGCGAATGCAAATCAGAAAGAAGAAAGTTAAATGCACGAAATTTTACAAACTATTTAATTACGTACTGCAGATCAAACACGCCAAATTTCGTAGTTCATGGGGAAAATATCGGTATTTACTAATTTTTAACATTATTTACGATGTACTCAGTTTTGTTCTAGAATTTAATACCGCAAAATATGGTCTCGAGTTAATATTAGCTGATAATAAATAGAATGAGGTATTACATTTAAAAATGATATTAAAGAACGAGTTAACATTTAAGAATGAGGTATTACATTTAACGATTTCCTTTTGTAATGAAGTTATTAAATATTTAAATTGAGACAACTTTTATTTGCATTCCTATTGATTTTTGATTTGCGACGTATTAGGAGATCCGAAAATACATTCGCTACAGTGAGCATAAACAATACTTTTTTACGAATGAAAATAACGAAATAAAACACAGTTATTAAAAAATAAGTATGAGGGAATGTAGGAAGAAGGAGAATACATTATTGTTCAATTTGTGCCTGAGAGTGGCTTTAATTTTTTCTAAGAATTGTTTTAATTATGTAATATTTTTTTCAATTGAACTGAGAAATATTTAAAATGAATATTTTTTCAGTCATTGTTCAGATTTCATTTGCTATAGTCATTTCATATTATTTGGTTTTACCTATTCTGTACGCATATTTTAAACTTTATTCTTCCTTATGTTACCCTTCCCTAAGTTCTAAACATGTCTTAGATACGAAAGATTGCAGTGACTCGGAATTCACTAAAAACTGAAGGTCTCGCAAAAATTAATCCTCATAAACATAATTTAACAGCAGATTTTCAAGAAAATTAAATTATTTGAATCTTGTAGTACATCCCCTTAAAATGATGCTTTAATTTTAGAAAGAACTTGAAATCCTAGTTTACTTTATTTCTCTTAACTTAAGAAAATATTATTCCCTTATGAGTCATTTCTAGAAGAATAAATACAGATGATTCAGAATCGAGTTTTCAGAAGAAAACCGAAAAATGTCTTCCGAAAATGTCCAATTTTAAATTAAAACTATTTGCACATTACGAACTTTTAGATAAATTCGTAATATGGAAACAGTTCTACATAAAAAATGCTTTCAGTGTTATTTAAATTTTAATTTGGCTTTCAGATTTAAAATTTAAAGTAGCAAGACTATATCATGAGGTGATTTATCTATTTGTTGAATTATATATATATATATATATATATATATATATATATATATATATATATATATATATATATATATATATATATATATATATATATATATATATATATATATATATATCACAATTATAAGTCATCATAAAGTCATGCTGTATAATTTTAGTTCTTGGAGATCGATGAATTGTCATCCAAACCTTGTCTCATCAAACTCACTATTATATTTGATCTGATAATACTATCCATAATCTTTTTTCGCCCTTTTTCCTACACCTTTATTTTATTACATTATTCTGTGGTGTAATTTTTCTCAGAGGAATATTAACCCACTGAAGAAGTCCTTAAAGTAACACTTTTTTCCCCCTTGACGCTCTTAAGGATTTTTCCGACTACGAAAACTCTTTTGTTAAATACATCAGTATTCAGGTCTTTTTACACATCTTGGTTCAACTTTGATGTTGAAAGGCAAAGGTTTGCTTAGTTGGTAAAAATCGTGTTCATCGACATTAAACACTGACTTCTTGCAAATTAGTTTTTTTAGTTTCCTAAGTACATGCCAAATTAGTCCAAGCTTTTCGGTTTCCTTAGATTTTTTTTAACATACTTTGTTTTATTTTTTAAATTAGTTTCTTGTTTTACTTTTTTTTATTCTAATTGAAAAGTTGCTTCTTTGTCTCTTTTTTATGGTTTTTTAGAATTCTTCCTATGCTATTAATTTGACAGCTACTTTCATAAGCATCTTGAACAAAATTTTAAAGCTATTTTAAATTACCTATTTGTTATGCGATATCAATTCTTTTACACAAGAAGTGTACCATCAAGAGCTTTTGGTTTAAAGTATATTCTCTCATTGATTTCAAACCATGGCAAATATCCCTGTCTCAATGGTGGAAATCGAACTTTTTAAACTGACTTTTAAACACAGAAAACTGGAGAAACGAAACTGAAATTATAGAAACTGAAAATTGAGTTGATGTCATGCAGTAAATAGAATGAACTACTTAAAATTTTTTAAATAAGCGTGTACAGTTATAAAATACAGCAAGTGAAGAATATTCTATTCGATCATTCTATTAATACATTTAAATTGAAAATATTTTGATGCATATATATAAATTTAAACATATATTCAATTTTCAAAAAACTTGTGACGCATTAATATAGTTATTATACTTTCCCTTTTCACAACTTTTTATTAGCTTAGATCTCTTTCACTAGATTGTTTATTTCTAAAACGTTTCATGTGATAATTCTTGACAAATATAATAAAATACTAGGAATCCAAGTCTCCGTGTTTTTGCACATTGTGGCTCTGAGTTGTAAACGTATACCTCTCTCTAGCTTTTCATAAAACATGAGAAAATAACGATGTTTACAATTTATTTAACTGTGTTCAAAATGCTTTACTGTACCATAAAATGATATTTCACGTTTAGGTGAGCTAAAAACAAATTGAATTAAGTGTCCGAAACTCTTAAATTCGGGTGGCCTATGCTTTAGGCTGCCCTTCTACTTCTTGCCAATTGGGAGCCATATTGTTAGCGTTAATTTATTCCTGGTTGAGCTATCGTGTTTTCAATGCAATCTCGTTCCTTCAAGCATGCCCAAAAACAAGTTTAATGTGAAAAAAATCGTCAATTTTCACCACAAAGGGAGCCTTAAATCATAATGTTTCCTAAAATTCTCTTTAGTTTACGAAGTTACTTCAATCATATCCATATATATATATATATATATATACTATATATATATATATATATATATATATATATATATATATATATATATATATAACTATATATATATATATATATATATATATATATATATATATATATATATATATATATATATATATATACATTGCTTGTAACGTACATGTTAGTGTTATTAAATAACTAAGGAGTATGCACAAAAGTAAAACCAGACTATGTAAACGAAACATGTTTATCTGTAGGAAAATGTGATGTGATGAAATAATTTTTGTATACGGCTATATATTTCTTCTTTTTGCTGGCTACTTTGTTTAAAACAATCTTTTTTTCCCTGTATTCTTCTCCCCCTTCCTCATAACAGTAACCATAACCTTTTAGTCATATCGCTCTTTCAAAAACTTTGGTTTGCACTTGGTCAATCGCCCCTCCCCGTCCCTGAATTTTGCTTTTTTTTTTACGTCAGGAGGAATTGGAAAAGCAGGCAACAAGAAAAAATGTGAGGAGAAAAAGTCTGCGGAAAAGAAGTGTCCTTCCAGTAAAAGTAACCAGATCTGAAGTAATGATAACCTTACAAGAATATATATGCTACCAAAGAAGTAAAATCTAAAAGAAACTCGTACAAGTTGAGAACTTAATGCATCCTCCAGAATTTCTTTCCAGATTTACCTCCTTTGATGGATAATAAATAGCTATAAATCATGATTCCCCCAAGGAATTTTGTATCATCATCTTGTTATGTCATTTTGAATTTTCTCTGAAAGTTGATCGAGTTTCATAAATGTACCAAAATCATAATTCCCACCTACCTCAACTTCGTCAATCTCCTTAGATGTATAGAATCAAAAGGAAATCGACTTTTAAATTTTACAGCTACTGTCTCGCTGCTTGGATTACTGATAATATATCGCCCTCCAATGAACACAGAAGAAAATGATTAGTGCCTTTGTTTCATCGTTAATTTTAATTTAAAATATTTATCTTCACGATTTAATTTTTTTTTTTTTTTTTTTTTTTTTTTTTTTTGCATACATTCACATCTGGTGCTTTTTGAAATTTAATTTTAACTTATGTTTATAATTATTTTTATTGATTAAAAAGTGCAGTATTTTCTTTGGTGTAATTTTATTGCAGTAAAAAAGGTTAAGATTAAATTTATATATCGTGCTTAATTATTATTCCTCAGCTGTGTTGGCTTTTTATTAGTGATATATTAATGTTTAAGTTAAATTTAATTGTTATGGTTGCTGCTCAACTTGTCTAGGGGCAAGCGTGCCTGACTGCGAATAGGGTGGTCTTGGGCTTGAATACCCGTTCGGGCATGGATGAACTTTCACTCTCTATCTATCTTATCCTAATTTCCTAATATGACTGGCTTGTGAGTGGTTGCCTACCCTATAAACAGGAACCTTTGGCATATGTGTAGTGAGGAAGTCGAATTCCACACCAAAGTACGGTTCAGTTGGAAAAGTGGAGCAGCGCACCTTATAATGCCAGCCTTGCTGGAACACAACAACTTTTATGATTAAATTTTTGTAACTTTCATATATACTCTAATATTTCGAATATTATTCATATATTATTTAAAATTCTTAATAAAGCTTAAAAGTTCTTTTCAAATTTTTTTACCCTTCTGTAAATAATTTTTTACCAGCCTCTTATGTAAGAAACTACTATAACACAAAGTAAAATATAAGCCATAAAAATATAAAAGAATTACTAAATAATACTATTGTAATAATTTGACGACTCGCGAAAAGAATACTAGATTAAAATAGAAGGAAAAAATTATCCTAAAAACTTTTAATCACCAATAAGTCGGATGTAATAATTCTACAAGATATTAACAATCAACACTACTTTGGCGAAAAATTATCACCAAAACTAGATAAGTTATTATATAAAGCTATTTCAAAAGGAAATCTTTGAGCACATAAAATTTGTTTTCGGAATATCCTTTTATACCATTTTTACTCGATCCAAAGTTTCACTTTCTTGGCAATATACGACGAGCCAATTTCTTTTATTCGTCTAGCCTGTCTTCTTCAGGCCAATAAAGGAAGCTAAGCATGTAAAGAACCATATTCTAACCAAACATTTATAAGTGTTTTAATCAGAGTATGCACTGAAATAAATTTATCATAAAAGAGTTAGTGTTGTCTTGTATATTGGATAAAGGAATTTTCCCTCAAGAGATTTTCATCAAATATTTTCACAAAGTTTCGGTTACAGTTATTTTGTTGTTTGTCTCCAGTACTGTTGCATATCCTTCAGAAACCCAAGGCATTAAAAATTTCACACAGTATAAACTTTAATTAGTTAAGTAATATAATAGACCAAAACAGATATGATGTTTTGTAAATTTTACATGCAGTACAATATAATTTTGAAATAAAAATATTGCATGGAATATTTTTATATAATACATTTATAATTCAATAATGTTTTAAATAACAAACAGTCAAGTATATAAAAAGCAAAATTATTTGCTATTTTAAAACGTTATTCAGATAACATGCTGTGCATAGTGTGGTCTAAAAGAAATGGAGGTAAATAATTTTGAAAAATAGAAGTAATCTAAGAAATTAATTTTGCTTACGCGTTTTATAAATAATATTTTCTACATACAATTCCCGAAGTTAATGAAATCATCGGAAAATTCAACAAAATTTGTTTTAGTCATTCGAATTTTAAAGCCTTAATAGGAAACTTTCAATTGAGGCTAGATCATTGTGTCTTGCTTACAAAAGAGTAACGATTGTCTTTTTTTTTTAACATCCATCGATTTTTTGTGTGTGAAAAACTTTTTAAAAATAGCTGACAACTTTCACTTGTATAAAGAGAGAAAAGTTCTGAAGCATTCTTGAGCATTCATTCTGATAAATGTACATCAATATAGAAGAGATTTAATATGCATCTCTCATAATTTAACAGTGGCACGGGTGAAATTTGTGACAGATCCAACATGAAAAGTTTTATCATTATAGCGATCCACAATGAGACTGAAGCACCTAAACTTTGAATTTTTTTTTCACAACACTTTTCTAAATTTATTCTTACAACACAAAATTAGTTTCGATATATTTTTATTATTTATATCTCCTCATATTTTTCTAATGAAATGTCTTAGATAGTCCTAAAATCAAAGAAAAGTTTTAAATAGTCCTAGAGTCAATGAGAAGTTTTAGATAGTTCCAGATGCAATGAAACGCTTTATATAATCTTAGATGCAATGAAAGGTCTTAGATAGTTCTAGAATCAAAGAAAAGTTTTAAATAGTCCTAGAGTCAATGAGAAGTTTTAGATAGTCTTAGATGCAATGAAACGTCTTAGATAGTCTTAGATGCAATGAAAGGTCTTAGATAGTTCTAGAATCAAAGAAAAGTTTTAAATAGTCATAAAGTCAATGAGAAGTTTTAGATAGTCCTATGTGCAATGAAACGTCTTAGATAGTCCTAGAGTCAATGAGAAGTTTTAGATAGTCCTAGAGTCAATGAGAAGTTTTAGATAGTCCTAGAGTCAATGAGAAGTTTTAGATAGTCTTAGATGCAATGAAACGTCTTAGATAGTCCTAAAATCAAAGAAAAGTTTCAGATAGTTCTAGATGCAATTAAATGTCTTAGATAGTCCTAGAGTCAATGAGAAGTTTTCGATAGTCTTAGATGCAATGAAACGTCTTAAATAGTCTTAGATGCAATGAAACGTCTTAGATAGTCTTAGATGCAATGAAACGTCTTAGATAGTCTTAGATGCAATGAAACGTCTTAGATGCAATTTTAGATAGAAAACATCATTCCACTATCGTACAGAAGAACAACAGGAAAATTCCTACGGCCAGACTCAAACATTTTCTTACTACACACTCTGACAAATGTTCATATGTAAAAAAGAAATGCAATATCTATTACTTGTTATTCAAAATTCATTAGAATAGAATGTAGGAAATTTCATTCCAAAGTTTACCGCTAGACTCAAAATCTGGCCATTAACACTTGCATTGCTTCAATATAACAGAAAAGGTTCTTTTGAGTTTTCTTAAAAAACGGAAACTCTTCGCCCTTAATCCCTGAAAATATGTGTTTGACTAATTGTTCAAATAGAAATTACTATCACAAAGAAAATTGCCTGAAGGTAATTAACTCACAAAATAGTTATAATCTTAAACAAAGTAAACCTTAATGTGAAAAGTGCATGCTAAATTTAGTCATAATGTTTATCCATTGTTTGGTTTCCTTGGTCTTATACACGTATCTATGGAATCGCATTACTATAGTTACTTTCCAATTATTTTTATCTTTATAACCAGATTTCATTACGTTTATGGAACTAAACTCAAATATTTTTGTACATATTTATGGAAACATTTTTAATAAACTCGATTAATCATTTAGAACTTTGAAGATATATTTATTTAAATAATTATATAGTATAATTCAACAAATAATGCTTGAAAGGATTATAGAATATGGAAAATATATTTATTAAACCTTACTTTCGTCAATTATTCCAAAATTTGTAACAATAAATCTTATAATGCAATTTATTAAATAAAATTTAAAATGTTTGAATGAAAATGCCTTAAAAGCAAAAGTTTTGGGACAAATAAACAGAAAAGTCTCTAGAGTTTTGGGTAAAGAAAAACATCGCCCCCTCTTAGCGGAGAGGTAGCAAGTTCGTTACTGAACACAGTCGAGGATTGTCATGCTGAGAAGGACCCCAATGTTCTATAAAAATTCTGTAAAGTCCAATGTCCCATTGATAGCGTAGCCTGCTCTGATGTCACTCTCTCACTTGACTGCAATTCAAAATTGCGAGATGGTTAGCTACATACAGAGACTTCCAGTAACAGATACAGCCGTATATATACTTCAATAACGCAATCCAACCTAACAGTTTTAAAACAGAGTAAATAAATTATTGGTTCGGAATATAATTGTTTGATTTCTCTGTGGTGAAATTCGTACACGAAATGTAATTCGGCCGGTTAAAGTGGATTCTGAATCATTAAAATCATCAAACAACTGTGGAAATAATCCCTCCTACTAACTATCAGGATAGAAACTGTACCGTGCTTATCATTCAACAATCCGCTTATTTATAATTAACATATAATATTTTAATATATTAGTATTATGAATATTATTATAAATTAATGCATTTTAGGGTTAAAAGATTAAGTATAAGTACAATGATATTATAGAACTTTCTATATGAATACGATGCAGTTCAAATAATGCATTAATGTATTCAGTATTTTATTATAAATACTTGTATAATAAAACCGAACAAAATTATATTTGAATTTTATATTAGATTAGATGTTGTTGCTGTTCTCGTGTGGTAGCTAGGCTGGCAAATTGGGGTGCGCTGCTCCACTTTCCAACTGAAACGTATTTAATGTGGAGTCTGACTTCTTCAGTACACACACATGTCATAGGGACTCGTATATAGGGTAAACAACCATTCGTACCTCATTCACACACAAGGAAAGGATAGAGAGAGAGAAAGTACATCCATGCCGGAACCGGGATTCGAACACAGGACCTCCCTATCCGTAGTCAGGCACGCTGACCACTAGACAAGTTGGCCGGCATATTATACTAGATAGATGTCAAATAATGTGATGTCGTTTACTAAATTGAATATAATATGTAGTTAATTTAATTGATAAGCTTTCCTTGTAGAAAATACATTCCACACAACATTAGTTGAAATTATGAAAAAATTATATTAAAGTTAATATAAATACCAAGAAAATTATAAAAGAGTATAGAAGTAGGATTTTGAAAGAAAATTTCTTTCTTAAAAATTAAAATTTTCAAGAACATAAAATTTCTCTTGAGACGAAGTAAATATAAATATTTATGATGTGGGAACTCAACGACTTTAAATGCATTTAAAGTCCTATGTCATTTCAACAAGTTTTTCGTACTACTTTTGTGGAAAAAAATGGATTACTTTTTAAGTACTTTCTACTCTATTTTGTGCATATATTTCGTGATGTTATTTATAAAAAGAAAAATTGAACAAAATAAATAAGTAATTGGTCTTAAATTAGATAAAATTCTAGAAATTTGTACTATGTTGGGAAATTGTATAAAGTAGCATTGTTCAAAAAGTGAATTTATCATTACTTTAGGTAAACATGTTATAAATTGAAATCAGCTCTATTTAAGAAAAAATGATTATTCAATAAACGATGTATGTAAAACGATTTCGAGAAAGTCAATGTGAAAACATTAATTGGATACGAGCTTTATCAGGAAAATTTTTTCATAGGAAGCGAAAGTGCTTTGAAACAACTCCAGGATCCTAACTGTCGATTGTTCCATGCTAAACATTTACAGATTCGTGTTAAATATCATAAACATCTGTAAGACCGACTAAAAGAACAAAAATTAATATTTTTATAGATGACCTGTTTTTGGGGATTTATTGTATATCACATAGAAGACTAATATTCCAACTGAACTAGATACACACTAATTGCTCTTTCAAGAAGAACAATATCAGAAACAGAAGAAAGTAGTCTGTGTGCCAAATGTCAGAACATAATGTGCTTACCTTTCACTAGTCTACTGGAGGGAACTTGTGAATTGGGCACATAATGTCGTAATCTGGACTGAAACTTCATAAAGTCACTTTTGCTTATTGAAGTCTCCAAGCTTGCTTCACAAAATACTTATGAATCGTTTATATATATGAAGAAGCAAACATTCCATATCTTCCCTATGACATTCGAAAAAGGATATGAGGAAAATATTTAGGTAATGTATCAAATGCTATTTGGTCGCACAGGAAACATTCAGTATTCAGGGATACAGAGAGAGCGAATCCTATTGATAGTTTCTATGTAACTGTAACTGTGGATATCTTCATTTTTCAAGCATATAATACCCATTTTTCTGCTCCCTTTTAGTAACGAATACTCACAGAAGAACTCATCCTCTCTTGGCCTTAATACCAATGGGCAGATATGGAAAGAAGTAGTTATCTACCAACGGTTAATACTTATGAGAAGAGTGTGACCCTTTAACATTTACCTCAAACACTATGAATAAAATTGTCTTAAGTAATCTCATTGAGTATTATTACTCCCATAACTTATCATTGGACATCGCAAAGGAAAGCTGTTGATTTTTGGAATGATGATACACACTACTGAAAAATGTTTTACTGAATTTACATATTTGATATTTTATGTTCTTATTGATGTCAGAAATTAAAATTCTGTTTGGCCTCTGCTACTAAATTACGGAGATCCTCTTTCGGGGCTACGATGGTACACCCACAAAGTGCTCCATTACATAAGGTGCCCTCACTTCCGGCCCTTGTTGTGGTGAAAGATGGAAATCTTTATAACCGGATATTATTCAATAACATATTATTTGTACCACATTTCAGGAAAAAATCAACATGAGAAATTCTCACTGGTCATGTTGTTATTTAGAAAAGAATTTTATTTCTAAGTGATAAATTTAATAAATAAATATGTGGATACAAATAACATAATAATATGAATAGATAAATTTTCAATATAATATAAAGACAGTTTTTCAAAAAATAAATGTGCGATTAATTTGTATTGTGCAGCATGATTTGACTTGAAACATCTGGGAAATAATATAAATCCCTTCTAACAACTACTATATTTAAAAAATAATATATGCGACAAATAATACAAACATATAAACAATATAACCATTTTCTCTCATTGAAAGAACATAATGTGCGTACAATAAATTAGTTTACCAAGTAGTTAATATTTCATAACATTTTCATTTGTAATATTGCCATTTAAAAATTTAAGAAAATAATTTATTACTCCTTACAAATAGTTACATGCATACAAATCCATTAATAAATTAAAATTGTGTTCTTTAAAGTGCATAATATCATTTCATTTGAACGCCCTCACAATATTATAAATTATTTTTAAGTGGGTCCATCATTCTGATTAGCACAGTGAAAATAATTGTTGGAAAGAACGTAAAGAGAAAAAAGCAATAACGACAACAATTTGTGTCAAGGAAAAACAACGTGTACATCAAATCGATCCTGTGTCTTGCACTAGACCGCATCCTCTAATTTCATGAAAAGCAAAACATGGTGAACAAAAAACGCGCGTTAACTAATGGAGACGACAAACAGAGCTTTAAAAATGGGCTGCATAAAAAAAAAGAAGCGCCTATTTTTACGGCAGGCTGAAAAGAAAGTTGCCGACACATGAAATTAGAAATACAGATAGAACAAAAGATAACGGAGAGGTGACACTCGTAAATCATGGCTGCTTGTGTTGTTCCCCTTCTAGAAAGGCCGTCAACATGCACCCAAGATCCTTGCAGCATTTTTGAAAGACAACTCAAGTCACGAGTTAAGTCAGCCTTTCTCATTTTACTGAAGACGGAAAGGCTGAATCATGAAAAATTCTTAAATAAATGAACCAATAAAGTGAAAAATATTTTCACACAAAGAAACTGTCAGTTGGTATTCACAAAAACAATCATTTCGGGACATATCATGTAGACAGTAACAAGAGATTTTTAAATTTGCCCTTCATCGGTATATTGAAATATTTCTGAGAGAAATTTCTCAGCGATGCATCATTATAATCCTCTTTTCTTTCACTATATTTGAAAGATACCGGTGTAAAAAAAATAGTTCATATCACAGAAATAGTATGGTCAAAAGCAAACAATATAAAAGTTTAAAAATGAATACATATCAATATATACTGAAAGTTCACAAATTTTCTTACACGAAAAATTATAATTATGTTGTCTCATTATAATTATTTTTATTTTTATAAGTAAAAAACAATAGATTTCTTAATTCCTTGATTTTTAAGCATGAATACGCACTTTTCAAAATTATTCAAATAATTTTTTTTGCGACTCAGTAAAATTTAAAAAAAACGTGTGTATAAAGTTTATATATACATATATATTGCTAAATTTTTTTATAATACAGCTGATTTTGGAAGAAATACCATATAAAACTACTTAAAAAACCACAAAAATTTAAATTTTAACATTATCATTTGCATTTAATTTTTAGCGTTAAAATCCATTTAATTTCTTCATACAGACTTCAGTCAAAAATCATGATGGATCAATTTTCTTCACTGATAATATGATTAATTTAATAGTGATTTCAACAGTTAAAAAATCAATATATATATATATATATATATATATATATATGCGCACACACTACGTAAAAACAAACTTCATGCATTATATCAATTTTGCTACATTCATAAAAAAGGAAATTTTGCATTGTATTGTATTTTTAGAGGATAAACGACATATATTTAGAAAACCGACACGTATAAAAACAATTTATATTCTCTACAAGAACACACACAAAGTACATTATATTATATTATTACTAATATACAAAAATGTATTTTTCATATTCTAGCATGGATATTTTATAAGAATAATTCACATGATTATAGTATAATGATAATTGTTAATTTCGACTTCTCGTAGTGTACAATATCAAAGTACAATACACAACAAGTCGCTTCATTATAATGTATTTTAAATAAGAACTTCTCATACCTTGTGGTGTTATATACACGAAAAAAAAGAAATAGAATACCATTTCAAAATTATTAACATTGGTTTATATCGACCGCTGGATCCCCATCTCAAGAAATCAATAGACCACCCTAAGTTTAAGACATTCATAAACTTTCTGTTTTATGCAATACTGCTTTAACGTAAACAATAAGTTTTTCAAAACCAAGGTATTATGACCAAGCTCTAATTTTAAAGTTCAATCATATTTATAGTTTAAATTGTGATTTTGTCACCTCAAAAGTGTGACTATTTGCATAATTTTGTGACTAATAACACTAATTTGACTAAATCCTTTGTATTAATGTAACAAGGAGATAAATTATCAAAAGGTAAAATTCAACTAATTCTTGAAATAGAATTTTCAATTACACATTTTTAAGAATAATATATATATTTAATCAACACACACAAAAGTCATCAATATTTAATAAGCAAAGCAAATGAATTTCACATTTATACTGCTCTATTGCAAGATGTTTTAGTTGTTTCTAAATAAATATTTTAGAATTTTTTCGAGAAACGAATGGTTATTTACAAATTTATGTAAAAAAATGATTTAAATATAATATTTGTATAATTTTGTGATGTCATGGTTTTTGCCATAAAATCAAGGACTTTGGAGATATGATAAAAAAAATTATTTGCGATAACGTGTGCACACAGATATCTAAAATTAAAATCATAAACAATTTTTTTGCAATAAAAGGAAATATCTACAATTATTATTTTTAAAGAAGCCTGGTAGCTTTGTGGTAGCATTTCACGTTCCCAAAGAACAGGTCCGAGGTTTTATCCTTGGGCTGGCAAGATTGACTCAGCCTTCCATCCCTTGAATGGTACCAAAGCATGCTTGGGAACTAAACACTGGAAGTTTCTCATTAGGCTGACCATTTAACCGGGACATATCCATCCCAGGGCCTCTGGGTCAGGAGAACAGAGATGGGTAATGTAGGCCGTGGTCAACATGGACTGTCGTTTCACAGAGTTTAGAGTTTATTATTTTTAAAACTGATGTTAAATATTATCAGACAATTTAAATTTATAAGTCTAATGTGTCTGTTTAATAGTAATTAAGATCATTTTTCACATTTAAAACAACACAACGGAAGTAGAATTTGAAATAGAAAAGTAGAAAGTTTCTTGAAGATACCGATATTGTGTGAGGAATTCCAAATTACAAAGAAAATAACCTCAGTCTCACAGATTGCAGATAAAAAATACTACTGTTAACTTGTTAAAAAAATTGACGAGCCAAATTGAATTGAAAAATTGTTGGGTAGGCATTGAACATTTACAAGCAGAAGTTGCTCGTTGGCTACAAGTGTCGTTGTGGTGGTCTGTAACTAATAACAACAGATTCAGATGTTAGGTATGGTTGCTAAGAGAACTAAACAAGGATGTCATAGAGTTCATTGCTGGGCAGCTGTCTTAATTCCCCACTGTGCATTTGGCACAATGGCACCAAGACACCAGGTATATCGACAATTAGCTGTGAAGAAACTTTTCTTCAGATGATCACAGATGTCGATTTATTTTATCAATTTCATAAGAATCATCAATTTCTTATGGTTGAGCCACGATCACCACTCTTGGATAGATAAAAATTGGTGCCGTGTCCTTTTGTGTGACTAATCGATATTCCCTGTATACAAAGCGATATAGCAATTGTGACTGCTAACTGCTTTCAGATTTAATATTTTAAGATATAATCATAGTTTTCGTCTTGCATTATGTTATTTCTGTAATAAACATGTAGGAGATATTTACTATCTTACACTCGATTACGTATTACTTGTGTACTCTCTGAAATATGTAATTTTTTAATATATTTTAACCACTAATATTTGCAATCAATACATTCACAATGTTATTATCAAAAGCTTTTTCATTTACAACAGTAAAAAACTGGTTTATATTTCTCATAATTTTTATAAACGAGAATTTCATAATTGATATATTAATGATAATCTGATAAAACAAATTGGCTGTTTCATGAAATAAATCACAATTATTTTTTAAAATTTGTAAAACAAATTAATTTCCTAAAATTAATAAGTTTGTTGCATATTAATTTTAGGGAATTATAATCAATTTGCTTACTATTTGATTCATATTAGTTATATCAATATATAATTAATGATTTCAAATATAGCTATTTAATGAGGTCATTTTAGTAATTTTTCAGTTATTTATAATTGTTAAAGTTTTAGTAATTATTAATTATATAAAAATTATTATAAATTAAAAATTTGCATTAAATATCAAGTTATTCGTTAAAAATATATTAAAAATATAATTAATAGTTTATAATAAATCTTTAGAGTATATTCGTTTCATTTATAAATTAATAATGTTGAATGTAGTTACTAAATATTTTAATAATTATTTCGAATAAATAATTATAATAATTACACTTGATTGATAATGAATAATAATTTATTTCACTTAATCTTAAATTCAGTGAGATATTATCAGTTTTTCCATACATGCGGAATTAGGGATATATATATATATATATATATATATATGTATATATATATATATATATATATATATATATATATATATATATATATATATATATATATATATATATATATATCTATATATATATATATATATATATATATATATATATATATATATATATATATATATATATATGTATGTATATATATATATATATATATATATATATATATATATATATATATATATATATATATATATATATATATATATATATATATATGTATATATACCCTTTTAATTTAATTATATAATTTAACATTTATTTTCGTAATTTGAATATACTTTTAAAACTACTTTTTCATTCTTGACGTCAAACATGTTTCATATCTCAAGTTATTTTTGATTAATCATAAATATTATTTCGATAGTTTTGAAAAAAAAATTTTAAATTCTAATAATATTCTTCAATTTGTCTTAAATTAAGTCTGAGACAACTTAAAATCATTGATCTCATGAACTCACGTTCGTTAGAATCACACTTTTCACCGAAAACTCAGAATTACTGTTCATTTGTCAGCAAAAAAATGACAATTTTGAGGCAATCGTGCTCTATTGAACTTTCGGCAATAAATCGATAACTCATTTGAGGCAGACTCAAAAGTAATAAAATTGTTTTTCTAGAAGAAAAATGAAGAGCTTATTGAACTTTTCAGGAATATAGTTTAGAAATTTTTATTGAATTTACTAGTTTTCTTAAAAATATATATGTATAGCAAATTTCTGGCTTGTTTAGTTCGAAATAATTTTTAAAAATTAATGTATTAAAATATTCTCTTAACATAAAAAATATCCTAATTATAAGCGTAATATATTCCAGAGACCAAAGATTTAAAACATTATAATCTATAGAGACCAATAATTTTTTATCAAAAATGTTAATTTAACTTTTAAAATATTGATGAATGAAGAATATTTTTTAATTTTAAACAGTAAAATTCATTAATTTATAGTTGCCTAAGCGAGTTTAGATTGTGTTATTCAATGATGTGGTTGAAATATAATGTCTATTACAATTGAAAATAAATTCTTGATTGTAGTATTATTATTCAGTATTTCATATGTAATTATGACAAGAATTTTCTATGAAGTATTTCATACGACAAACGAAATGTGATACAATTTTAACTTAAATATTACTTTATAAAATTTTGTGTATCGTAACGTTTAAATGTATTTCCCCTATTCATAATAGAATGTTGCAATCTTTCGGAACTAGAACGTAGTTCTTCAAATTTCAGTTACTTTTCACATTCGAAGACTTATTAGACCAACTGTATTTTATAGCATATTCTAAACCTCAACCAACATCAATATTGCTGGTAAAAATCAAACCCACGAAATACTGAACAATCTATTAGAGTTTTGTCATTCAGATGCCAACTAGGCTACTATCCCTCCAAAAGGACAACTATCGATCACTAAATCTAACCAGATTTTAACAACATAAGCTATAAATGTCACAAAAAATATTCGTCTTCAAAAAGTTATTTAGAATAAAGAGCAAAACATGATGTTCCGTGACTTAGATAAGCAGCTGCATTCCAAATAAAAATCCTGTTGATTCAATGGACACCTGCACATGTAAATATTTAAGGAAATGAGTGTGCTGATTCTTTGGCTAAAACCAGAGAATATGATCAATCTAGTGCGACAATAACATTAGCTGGTGCAAACGCAGTAGTCAGATTTAGACTCTTACCTCACTCCAGAAAGAAGCTATTCATCGCAAACTTCGACGTCCCTAAAATACTAACATTTACCACTGCACGATTGAAGACTCGTCATTTTAAGGATATGAAGATTCATTTTGATGAAATTGGATGCGACATGCTATGTAAGAAGTGCCCTGCCCAGATGTCCAACCGCTGACACCAAAATACATTTCCTAGTACCCATCCTTCTATTCCAAAGAACTAAAGCTTAGTTTAGTATCACTTAAAGACCCTCTATAAGACATCCTTTACAGTCAAGACGCTCCTGATTTGGCAGCCTCTGTCGTCTACACCTTCGGTGGTACTTAGTATTTTTTGCTTTTCTTTACTTTTCTTTTATTGCTGGATCCATGGGCACGAGAACAACAACGATAACAGATTCCATGAGTTCCTCAATATAGTATTATTGAGGAACTCATGGAATCTCTATTTAGTATCAATATAGTATATTTTAACATATGTTTCTTTTCCTCTAATTTTTTTTTAAATAAACTTGGTGAGAAACACAAACTATTCTAATTTTAAATCGAATTTATCATTTACCTCCATAGAAATTATTCTAAAGAGGGAGGAGTTATTTTTCGTTTTAATGTTTTATATCAATGTACTTAAGCAATGCGCTTACGGCTATATGCTTCATTAATAATATGATTTCATTAAATATATCTATATTTTGTGCAGTCTTAAATGTCAAATGTTTTTATAAACCAATTATGTATATAAATTTTCATTCCTTCAATTTATTACTATGCAAGTTATTTTGAAAATATATTATTTTAAGCTATTTAAGAATACTATATAATAACGAAATCTTTGCTTGAAATACTATTCTGAAACTTCATAAATGAGGATATTGAATATGCTAGTGAGACTTGTAAAGCAATAAAAAGCAAATTTTCTCATAAATTATTTATGCGTTAAGATATATTCATGTTTTTCACATGTTTGTATAAGATTAATATTGGGAAAATGAGATATTTCCGGCAACATAAGAATGTTACATGACAACCAAATCTTTAATCTTTGTCATATTTATGCAATATAATAATCAGAAACTATGTTTCAGATCATTATCTTAGACTAATAAAACGTCATAAAATGTTAAAATTTTTATGCAGACCAAAAAAGAAATACCTATGCAGAAAATATGATAAATTTTTCAATTAATGGAAGATGAATTTTTTCGTTAAATATTAAATAAAACAAGTAAATAAAAAAATGTATAAAAAAGAAAAATTACTTTTGAATTTTAATTACATTTATGTATCCATAGCAACAATGAATAAAACAAAAAAGGAGAAAATGAAATAAGAAAATGTTATTCTCTTTGAAAACTGACAGATTGAATTTAGAAATTTTGTAACCGTATTTTCATTGTTTTAATCATAGATCATTTACATTGAAAATTGTTTATTTTTACTTAAATTTATTAATCAGCAGTCATAATAATCCTGCAATTAATTAATTAACAGCAACTTTTAAATAATTAAAAGTAAAATGACTCATATTAACATGCAAGTAAAGCATAATGTGCATGACAGCATACGATTGCTCAAGTAGTAATATGGGAAAAGTGTATGGTATAAGGGAATTACCATTAATGGAATTATCATTAACTTTAGTTGTTTCATCACTTCTACTAAGTTACATTTTTACGAATTATTATTAAGGCCTTGAGTAGAAGAGGATGTTTTCATTATTGAACTTTAGGATTACACGATTGAATACCGAAGCTTAAATGAAGAATTATAAGTTGTACGAAAATCATACATGAATAGATCTTGGAACTCCAAAATTAATATTTCTTCGGTTTAAAATGCCAGATATCTACTGTGATTTTACTTTTTCAATGATTGGAAGCTGGCTGGACAATTACATCTTTTAAATGAATAGAACCAGTTATATTTAACTTAAGCCTATCTACACTAAAGACAATTTAAGTATATAATAGAAATGTGTATAAATGTCAAAACAGCGACGTGTAATTTAAGTATAATTTGGTAGCAACTATCTGGCTTTCGAAGTTACTGATGGATTAATAGTTACCTGTTAACTTACATTAAATAATATCTAATTGTGCTCAGACTAGAGATTCGCCACCGAATTATAATTTCAAGGATGTAATGAAGATATACCAATATCAAAAGTATGATAAACAGCAATTTCCATATAATATATATATATATATATATATATATATATATATATATATATATATATATATATATATATATATATATATATATATATATATATATATATATATATATATATATATATATATATATATATATATATATATATGTATATATATATATATATATATATATATATATATATATATATATATATATATATATATATATATATATATATATATATATTACTAAACTACTTAAATCCTTAGATTCCATTAATAACAACACAACATTCTTATTAATCTAAGGTTAGAATGTTGACTTGAATAGGCCATAATGATTAAAATAGGTGATTCATGGGTGCATTTTAGATGTATCAATATCAAAACTGTTATAGAATATAGTTACAGTATAGCATGAAAGTAGACGTCTTGATCCAGATTTCCATCATTAACATCATCAATAACAAAACTATTTCCTATCCCATCAATGCATCAATTAATCAATAAAGTATAATCTGATGAATTTTGATTGTAATCTCGTTTGTTCAGTTATAATCTATATCGACTGCAGATATATAAAATTGTTTTATGACAATCTGCTACTATTCCTAAAATTGATTTTACTTGGAAACATTGAAGTTTCCCACTGATTTCCATGAGATTTTTGATGACTTAAAGTATATTCTAGTAAATGATGAGCTAAAATAACTAAACTATATTGAACATATACGGATAAATCGGATATTTATTTCTATGGCATTTTTCACTCGAACAACAATCAAGCTACGAAACCTCTGCAGTTCGAATGAATGAAAATCTTCTAAAATACTTCCAGGGAAATATCGTTCGGTAAATATTATATTGATTACATAAAGAAAAGTTTTGAATCGTTTTACATTATCTCTATTAAGTAAACGTTTAATATTCACTTTCTTTCAAATACCCATATCATTTGTTTTCTGAAATTACTTAACTTCTTTAATTTACTTTTTATTCATATCTTTACTTTAGATTAATGAGAAAGTACATTGGTTTCATAACTTGCATCATGAAAACCGTTGTGATTTTAGTGAAAATGTCAAAGACTAATAATTTTGTTTGAATTGTTATGTGGTATATTTCTGTATCAATACAAATTTATCGCATTAAAAAAAACTTTCATAAGCATTTTTTTATCTTGTTTATTGCTATTTTTCCTATAAATTTTAATTTGCTAAGTACAGTTTTTAGTCAAATGGAAAATATTGCTACCTATTTAATATCATGTTATTTATTTAATATAAAAAATATGACAAAAGAAATTTGCCAAGTTCTGTTTGGCAATGAGTTTAAAAAAAGAGTAGTTAGTAAATTATGATTTATTCTCTGATTAAATAGTTTTTTTTATTACGAAGCTTAACATTTTTCTTCATAGAACCGATAAAATTTCAGAATCGATACATTTTAATGGGAGTAAATTTTAATTCCACAACTTAATAAATTAAATTTTCATTTTGCTAGTTGGTGTTCTATCACCTAAAAATCACGTTAAATATTTTTAGTATACCCTTCTATTTTATATTTAGTTATAATATATAATTAATCAATATTAAACTTTCTTTATATAACCATTTTGAAAACATAATAGACATGTTTATTAAAGATTATTTAGAAGAAACTAAATTACTTTTCAAGATATCAAGTCTCATTAATATGAAAGAACTAAACTATCATTTAATTATATTAATGTTCTTGCTGAAACTAATTTATATAGTAAAATTTTTTATAAATTAAATATGTTATTATTAATATGTAAAATGTAAAAATTTCTAGATAAAATTTTTAGAAATCTTCTCACCACTGAATTTTTATATATTTATAGTAATTTTCAACCTATATTAAAATAATCATGGTTATTCATCATTATTTGCTGATGTATTTAACTTAAAGAAACGTTTAAAAACTAAGCCCGCAACATATATTCAAATACTTAATTTTGAAATGGTAAATATTTTCAAAATTTTGTCATCAAAATTTATCAGTTAGTTGTAATGCTTGATTATATATTTGCAGAAATATTTACCTTACTTATCTGTTCTTATTACTGAAAAAAGCGGTTAAAAAGGATTGTCAACAACAAAAACTCACAAGAATAATACAAGTGTAGTCAACAGTTAAGAAGAGCGCTTTTTTCTGAGAATTTTATATGAAGTCGCGAGTTTAATTTATTTCCGAAAGCTATCATTTATTGCGTTTAACGAAAGTCTATTGCTCTAAAAAGTTTTCCACGAAATTGAGTGCGTCTAATCTTAGCTGTAACGGCATATGCCTGAGGAGAGAGCCTTCGCTTCTCAATAAAAATGTTATTATTGTCATAAAATATTGAAAACCCTTTTTTCATAGCCGATGACTTCCCATAATTTTGGTAAATAAACCTACGGGAGGCGAATTATTATTTTACAATATATCCCTGAAATATAGTGCGTTGTTTTGCTCATAATACATAAAGTGCATAAAATAATGTTCCATTTTATAACATTTTCTGATTTATCATACTTGAATTTTGATCGACAAGTTTTTCAAATAAACATAGTTTAAATTCATGAGTGGCTTAAAAAATTATATTTTCCAAACTATGTCACTTATTAGTATGAATGATATATGGAAATCAAGATCGTATTCCAATAACTATTTTTTTAGTTTTAAATGCTGACGCATGCAGCTTTGGAAATGTAAAACGCATTTATAAGTTATAATGCATATTGTTTGATGTTCATTTAATATTAACATTTCTTGTTTTCTTTTGCCTTATTATTTATCTTATTGTTCACATTTATGTTATGGTTTTTTACAATAATCTTGTTATTGGTGACATGCTCAATTTTACTATTGATTTTATGTGAGTGGCAACAGTTGTTCATGTTTATACTTCAGTAGAATAGCGTTCTTAGCCATACTGTGCTGCAAGCATATCTTTCTGTTATATATTTCATGTTTAAAAATATGGATCAGATTTACCGTATAGTCACTCTTGGCGCGTTTTTGGTGTCAAATTTGGAGAACAATTTTACTGGAAACCCGGCAAACTAGTATTTTGGCAACCCTATTTGTCATTAATTTCTCATGAATATTTACCGATTTAAATTCATTAATATAAAATTTAATCAAAAAATTTTATGGATAATTTAACACATCAACTTAATTCCATTGATGTTTAAAATCTATAAATCGGCGTTTTTTGTTAATTTTGTAAAATTAGTTGAGCATATTGTTAGATACCAATAATGTATGAAATATTTGTCATTATTTCGGCCATTTTCTTCTCGCTGTTTTTCCCAATCGGAAATTCGTCATACGGTCACCCTTGGCGACTTTCTGAAAATTTCGCCAAGGGTGACCATACAGTAAATTTTACCAAAAATATTAATAAAGATTTTATACAAAGCTGATGTTTCTTTAGTTCAAAGCAACTACATAATATTGAAGGTTAGTCGAGCTCGGAAATGTTTTAATCTACAATCAAATGCCTTTTTTACATAATTTGTGGCTTTACATAGTGAAACGTATTTAAAGATAAAATATAACTTTCTGTACAACTAAAGTTTACAGTGCAAGTTTCCTAATTTTGGTTCTTTTTATGGATCAATTTAGCGTATTTTCATGGCCATAATCCTAAATCTATCCATACCGATGAACGCTATTCTACTATTAGAGCCCAATAAGCCTTAATTAAATGCCCATTAATCAATCACTTAAAGATAAGAAAGCGTATCGACATTTTTAATGAGCTTAATCATTTATTATCACTGACCAGAGCTTAGCGGGATCCACCCTAAAACAGTAGTTACTGATTATGTTTGACGTAAAATGGAAAAATATGTGGAACCTATTTCATTAAAGATAAGATATTTATTATGCTAAAATCCTTATAAATATTTCAAAAAGATTATTGTTTTTTAAGTGATATGTAAACTATAAATTTTTAAAAATATTAAATTTTTTCTGGTAATTATAACGATGCAAATTCTCCGCAAAACAAGTAGATTCTTAGAATATTATAATCGTTATTAATGTTACTGATCAAATAAATGCACTTTAATCATTTGCCAAGAGGTCAAAATATATATCGGTTGAATAAAATGTACTTAACTGTCCTTTTTTCTAAATACACTTTAATAGAACTGACTTGCTGTTGACAACACGAATGATGAGAAAATGCTGACAACATAAAATTATATATGTGGTACAAACTTAGAACTCAAAAATTCGCCGTTTTGCAAAAATTCATGAAAATTAATAATTCATCTCGACTCAATTAAAAATGAATTAATAAATTCCTCCACCATTAATTTCTTCATATACTTCTCAAAATTATTAATTAATTTAAAATTTCCGTAAATATTGAAAATATTTAAATACTCTTTCAAGGTCTCAAATTCAATTATATGTATGAATTCAATTCAATTATACGTACATATTATCCTTGTTCAATAGTTAAATTACATTTATTTCAATAATATTGAATTTTTAGTTGATTTTTTATATATCTAAATAATTTCGCAAATACATTGTCCCCAAAATATTAAATAATAGAACTTATTATATGCGACATCACCAGACTCAAAGCTAGATTTTATAGCAAAATATTTTTAATAGTAATTAAAACATGTATGTATATGAAATTATTTAGATTTATTGTCGAATAACTAGGAATATATAACTGTCCATAGATATACTAGCAAAAATAAACTTTCTCAAACAATTTTTGCTGAGAAAAAAATTTCAAACAGTAAATAAAATAGTAATGCATTTATCAAATAGTGTTTTGATTGTGAAATTCCCCCTAGGGCATCTTTTTTAATGGGATTAATGCTTTAATTGCCATTTTCCTTTCTAAAATTTTACACCCCACAGGTAAAGACGCATTAATTAAGGTCTAGTTAACATGAATAAGCTTTATCATTTTGAAGATGCATATCTAGCAAAGGTAAAGGTCGATTTATCTACATCACCAAGTTTGCCAGTCGAACTGCAACGCCCTCTAATACAGAGAATTCCGGTAGTAATGAAGCACGAGGTCATCAAACACCAATAGCAGCCAATAACGTTTGAAGTTCAAAAGGAACTGCGAATCCACAAAGCAATGCTTATCATGATCACTTCAACTGGTGTCCCTGAAACTATCTTGAATTTTAATTCCTATTAATATAACTTCTCTCGAGTCTTTGAATTACGGGCAATTTTTGGGGTATTTACTATTTTATTACAAAAATTCAAAGGCAAATTTTATATGCAATTACTAAAAAGTGATTATTTGTACTTAAATCAAACATTATTTGTTTTTGTCTTATTAAAATTGACAAATTAACCTTAAATTTATTTAGAATTTGTGTAACTACTTGCGATTATAAAAGAGTCTAATTACTTTAATTTTTAATTTCTTTGTCGTTAAGTTATGCATTGATACTATATATATGCATCACATGCTTTCATTACGTAATGTTTGGAACATATAAATAATACCAAAAATAAATTCTAATTAATAACAGTGTCTTATAAAGTATAATCAAAATTCTAATATTTAATTAATTTTGATTTTAGAAAATTTATTCATGTTTTAAATTGATTAATGCGTTTTTATACAATTTGAATAGATTAATTTTTCTTTTGAACTAAATTTAAATCGTAAAAGGTATAGAATTGATATTTTATTAACGATAGTATATTTCACAAAAAATAATTATTTTGAACAAAAATTATTGAAGAATTTTTTGAATACATGGTAATTTTCTATTGAAAATTAATCATGACATTTCGATAAAATTAAAAAAATTTTAATATAAAAAATAAGAATAATTCATTGGAAGGGGTATTAATATTAATTGTCGATTATATAAAATAGTTATAAACTAAAAGAGGTCATTTAGAATAGAAGATAAGATTTAAAACTAATATATATTTTTTTGAGGTTGCAAAAATATTTGTTGAAATTTATTAAAATTCTTAAACTTATTTTATGAGATTAAATTTCTTAAAATAAAAAGGCAGAAAAATCGCAAAAAAAAAAAAAAAAAAAAAAAAAAAAAATAAGACAGACTTAAATAAGATAAATTAATCAAACGATCTAAAGTTTTAAAAAAGTTTTGGAACGGAGCAACCAGAATTTCGTTTCTGAAAATAGAAATTAGTGATATGAGCCTAAAATAATCCATAATTTCTATATGAATGAAAGTGATATTATTTACAAATGTTTAAGAAACAAGCTAAATGACGAAGTTATCAGAAATAGGTTGAAAATAGAAGTAAAAGTCACGTGGTACAAAATAACAAGGTTTCAATTTTCATTTCTTACAATTTTTTGGTTCAACTTTCATGAATTAAACAACTTTATCAACATTTGTTATTTTACAAACATCATCTTACAAAGCAGGTGTCATCAAACAATTTTAAACAATTAAGAATTTCGTGATGTACTTAGATTTCTACCGAAATTTCAGATGCATAGTATTTTGTCGAATTAAACTTTATAAATCAAGAATTCTCAAACTCTGTGTATGTGTTCTTTCTACTCTTTTTAGAATATATAATTATTTATGTCACGAATATTTTGGTAAATGTTAAATTTTGAGTGATCTCATTTGATTCATTACTATGCCAATTCCCAAGTAACCATGAGAAGGTTTGACGTAGACTATTATTCTACAGTTATGGATGAATGAATGGTGCCTGTTTAGATATCAGAAACAACTCTTCATAACCAAAGAAAATGTATTTACATTTTATGTGATTATTTTGTAATGATTGAATATTGCTAACATTTCTCATAATTTTAAAAATATTTTTTGTTATTTAAGCAGAAACCTTAAACAAGAAAAAGTACCTAAATTTTTATTTCCATAATCTCTCTTTTCTACTTTTTTTCATCTAATAATTCAAATCTTAAAAGAAGCAAATCAGATAAGGACAAAGTTTCAATTTTAAATTTCATGGCTTAACAAAATATACCATTAACAGCTTTCTAAGAAATTAGAAAATTTCATGGTTTATCTGAAACATTAACTGCTCAATTTTCCCATATCTTCAAACCCACAAACATCATCGTACGTAATGGTTTCGTTCTTAGACTATTAACACATTGTCTCTATATCATAAATTTTCAACTATATTCTTATGCACCATGCCCAGTACTCGTTAATGACTGCAATATGTGTATAATTGCTCTAAGTATTGGAAGTATTGTCTCGCTTTGAGCAAAATCAATAGAAATTTCTTTTTGTAAGTGAAAAAGTAAAGTGTTGTATACGTCTCAACTACAAAGGATATGTTTTGAACTAAATTATGCATTCAATCAAGAAGACCATTAGTGTAACTTGCAACTGTTTTATTGTAACGCTTAAAATATATAAGATACTTGAAAATATGGCAACATATCATTCAAAAGGCTTTTTATATATAACTTTTTTTAAAAAAATATGGATTTAGTATTTCTTTAAAGCTTGCAATAAGTTTTGTAATTGTTTACTTATTGGAAACTTTAAAAATTAGATAGATATCCTTTTTCTAATATCCCGAAAACATTAAACCATAAGAAATGGAAAAATAAATTTACAGGTTATGAGTTTTTATCTAGGAAAAACGATAGAGTCTTTTCATAAAATACGAGGGTTGCTATTTATATTTCTGGCCTAATAATGAAAAAACAAATATGTAGGATCGAAATTGGTTTTATTGTTTTTCAAAATATTCTCCATGATGATCAATACACTTTTGCATGTGTTTGAACCAATTTTCAAAGCACTTTTTCCAGTCCGATTGAGGTAACTCCAAAACATGCGTTTTGAATGCATCAACCGCTTCTTTGGGGGTCGAAAATCGTTGTCCACGTAATTTATTTTTGATGTGTGGGAATAAGAAGAAGTCATTGGGTGCCAAATCAGGGCTGTACGGCGGATGACCCATCAGTTCGATCTTTCGCTCCGTCAGAAATGCCTTTGTTTGAGTCGATGTGTGAGAGCTCGCATTGTCATGATGAAGAATGATTCGCCTGTTCTGCTTTTTTCGAATTTCTCCGATGACTTCTGGCAAACAAATGGTCGTGTACCATTCAGAATTGACCGTCCTGCGTTGCTCTAACGCCACTGTTGCCACATGACCGTTAATCCCGAAGAAACAGGCAATCATTTGTTTCGATGTGCTTCTTCCTCGAACAACTTTTGTTGGTTTTGCCTCGTCTTGGAGGACCCATACAGTTGATTGCTGTTTTGTTTCCGGCTCATATGCATAGATCCATGATTCGTCACCAGTGTAGATGTTATACACAGCCTTTGATGTACCTTGAATGTATTTTTCCAACATTTCCTTGCCCCAATCGACACGAGCCTTTTTTTGAGCGTTTGTCAGATTATGCGGGATCCAACGCGAACAAATTTTTTTACGCTCAAATGTTCATGCAATATTTTATTGATGCTAGTCATACTAATGTCCAAAGATGCCTCTATCTCACGGTATGTCACATGACGATCTTGCTTTATCAGTTCACGCACAGCATTGATCTTTTCTGGCACAACAACGGGTTTTGGACGACCTGCACGGGATTCGTCCTGGATCGAACATCGACCACGATTAAATTCATTATACCAATTTTTTACAGTGCTGTAGGATGGCGCTTTATCGCTGTATAAAGAATTAAGTTCATCGAAACACTCTTGTCTTGACAATCCACGTCGAAAGTTATGAAAAATAATGGCACGGAAATGTTCACGATTCAATTCCATTTTTTGACAGAGAAGAACTTTTCAATTTACTGTCAACAACACAAATAAAGCTATAATGGTAAATCGACTGCTGAATTTATGTTTAAAAATATCAAACTTTCGATTAAAATCGTCTTTGGTCGCCTAGCAACACTTACTGTTGCCAAGGCCAGAAATATAAATAGCAACCCTCGTAAGATTTGTAAGTGATTTAGATTAATATTAATAATTAATCAAATCGAGAAACATCAAAATATTTTTGACCATTTGGTGTAATATAAAGAGAATCTTTAAACTTTTTGATAATATTATTAATTAAGAACTTTTTAATGTTAGATGCGGATGTCTATTTGATCACATTGTGTATACTACAATATTCTAAAACATACTATAAAGTACAGAATAATTTCTAAAAAATTCTACAGACTTCATCATCTACAGTGCGATGTGAGTACTTTTTTGAAAAATCTATTGCCTTTATCACAATTTATAGAATGGATATAAATGGTTAAATAATTAAATAAGATTAGAAATGCATATATTTACCCTGTGATACATCTACCGGAAGCTTCAGATCGGTTGGCTTCCGAATCAGCCAAATGCTCCCATTTTCCTTGTCAATGTCCACGAGCGGTTTTGCTCGCACAGGTCTTGACTCATCTTCTATGGTCACGTGAGTTCTCAGCTTTAAAATCTCGAACTCAGCCTTATTGTCCTCGCCTGACTCTGGTATAGAGGCTACTCTGTAAAAGGGAAGGTGCAGGGGAAAGTCAAATGGTACTGTGATTCTGGCTTGCTGTTTCGGAAATGACCATCCTTCCACAACATCTGTTGAAACAAAGAAAGCATATCTATTTCCATTCTGAATATACAAACAACATTATATGTTCAAAAATAAAATATTTATTCTGTGTTTTTGCCGAATTTTTTTATCCGGCGCTGAATTGAGAAAGGCTGGACAGAATTAAATGAAGCTTTTAAAAGGAGTCCCTGGTTAATTTAAGACACTGACTATTTTACATTTCAAACTTTAGTTTTCAATCTTTGTCATGTTTTTAGCACTTATTAGATCTAATAGTAAGACAATTTTATAATAGACTTTGTGATGACGATATTCGACATTTGGCACATATTTTTAATAAATGTTCATTCTATCAACTCAAATCATATTTTTGGTACATTTTAACAGAAAAATAGCCTGATAAAAAGTAGAAAATCTATTGAATAAATCTGAAAATTATCAAACAATGGTTTGCCAAACTGGAGTCAAAATGGACAACACAATAAAAAAGCATTCATTACGTTTCTTAAAAACTTTCTTATAGCAAATAATTTTGTAGAATTAATTTATATAAATTAAACTTAATTAGTAGGTGTTTTTAAAAATAATAATAATGGATAATGCATGTCTTTAAAATATTTGATAATTTTAATAATATAAACCTATATATAAAATTTGCATAAATTGAAACATTGCAAAGTTCATTTCAAGTTTTATAAATAATGCAGAAATTAAATCTCGTGTAGATAGATTTACAATTTTTGGAGTAATCATTCTCATCATACTGAAATTTTGAGACCAGTACTTTTTTAGACTTATAAAATCTTTTTAGATAACATTGTCTACAATTTAAAAGATTACCTACTTTAAAATTTCACTATCTAAAGTACAAATTTATTTTTCATTTCAAGTGGTATATAGTTTTTGAGTTGATACAACTTCATTTCTATAATTAACGATTATGTGCATTGTTTAATTAATGGCGTTTTAGAAGCAAAAACACTTTATTTACAAATTTAAAATACACATTTTTTCTTTATATTTTTCTCTAAAATCGACCAACTAATACTTGGATACCGTAGAAATAAATTATTTAAAATGAATATCAAAAAATGCAAGTACTAAACATCAAATTACACTTTCCATTAAAATTAAATTTTAAACACATAATTGCAGATATAAAGTAAATAATTTGGTTCCAGAGGATGGCAGCTGTAGGAGGTAGAAGCTAGAATTTTCTTATCTTATTGCTTTCAGTTCAAATGAGAGCAATATGATAAGAAGTGTTAGCTTTTATCCTCAACTTGGACATCTGTCAGGATAATTACTTGAGAGTTGCCCGGATATCCTTTCTAGTGACAAATTAACAATTTATGAAAAGTCTTCCCGACCACCACTAGGACGCATGAGATAAAAAAAACTTTACAATATGGGGTATTCATTTGTTGGTGTTAAAAACATATGTCTCTCGGGGGAGCCTGTAGCCCCTAGAGAGCGCGTCCCCAAGATGGCTCAAGGTAGCGGCCTCCACTGGTCTTCCAATGGGTGGTAGATAGGAGATAAAATACTTTCTACGGACCAACAGGCAGAAGTCCAACCTCCAGAGGCAGAGGCAATGGCAAATCTCTTTATGACAAGTGCAAAAAAACTGAAGATGTGGCCAGGGCAGTTCTACATGCCTTTATAACAATTGTCTTTTTTTTTTCTATTGCACTTGTCACACGACAACAACAGCAAGTCCTACGCCAAAGAGGATCAAAATAGTACGGCTAATGCGGACAATATTGTCCTCATGAAATATACTGTACTCGAAGAAAGGGCAGAAATAAGGATCTTAAATTGGTATATTTGCTGTTTAAATTTGCAGAATTGAAAATAAGCGGTGATTCAGAAACATATTCACACACAATGGCATTCCATAATATTTCTGTCATAAATTAAGTTTTCGATATTTATATTGGTAATATGTAAATAGTTAATTAAAAATAACTATTATTTTTTTAAAGCAAATTAAAAAAAACTGTTTTAATTACATTCAAACACAATAAAAATATCTATATTTGAAGGTATCATCAAAAAGAACCATTTTATTTCGTATCATATGTAGTCATAAACAATTTGATTCATTATAATTAAAATATTAACATGATGTTTTCTCGAATGTCATAATAATTTATTTTACGATTTATTTTTGTTTCGTTCATATGGGATTGGACATTTGTTCATAATAATAATAATACCGGAACTTTTATTCTCAGCAATACTAACACTAAACATCCATAAGTGACAGCTTGACGATGATTGTTGTTTGTTTTGGATAAATAACGTTTTCCAGACATCTGTGTAGACATGTTTGTATAACTCTAGTCATAAGCATCTACACATACATTTATACACATCTCTATCCTTAGACGTCCATTAGAGCATATATATATATATATATATATATATATATATATATATATATATATATATATATATATATATATATATATATATATATATATATATATATATATATAATCTTTATTCTGTTTTCCGCCGAATTCCTATCCGGGTTTAAATTAAGCATGACTGCACCGAATGAAATTAAATTTATATTGTAAAATTGTTTCCAGCTAACTTAAAACGAAAGTTGTTTCATCCATTTCAAAATTTTAATTACATCGCTTGCAGTAAATTTTAATCCTTAATTAGTGTTCATTTGAACTCATTACACAGTTATTCATTACGCAATGGAAAGGAAATCTGCATCTTTCATACTTTTAAACACTGATATCCATTGTGTAACTATTGGGAGATACAGAAATATGTGTAAAATATCAAATCGCGCTTCATTTCTGATCCCATTGTAAGAAAAAATAAGGATGTTTACTTTTACAGATTTTTAAAAAAGTTTTTTTTTTTTTTTTTTTTTTTTTTTTTTAACAATGCACCGAACATGTTTTCTTTTCTGTTAAAACAGAGCCAGTTTGAAATGCTTCAAAAAGGAAATTAAATCAGTCCTAATACCAATGTCTAATAACTTCATGACTAAAGAGAATTTTCAAGCTTTCTGTACCACGTGTTTTTTCTTCTTTTATTTTACTTGACCAATAAGATTTCGCTTCAGAAAACAAATTAGCGTTTGAAATGAAACTAAAAAGTAGTAAAAACCGTTATTTTTTCAAATTCTTGTTTCTTTTCGAAAGTTAAGTGTGTGTGTGAACTTTTATGAAAGCACACAAATATATCTCATACATTAATAAAATACTTCAGTAAGATATAATAGATAGTAATACGTATACACTGCTGGACAATTACTAAGAACGGATAACACTATCATCCATATCAACCACAAAATGAAAGAAAGCAAAATGTAGAAAATTAGAATAAGTGCGGGATATAGTAAGAAGAAGAATGCGTATGCAAATTTTTTTTCCACGTTTCTTCATCACGTGATAGCGTGCATAAGAGCTTTAAAGGTTTTGACACGTGTTGACAGTTGTTATTTTAAGTCAAAGTTTTTCAGGAAAGATTTAAAAGACGAAATTGAAATGTTTGGCTTGTCTTCCCGACATCACTTAGATGATTTTATGCGTGGCCGAATTATTGGAAAGATCGAAGAAGGGCAAAAAATAACAGATGTTGCCAAAGTGTTCGACATCAC
This sequence comes from Latrodectus elegans, assembly GCA_030067965.1. Classification (NCBI taxonomy): domain Eukaryota; kingdom Metazoa; phylum Arthropoda; class Arachnida; order Araneae; family Theridiidae; genus Latrodectus; species Latrodectus elegans. Next base: position 43,911,734 of record CM057816.1, on the reverse strand, counting down.
TCACAGCGTTGTTCCACGGCTGTGGAAGTCATTTAAAACTACTGGAATGCGTAGTAGGCGGCATGGGGGAAGTCGTGTTAGAAGTATGACGCCTGCAGAAGACAGATATATCGTTCTATGGCCATCACGTTCTCCAGATTTAAACCCCATTGAAAATGTATGGGATGCTTTGGGGAGGCAAGTTACTGGTCGAAACTATCCTCTGACAAACAAGATCAAACTAATCCGTGCACTCACAGAGGAATGGGATAGATTGCCTCAAAAGCTGCTGTATAATGTTGTGCAAAGTATGATATGACGTGTGTAATGTTGCATCACACTCCACGGTGGACATATCCCTTACTGATACCTTTCTTCAAGGTGCCTGCTGAGTTTAGATGCATTGTTCCATTTTTTCGTATGCAGCATCAAATGAACATTTTTTTCCTTTCAGATGTTTCACATCTTTTGTACTTTCCAGGACAATAAATATTCTCTATTTTAATCTCTGAACAGTGTGGCAACTATATTTTATCCTACTAGGCCTCATGCCTTGCTTAATGTTGTGCTACATTGCAGTTTATAATCCGTCCTTAGCAATTATCCAGCAGTATATATATACACACATATATATATATATTATATAACGCGAATCATAAGATTCATTTAGTTACAGAATTTATATAAAAAAGGATAAATAATGGCGTTATAAACTCGCGTATACCTGACAGTTGAGCCTCAACAGCTTCGTAGAAAGCAAATATGTTAATTATGTTAACAAATTCTTCAGCTGACAGATGGTGACTCATAGGACATCCGAATCTTATTATAAAGCTATGTATATTACCAAACTAAAATTTGGAATTATAAGTTGTTAACATATACTGTCATCCCATAGTCTTATTGATAAGATAAAGATAATGAGAGTAATATATTGACACGTTTCAAGCAGTTGGAATTCAAAAATTAAAATTTTTCTATTCTTGAAAATCAAGTTTAATCACTTCTAAAATAAAATAATAATCCACAATAATGGAAAAAATCTAAAGTTATATCTTTAAACTAATGTAAACCAGCAAATAATACTATTTCAGTCTATAGTACATGTTAACACTTGAACAAATGAGTTCATACATGTGGAAAAGATTATATACTTATAAATGCAAATATTATATATATTCGGATATATATATTTCGATTTTCTTCAATAATATCAAAAGTTATACCCAAAATGAAAACTTAATATGTCTAACACAAAACTCTCTATTTCTAAAATCTCCTTTTAAAGAATAAAAATAACTAATCGAAATGAGACAGTTTTAGATATATTCTTTTATTTCATTTTTGAATGACTGAAAAAATATATTCAATATTATTTTATATTTTATAAGCAACTTTTTTATTAATGTTATAAGCTGTTCCATAAAATATAATAGTTACTTCAATAATTATGATAGTTTCGTAAATCTTTATAGATACTTCGTGGTAATTTATGGTTAATAGAACGTGATCGATTTTAAGCTAAATATTAAATACTGTTGACTTTATTTTATAGCTTATTTTTCTCGAAAGATGAAGAAAGTATAAAGATTCGTGTAAGCTGATATTCTTTAAGTTAATTTGATCAAGAAACTATTTTCACGAATAACAGTTTTTTGCACTAAACGACTTTTTCACTCGCCAAACAAGAAATTACCTTTTTCTTAAAAAAACAATGTTTTTTATTACCATCTGCGAAATATTTTGCGCTTCGGGGAATCCCGGCATAAAATCTATAAATTTAAATGCACAATTTTTCCATTTCAAATTAGTTCTTTGAAAAAGTTATTTCAAAAAGTTAAATTGAATTAGAAAAGATTTTAGTTGAAGTGTTTCAAATTGTGAGGTTTTCAGAGATAATTATTAATAATATAAGAATTCCTAACTAATCATTTAATAAATTTTACTATCAATATTTTGCCCTAATATTATTTCTATGTTTATAAACTCACTAAAAGAGAGTTTAATTTCTTAACAAAATAAATATAATAAAATTCAATATGAAAATAAACAGTAAAATATACAAAATGCAAAACAAGAGCTAGTTATTATTGCCTTAAAAATGAGTTCATTAAAATTCAGCGACAGAACATTTTTAAATATAATAAATTTTGTATTAAAATGTATATATATTGTAATATTGGCCACATATTCTCAATTTTATTTTCCTTTCTAATTATCTAAGCAATTCACCATTAACTTGTAAAAAAAATAATGGCCCCTGTAGTTTCGCATGTAATTTTCAGTTAACTAAATAATGAAAACTAACAAATAGAGAGAAAGAAACTATCTATTTTTCTGTAAATTAACAATCCACCTTTTGTTGCGTGGAAGCGCAATTATTTTTTGCATTTATCTGAACATGACTGCACAAGTAGTTTTTATTTAAATACATGAATGCCATTAAAAATAAAAAAAACAGCGTAGTAAAATGCGAGTGAATATTACGTCGTCCATGTTTTCAACCATTAATGACTCTTTAAATTAGTTTAAAGCTAAAACTGCTGCTGAATATTCTTTGTGAGCATCACCTTTCAAGCTCCCGCATGCATAAATTGACCATAATCATCAAGTTCTTTATTCGGTGGAACTAACTTTAGATTCTAATTATGTCCATGAGAAAAGGATCATCTCCTTCTGTCATTAAGGACTGACTGATTGATAACCTTGCAATTAAATGGCCAATTTCTTCCCTTATTAAAATGATCTTCTTCCTTCGTAGAAAAGAGTTCCTTTAGTGTACTAATTGTACTTGAGAAATTTTTCTTAGGAAATAATATGCGAGAAAATAACTATGCATAGTCATTTTTAGACACTAATTTTCATATTTACTGAATATTACTTTCTTAATAGACTTTAAATTTGCTGTAAGTATTGTTTCGAAAATTCCCGTAGTATCAAAATTAAATTTCTTGGCATAAGTGTCATGGCCATATATTACCGAACAAGTTTTCTCTTACATAATTATTCCTGGAAAATTGTTAAAAAGTTTCCAATAACATAATCTGTAAATTTTAATTTAATACCTTATTTCTCTATTCAAATTTAAATTATGATATGTTTTATGTGCTCATGGTATATTATTTATAGTTATAATGTGTAACATGCTGTAAAAGGGTTTTCAACAAATTATAAAGAAAAAAACATTCCACATAAATTTGAATATTTTATTACAGCTAATTTATTTTCTCTGCAAAGCAAATATTTTCATTACCCCTCATGCGGAAGAGAAAAAATTCTCACTCTTTTTTTGTTCTCACCTACACTTAGCTGCCACCTAAATTTTACCAATTTTTAACTTTTAACTGTTTTTGTATAAGTTTCAATATGTTTTACATTAAAATATTTACAAGACTCATTTTTAGAGGTTGAAAGCGAATTAAAAGATGTTTTATTTATGACATTGCTTATGTATATTTGAAACTAGAGGCATTGATGGCGAGGAATAACATACAGGTACTTGATTGGGCGACTCTTTGTGACATCCTTCTTACTCATCGGACCTTGCAAAATCAAATTACCACCTCATCCATTCCCTGGACAATCATCTTTGTGGAAAATCCTTTCTTAATGAATTAGATCTGCGCCAAGCACTCTCGGAGATTTTGCATGCAAAACCTCCAAGTTATACCACAAGGAGATTGAGCAACTGGAGACACATTGGCAGAAGGTGCTAGATGCTAATGATAATTACTTCCAGACTAACAATAGGCTACATTTTCTGCATGTCACGTTCTTTTGGGACATTAAAAGCAGCAAGAATTCTCTTGTTTTCCTTGTATTTTATAACAAAAAAAATGTACTATTTTGAATTTGCATAGAAAATATCACATTTCACAATATTATTATGAAAATAAGGTACGAGGATATGAAAAAAAAATGTATAATAACTTTATTTTGCAATTTGCGGTCACCGCCAGGTGGCACTACTGCTGAAATAATTTCCATCAACGCTCGGTTTGAGTCAGACCGCTCTGCGTGTAAGTAGGAGTGTGCGGCTGCTTGTGAAAAGTAATCCTTTTTCACCTGCCGTCGGGATGAAGCTCTCTCTGATTGAGGAACAGCGCATCAACATCAAGTTTCTTGCAAAGCTGGGCAAGAATGGCGGTGAGATATTTGAGTGTTTGAAACAAGTTTACGAAGACAATTCTCTGGAGAACCAACCGTGAACAAGTAATTAAAAAGGTTCCGGGAACGCTGAGAAGACGTGAAAGATGATCCTCACCCTGGACGCCCGTCCACATCGAGTTCTGATGAAAATGTTGAACGAATTCGTGATTGTGTTCTTAAAGACCATAGATTGACAATCAGAAATTCTGACACAAAAACTTGAAATGCAGAAACTGTGTGCGAAAATCGTACCGAAGCTCTTGACGCCAGAACAGAAAGCAAAGAAGATTGAGTACTGTGAGGATTGGTTGGAAGTAGAGGAAAGAGGGGACTTTCTCAACCGAGTTATCACTAGAGACGAGTCCTGGTTTTACGAATTCGAAATGGAGCTCAAATCTCAAAGCAAGGAATGGAAGCTAGCGGGAAAACCGAGAACAAAAAAAGTGGCAAAAATAGAGGTTCACTGTGAAGACAATGTTGATTGTCTTCTTTGATTCTAGGGGCATTGTTCACAAGGAATTTGTCCCTCCCGGCCAGAGAGTGAACGGAAATTTTTACGTCGAAGTTTTGACACGTCTCAGAGCTCGTGTAGCCCGCGTTCGACCGGATTTGTCAAAAGGGGCAGGTGGATCCTTCATCACGATAATGCGCCCGCTCACACGTCGCTCGTTATGCATGAGTTCTTGGCCCGAAGCTCAGTAACTGTGACAGACCACCCGCCTTATTCACCCGATTAACCCCTTGTGATTTCTTTTTCCCGCAATGCAAAATGGTGCTTCGGGGGTGGCATTTGGGAGATGTGGAAGACAACAAGCGACACGGAAACTAAACAGCATCACAACTAAAGACTTTCAGAAACGTTATCAACAGTAGAAATGGTGTTGACAGAAGTGTATCTCGTCTCAGGATGAGTACTTTGAAGGAGACCATATTGTAATACCTGAATAATTGTAAAATAAAGTTTATTGAACTTTTATAAACTTCTATACGTATTTAATATATATATATATATATTATTATTATTTCAAAGTTTTCAGCATTTAAAGGATTCGCCGCTACACAGTTTTTTATGCATAATTATATTTTAGATACCAAAACATTCATTAATTTTTAATTATTGACAAAATTTTAATTTTTTTTTAATTTATGAAAATCTTATTTTTTACAAAATGTAAATAAATCATTTGTTACTATAACATTTCAAATAAAATTATATTAGTTTTTATTTTATTTTTTTATTTATTTCTGATGCTGAATACTTTAGCTTCTATAATATGCAAAACTTTTGGTTATTACATTATTACTGCTTATATAATTTATATTTATCACAAAATGAGTATTATTTTGAATGAATTTGCTTATTGTAATAAAACTTCAGCTAAAAGTAGGATGCTTTTATATAATTTTTACTCACTATGATCACATACATTAAACAAAATTATAGATTAGTTTCTTATTCTTAAAATGTTCTATTAACTATTTCTAAGGCTTTAAAAAGCTCGACTAGCCTAGAGATAATGCTAGTAAGCACTTAAAGCAACACCAAATTTGCTTTATTTTAAGTAAGAAAATGTATTAATATTAGCAAAAAGTAAAAGATTGTAAGAGATAGGCTTTCTACTTGCAAAGTGAAATTTTGTGTTTTTGTAGGATGATATTATTTAATATTTCACCATATAGTGTATGACTGGTTAACAAACATAACCGTTACAAGATTATGCTCGCTTTCTGAATTATTCTCGTTAACCGATCATCGATTTATCAGATTCTCTTGCAAAATCGATTGATTCGTTCTGGAAATTAATTAAAAAGAAAATGAAATTAAAAAATGTATCTATAATTTCTTAGTAAGTTTATAAAAAGAAATAATACATACTTATAGTCTTGCGTATTAATCAGTCCTATGGGGCGTTAAAAAACATGTCCAACATCGATTGCTTTTCTCTTTTTTTTAATACTTTCTGGAAGTGATTAATAGCATTGTTGTTGTAAAGATGCCTAATCTTACTGATATCAGCTTATTTTGGGTGCCATTTTAAGACCATTTTTCTGACATCCTTCCACTTCTTCAATGAATGAACGAGAGAGAGCGCTCAAAATGAAATCAATTTCGGTTTTGAAAGAAATCAAAACCCAAAGTCTGCTTTGGTTATAAATATTCTGTTGGGAAACTTTTTTTTTTTTGCCAGTATATAGAACTTAAGAGTTTAATAGGAAAGCAACATAATTCAAGAGAGATGGAAAATATTTTGTTCGTTGGATGTGGCAACCTTTCACATCAGGCTTCGAGACGCGTTTGTTGGAATTCGTTCTATTTTGTTATCCGATTATATGTTCCGAACACAAAAATCTTTCGTGAATGCGTTTGTAGTCTGATTAGTTCTCAATTCAAACTGTTCTTTAACAGATCACCAACTCTATTTGTAGAATACCTTAATTTATACACATTACTTAGTTTCTTAAAAACTATTTTCATTGTGTTAGTGCACTTTGTTGTTTCCAATTTTCATATAAATTAATCAATAATTAAAACTTGTCTTTGATTACATAATGAGCTATGACTTTCAAAATATTTCTCTTATCAAATCTATACTATAGTGCATTAATAACTGAAGGTTATACCGCAAGATTAAAAGATTATAATTTATATTTAATTTTTTAAAGATAAATTATATAAACTAATATTTTTGTCGTTTTTACCAAAGCAATTTCATTAACATAATATTAACATCTCTAACCGTCTAATTTTCTTAAAAATATCCATAAATTTTCCGTTTTTCTAAGAACAAAATATATTTTTTAATTTTTTAATAGATCACAAAATAAGATAGTATAAAATCTCAAATAAATGATTATTTTAGAATGCCGGAAATAAAGTAAAATGATTTTCCCATAGTTTGTTCATATATATACTTTATCAAATCGCTTAAAGGTTTCTTTTCTTAAAAATTTGATTTTTCATAGGTTTTTGCATTTGGCAGTCTTTGATGAGAAATTGTATTTATATCCTTTACTATTTAATATATTTGTATTCCTTATTAAATTCTAACGCAGCACAAAATTATATTGGTTTCCTTATTTAATTAATGTTAGAAAACAGTGAAATGAAATTAAGTAAATGTGGCAATTCCATTTTTTTATGCATTTTCTTTCCCAATCGAAATTAAAATATGTAAATTGATTCCCATTCACACTAAATTTAATTTATGCATCGATTCTTTCATTGAAAATAAAATTTGTTATTCAAATTACTTGTTCACTTTTCATTTTGTTCTTCACCAAACCTCAATAAGCCGCAAAAGTTTACAAATTCTCTCTATAACATGAAGGAATCTATATATATTAATCTTTACCATTTTTTTAACTTTTATTTCCTAGAAAATCTCTGAATAAATTTAACATTGATCTTAAACAAATGTAGCAAAACTTTAAGTCAAAAATATTAACATAAAAATGAATGCTTAACGGGGTCTTCAAAAACCAAATGTGGAGAGATTTCAGGAAATAAAATATAGTTTAAATGATTTATTAATACATTTTATTTCTCATTTATTTTAACTGAAAAAAATTTTAAAAAAGCTATTTTTTCACTTGTTTATTAATCTCCTGAAAATGTGCTGTTATCCGGAAGAAGAAAAAAAGGGCAGTCTTTATAAAAAAAAGTTCCAGAAAACCTGAGAAAGTTGGCAGGTGTGAGTAATAATAAAAGCAAAATAGTTAGTGTTTATAATTTAACATATTTCCATACATTTCAACTATTGTGTAAAAACGCAGTTGTTAAATTAAAACCCAAAAGTACAAAAGCAATCAGCAGGTGAAAGCTTGAAGGACATAAAATTCCTTAAAATAGCTTTATCATCAAAAATTTAAGTAGCGATTAAGCTACAAGACTAATAACAAATTTTAAAATTATGCTTTATATATTTAATATCTCATACTTTTTAAAAAAAATAATTTTTATGTAGTCATTCATTAATGTATTTCCTTGTTTATAATCAGAAATTAACTCATTCGTATAATTTCCGTAGTAATTAACTCATACGTAAATAAATTAATAATAAAAGAATTAATTTAATAAAAATTGGCACCATCTCTATTTGCTTATTTCTTACTATAATACTATTTGAAGAACTCAATTTGTGAAATAAAGTCTATTGATCACTAATGGATTAGAACGTGTTCTTCGAAAGGTATGTAATTAATTCTTTCCTTTCATTGAGGATTTTTCTTTATCTATTACATTTGTATGTAAGTAAAGTTCTTTTATTAAGGTTTATCTCTATCTTTATCTGGGTTCTAAATTGTTGCTCATAAAAAGGCTATAGATTGGTGTGAAATAAAATTTTCTGGACTATTTTTGTCAGTAAAATTACTGAAATGAAAAAAAAAACATATATACAGAAGGAGTTGTTATCAGTAATCAACCTAATTTTCATTACTTCATTTTTACTGCTGATAATGAGATTAAAAAATACTTAAATTCAAATATAATATTATAAATAGGTTTTTGAAATTTGATTATTTAACGGTATTTTTATTATGTGACAATGTAATTAAAAATTATTTTAAATTCAAAAATGTTTGAATAAAATTATTTGAGATTGATAGATAAGCCCACTTCTAATTACTTTATTTTCATTACTTAATAATATGATACAAAAGTAATTTACATGCAAAAATACTTTTAAATTGAAGTTGAAATGGGTTGTCTTCTTCCCATCCCTCTATAATTATTTCGTTTACATTTAACTATATTATTTACTGTACATCTGTAAACAAAATGTATAAAATAAAATCTAGAATATTAATTTTCTAAAAATGATGCTCAATTAATATAAGTGAAACCAAATATGTATAAATATATTTTTAATAAATATGAAAATGTATAAATCCTGTTTTAAAAAAAACTGGTTGATCTATTCTAATAATTCTAATTTAGCTTTTGCATTTTGGTCACTTTTTCCGTATTAGTTTGTTATATGATAGTGAATTTGAGAGGGGTGGCCGCGATTGCCTGGGTGGTTAGGGCATCGTTCTGGTCATCAGAAGGTTCATTCATTTCGAATTCATTTCATTATTTCGAATACCGACACAATCGAAGATCGTTCACTAATAGCAGCAGAAGCCCATTAAATATGTCCTTCAAGTGAAATCTGGTGGTGTAAAGTTAAATCTAGGGGTCTTCTGTTAGGTCCTTGCTTCTGACTTACAAACATCCCCCATCGGAATCACATAGGTATACCCTCTGAATGCTACATTATACAAAAATATTAGCATTTCTACATTCTTCTAGAAATGTAAAAAGTCCTAGTATTTGGTGTTGGAGAGAAAAAAATGTGAAAGAAGGTTGATTCCTTAAGTCTTTATGAGATGATTCCAATGGGAGGATATTATTTCCTCCTCCTAAGAGGAGGAAATAATACCTGGTTGGTGTAAGGTTAAATTCAGGGGTCTTCTGTGATTTCCTTGCTTCTGAATTACAAACATCCCCCCATCGGAATCACATAGGTATACCCTCCGAATGCTACATTATACAAAAATATTAGCATTTCTACATTCTTCTAGAAATGTAAAAAGTCCTAGTATCTGGTGTTGGAGAGAAAAAAAAATGTGAAAAAAGGACGATTCCTTAAGTCTTTATGCGATGATTCCAAGGAGAGGACATTATTTTCTCCTCTTAGGAGGAGGAAATAATACCTGGTGGTGTAAGGTTAAATTCAGGGGTCTTCTGTGAGTTCCTTGCTTCTGAATTACAAACATCCCCCCATCAGAATCACATAGATATACCCTCTGAATGCTGCATTATACAAAAATATTAGCATTTCTACATTCTTCTAGGGATGTAAAAAGTCCTAGAATATGGTTCTGGGTATAAAAAACTACGAAGAGAAGGTCAATTCCTTAAGTAGGTATGGATTCCTTAAGTCCTTATGCTCTTAGGAGAAATCCCTTGTGCTTAAGAAACTCAAAATCTGTATTTTTCAGTAAATTTCGTTAATATGTGTGTGCACTTATATATTATTTGTACAAGGTAAGAGTTAATTATCAAATTTTATTTTTATTTACACCAATACTACTATACACATTTATTTTAATAAAGCGATAGTATTAATTGAAATAATAAATTTTTATTATTAAAATACGGATATTTATTTTATATATAATTACTTTCACGTTATTATATATTTTTATTTTTAACATATTAATTAAACACTACAATAATATATTCACATTCAAACAATATTGTTTACAGGCCATTTTCAATGTGAGTCGACTATAAATAATCTACAAAAAAATAATAGATAAATAAAATTGATGCATGAAAAAGTCACGAATGTTTGACAGTATATTTTTAGATTTATTTGTATGACGCGACTGCGATAAGATTACAATAAAAAAGATTCCATGATAAGATGATAATAAAAATAAATGTGTCAAAAATATTTATCATGAAATTGTGACAAAAATTAGAAAGCATGACACAAAGATTTATCAGAGAAAGAAAAATTTTGTTTACTGCCGTGGTGCATACCATTCTTTGATCATAATTTAGTAAATAGTAAACGGCTACTTAATTCTTAAGCATGTGACGAACATGTGTTTTAATTACTTACCTTGACCATTTCCCGTTTAGTCTAAAAAGTTTACTCTGTGGTCATAAATGAATTTTTTGTAAGACCATAATTTGTATTTTATTTGACACTTTATGGCCTCGTTCTAATTTAGTAAGTGCTTTCGCTTTAAAAAAACCATTTGGAGTGGTAGTTTTTATAGCTATTATAAATTTGCTATTCTTATTGGAATTTATTTGATCTTTTTGTTCATATTTCACTCGTTCGTGAAAAAAAAAATTAAATAGCTCTTAGAGTCAAACAATTCTTTAAATTTTGTATGTGTGTGTGTATATATATATATATAAATATATATATATATATATATATATATATATATATATATATATATATATATATATATATATATATATATATATATATAAATATATATATATAAGAATTAATTCCATGCGCTTAATAATTATTTGTTCAAAATTATCAATTCCAAAACTAAAACCAGCTTTAATATTTAATTAAAATATCAAGAAAATAACTGTTTTATGATGAACATTAAATGAAAATTATGGTTCTATATTTTTAATTTTAAGAAGTTTCAGGCTTATATAGGTATATAGTTTCAGACCTACCCTTCATTTTTATCATAATTTGTCACACAAGGTGTATCCACCAATTAAAAAACCATTTTACTAGAGATAACGCGAATTATAATAGAAACTAAAAAATAATTTCCTAAAAATAAAAGAAATCTTTATACTTTTCGCTAAGTTCGTATTGTTTCAGAGGCTGCTATTTTGAAATGGCGATAAATTTACAGACATAACAACAGGCATTTAAGGAGAAAAAATGTTATTGAACAACGCATCTCAAACAATGCTTAGTTTTTAAGAATCACAAAATTATTTATAAAAGGAATGACATTGAAAAGGAAAAAATACTGAAAAACAATAGAAAGAAATGACTTAAAATATTGTGATGGCTATATTACTTTAATGACGTAATCTTAAATATGTTTTATCACTCTAAGCATTATAAATAATCCGGATAAAGTTGATTTTGGCCTTAGATAAAAATTTCTCCACGTTCATATTTATGGCAGGATGATTAAAAGAGCAATTCTTCTAACTGAACATATATTGTCAACCTTAAAATCTAAATAATCTGCATAAACCTCCGTTATCACTTTTTACAGAAGTTCCTGTTATTTTTATCCTCATTACTTAACCATTATCGACTTCCTTGAGCAAAAAATTGTTTTAATTTATTTTTATACTTGTATTCTAGTTGTTAATGTTCAGGTAAAATGAATTTTAGCTCATAATGATACAAGAATGAAAATACTCGAAACGCAGTTTTAAATGGATTTATTTCTTTGATCTGAGATATAAAACCTAGATTTTTTATATGGAAGCTCTTAGGCTCGATCTTAAATATTAGTGAATAGAGATATGGACATTACATTTCTGCATGTGTGCTTACCAGAATGATAATTTGGTATTTTTTTCTCTTATAGCAATAATTTTGTCCCATTATTAATAAAAAAGTCTATTCAAAAAGCGCTAGTGTTATCATTAAAATACCCATGTTTTGGAGTATTCATTTAAAAATGCTAAAAACATAGGAAAAATCTTAAATTAATTTTTTAAAAAAACGATTTTTTTTAAAACCTTACGATATTCTTATAAAACTAACAATAATGAACGGTAAAATTTATTTAATATTAGAAGTTTTTTAAAAATTAAAACTTGTAATAAAATAAAAACAATCCTAAGAAGGCAGTAGCGTCAATACTTCTTAAATATATTTAAATGGCAGAAAAAAAATGGAACGGACAGAATTAAGTCCCATACAATATTAGAAGATGTTTCTTACTTCATAACAGTAGTAAAAAAAATAATACTTGTTTCTTTTTAAAATTCATTTTATAAAAGCATAATACACAAGTCAATATCAAAATCATAGAAATTACCCTGATTTATAAAGAATCCTGTACTATTGCACCTTTTACATGTAATACATCTTTGATTCAAGTGCTAGTAGAATCATTAAAGTGTTGAAAAATATTTTTAAAAATATTGCTCTGTTCTTTATGAAGACACTGAGAATGCTTCGGTAGAGAACGTTGGTTTGGAATTAAATGTTCTGAAAAAAATAATAACAGATCCCTTATATGGAAATCGCTAGCAAAAAATCCACCATAAACAGGAAAATTATAATCTTGGAAAATTCTATCTTCTATAGGAAACAAAGTTTGCTTCACTGGACGGACTTAATCAATTAGAATTTCGCTATAATTTTCTCAGTAATCTTTTATTTCAAAATTATAAATCCTATGCTTTTATAGGGATTCTCCAAATATGTATATTCCTGTTGTGGTGAAAATTGCGAAAGATAATTCATCAAATGACTAAATTTTGCGGTTGTTGCACCGATAAAGGCGGAGTTTGCCATTAATATTATGACACTTGACTAGGGAAAACCTGCTATCCCGTAAATTTTCTGTATTTTAAAGTATCTTCTAATCGTAATTATTGATACCGGAGAATAAAAGTACCGGTTAAGATCCGAGGTCACTTAAAAGGTTACTTTAGATTATAGATTATGTAGTTCTATTTCGCCCTTCTTCTAAGTTGACTATGAATACCACGAGAAAACTTTTGTATTGATTATGTACTGCATTTCATAAAATAGTATCTTATGGTGTAATTTTAAGATTAACAATCAATGACAATCCCATTGCAGAAATACATTATTAACAAAACAATAATTAGCAATCCCATTGTAGAAATACATTATTAACAAAACAATAATTAACAATCCCATTGCAGAAATACATTATTAACAAAACAATAATTAACAATCCCATTGCAGAAATACATTATTAACAAAAATAATAGTTAACAATCCCATTGCGGAAATAGATTATTGACAAAAACAATAGTTAACAATCCCATTGCGGAAATACATTGAAAAAACAATAATTAACAATCCCATTGCAGAAATACATTATTAACAATAACACTAATTAAACAATCCCATTGCAGAAATACATGATATTAATGTCTAAATACGTGTATTCAAAAATTTTTGAAGTTTCATGCTCGATAATGACATATGAGGTAATAAGATACTACTTTATTTTTGATAGTAGTTTAAGATTTGGTTTACCTTTTTTTTTTATCATGCTGAATTCCAAATGATTAGGACAATAGTGTGTATAGTTATTGTCTTTCATGCCTTCCAACTTCGCATCATAATGTAATTTTAGAATCGTTATCAAGGACATTATTAATAATCCCCTTGCACAAAAGTAGTGTAAATTTAAATTATATATCAATATGAAAATATGTCGGCCAACTTGTCTAGTGATCAGCGTGCCTGACTTCGGATAGGAAGATCCTGGGTTCGAATCCCGGTTCAGGCATGGATGTACTTTCTCTATATATACCCTGTCTTTGTCCTTTCCTTGTGTGTGTGAATGAGGTATGAATAATGCCGACCCTATAAACGGGTCCCTATGGCATGTACGAGGGTGCGATGGTGACCCACCCCCTGTGGTGCATCCGGGGCAACGCCTCGGCGGCTAAGAGGTCTCTGTTTCTGGCCGGTTCCTTGGGTATCAGGGAACAATAGATTGATAGATACTGTTGCAGTTATAACTGTTTACAATAGGCCATTGGAAAAAAATACATAAATAATATCATCATCATTTTTGAACAATTGTTTACAGTAACTATCATCTTAAATAGTAAAACTTCATAATTGTATTTCAATATTTAAGAATTAAGAAAAATAGGCAGTGGAATTTGAAAATAGTCTACAAAATATAAGCTGTGCCTAGTTTTCTATATTATTTAAAGAATTCACTTTGGCATTATTAATTTACTATCTTTTTTTTATAAAAGCTGGTTTATAAAGACTGATTTCCAAACAAAACTAACCTTTACTAGTGCAAATCCATATTCAATAAATTTTATGTTAGTAAGAAATTAACTAGTTTAACGAAAATGCTGTATTAACCTTTAAGCTATCCTATATTAAGTTAGTAACCTAGTCAACAGTACGTAATAAAAAAGACATAAAATAAGTATATTTCTTCCTTTTAGGCGTAAGAAGGCTGGTAAGAATGTTCACAAAATTGACTCTAAGACAAATATTTTCAATTTTTATCAACGCAATAGTAAAAGTATTTTTGAGCTATTGAAACTAACAATAAAAAATAATTTATAATGTAAATCTTTATGTAATGAAAATTAAAAAAATAGACACTTGCCTAAAAATAGATTTTGAAACAACTACGAAAGCATGCTGTACATCTATAAGATCAACCAAAATATTACTCTTTTTAATAGAAATTTACATAAAATGAATATTTTTAAAATGCTGAAGCAGTTGAAATGAGTTATATATATTGAAAATGCATATAATAGTATTACAAGGATATTTTTTCTTTTGATTAGACGGGAGAAAATGTTCGCACTAGCATGAAATCCTTATTCAGTGTATTTCATGCTAGGCCAGAATTAATAAGAGTAACGTGTTAATAAGAGTAACGTGTTAACCAAGGGTAACGTGTTAACCACGAGTAACGTATTAACCATGAGTATATATAACGTGTTAACCAAGAGTAACATGTTAACCAATAATATCATGCTATCTAAGAGAGAGAGTTAAATTAATGAAAATATTTGTCACTCACACAAGATAAAAATATTCATAAAGTGGAATTTTTCTAGCTTGTTTAGAGCAAAGAAAAGTTAAAGTTCTAAAGCAACAAATATAATTAAACTAAAAAAAAAAGAGAAGCTTTAAAAGCTGTTATTTGCGAAAAAAGATGATGAAAATAAATATAATATTAAAAACAAATTTTTAATGTCCAAATAAAAAAGTAATTTCTCTCTGCACTCTTCCAGTTTTAATTTCACGGTAAATTTTTGATTTTTAAATGATTCAACAAGAAGAAAGTTTCCGCAAGGGAACTTAACTTAAAACGCCATACAATATTTTGTTTTATTTATTTAACTCACCTCCGTTTATTTTGAGCAATTTAAACTTTCACGACATCTTTTATTTATTTTTTAGGATAATAGAAAAAATGATTAATATTTCTACAAATGTCCCATCATTTGCATTATTTTTTATTTTATTTATTAGTGGAATGCATGAAGTTTTAAGGGCCATTAATCAAAATAAAACTTTTTTCACATAAGAATTAAAAATGCTGCCTCGTAAAGCTTATATTTAGAAATATTATTAAACAGAGTTACCTTTTAGTCAGAAATTTTTACGTACAATTTACGTACAAAGTACGTTTTATATACAATTATTTAAACATTGAGAAAATGGTGTTTATAATTAAGAAGAGGGCCCAATCAGGAGACCTCCAAAATTGTCCAGATAACTCAGAAGTGCTATTTCACTTGGATGATTTTGTGGCCATGATGTAATTTAAGCCATTTCGCCACCACTGATGAATGCGATCGATTTCCATCTGACTCTCGTATGTAGAGAGACAGGAAGTAAGTTCTATCCTAGGACTGACTAAACACTACGATATTCACAAATGACGACTGGGGCACTTTAAATATGTCAAGGTCGCAAAGCCTCTCTAGTTCCCATTCAAAATCAATACCTCTGGGAGTGGCACATTAAGATCTAGGAACTTGGTCTCTTCTTCGATAATTAGAAGATCCACCACTTTTAGTACTTTTAGAGCTGCCATCTAATGTTGTCTGAATAAGAACTGAATGAATTCTTCAGACTTGACAAGAAGCTGTACTCTTTGTGAGGCGCAGCAAACGTTAGGATTGAAGTTGACTGAATTTGAGGTTAGAACTTGGTCTCTTCTTTGAAAATAGAAGATCCAGCACTTAGAATGCTTTTAGAGCTGCCATCTAATGTTGTCTGAATAAGGACTGAATGAATTCTTCAGACTTGACAAGAAGCTGTACTCTTTGTGAGGCGCAGCAAACGTTAGGATTGAAGTTGACTGAATTTGAGGTTAGAACTTGGTCTCTTCTTTGAAAATAGAAGATCAAGCACTTAGAGTGCTTTTAGAGCGGCCATCTAATGTTGTCAGAATAAGGACTGAATGAATTCTTCAGACTTGACAAGAAGCTGTACTCTTTGTGAGACGCAGCAAATGTTAGGATTGAAGTTGACTGAATTTGAGGTTGGTATAAAATGCTAAATAGCAGTGGAGCCTTAAACCAAAAATACCTGTATAGTAAGACAAGACTTTTATGTATTACAGAATACCTTCTGGTAATGAAGACGATGATGTCTTTTCTCACTAAGTCACGCAGGCTCTCAAAAGCTTCATTAAAATTATAAAACACTTTGCAGTGTAAATCAAAATTTCCATTGAATACGATACAATTGTATGCTATAATATATATTTGTGTAGTAAGACATATACATGAAAACTCTTTGTCTTCACTTTTGTGAAGAAAATTCCCTTGAGCTCTCTCCATTGTTGTCATGATATCATCAACAAGTTGTCATGATATCAATTGTCCCAAAAAGAATCAAAAGATTAAATGAATTATATTTACTTTTGTGAAGACAATTCACCAATTTAGAGAATAAATAATATTATTTCATACAAAAAAAACTCCAATGTTTTGTATATTTCTATATTGCATTTCTTGATCTTAAATATTTTCAAAATATTTCCCATATTTCAAAATCAAGTAAAAATGAAAAATTAATCGAGATATTTTTATTTCTTGTTCCAATATTTTTAACGCCATTTCGTTTGATATAGTATTTAATTTATATTTTACACACTGCATATAAGGAAAAACTGCATTATATTTTAAAAATTTTTAAACAATTATAATGGTTTTGACAACCGCGAGACTGCGTGGTGGAGGCAGCGAAATGAGATTTGAAAGCAGAAGAGAGAAAAGCAATCTGTTTGGAAGATTATAAAAAAGGAAGAATCTGTTCTTCCTTGTCTTACTATACTTATAGAAAGACAAGGACTATACTATACTTATAGTAAGTATACTATACAATACTTATATAGTGTAGTATACTATACTTATAGTACTATACTTACTATACTTATAGTAAGATTTAAGTGTCTTACTATTGCACAGAACACAAAGGTGCTCTGTGCAATCGTAGAAGATAATAAATATTTGATTGCTAAAATGATGCGTGGTAATTTGGCGGTGCAAATTTAATTCACTATAATAATACTATTAACTTACTTGAAACATACACGTATCCTTTGAGTCTATTATTTTTCAATTAATTTTATTTCTAATCACGAGACCGGCATGACTACATTCAGAGCATTCATTAAAAATCAAAATTATAATTATAAAATTTAATTACTTTTCATTGAAATCAAAAAAGCAATAATATTCTTTAAAATGGAAACAAAAAATACCTGTATCAATTTTTCCCTTATCTTTACTTTTAAGGACTATTGAATCTAAGAATCAGAAAAGTCCCTGAATTATAGCTTTCTGAGGACATAAAGTGAATTCTTACTCAATCTTACTGCTTCTTACTTTCTATCAGTCACTTCTGCAATGATTAAAATTGATTTCGAGGGAGGACAATTGGAACGTTGATGTAAAAGAATCGTCGCCATTGATTATTTGTGACGTAAATCAAGACTGATTGATAAGATGCTCACAGACATGGTTTCCAGTAATAAAAATTCTCCCTATCTAATTAAAGGTTTTCGCTGACAAATTGTGAGATCAAATGACTTGAGAATCAAATAAAAATAGATGACAATATTGGTAAAAAAAATAATAATAAGTGAATTGAGTTAGACTTTTTACATGTCCAAAAAGGATTGAAAATTTTGATCTTTTTAACCATAAATTAATTACTTGTATTTTTATATTGCTCATTAATTATGTATACAACTAACCACAACTGTAACGGATGAAGTCACGTTTACTTTTTATCTCAACTTAGAATTTTACTTATAAACATATATTATTTGAAAATAATGTTGGTGTGTGCGAATTAAGATTGTGTAGCATACAAATTCATAACAAAAGGCAAATTATACATGGAATTAAAAATTGAAAATTTAAATATGATTTTTCAGTTTATTGATAAATATACACTTTGGATAGCATTTAAGAAAGATCGATATAGGCAAAATCATGGAACTATTGTCCGTGAAACTATATAGCTTTAGTATTAATCATACATGTTGTAAAGAAAAGTTGGTTTAAAAAACACGTAATGTCTAAAATATTGATATATATGGCGCTACATTTTTTTGTCTTTAGATTGATATTTAATAAAATTGTGTTCCTAAATGGGAATTGAACTTTATATTAAAAACTTTTGGGTCTAGTAAAATTGATTGTTATTCAAGTAAAAAAAAAATTTTACTACTCGTGATTTCAGTTAAAAAACAGAAATTAAATCCTAGATTTATTTAACACAGGAAATCATTAAAATACGATGATTTTTAACGGAAAAACATAACATATAAATGAATCGGTAACACTTAAAATGCATACTTTGAAAGTGGGGAAAATTGATATAAAGGCGCAATAACAAATAATTATTATTTAATAAACAAAAAATGCTAGAGAATATAGAATATTCTGTAGTTTGTTGAGTCAAATCTGATGGCGATACAGTCAGAAGACAATCTAAGACTCAGAAAATGTCAGATCACTTCCTGAGAGATAGCTATCCATTCACTCTCAATAATTTTAAATTTTTTATCTTATGAATTTTGATGTATGCAAATGAGGTTCAATCAAATCTTTAATATTTTTGATTCATGAGAGATCCAGTGAGACAGAAGGCCAGGAAAATATCTAAATACAGAGCGGGATATGAGGGTGATTCACACAAAGTGCGGAGTGGCAAGTGGAACCTAGAATTCTTCAATAAAATGAGTAATGTTAATGGGTGGAAGACGTCATCTACACATCGTTAAGCCTTTATATTGTATATCTAATGGTGGTCTGCAATGTGATGTCTCCTCAATATGTGATGTCTTCTTAATCAGAATGCCACGTTATCACGAGATATGGTGCACTCCAATTATGGCCGCATTGGACATGTCACGAAGTCATCACCAAATTGCCACATCTTGATTTTTATTGCTTAAACAAGAGAGCGATTTGTCTGTAAACATTGCATCGGGTACTTACGTATTAAAGCCACCGCAGCATATTTGGTGGTTTTTAACTACCGCCAATCTACCAAACAGGAAAAATCAAACAAGAAGATAGGTGGACCA
Organism: Latrodectus elegans; assembly: GCA_030067965.1. Classification (NCBI taxonomy): domain Eukaryota; kingdom Metazoa; phylum Arthropoda; class Arachnida; order Araneae; family Theridiidae; genus Latrodectus; species Latrodectus elegans. Next base: position 43,891,799 of record CM057816.1, on the reverse strand, counting down.
GATTGCATTGTGAAAATTAATGAAAGTTTGTTTACTAAACGTAAAAATAATCATGGTGGAGTGTGACCCGAACAGTGGGTGCTTGATGGTATATGTAGGAAAACAAAAGATTCGTTTGTTGTCACTGTTCCTGATAGAACTGGCTCTACCCTTCTTGAAAAAAATATTGAAAACATTGTAGATGGTAATACAATTTATTCTAGCAGTTGGAAAGGTTATAAAACAAATAGCATATAAAGAGAAGGATTCCTACATTCTAAAGTTAATCATAAATACAGTTTTATTGATCTTCATACAGGAGTTCATACACAAACAGTTGAGAGAATGCTGGGCAGTGCTAAATGGAGGAACAAGAGACATAGGGGGATAGCGAGACATCAATTGGAATCTTATTTATCAGAAGTCATAAGGCGACAGCATCAGATGAAAGAAAATAAAAACCGTTTGGAATCTATGTTAAACTCTCTATCGGTCCCTTTTCCATTGAAATCCGATTGACTACTTTATTTTAAATAAAGTGTTTTGATTTTTAATAAAGTGTTTTATTTTATAATTTGTCACAAAAATTTTATGTGTAGATTGGCGGCAGTTAAAAATCGCCAAATCTGGTTGTGGTGGTATTATTACGAAAGTACCTTGAATCGTGCGACTCTTAAGTCCATGTGGTTCCATCTCGACACAACTCAGAAGGGAAGCTTTTCCATTGACGTTGCATAACGCAACAATTCAGTTGAATCTCACCATCGTATTTCCCTATTCATATCAAACTATATTAGAGCTGCAAGCAGAACAAGATATAATCGATAGTAAAAACATTATTGTTAAAAACTGTTATCTAAGTCCGTCATTCATTGCTCTATTGGTGGCACAAACGCCTGAAGTTTTGAGCTGAGGATAAATGTTGTTGTTGCACCAGCATACTTCCCTGTACCTAGCCCTGAGATGGACTTTACCAGTTAGATATAAGCAACCGGATGGAGTCTTCGGGATTTTGAAGCAGGTAGCAAGCAGAAGATTCCCAAGACTTGACCTGCCACCCCCAGATGCATCACCTCACCTGGAGGAATCTCACTTCCTTCCGAAAATGAGAAATGTAGCACTCAGCTGCAAGCGAAGACAAATAATAGGTACACACACCAAATGAGGCTAATCTGTTGTGCTACGATCCATGATGTGACGATGCGATTCCTCACTGTTAAGTGCTCGATATGCCTATCTTTACGCCCAGCTAATCATAAAAAGCTTGCACAGAAAACTCACAAGAGAGCAATTACTGTATTTTAAGTTGGTAATTTCTCTCTTCTACATTTATATAGGATTTGCAGGTGTCACTCGTCATTTGTGATGTGCGTTTGCACTGAAATGCTGTTGAATCGGATATTTCTTCACCTCAAACGCATGATGTAGGATGTAAATCATGATGTCAAAGGATTTACGCCCTTCTTTCAGAGTGTTGTTTGCATTCTGAGTGATCAGTAATATATATATATATATATATATATATATATATATATATATATATATATATATATATATATATATATATATATATATATATATATATGTATATATATATATATATATCGGGATTAATATAAAATTAAATATTAATTTAAATCACACCCTTGATGATTTAAACTAACCATAAAGTAAAAGATATTTTGTCTTTCCTTTATCTTATTCTTCAGTTCCATTTTTATCGTGTTCAATTTTGGAAGCAATATCACTGAAGACATAAAAATTTGATAACTGGTGATTTAAAACAACAGATAATTTTCATAATTTAGAAAAATTTTAAAATTGGAAAAATTATAATTGAAAAAATAATTTTTTATTATTGGTGAAAGCAATGGATGGAATTGAAGTATGCAATTTGACGGCAAGTGGCAAATTCATCGAGAAATGGGATTTACGACTCCGTCTCAATACGATGTGACGCAGATGAAACGCTATTTGACATGAATATTTTAAACCAATGAAAATTGAAATAAATTAACCTAATCATAATCTCAATTGGAATGAAAAAAAATATATCAGTTTATAGTAAGTAAAAACTAGATGAATTAAAAAAAGAAAAGCCAAAGTAAAACTATTTTAGGAATTAGTTTAAAAAATAAAGTAATTTGAATTACACAAAGCAGAAAAGATATAAGTTAAATTCGAAAAACATTTCTTATAAAAACAAGATAAGACATTAAAAAAACAAAGGAAAATAATTAGAGAAATAATATAAATATATTAGATATAAAATAAGAATGGAAAAATTAAAATCAGGAAAATTGCGAAGAAAGAAAACAAAATATTAAAAAATGAAAAAATAAAACTTTAAAAAACGAAAAAATGAATTCTTTCTTATCAAGAAAACAGAAGAAAAGATACGTTTCGAGTTCATTTATGTAACTATTCAAAAGAATACATACACAAATGAACTGTACCCGACCTTTGAAAGGAAAATTAAAGATTGATTAAAATTAGGAAGAAAAATTAAAAGTGAAATTTATACACATGAGATTACAATAAAAGAAAAAAATAATAACCATATTTTGAGGTGTAAATTGCTTAAAAATATTTATAATTCAACAGTGATGTTATTAACAGATGAAAATTTAAGATATGAAGTGAGTAAAAGAATCAAAAATAAATATATAAATAAAGAGAAATTGTAGGAAAAACGAAATGGAAATTTAACTTACCAGAAGTGTCTGATAAAGCAAAATTATTTGTTCGTTGAAAAGGCAACGAATACAATAAAAATGCAAGCTAAAAGGCTACTTCTAAAAGATTAAAATATAAAAATTTTATGGGTGGAGTTTCAGTTAAAAGTGAAAAAGTTGAAAATAATTAAATTATTCAGATATATATATATATATATATATATATATATATATATATATATATATATATATATATATATATATATATAAAGTGAAATAGATTTATTCTACCTCATATATATATATATCAAATAAATATAGTGAAATATATTTAAAAATATATTTTTAAGTAATAAAAACTATATTTAACTATAAGAAATTATTTAATAGAAAATATAGATAGACATGATATATCAAAAATGGTTAACTAAAACAGAATGCGTTATTTTCACTCATAACAAATTAACTGCATTAAAAATCGAAAAACAAAAATGAAAATTCACATAAAAAACTAAAATAATGCTTAAAAAAATCTTGCAACTCCTCAAACTTTAATTAAAATATTAAAAGATGAAAAAGTATTACCTAGTTAATAATTACTGAACAGTACAGCTCTCACAAATAAAGGCTACTAAAAAAAATTAAGTATCGATAATTTATGATGAAAACCGCGTTGAGCAAAAATAAATAAATAAAATACATATGGAATAGAAGACTATGTAAAATATGTGACTAACCCGTGAGTCAACTCTATAACTTCCGTGTTAGTTTATCACAATATACTTATATTGTAAATATTGTTTCAAAACATTTAATATTTTTCCTTAGACTGTATAAATAGGATAATATATTTTTTAAATGTTTATCTGAAATTTATTTTCAGATATATGTACAAAACAATAAAAACAACTTCCTGTGTCTTCTACTGTAAAAAAAATATTTCTAATAAAAAATTTATTTTAAATCGAAAATTTAAATAACTTTTTTTGGATTGATAAAGCGAAATAATATTTATTAATAGTGTATTCAAATTTCTTTAAGAATATTTTCGCTTAAAGAATAAAAACCAATAATTGAATAGATTTTGTTAATCCGTATAAAATTTCAGAAAAAAGCCGTATTGACCACTTACATCAAGGAAAATATTCTTATTAATATTTAAAAAGAATAATTGGTTAAAATTATTTCATTAATTTGTTAAATTATTAACAATTTTTATTAAGTGTTTTAATAAATAATAATTTTGAGTAACCTTGATATATATTTCATGTTCTTGTGGCTGAGAAAACTATATTGCAACATATGTTTAAGAGACAGATTCATTAAATATTTATTAAAAATTATTTAAATTAGTTAATTTCTGTTAAATTCTTTTCTACACAAATAAATTGGGATTTTTCTCTTTTTCTCCCACCAAAGGTCAATCTTCCTTATTTTTTTTTTAAATTTTATTTTTTGTTTTCAAATATTTTTTTTTAATTTTTAATCTTTTCATCATAAGATTCGACACATTTATAAAATCATAACAAAATATAGGTAGGATACAAAATAATAGAAAAACTAGATTTATAAGAAATCATTTACCCCAATATGACCTCTTTTAATTAGTAATTTTTTTTAATTTCCAATGGCATGGCAAATACAAGAAATGACACAAAACACATAAAAAAAATCACAAAATAGACATGAAACGAAGACAGGACGTGAATACAGTATATAGGCTTTAACGCGATGATCGGAGTCCTTGCTCCAAAAGTTTTCTGGCTTGACAATAAAAACGATGATTCATAGATGCAATGCAGTGTAGCCCAGCGATGGAGGTGCGTCCTTATTCATGGGCTCTGCCAAGTTGCAGAGTGGAGAGTCGGGTGAATTTAAGATGCCATTGCGGTGCAAGTGTTCGACTAGATAGTCGTCACCAGTCAGGAGTCGAAATTATACGTAGTTTATATATAATATAAGTATTTAGAAACTAAACCCTACAAATGTTGAATACTGTTTGGAGGAATTTTATATCATTCCTCATGGAGATTTGTGGAGTTTCTCGGAGGTATGCCAGTGTAGAATATTAATTATAGATTCACCACTCTAAAATAGATCTTCTATTATTATGATCTCTGGAACTGTGTGAGTTAAGACTATATTATAGAGTCTGAAACTGTGCATATTTTATTTCAGCTTTGGTTTCAATAAGCAAAGCTTGAAAAAGTCTTGCTTCATGGATTAGAGCATTAGTATCCAGAAAATTCTATTTCATGCAAAAAGTTTTGTATCATATAAAATGGATCAGATCATCAAAAATCTCTCTATATTTCTCCCCAGGGATTTTTCCTTCTAGAATTGCAAATGAACCGACTGAAAACTATGACACATTTGTTCATGACATGACAGATCCAATCCATGAGCAGACGTTTACTATCATGCTCTTGAACAGCTGTCCCTGCAGTGCATTAGCCATTTTATAGAAAAAATAAGAAAGATAATATATGTAACTCTCATCATCTTATAAATCGACTACATTTGAGTGATTGTAACGCCATTGTAGACAACATTCGGCATGAAAGTCTACAATAAAAAGCCTTGAGAATTTCTGATATGCCGTTTCTATATTCTGTTTATGAAAATCTGTACAAATTGTAACAATTGATCCTGGAGAATCTAAGTACTGATTGAGCTCAACATTCACACTGGCAGCAAATATTTCCTTTTTAGGTAATACAATATGCTTCATTACTCGTCCATCTCTCATTCAACTAATCTTAGGCTGTTGATAACATTCTAATCGTATATACCTTTGTTGACTACATACTAACAAGATATATACTTTTTATTAAAAAAAAACTTGTATGTAGGAATATATTTTCGTCTTTTGAATTTTATCATTATTTTAAAAACTGTTTTTATCCATAAGTGTTTTTATTATTTTGATACCGACTTGTATATTGCAATTCCAAGTGATTAAATCCTTGAACTGTGTTCTATATTTAATAATTAGAGTTGCAGCTCTTTCAATTGCAACATGGACAGTAAAATTTTGTATTGGAATAGATGTATACATTGAATTTTGATTCTAAAAATAAAAATTCAAATTTTTACTCTCTTTATGTGTATTTCTGATAAATATCTTTCTGCACAAATACTAAAATTTGATATTTTTTCTTTTTTGCAAAATTTAGCTTTGTGATTAATATATACAAGAAAAATCTTTATGTGAAACTTTAAGAAAATAAAAAAAATAAAGTTACAGAAAAGAAGATATTTTTTTTTACTTCTTATAGATTCGTATTGTAATAAAATTCATTCACATATCCCACCCACTATGTTATAAAACAAATTTTTTAAAAGTAGAATCAAGTGTAGTGAAAGTATTTTTGACAGGACTCGAAAAAACACATGGCTCTTGCATTAATACAAGAGTTTCTTAGGCAACAGATGTCCAAACAAATAGAACTCTAAAAGACATAACTAGTTTTTTTGGTGACGATGACATTAGAAAGCTTTTAGAACAGGATTCAAAAAAGCATAAGCGATTTCTTCAAGGAGAATATCGAGAACTGTTTTGTTGAGTTTTCAAGAAAAATAAACTTCAAATTCTCTTCTAAAACAAGCAAATGCCATCACCTGAGTAGAAATGAATCTGCATATATTCACTTACTAGAGGAATAAGCGTACAATCCTTGCATGTGATTAAGTAGAGACATGTTGCTTCCAAAACTAACAGTAATATAATTTTTAAAAAAATTTAATAAATACACTATGAGGTAAAGTTATTTCACCCTAATTTGAATAATTTAAGAGACAAAAAATTTAAACTTTCGTTGAAAAACTGAGGTCATTTATAATGGATTTAGTTATTCATTTTTCATCTGTAATTCAATAGCTAAATCTCTTACACTCAACTTTACTGCTTGGTTGGTTTATCACTCTGCGTCCAGCCTGAAAGGTAATTTCACTGTAAATAACATTTTTAGGTAAGTAAAGAACCACTACATGCACTCACTCTCGATGTAGTAATAGTTGAGTTGACTTGCAGCGATTCTAATTTTGAAATTTGGAAATTAAATTTACTATCTCAAAATCTAAATGAGTCAACAATATTATGCGACATTCCCAATTATATAATAATAGGTGCAATTACAAACGTGCTACTTATAAGTAAAACGACACTTGAGACATTTAGGCTTAAACGTGAACCCTTACTGGTTTAAGAGTGAAAATTGTTCTAATAGTTGCATCACGAAATATGTAAAAGGTAATAGTCTTAAAGATGTTTACTGCTATTGCTTAGCTCTGAGTTACAAATAGCACGAGTAGTTTGCAAAAGGAAAAAATATATCTTTTCGTTGTGTGACCTAATATTGAAACTCACACATAAACTAAAGTACATTCATTGTGCCAGTTATTTTAATTCCATATCTTATGCAAACTTTCCTTCCATATTAAATCGCTGCTTCTCTACAACTCGATGATTGTTTCCTTCCCCAATCTTAATTACTTTTTAAAATAAAAATAGGAAATTTAACTTGCAAATTTTATAATAACGCGCATTTCAGGTCATCTATGCTTATAACACTCAGACACTTTCTTATTCCTTGACTATACCTGTCTATTTCCCGTGATTAACGGAGAAGACAAAAGTTTACTTGCCATCCTTTATACATTAAATTCATCAAAGGATTTATTGCAAGAGAAAATATGAGAATTGTTGTCATAGGTTATTGGATGTCCTGATCTAATTGAAGATCTTTAATTCTACTGAAGCTCTTATTTTTACTGTAAATGTAAATTAGGCAAACAATCTTAGAACAGAAAATGTTGAAGAATAAAATAATAAGAAATTGTTAAGAAATGGGAAATGAGTTGTAAAATCTTGTTTCAGAGAAAAAAAAAGTTGATTATCGCAAGCATGACTTGCATATAAAGTACGATTACGTATAAGAATAATTTATACATTTCCCCACATATTTTGAAGTAAACAATATTTCCGAGAAGATTTCAAAAATAGAATTACAGATTTACTAGTATTTTGACTTTGTGATCTCAGTTTGAAATGTGCTAAAGATAGCTCATATTTATAGATATTATGTCTAATAAATATAATTTTCGTTCTTTGCGAAAGTCGTAGTGCTAATGTGATTTTTCGATTTCTTTGGTTGGGATTTAAAAACCAGGAACTCGTAATTCTTGTGCAATTTTTACGTTGAAAATTCTTTAAAACTGTTTTTTTTTCTTTCTTTTTTTAATGAATCATTGTGTTGATTTTTGCTATTTTGAAAAAAAAGCACCAGCTCTCATAACTATTTTTACTATTAATACATCAAATTGGTTCCTAAATACTTTGTGGTATGGATAATAACGTTTGTCATTTGAGTTTGAATCATTCTTAAATTTTTAATACTGTAGGAAAATTCATCCTGATATTTATTCCAAATAAGTCCCAAGAGAAATGTATATATTTGTCTTCAAAACTTATTACCTAACACAAAACCTTCCTCTTAGATCAAATTGGGACACAGCCATAAACTACTTAGCTTCAGAAATAAGTTTCTCTTTCTCGTCTAAAGTTTCCATACTAATTACGCTATTATCTGAATAAAATGGCTTTTGCAATAAATCAGCTACTTGCGTCTGTTCTCCCGAAATTTTTCCCCTGTGTAACACTGTAGTAGCTCTTAATAAAAATGCTCAAATTATAGTTTCAAATAACCCCCCCACACACACACACTAATACTTATAACAAATTATCTCTCCTTTTGAATTTCTACCTTTCCATTGATAAATCTTCAAATAATTTCTATCACTAGAAAATAATCTGATTTCCCAAAATAATTATTTCCACATCCTAAGTTTTGACAGCTACATATATCATTTAAGCCAAAATAGAAACAATGTTGCGTATTTGGGCCACCTAATTGGCTCCAATAACCTACTGAAGATTTTTTCACCACTGTCACTCCGTTGCATTTTTTTTTCATTCTTGACATTAGATGAATATTCCAATTCTCTCTCTAACAGTTTTATAACAAATTATATATTAACGAAAAAATAAAATTTTATTTTTAAAATTTAAATTTATATTTTTTAAAAAAATGTTATATATATGGATATTATGTATATATATAAATATTATGTATATGGAAATGTTATATATATTATATATTTTTAAAAAAATGTTATATTTTTTTTCTGTATGTGCCTATGATTCAAAATCTATGACATAACATTTTTCATTCATTGATTTTAAAACCAAATTATTTTTACAACATTAGTCATAACTAAAATATCTTTTGTTTTTAATTTAAATAGAAATGTATAATGCCAGATTTTTATCTTTATTTATTTCTTTAAAAAAATGAAATAAAATTGAAGAATTTTTTGATGATAATAAGATATTCCTATCATTTTCTATTTATTTGATTTATTTCCTTTCATTTTTAATAGATCTGGGCACAGACAGTACATTATAATAAATCTTTTTACATAAAGTATTTAATAAAAATTCTGAAGAATATTTCTGTTTAACCAATTTTCAAACTCGTAAATATTCTCGTCAATTGCAATAGTTTTAATTTTCGTTCTAATGATTGGTCATTAGTTTTGAAATATTCTTATCAGTAAAAAGAAAAAAAAACACGATAAGAATTTAATCCTTTTATTTTCGGGAAATTTATTTATATTACAATAACTTGCAAATCTTCGATGCACTAGTTATAACTTTATTTTTCTCTTTCCATTATGATTTTTAAAAAATTGTTCAATATTATGGTTTTATTACCTTTGTAAGTAGATATGATTCAATTAATCAGTAAACCATTAGCTCATATTTGGCATAAATTACTCCAGAAGTGATTTTTAGTCCGTCATATAGATTTTTTGTGATGAATATTTCTCCTTGCTTTGTTAAAACTATAAATTAAAGATTTTTTTTCCAAAAATTCCTTCTTAAAATTCATCTATTGCTAAGCATGACTTCATTTAATGAACAACTTTGAGATAATTAATTTCTGATGGAGATATACTTTTTACAAGCTCCCAATCACACGTCTATTAGACGTCCTTTTCAAATCCAAAAGACGCCAAAACTCACATTTAAACGTTATGAAAACATACATGATTAGACATGAATTGTATGGTCTTCTCTGGATTACACATAGATTTAAGATAAACATCTATGATATGCAAGTTCTGGAGCACTGGCAGGTGGATATGGACTTTTATGTTGGGCATAATCTTGACGTCCATTCGAATGTAATTAAGACATCCATAGTGGATGTGATCTGAGCATCTAATTTATAATTATTCTGTAGCCTTCTATTCTGTAACTCATGGGCACAATTCTACCTATTAACTAAGTTGCTTGTAAAGGTTCAGAATTCATTTAAGCGGAAAAACTTGCATAAATTACCCAATGTAGATTTTTTCTCTAGAATAACAAACAAGTCAACTCTAATGGGCTTGGTATTTATATAAAGGGAAGCTTTGCCGAAATAAGACTACAAAAAATAATATTTTTTTAGCAATTTGAAATAATTGTTGGAATAAAAGGAAGTTTCTTCTACAATTATTTAAGATAGGAATTATAAACAAGAAATCTTCTGTTATTCATTTCTCCCATTCAAAAGAAGGCAAGAAAATAAATTTTTGACCAAAAATTCTACAGTTGATTTTAAATTTCTGTAATTGTATGCTTTTATTTTTGTTGTGTAAATTTCTTGTTGAAAATAAAAATCTTGTTACGTTTTTATTTCTTAATTTTCGTTCATGTATGTTTTCAAAAATACGATGCTTTTAATGTAGAAATTGCTTTGAAACTCTAAATATAAATTATAAGAGATGAAATTAGTGTGCATTGTAAATACTTATAAGCATATTTTTTCTACTTTTACACTTATACTGATATTAATAATGCCTGATGGTAATCATACTAATAATGCCTGATTTTTTTTTTTTATATATTCTTATTTCAAATTATTTCTTAACATTGAATATTTCAAGCAAAATATGATGATAATTTCAAATAAATTATTTTATTTTTATTGCAATTTAGATATTTAAGTAAATAAAATAATGCTTGTATTCATTCGCTCATGTTACTTCTATCAAACTTCTTGATGTATTCCTAGAAATATTTTAAGGAAAGTTTATTGTTATAATGAAATAAATTATAAACTATATAAAATAATATATTTTCAACGCGTAAAGCTCTCTTTAACAAATCCTATATGATGTAAATTCTTAAAATCTGTGATATATTTCTTAATTTTAGCAGCTTTACTCTCCATTTATTGGAATTAAAATGTAGAGAAATAACCATTTAAATTATGGAAAGGTTATTTTTCTACATTTAAAATTGGAAATTATAGAAATGAAAAATTATATTTCTATATGATTCCACATTTTAATAATTATCTATTTATTTTTATAATTATATATAATATACTAGAAGCCGTATGAAAACATGACTTTTTAAAAAATTAAAGAATAATTATAATTGTTTCTTGGATATGAGTACCCAAAAAGATAATTGAGAAGCATGCTGTTAGTAAAATTAAGAAGAAAATGTATTCATATAATAGTAGAATGACAAAATCTCTAGAATAAATTAATTGATTAATATTATAAATGTTTATTTCAGTTTAAATTTCATAGATACATTTTATTTAATTATTGATGCTTTAACTTCCTCATAAACAGAGATTTTAGTTTTTTTAAATTTCCATTGTTATAGTTTAATGTTTTGAATTATTTCGATGAAGCTATTTACAAAAACATTATTTCCCTCCAGACTTCAAAGAATTAACTGGGAATAATAAATTCAATTCCATATATATTTCAGAGAATAATCTGATATTCAGCAACGCTTACTATTTACCTTTATTTTCATTATTGATTCTTTTTAAGTTGGTTTATTTAATTTGAATATAATTAAAAACATGTACAGTTCATCGTAAATTTATATTTATTTATTTTTCCACGCTGATTAAAAAGTATTTCAAATGTTGCTCTGCTATGCATCAAAAATTTATGATAGTCTGAAATCAATATTTCAAATCTATGACAATAATTATTCATAAATAAAAATAGATAGCTTTTTTATCCATATGTAATTCTGGTTAAGCATTTTTGTAGTGCTTCAAATATTTTGATCTCAATAAATTTAATTAGCTGTATTTTAAAAACGAAAAAGTACATCTCATTTATAAATATTTTATTTGGTGTATATGAGAAAAACAGACTCATTTACCTGTAATTAATTTGATTATTTCTAATTTATAATCTCATTTAACAATAGAAAAAATTTTTATAAATATATTGAAATTTTCACCACTTGTGTTTTTACATTTTTCAAAAAATTTTTTCAATGGCAGTTTTTTAGCTCAATTGAAACTATCTCGGATTAAAGGAAGAAATCCTTTAAAGGACTAAAAGCATGATTAATTTTTTGGTAAATGCATTTTGTGAATAAGCATTTTATATATTAAACTTCATCAAGAATTCTTGCATAAATGATCAAATAATGTTTTTTACGTGAAAATAAACATTTTTACATGAGCACTTCACCTTATATCAATTCTCTGTTTGGTTTCATTATTTAAATTCTACTCTTATATTATTACAAAAATTAAAAATTATCCATAAGAGTAAAATTTCTTTTGATTATTACAAGATTCCTTTAAGCAAATTTTTAATATTTTGTAATTTTAATTATTTAATTAAATCCTAAGGGTAAATTACTTAAAGAATAGGTATTTCTTAGAAAATGTATTAATTAAGTGGAGCATGTATTGGATAAAAAGATAAACAATTGTTAAATTGCTATAAATTTATTGAAAGTCAGAAATAAAAGAAAAGGAAATTTGAATTTTCCCTGTGTGTTTAATGTTGACATATTTGTGCAGATAACCAAATTTACAATATTAATTGCCAAATTATATTAATTTGATTACGCGATATTGTGTTGAAAATTGTTTTCTAAAGTTTCCAAGTTGTTTTTACTATTTTTTTTTTCAGATTGAAGGTTGACAAATACAACTCTTTATAAATAATTGTTTTAAAAATGCGCCTCATTTTATTTACTTTCAGATGCTATGTGGAGAAAGTTGCTGTTTTTTAAATCAATTGTTGATGAGGTAGGCAGCAATCTGAAACTAATTACATTATGCTAAATGCTAAAACAAAGGTTTTAAATAAAATAATAAAAAGTCAATATATATATACATATATTGACTTTATATATATATATATATATATAAGCTTGCTTAATATGTAAATAAAATAAACTGTATATTCAAAAATAAACCTTGCTTAATTATTCATCCTTGAATTAGCCTAGCTTAATATTATAAATTTAATTATACTTAAATTCATTAAATCTATTACTATACATTCTTGATGAATTTTTTTTCTGTGAACAAATTTTAAACAATAAGGAAGTAGTTAGTTTTTATTTTAAATAATATAAAACTCAATTTTCAAAACATTAACTGTGAAATGATATGTATAAAATAGTATTGATTTAATTAAATATGAGAAAATATAACACATTTAATAAGCACTAATTAATAAAATAAACTTTCATAAATTTACCCAAATTTGAGTCACTTGTCAGTAAATGAAGAAAAATATGATATAATTGTCATATTAGGTAGAATAAACTCATTAAAAATAGCAAGTTTTCACCTTTTCTGTTGGCCAAAAATATGAACTACTAGAATATTATTTTACTAATTACTAAGAAGTTATTTCCGTATATAATTAGGGCTAATATCGATGTCTGTGAGAATTTGTTACCCATTAGGATGAATGTCACAGTATGGTTGAAAAAAGGCATTTTTTATTAGAGTATATCCTACTGGTGACCTCATATCTATGTCCATTGGACGAAATTATGTTGTATGAGGTAATTTAAAATTCAACTTTGCTATTTTCACTAAATATTGATCTATCATCGGTGTCAATTTTTTTTCATCAGTGAGAATTTTACTTAAGTTGTTCTCAGAAAGCTAATTAGATTAGGCTATCACCATTCAATTTCTTTAGTTCCAATTTGTTGAAACTTATTGGTTCAACAGATTGTGGATTCGAATCCTATCTCGGACTTTGATGTTTGTGGAGAGAGAATTTCGGAATTTGATTTGAACCGTAAGTTAAGTAGGCTGGAACTAATTAGACTGTAACTTTTAGCTCAAAATAAATTCCAAATTATTAAAAATATTAAATCTGAGTAGGGAATCAAACCTAGGAATCGTTATTTCAAACAGAAGAGCTATAGGGTTCTGAGCAGAGAAGTTCTTATGGATTCATTGCTCATCCTGAGAATTGACCTTTGAAATATTTCAGAAGTCACTTAAAAGCTGCGGGTCTTAATTTTATTAACTCAAGTATACAAAAACTGACCATAAAGCAGCAGCTAAACCAAACGAAGAATGCTTTACTTTTGTTAATACATCTTATAGATAATATAATCAGTAGTAAAAGCAACTAATTTCTATTTTACCATTAAATATCTCAAAAGATGTTGGTATGCATCAAATCTTTTCCTTGTTGTTTTTCACTGATTCTCACGAGTGATTTTCCACAATTTTTCATATAATCATCCAGTAAATGTTAATAAATTGATTTATACTTTGAGATTATATTTGCATGGAATATATAACAAAATGGCGATGTCCATGATGTTGTTATTCTCCTTTATATGGTATTGTCTCGAATATTTTAGCTTTGTAATTCAACACAGGGCTGCTCAATTTTATAAAATACTTATATTTAATACTTTTGGTGACAATACAATATAGGTTAGTTAAATAAATAAAAGATTTTCATTTAAAAGAATTGCTATTAAATAAATGGTAAAAGAAAGAAATTAGTCTAATAATATAATTGGACAAATACTAAAAATGACATTTTAATCCGTTGGCATAAATCATCAAGGCTAATTTCTAAATAAAAATTCCACAGTATATAAATTTCTCTCCAATATTAAAGGTCCTAAATTTTATTGCAAGTTTTAAACATTTTAAATCCATGCTATCACTGTATGGTAAAATTTTTTAAAAAATTACAACAAATGAATGCATTTCTTTGCATATATCTAAAGTAAAACTATAGCATTCAAAACTGAAAGTAAACCTTTCGAGAGAATGGAACAAAAAACTTTTCTACTATTCTTCTATTTATTTGTCATTTTATATCTTCCTTTCCACTTCTTTACATGTCATCTTTCTCCAGTTTTACATAACAAATGCTCTTCGCCACTAGAAGTTTCAGCATCGAAAGAGATCCCCCACAAGAGAACCTATATTTTCTGTCTGTAGTTTTAAAAATGCCTTTACAGAAAAAGAAAATATTTTTAAAAAAATTATTTTTGATCATGGTTTGGTTATAAGCTTGCATTTCTTTTACAAACAAATAAGGTTTCTCTAAATTGAACAATTTGATTTTTGATTTGGATGTCAGAATGAAAATAGTATAATTGCATGAAATTAAAAATAAAGTGATTGACCAAAAATACTCGATAAGTTGTATTATATTTACAATTTAAATTAATTTTGAGCTTTATACGTCATAATTGAATACGAATTACAATTTAACAGTTTATCTACCAAATGACTCTTTCAACTGAACTTGTCTAAGATGTTTTTAGATGTAGAATCAGCAAACAAGTCTAAAAAATGTCTGTATTTTCAGTACGTATAAAATCCCACCAATTTGATTCTAAATACGTTATATTAAGAGAGTGCTGACTCCAATAATGTATAAAGATTTTAAAATTTTATATTAGATATTTTTAATTGTAAAACTTTTCACATTAAAGATATATAGAGATTTAGCGTTGAACATGGCTTATCATACAACTGTTATAGTGTTATTTATGCGACCATGCTTTATTCAGAGATTTTATGAATTGTAAAGACAAGGTTGTAGTTCTTTCCCATGTTGTGACATTAAATCACTTGATAGTTTTTTGTCTATTCAGATATATATAGGAATGAATATTTTAATTTAATACATAAAACTACTATTAGGTACTTACAAAATGTATGTAAGAAATCAGTATGCCGTAGAGTACCGATAATTAAGTTCATACGTAAAATAAGGTGCAGGAAAGTTACTAATATTATAAAATGACATGAGCTGCACTGGTACCATTTGTAAAATTCTATGTAATCTCGAAAACTGAATGCTTTAAGGAGAAATCAATTTCAAATTTATTGACTAGGATCAGTTTTATACTAAAAGAAAAGCAATGCGTTGAACAAGATTTGCCAGTAAAAGAATAGATTAATGTTGGTTTATATAATATTACGTGTCTGTTAAAATTATAGCTTCTTTTTAATATTTAAAAAACAAAACATATTGAACTGAAATGAAATCATAAACTTTTGATGTATAAGATAAATATGGATAGGATTACTAGCATTACGTCCCCACGTTTCTCTTACAAATACAGAAAATATATGTACATCATCACGGCCTCTTTAATACTATATTCTCATAAGTTGCTTCATTAAAAACAATAATGATATTTACTAGTTTTTTTTTCGATATTTGTAAAATTATTAAATACTTCTAATGCAGTGAGCAAATTTATGATTTCTCCAATACCTTATGTATTGGGAACACATTGGGATGAGTTTTGATGCATTTATTTGTTAAATTGTAAGAAATGTCCAAACTTCAATATTTAGTAACTTGTAACTAAATAGACTTTTTAAGTAAACCATTCATCATCCAATTTGTGCTTATGTGTTCTATACATCAGATTTCATTTCTTGATACAAAATAGCGTTTTGAATAAAGCCAAGTAAGGATTATTAAAGTTTCGTTAAATTTTTTTTGAAAGGTAATGATACGTTTTTTTTTATGAAAAGTTACACCTAAATAATGGTAATACACATTAATCGATAACTTCCATCACAGTTTGAATTTTTTCAGTAATTACTATCTCATTTTCAGCTTTTAATTAATTTATTTTTATTTAATATTAATTGACACAATATCGAAGTACTTTAAAACAAACTTGGAATTATGATGGATGTGAAACAAATGTATCTCAGCCAGTTCATTTTTCAGAAAATAATTTTTAGGTATGTTTCAGATTCTTTATTCTAATATCAGTATTTTCAGGGCCAATCTTTAAAAAATATGAGATTTATATGTAAATAGATTTCTCTCTCTTTCTAATTCTCTCTAAATTTATCAGAAAAATATTAAGAAATGTACTAGTCTCACTTAATGCAAAATCAATCAATTGAAAGTTTAAAAAAAGAAATTCGCGGAAATTTTCACTAATGAGACTGCAGGTGGTAATTAAGAAAAAGTAGCTTCTGGAAATAGTGGTGTAAAATGTTTCAAGATAAAATTTGCCTTTAAGAATATAAAATTGATCTTTTATGAATAGAAAGAATCAAGCCATTAAAGCAAGTGAAAAGTAGGGTGAATTATTTATAGGAAGTTTTATAGATATGCCCCAAAATGTGGTAATAGATCATTTTGCTTCAAAATTTATATTACAAAAATTATCTTCTAGTATTTATACCAATGTCTTAATACATTAATAAATAAGGACCCAAATTTACATAATTGTGTAGTGTAAAGAAGTTGATATAAATCTCTCATAGTGTGAAAAAAATGGAGGAAAGAGAAAAATCGCAAAAATGCGAAACAACTAATTGTACTTTATGCCACCATTAGTCCATCTTTTATCTCAGCTCATAATTTTCAACCAAGTGGAGATTCTTTTATAACATAATTATATGGCAGTAATTCGAAATTAATTTTCCCTTCACTGATTCGTATTTCAACTAGAAAACATTGTTAAGTTTAGTTATTTATTTAGTTAAGTCAAATGTGATATTATACAAAATTGTCCTTATTGTCCATGATTTTGTTAAAGAACATTGAAATAGGGTATCTTAAAACTTTTTGTCAGTAATATGAGTAACGATTTCTGAAATTCGAGAGCAATATTTATAAATGAAGTGATTGCAGCTTTGATTTAATTTTATATTATTCAGTCATGTAAACAATATTTAGAAAATGTAGTCAAAAGTCACACAGATAACAACAGAGCTATATTAATTTATTTGTATATAAATTTTTCTTCAAACTCTAAATTTCAGAATTTTATAAAGTTGAGAAATGTTGTTGTTACTAATCCCAACTGATATAGCGTAGCTATATCAGATCCATTAGGCCGTAAACCTTAAAAAAATCGAGGAAAAGGAGAAGTCTCTCAAGAAACTCTTTCATAGTGAAATCCATGCAATCAAGTAGGTAGTGAGGACTAGCCTCGCTGAAATTGCACTTCTTACAGGTTGGGAAGAGCTTAAATTGCCGCTTAAAGTGAGACTCCTAGTATGACCACTGACAAATCTACAGGTATTGGTCTGTTCAGCACGAGACCCTTGCATGCCAAGGGCTCCACCAGGACGCTTGTGTCGATACCAGTTGTGACTTGGAGGGACAATTCAAATTTTGTTGACATTAGTTTTGCGGAGAGAAAACAATTCTGAAAATGTGAGGGTCTAATCTGGAGAGGCTGGAAGGGAAGTACCGTCCTTAGCCAAGTGGTCAGCACGTTCATTGCCAAATAGGCCCACGTGAGAAGGTATCCACTGAATATGGATGTCGTGGGAGGCAGATAGGTCAATTAACATACGAAGGATAGAAACACCAGCTTGGTCCGTTACTCTATCCCAATTGCTCAAGTGTTGAATACAGCTTCGACTGTCAGTGAAGATCCAAATTTTATCAAAGGTGGCTCCAGATTTGATATTTTCCAGATCCATTTAAATGGCAAGAAGTTTACTGCGAAACACATAACAAAAATCTGGGTTTTTGATGGATCTTGATTCATGAACTTCAGCAGGGTAAATAATGCAAATTCCACTTTCGACGTGGTGATGATCGTCACCGCTACCATCCGTGTAGATCTTTAGATCTTCAGCAGGAGCATTGTTAATTATCTCCAAATCCAATAGTTCCAAATACTCTGGAGGATGATTGCTTTTGGTTATTTCAGAGAGAAGGGCTGTATGGAGTTGAGAAATTGTTTTCACAAATAGCCATTAATTTTACATCACTGTAATAATATATTTTTTACCAAGAATGTGATATTTGATCTATGTGGTAGGATAAAAAATAGACATGCTATCATAACATAACTGAAGAAAAATTAGGCTACTTTAAACTTATTTTTCATTTATTACTAAAATGGAAAGGCACGTGATCCAATTTTGATGTATCTAAAATCATTTATTTTGTACACAAAAACATTTCCAGTGGAAAAATTTTAATTCAAACATAACTTTTTTTTTCTAGTGATTGATCAAGTCAATTTGTTGATAGTATCTAACATATTATTTATAGCAATTAATCGTGTTTGTTTCATTAGCAAGCATTTCAAAGAATTTATTCATTACCATAAGCATCCCAGTTAACCACTCAGGATGCTCATGGTCAGGAAAAACTAATTTCTATATTTGAACCAGCCGAAGACCATTATTCTGATTGGACTTCGGAAGTTCCAAGGACACAATATTCCTCTGGTAAGGGGTGAAGATGATGGCTCCAATTCAAGTGTTGATCTCGTTATTGGTACTGATTGAACATTACAAGGTGACACGCCATGCTCAATAATTTCAGTTGGCAACAAAGAGAAGCTTTAAAAGTATCGTAGGAACCAAGCCTGTTATACTGAAGAACAACTTTAAAATATCTCAAAAAAGTATATTTTGTTATTTACAGAAAATAAATCTAAAATGTATCAAGTTACAAGTTGTCAAGATTGCTACTTAAGAGAGATGAAATCAAAAAAAAGAATTGGTTATTAAAATAAGACCAATTTCATGCATGTATAAATATGTTGTCTCTATCTTTGGTGGTTCTTTTGAAACCCAGCAAAAAAAAGTTAAATACAGGAGTAATTTAAATAAATTCTTTCGTTCAGATTCTAATAGGATTACATACTATGTAATATTTTGTATTATAAAAGGTAGTTTATCATTACTTTTTGTCTAATTAGTTTTCTAACACGCAATTTTAATTTAAAGCAATTTTTATTTCAGATATATTAAAATGTTATCAACTTAATTTTAAAAAAAATGGCATCTTAAAAGTGTACAAGTGGAACATTCAGAAAAAAATAGCTTTGCCAATTTTAAGTTCAGCATCAAAAGCTTTAAATTTCTTTTTTAAAATTATCGAACGAGAAGCACTAAAATTTATATCGTTGAAACCAAATTTCCTAATCTCAGGATCTAGTTTTTATCAAGTACTCCTACAAAAAAATTTATTTCGTTTTAGGAGTTTCATGAAAATTTTAAGTAATGGACAGGATGATTAAAAAACTTGAAAGAAACGATATTCACAGACATAATACAAAAAAATCATACTGCCATTTTCTGAGTACGAATTTCGTAATTAAATCTGGACAAAGCATTTTTTTTCATGCATGAAATTCTCAACTGAAGAAAATATTATACATTCAACTTTAACTTTTTTTTAAATTTAAACCTTAAAAGGGTAATGTGTTTCGTGATAATTGTAATGTAATGTGTTTCGTGATAACTATCCTTTTTATAATTTTGTATGCATTTAATGCTTTTTTTGTTATTTTGAATCGCAATAGTTTTTATCCATGTAGCAGAAAAAAAATTTTATGGACATAAATTCTTCAGAAATAACTGAATGAAAAAAATTCAAAACACTTTTTAAACTAAAATTGCATAATGCCAATCCTAAGGAATCCCAAAGGACTGATTAAGAAATATATGGTAAATGAAGTTTTATTACAGCGGATGCTTTCAATTGCTTTAAATAACTCTAACAATTTAAGTGAAATGTACAATCAGTTAATGAAAAATAACTAAATGATAATATTTTCAATTATACAACTTAACCGATGTAGGAGATTCAGTTACTTTCAATTAATTCAGATTTTGTTTGCATTAAAATGCATGACGAAATTGCAACTTTTAATTTCTTTAAGTTTTTCAAGCGATTTTTTTTAAAAGCAATATTTTTCAAATGATTATAAATTAAAAGTTGTTAAAAATATAGGTAGGTATATGAACATAGGAAAATAAAAATAATATAAATGGTTGTGTCTTTTTCAAAGTGTGAAAGCTAATGAATAATAGAATAAAACGATTTTATTAAAAAAAATTGTGGAAAATATTGATAACCATTGCCGTGAGAGAGGGGAAAAAATCAAATATGAAACCAAAACTAATGATAAATCTAACAGATTTTCACTTTTTTTTTTTTTATCTACAAAATGATTAAAAATAGTCACGTTTCAAGAAATCTGAAGTCGCATTTAATAAAACAATTTCTTTTCTTTGAAAGGGGAATGTAAAATAAAAGCACGATTTTCTCGAACAGAAGAAGCTGAAAATAAAGTCAAAGGAATGAAATTTTTTAAAAGTAGAAAGCAGAATAAGAAATTTCAATTTTGAATTATTATGATTTGAATTCTCATTGACAAACAACATTCAAATCGATAATTCCTACTGTTTGAAAACAACATTCATACCGACAATTCTTACTGATTAAAAACAACATTCATACCGATAATTCATGATTCTATGGAATCATATTCTCCGGTATAAAATGATTAAGAACAGATTACTTTTTAAAAACAAAAATGCAATCAATACTATCAAGATCAAATTCAAATTAACTATACACAGATTAAATTACTTTGAAAGAAGTTGCATTACACCATTTTTATAATTTGTTGATCGCATTGGTCAGTAGATAGTATAGTAAAAAATGGAAATTAAAATTTAAAATAATTGTGGCAAGAATAGACTAATAGCGTAAAACGATAATTATTAGAATTCTCTATAAGTGTGAAAACATGATGTACCAAACTTACCTTTTATAAACTGTTAATAGAGAGAATGAAGAAATCATGACTAAATTCATATTGTTCATTTAATGTTTCCCCTATTTGTTTCTAGAAGTTAATAATAAAAAATCGTCAACTTTGGTTAAGAAGAACAAATCATCCTCACTGAAGAATCAGTTTTTGAGCTAGATGACAGATGTTGCATGATTGGTATATCACTTGAAAATGTTATCAAATGAGATAACTGTGAAGCGCAATGCGTCTTTGTAGCTAACAAATTAAAGGTACGAATTGTCCTTTCATTTGATATTTATATGTAATTTGATATCATGTGAATAATTATGCCATGTAAGTACACATTAATTAACTGTCGCAATTTATTATAGTGTCTTTTTTGCCCATGACAAAGAAAAGCTTTTCAACAAGACAATGTTAGAGTATAAATACACTGTATTTCATAGAACTATTTTCATCAGTTTAAAATCTTCTTAAACTATTTTATATATATATTTTTTTTCTGTATCAAAAATGTCTGAGACATGATATATAGAATGTAAATGCTCAAACTGCAGCTATAGTAACCCAATTTTGGAAGAAATGTCATTCTAAATAGTAGTAAAAAAGTGAATAAATATTTGTTCTTCAGTAGATAATAAATTCTAGAAATAGTTTTTAATTAATGAAGTTAATTTATTTGAAGACTATGATGATCGCCAAATACTGATACTTATAGTTTTGAGCATAAAATGATAGAACCATAACTTAAACTCAGCTTTATTCATATACTCTCATGATGATTGATATATTTATATCAATGCTTACCTTGTGTAAAAGCAACGTGACGTGGTCGACCTTTTACAAGTATGTCGTATCATGTTAATAAAAAAGTGTCACATTCATGTGTCTGCAAATCAATTGAGAATTCGTTTCTTTTCATTGATAAATACAGATTTATTCCCCAAAGAGTATTATTTGATTTTTAAAGCCAATCATTCTACATCAAACACAATGGGAGTAAATTCTGTGCTTAGTACATTTTCTCTGAAATCTTATTTAGATTGTTACTTTTCTTGAAATTGAATTACAAAATCTGTGACGCTCACTCTCAACAGTTTGGGGATTCTATTTTTAAATAGGATTTGGATATTTGTGGTAATTCGGAATCCTCTTTAAACTGTTCATCTGTATCATAAATTATCCTTTGTTCTCAAAAAACTACTAAAGATAATATTCTCTCACTTTCAATCAAACTAGAAAACAGGACAAAGCAGTGGCACCATTCATCATGGATCAAAGTGCTGCTGCTTTTTCTATTTTCTAGTACTCTATAGATCTTTAAAGCTATCATCTCCCATAATGTTATTTTTATTATATCAAACTGAAACAGCCGACTATTTTAAATTACACATGTCATAATTATTAAAAAATAATTATACACTCATTTCCATAGAAATTTGTTCACCAAGAAATAATTGTGATACCGTAACGAAACTAAACTTGGCATGAAGGTACATGTCGGGCAGATATTCAATTGATTAAAAATGCAACATACTTGAGCATTGCGTAATGCCACTAGAGGGCTTTGAGTTTCATTCTCCTAGGAGTATGAAATAGAATAGTAAACATAGTTTGTTAAAGTGCACCTAATTCTTTGCAAAGGAAGCGCTAGGTAAACATGCAGTTACACCGCCATTGAAGACAATATAAGCAGCTGTCAGAGTTTGAGAAGGGGAAAATCATATGCATGATGGAAACTGGGTGTTTAGCTACGTGAGCAGCTCGTCTGTAAGTCGTTTTTATCTTACTGTGAAAAAATTTCGACTCCAGTGGACCGAAGAGACGTTTTTTATACAGCATCGGCTAAGAAAACCCTCCAATGAAGTAGTTAGCTCTATACATCCGTTTCGTATGATACATCCGTTTCGTACTAAACAACAGATCAGTTGTCTAGACATCACATGAAATACATGTATAGAGCCAACTACTTCATTGGCTGCTATCCAGACACACGAAGCACATTCATTACGGGCCCCTGCGTCTTCTCAAACCATTGCAGGGGGGGGGGCTGGCTGTAGGACATCTAGTATCGCAGTTCCCATTACATGTGCTGCCAATGACACCCACCCATTGACTCCTGCGTTTGGAGTGTTGTCACAGACGACAGAATTGAACTGCAACGGAATAGAGCCTGGTTGTCTTCAGCGACGAATCTAGATTCAATTTGAGCAGAGATGACAATCGTGTTCGTGTGTGAATGCCCCGTGGTGAACCCTTTAATCCAGTTACAACAACATGACGCTCCCACAGCTGCTGTGATGGTATCGTCTACTATTCATTGCTTACAATACATGGTTACTCCTAATATTAATCCATGGCACAGTGACACCCCTAATAATTATTCATGACATTCTTCAACCACATATGTTGCCATTCATGTCAGGGCTCCTAGAAGCCCTTTTTTAACAAGACAATGCTCGGCCACAAACAACAAGGATATCACAAGATTGCTTTCCTCACATTACACCCTTCCCTGGTCAGCTTGATCGCCAGATTTGCCACCAATCGAGCATATCTGGGATCATTTAGAATGGCAAGTTAGACGGTCTAAGAATTTGGTCGATCTAAAGGTTCGTTTATAGCAACTGTGGAACACGATGTCGCAGGACATCACACGGAACTTGTATATCCCAATGCCCCTCGTATCTCACCATTCATTCTTGCTAGAAGAGAGCCAACACAGTACTGAAACTTAAGTACCTTTTGCACTTTTTCTGCAATAAAAGATCTTTTTTCTTTGATTTTTATAATAACTTATTTATATTAAATAGTATTAAAACATGTAAAATTTCGTTTTATTTCGATGACACTTTCTTGGTGCACAATTTTTTATGACAAATATTGTATTAGATATTTTATTCCATTTTCGTATAAATATTTTATGTTTTATTTTAAATTGTGTACTATGAATCAATTTCATTAAATTCTAATTTTATCAGTATAGCTATTTTTTTCAATAATCAGTTGACAGGGATTTTTTTTTTCAATTTTAGGAACTATTGTAAATATATTCATGAGTTCATATGTACATTCCTCTCTCTCTCTCTCTCTCACACACACACACACACACACAAATACATTTACAATTATTTGATTGTTACAATGCATAGTAATTTATGTAAGATGTTTCACAAAATCGGATCTTTAGAGAATAAACATCACAATATTTCTAGAAATTCAGTTTAAAGAACATTTGATTTAGAAAAAATTACTTTTAAAATATACATTATTACAAAATTCTATTGAAAAAAATTCGGTTTTAAAGTTGAATTGTCTGTCATGTTTCTCCTCTAAATATTAAACATTTACTAAACACAGTTAATAATGAAAAATGTTTACTTTTAATATTAGCTGTAATTGCATTTTACAAAGAAATTGTTTGGTTCAGCTTTCAAATTTCATTTCATTTGACAATTTTTAATTATTTTTTACATTTCTTATGCAAAAAAGCTCTAACAGATTCACAAAGGCCATAAAACTTTTGTAAATTTATGCATTCAAAAAAAACTTATAATTCCAATCATAACTCTTTATATGCTATGGCTTAAATGTAAATGTATCTAATTAGTACGAATATCATTAACAAAATAATATTTCGTGGTTTAAGCAAATATTCTCTATAACAAAAAATACTGAAAATTCTGTTGATTCCCAAGGTTCGAAAGGCTTTTAAACTGTAGACCTAAGAAAATTTATTATTCGGCAAATGATATTCCATTCTTTTTTCTTTTTAACACAAAGCAATGTCACGTAAAAGAAACGAAAATTTTCTATTTTATTCACACAAAGTATCAAACTAAAAATGTCACTTTTTCATTTTAAAGTAAGGAATTCGATATGTGCATTCCATTCAACAGCTTTGTAGAATTCTGTTTGGAATTCTGAAGAATTTAGAATTCAAAACATTTCCAAAATGAAATTGAATCCCAAAATCTATTACTGCTGTTATTTTGAGAAATAACGTTTCGTGAGTCGAAAACAATATTCTTCATTTAGTAACAATCCGAAAATGCTGTTATTCTTACGCAAAGATCAGAATTTGAAGATCAAATTTCAAGAATTTTTTCAGAATTTGAGTTCTGTTGGGCTAAATTTCAGTTCTAATGTAAACTTATTAACCAAAACTTTTATTACTGTTGTGGCTGAAGAAAGAAACATCCATAAAAAATATATTCTGGTAGTTCTTATCCTTCTATTTATAAGTTACTTTATATCACAATTCTATCAACCCATTCACTTTGTTACTATTAAAAACTGTAATAAATTATTTACAGTTTGTTATTGTTGTAGTATCATAATAAATTGATTTAATTTATTATTGATATATATAGAGTACAGTAATTTTTCTATTTTATTGTATTTTGTATCAAAATTAATTTGTTTCAATAACTAATTAGATTATTACATATATTTCAACTTTTTTCAAATATTCATTATGATTGAAGAATGAAACTTTCTTTAAAAACATAATTAAAGATAATTTAGAAGATAAAAGAAATTTTAAGCAGAATTATTATTTTGAAACCCTCTAATTGTATTCATGACAAAAAAAATTTGCTATCTAAATCCAAAATAAGCATTTTTTTATCATATGCATCATAAAGGAAATAAATCAGTTAAATCTGTAACTCTATCACTCGTAATAGGATAATTCTAGGTCAAAAATAATGTCTTATTTTAATTTTCATTTTATAAAAAAGTACAAACTGGTTAAAATAAAAGAGGAATGATGAAAAAATATTAAGTTATTATAGGTAAAAAACACAATTATGGTCAAGGTGAGAAAGTCACCAAAAGAAACACTGTGTGGGGATTTTTTTTTTTTTTTTTTTTTTTTTTTTTTTTTGTGCCATAAGTTTAAACATATGTTCTCTAGTTTTAAAAGGGCAAAAAGATGAAAAATATCTCCCTCCTACAATCATAGCATTCATTTTTATCAGAATGTAAACTATGAAAACAGCTTGACTTACAAGAAAAATAAGAGATGTTTTAAAAGCATTTAGTAAGTCATTAAAAAAATAACACAAAAATATCAAATTGTAATAGTTATGAGTCAGTGGATCTTAGATTTCACATTCACTCTTTAGAATCGAAAGTGAAATCCTTATTATATCTTTCACTCATATCAAACTATAACATGATTCAAAACTTCAGATGGTTAACAAATTTCTAACATTTTAGTAATTGTTTTGGTTCCTCTTTGGATTGCTGTCCTTGACGTTTCCTGCTATCCTTAACTGTTGCTGAATATCTTATTTTGGGACGATTCATTTCTCTAATAATTCTATGTAGTGACAGAATTTCTTGAAATCACTTACAAATTCGGTACAATTATTATATAGAACCAAAATCCGCCAAATTTTGACAGTTGTTTTACCTAATTAGTGATTATTCTTATAGTTTAAATGAATTACATTTTAAAATATGAATCCATTGTCTCCAAATTTTGAAACTTTTTAAAGGTTGCATGAAAAAGAATGGCATTATCTTTCGCACTGATTTTCTAACATAGTGGGCGCATACATATTAGGCACTGTTTTAATTTTGAGGAAATTATGTTCATAGATTTTTACTTATGCAAGTTTTTTACTATTTTGTGTCTTTTTCGACACAAAAATGTTTTCGTTGAAAACAAGAAATATCTTACTCCGTGAAGGCTTAGTATAGCATGTTTCTAATTACTTTACTCGCAATTATCTAAATGAAGAATTAGGCTAATAATTTATTAATTTTTCCATTATTTTTTCAAGTGTTAATTATTTATATAAGTAACAAATTAAAAATACTACACGCTAAAGAGTAGAAAATATAAAATTTCCTTGATTAATATTTATGCTAAAATCTTATTTGATCATTTAACTTATTATTAAGATTTTGCGAGACTAAATTTAATAGCTTATAGTAACATGATAAAAGCTTTTAAATATGATCTGGCAAAAATCTTAATGAGACTATGTATAAATTATAGCCACAATTGGAAACAATAGGCTCTTTTATAAAATGTGTATCATCAGGAATTCAAGAAAAACAAAATAAAATTGCGTCACAATCATTAATCAGTAAGAGATGTATAGAATAAAATTCATAAAAACAAATATACATATAAATGCGACTTCGTTAATCAAGGAGAATTTTAACATATATGTACAACTATATCACATTTTTAAAGATTATCCCTAGTGAATGGAAAATTTAAAAAATAAATCTATCAATATATGTAATATTTTATAGGGTTTTAAATTATTAAAATTAATTCTCAGTAAATCTTGCAGATTACTTTTACAGATTTTTTTATATCATTTTCCATTGCTTTTAGTATAAAATAAGAAAATTTTGAATGAATTTGACATTATATTTTGAAACATCACTCGAAGTAAATGTGTTCTTTCAACCTAACCTTTGAACTTAAATGGAAAGGTAAAATGATTATGATTGTTGTTAGTGACGAAGAAAACATTTCGTGATTCGAAGCAATATTCTCTATTAATTTATTCTTTCCAAAAAGTCATAAAGTGTAAATATTACTGCTAATCAAGGACAGGGCATAAATTTGTGTGCCTGGCATCAAATTAAGTTTCGTTTCAACAAATATTGGTTTCTCCTAAAATTAGTTATGATCTTGTAATAAGTTCAAACACAGCCTTAAGGAAGAACGGTAATTTATCTTTTAAGGGAACTTAATATTATGTACTAAAATTGCTATTTTCGAGATATATCATTTTATTTACTGATGAACAATACACATTTTGAATAAGCCTAATTCTTCTAAGGGATCTTTTTTATAACAAAAATGTATATAAGTTAAAACAATTATTTCTTTGCGAACACTTCATAATAAAAAATAACATTCTGTATTAATTTATTCATCACCAAAAGATAACAAACTGAAAATCATTATTCTGCATCAATATACTGACAAAAATGTATCGTATTCAAAATTTTCACTTTTTAATTTACGAACTTTAATTTAATTTTCACCAATGAATTCTTTTGTTATTTATTATGATTATGAAATGTGTAACTAAAACATCAAAAGTTTTGAGAAATCATTTTAAGATATTTTCATATATTGTACTATATAAAACTGTTATTTTGAATGCAATTTTAAAAATATGTCTTTACTAATGAAAACTATATTTTAAATTAATGTTGAAAATAAAAATCTAATCTTCAATCTAGCGCATGCAATCACAATATTTACATTATCACACAGTATCGTATTACGTGAAGTTCTGATTCTTAATAGGATATTCCATTACAAAATGTAATAACTGTCATCTTTTTAATTTCTCGCCACTAAACTGTAAACTCTATATTTTTGGTAATGAGAGTAAGAATCCATGGCGATTAGAATCAATTCCACTAATAAAAATCAATACGAATCAATATCAGTAGTAAAGGAAGAAATTTTTTCACAAAGAAGCAATCAATTAGTGTCAGAAACAACGTCCATATATTATGAAATCACAGCAAATTTTATTCTGGAAATATAAAATGTATCTCAATTCACACTTTCTTTAATGTAAAGGTACAATTTCGTGGGTTGACACAGTCTACATTGAGTAAAAGTAAAATGCTGTCGAGCTCTTATAACAAGATCATAAAAAATAACGACCGATATAAATTCAGAAACAGTATAACAAGAGCATGGAAGAAGAGTCATATTCTGGAGCAAAAAAATGCTTTATCCACGCCAATTCTGCCAGTCATCGATTTCTTTCGCCAATTCATTTCAAGGGTATTTCCTTAAGAGCAAAAATCATTGAAAATCATAATCCATTTGAGAACTTGAAATATAAAACATATGATAATACAGCAAATCAAAATTAGATATTTTGACGAAAAAAAGAAAAGTTAAAGAACTGGCAGTTAAAGAACAGAAGGTTAAAATACCGGCTTGCAATTATTATTTAGCTGTTTAGGAGTAACCTTTTTTATAAATGTAACCATTGTATTATAAATTAGAAACAATTAAAATAATAATAATTAAGTTGATTGTAAATTTATAACTAATTCGTCGCCATTGAATTATAATTGTAAGCAAATGTGTATATTTCGATAAACATATTCAGAATAAAAAAATGGCATATATTTTATTTTGTGCCAGCTTGACTCACAATATGGGGTGTGGTAGTCCACTTTTACATACTGAACCATATTTGGTGTGGAGTCCGACTGCTTCAGTACACACATGCCATAGGGACCCGTTTATAGGGTAAGCAACCATTCACGCCTCATTCATACACAGAAAGGATAGATAGAGAGAGAAAGTACATTCATGCCCGAACCGAGATTCGAACCCAGGACCTCCCTATCCGCAGTTAGGCACTTTGACCATTAGATAGAGCGGTCGGCAATGGCACATATGAATTGTAGTTTTCACCATGCATATCAGTTTATTCATAAAATAGTCTTTAAAAGATTAAATTGCGAAATTATTATTACCGAATTACAATATTCAAAAAGAATTTTAAACATATAATAAGAACTTGGTTTATACATTCTTAAGTAATTTTATTTAAACATAGAAGTTAAAATTGAAAACTAAATACAGAAACTAGAAAATTTTTGAGAAATTGATAATGCATAATTTAATATATAATTAGTTTGAATTGTTGAGAAATTGAATAATGAATAATTAATTTGGAAATATTATTTTAAACATATTTTTGAATCGAGAGAACAATATTTTTTAATTTAATCAAATTTAGATAAAACAAAACTGAGACATATAATAATTATTCTTTTCATTTAAATTTCCTATTTTAATCATATTTTAAAAGTGAAATATTACTGTAAGAATATGCTAAAAATATCTTGTGTTAAATTAGCAAATTTTTTTCTTAAATTCTTACATTATTCATGAGTTCACAAAAATAAGTTTTCGTTTTTTAGTTTAAACCAGTTTTAGTTATTATAATGGCTTTTTTCACGCGTAGAATAAATAAAACCTATAAATTGTAGCTCAGAAAATTACATAAAATAGAGTAATAAATTCAGGATATTTATTGCAGTACATATAAACATATCAAAATAGCAAAGGAAACATTGAATCACTGTGTAACCTATTGTTGATAAAAACAAACAATATATCGAATTAAATGAAATGTATGGAAAAAGGCATTGACTGGAACGATCAATGTAAAATCATAGAAGTTGTGAAAAAATAAAAATTTTACATTAATATAAGCGATATATTTATTTATCCCGTTGAACATTAATGACCATTATACATAATCTTATGGAGCAAATAAATGCATTCCTTCAAACTGGATCAAATTTTGTTCCTTTATGTTTCTCCATAATTTTTACAGTATATGTGTATTGAACATAAAACTAAAATCAAATTTAGATAATTTATGGAAAGTAAAAAAAAATAAATAAAACAATATTTAATTAAAATTTGATAGTAATAATAAACTAAAAAAAATTAATTATATTGGCTATTGGAAATATCTGCTCTTTTTCGAAAGAGCAGGTATTATCTGTTCTTTTTCGAAAGAACAGGTATTATCTGTTCTTTTTAAAAGAAAGGTATCAACTTTTTTTTTGAAAGAACAGGTATTATCTGTTCCTTTTGCAGAGAAAAAAGTGCTAAATGAATAATTTATTTCACAAAAAAAACAATAATCCCTCTTATAACACAGTATTCTTATAGTGTGCGTTTTCGTATTACTTGATTTCATGTCCCTCGTATAACACGCATTTTCCCATATAACGAACGTTATATGTCTGAATTGCGAAACTTATAATGATTTCTACTATTAACTTTTGAACATTCTGCTAAAAAAAAAAAGATGTCGGTGGGATGTTATTTCAGATAGCTCCTATTACGAATATCCATTTAATAAAACGATCTTTGGAATTATTTGAAATTAACTGCATTTCGGTTACACTGGTATAAGTTTTTTATAAAAAATGTTCTTAATTTAATTTTAAAACAAAACGCCCACCTTTCGTTCATAATATAGTTTTCCCTTAATATTCGAATCAAAGCCGTTTTTAAGGATAAAAATTAACCGTGAAACATTTGCACATAACGCGTTATACGAGTACAAGGTCATAAGAGCGCGTTTTACGAGAATACTCCTACAGCGAGTTTTCTTGTAAAATGAGGAATTAATATATCATGTTAAAGGGGAGATTACTGCACATTACTCAACATAATAATTGTAATTTTCTTACAAACTAGCATTCTATTAATTCTTCTCTGTAAATAAAATCAAAGAAATTTTCAAATTATTATTTTTAATAATTCTATATTTGGTTTCAAATGCAGGAAGCTCGAGGGAAATGATGACGCCTGATTTTTCAGAAATCAAAACTTTCCAATGAATACAACACATTGGGGGGGAATAAAATACATATAATTCTCCTATTTAACCTGCCATTTTCTTTGTTTTACTTCTTAATAGTGCTTTTCTGTTTTTATTAACTTAATAAATACTGCCTATTTTCTTCTCATTATTAAATAAACGTATGATTTAATTATTGGATATATGTATGACAAGGTAAACATATAAAATTTCAAACGATTGAAATTCTCGTTATACATAAAAAAAAAGTATTTTCCTCTACATTTGGCTATAACTGTTATATGTCCTCTTTGGAAAGTTTTTAGAATTCTTTAGACTGATAACAAAGTTGGGCACTCGACTTAAAATGGCATTCAATGTCTATGATGCTTATTTTAAAAGAAATGCTAGTTTTTCAGGATTATTTAGTTTATACAAAAGTCAGATAATTTGTCTTTACTACAGAAAAGTTAAAGTGCAGACAGACTCATCTTCAATAATATAAGTAAATCAAGATCTAGTTCCACAATAAATTTGCGTCACCAATTTTAATTCTATAGAATAAACAAGTCTTAATTGTTGTGATGAAAAGGCAAAAGCATGTTAATTTTTCTAAGAATAAAATATTTTTTCATTGGTGCAGTATGGTAGTTTAAAAACCCAATCCAGTGTTCTTTCAATTGTCAATCGATTTCGTTCTAAATTACAAAGCAATTGACTGCGTTTGAATGATTTGATGAGCAGAATTAGATAAAAACATATTATACTAACTCACAAAAATCTAAAGTAACATAAGCAAACTATAATTTATTAAAGTTTTTAAGCTTTTTAGTTTTAAATTTAGATTAAATAAAATAATTAAATTCTGATTAAGAGATTAGAAGAGAGACTATTGTAATACTTTCCATCTGGTTATTTCAATCAGCTGAAACCGTAAAAACAAAGACAATAATTCATAATATGAGCCAGAATCAAATGATAAGACCGATTCTTAAGCTGATACATTCTCACCACAAGCGAAATGAAATAAAACCCTGTGGAATTCTTAATAGGCATTAACCCTTTTAACGTGAAGATTTAATGTTGGGTCAGTGTATCTCTTATTACTTTCCTAACATTGAATTGAGAATGAATGTGCTTGGTACGGTTCAAATATTTGAAGCATTAACAAGCATTTGTTTTTCATTTTTCTTCAACTGTAAAGTAAAAAAAATTTTCTGGCGAGAAAGACATTTTTCGTGGAAACTACATATTCTATCGCGAATAATAAAACCTACAGTAGTATATATATACAAAAGGATAAAATTAAATTACTAAATTTAGTCTATTGATTAAATTAATGACTGCTCGATTGGTCGAATGTTCATGTGCATTGCTGCCAACCCAAAATGCATCATCAAAAAGGATCGGAAAATTCACGGCAAAATTTATTCTAAGGATAGCACATTATACAAAGATAAAATTCTTGAAATCATAGCCTTTTGTGAAATACGAAATCAGCTGTGGATGATGACAAAATCAATAGAGAAAGCCACAATCAGAGTAGATGTTAATCTTCAAAAACGTCATCAACACGTTTGGTCTGACAACAATGCCCACTGTACAACCCCTCGTAAACACCAGCAGAAATTTTCCGTGATCATCTGGGCAGGTATCCTTGGTAATTACCTGTTAGGCCCTTACCTTGTACCAAACCGTTTGACAGCGCAATATGCCGTATCTTCATGGAACAAGTGATCCCCAGTTTAATGTAGGTTGTTCCATTCCTATCCTGATAAGTTTGTGGTTTATGCACAATGGAGCCCCAGCACATTTTTCCATCACGTTCTGTAACTCTTTGAATGCCACATATCCCACACAATGGATTGGACCTAGCTGACCAGTGGGTTGGTCTTCTCGCTCACCAAACCTCAAGCCACTGGATTTTTTGCAGGGTCACATAAAATCTTTAGTGCAAGAGACGCCTGTGGATTTAACTGAAGATCTCGTGACTAGAATCGATTTGCCGAGGACAAAATTAAAACGGCACCAGGAATATTCGAGAGGCTACACCAATTGTTCTTTCGCCGGCGTCAACTATGCAACAACATACATGGGTGAAATTATGAGAATTTGCTGCGAGATTTACTCTAAACAATATATATGATTGTGAAACTTTTGGTATTATTCATTCGCTTACTCAATATTGTTGTAAGTGTTGGGCAAGCACTATTAGGTGAGGATTCCTCTTTTCTGCCTCTCAGAGTGGAATACGATGTTATGTAATTATTGCTTGTCTGGATGGGTACTATCAACCTTCTTAGTTTGTAAAAACAATTTAGAATCACCCTTTATATATATCTATATATAAATTCTTAAAAATAATAATTTTAGAAATAAATATTTGCTAATATTATTATCAATACTTTTAAGAAAATCAGAGAAACCACGTGCTCATACTTGTAATATTTATTCAATGGGAAATGTCGTATTTAACCTTAAAAGAAATTTTTGTTATTTTCTTCTTTCATTTTATAAAACTATTTAAGCATCATAGGGGAATAATATTGAATTGAAATTAAGAAAATATAAATAAATATTTCGAAGAATTATTTGTTTGTAATAAAGCGTTAACAAAAACTGTAATATAAACACCAACATTTTTTTATAAAGAGTTAACAAGCTCTGGTTTCCAGTTAACTTTCAGGGGGGGGGGGAATGAGAGCTGGAAAATAAGGATATTTTTACTTACCATTGATCAAAATGTTGTATTGAATCAGAAAATCAGAGATCACGCGTAAAAATAATCTAAAAAAATATATAAATAAATAGAATACTTTTGAAAATTCTTTTTAGTTATGAAGTCATTAAATATTGTGAATAAGACTTCTTTTATTTGCTTTACAATAAATTTTTTATCTGCAACATATTGAAAAAAAACGATTACATGTTCACTTCAGTGTAAAAAGCATTCAATTACTTCAAAAAAATCGACAAAAATTAATTATGACATTTTAATAAAAAAAATTGTATTTATGTAAGGAGGCACTTGAGATCACGGCCATACATATTTTTTCTCTACCTCCAGTGGTTACACATTGATAATAATTTTAAAAGAGGAGAAAGAACCCCAAGCCGACGCTCTCTAAATAAGCAGAGCTCCGGTTGTTGATAAAAACAAACAATATATCGAATTAAATGAAATGTATGGAAAAAGGCATTGACTGGTACGATTAATGTAAAATCATAGAAGTTGTGAAAAAATAAAAATTTTACATTAATATAAGCGATATATTTATTTATCCCGTTGAACATTAATGACCAGCTAAAAATATTACCATTATACATAATCTTATGGAGCAAATAGATGCATTCCTTCAAACTGGATCAAATTTTGTTCCTTTATGTTTCTCCATAATTTTTACAGTATATGTGTATTGAACATAAAACTAAAATCAAACTTAGATAATTTATGGAAAGTAAAAAAAAAATAATAAAACAAAATTAATTAAAATTTGACAGTAATAATAAATTTTAAAAAAATTAATTATATTGGCTGTTGGAAATATCTGCTCTTTTTCAAAAGAGCAGGTATTATCTGTTCTTTTTCAAAAAAACAGGTATTATGTGTTCTTTTTTAAAAGAAAAGGTATCAACTTTTTTTTTTTGAAAGAACAGGTATTATCTGTTCTTTTTGCAGAGAAAAAAGTGCTAAGTGAATAATTTATTTCACAAAAAAAAAAAAAAAAACAATAATCCCTCCTATAACACAGTACTCTTATAGTGTGCGTTTTCGTATTACTTATTTCATGTCCCTCGTATAACACGCATTTTCCCATATAACGAACGTTATATGTCTGAATTGCGAAACTTATAATGATTTCTACTATTAACCTTTGAACATTCTGCTAAAAAAAAAAGATGTCGGTGGGATGTTATTTCAGATAGCTCCTATTACGAATATCCATTTAATAAAACGATCTTTGGAATTATTTGAAATTAACTGCATTTTGGTTACACTGGTATAAGTTTTTTATAAAAAATGTTCTTAATTTAATTTTAAAACAAAACGCCCACCTTTCGTTCATAATATAGTTTTCCCTTAATATTCGAATCAAAGCCGTTTTTAAGGATAAAAATTAACCGTGAAACATTTGCACATAACGCGTTATACAAGGTCATAAGAGCGCGTTTTACGAGAATGCTCCTACAGCGAGTTTTCTTGTAAAATGAGGAATTAATATATCATGTTAAAGGGGAGATTAATGCACATTACTCAACATAATAATTGTAATTTTCTTACAAACTAGCATTCTATTAATTCTCCTCTGTAAATAAAATCAAAGAAATTTTCAAATTATTATTTTTAATAGTTCTATATTTGGTTTCAAATGCAGGAAGCTCGAGGGAAATGATGACGCCTGATTTTTCAGAAACCAATACTTTCCAATGAATATAACATTGGGAATAAAGTACATATAATTCTCCTATTTAACCTGTTATTTTCCTTGTTTTACTTCTTAATAGTGCTTCCTGTTTTTATTAACTTAATAAATACTGCCTATTTTCTTCTCATTATTAAATAAACGTATGATTTAATTATTGGATATATGTATGACAAGGTAAACATAAAATTTTAAACGATTGAAATTCTCGTTATACATAAAAACATAAAGTATTTTCTTCTACATTTGGCTATAACTGTTATATGTCCTCTTTGGAAAGTTTTTAGAATTCTTTAGACTGATAACAAAGTTGGGCACTCGACTTAAAATGGCATTCAATGTCTATGATGCTTATTTTAAAAAGAAATGCTAGTTTTTCAGGATTATTTAGTTTATACAAAAGTCAGATAATTTGTCTTTACTACAGAAAAGTTAAAGTGCAGACAGACTCATCTTCAATAATATAAGTAAATCAAGATCTAGTTCCACAATAAATTTGCGTCACCAATTTTAATTCTATAGAATAAACAAGTCTTAATTGTTGTGATGAAAAGGCAAAAGCATGTTAATTTTTCTAAGAATAAAATATTTTTTCATTGGTGCAGTATGGTAGTTTAAAAACCCAATCCAGTGTTCTTTCAATTGTCAATCGATTTCGTTCTAAATTACAAAGCAATTGACTGCGTTTGGATGATTTGATGAGCAGAATTAGATAAAAACATATTATACTAACTCACAAAAATCTAAAGTAACATAAGCAAACTATAATTTATTAAAGTTTTTAAGCTTTTTAGTTTTAAATTTAGATTAAATAAAATAATTAAATTCTGATTAAGAGATTAGAAGAGAGACTATTGTAATACTTTCCATCTGATTATTTCAATCAGCTGAAACCGTAAAAACAAAGACAATAATTCATAATATGAGCCAGAATCAAATGATAAGACCGATTCTTAAGCTGATACATTCTCACCACAAGCGAAATGAAATAAAACCCTGTGGAATTCTTAATAGGCATTAACCCTTTTAACGTGAAGATTTAATGTTGGGTCAGTGTATCTCTTATTACTTTCCTAACATTGAATCGAGAATGAATGTGCTTGGTACGGTGCAAATATTAGAATTAATAAGCATTTGTTTTTCATTTTTCTTCAACTGTAAAGTAAAAAAAAATTTCTGGCGAGTAAGACATTTTTCGTGGAAACTAAATATTCTATCGCGAATAATAAAACCTACAGTAGTATATATAAAAAAGGATAAAACAATTAAATTACTAAATTTAGACTATTGATTAAATTAATGACTGCTCGATTGGTCGAATGTTCATATGCATTGCTGCCAACCCAAAATGCATCATCAAAAAGGATCGGAAAATTCACGGCAAAATTTATTCTAAGGATAGCACATTATACAAAG
This sequence comes from Latrodectus elegans, assembly GCA_030067965.1. Taxonomy (NCBI): domain Eukaryota; kingdom Metazoa; phylum Arthropoda; class Arachnida; order Araneae; family Theridiidae; genus Latrodectus; species Latrodectus elegans. Next base: position 43,854,097 of record CM057816.1, on the reverse strand, counting down.
ATAAAATTCTTGAAATCATAGCCTTTTGTGAAATACGAAATCAGCTGTGGATGATGACAAAATCAATAGAGAAAGCCACAATCAGATTAGATGTTAATCTTCAAAAACGTCATCAACACGTTTGGTCTGACAACAATGCCCACTGTACAACCCCTCGTAAACACCAGCAGAAATTTTCCGTGATCATCTGGGCAGGTATCCTTGGTAATTACCTGTTAGGCCCTTACCTTGTACCAAACCGTTTGACAGCGCAATATACCATATCTTCATGGAACAAGTGATCCCCAGTTTAATGCAGGTTGTTCCATTCCCTATCCTGATAAGTTTGTGGTTTATGCACAATGGAGCCCCAGCACATTTTTCCATCACGTTCTGTAACTCTTTGAATGCCACATATCCCACACAATGGATTGGACCTAGCTGACCAGTGGGTTGGTCTTCTCGCTCACCAAACCTCAAGCCACTGGATTTTTTTGCAGGGTCACATAAAATCTTTAGTGCAAGAGACGCCTGTGGATTTAACTGAAGATCTCGTGACTAGAATCGATTTGCCGAGGACAAAATTAAAACGGCACCAGGAATATTCGAGAGGCTACACCAATTGTTCTTTCGCCGGCGTCAACTATGCAACAACATACATGGGTGAAATTATGAGAATTTGCTGCGAGATTTACTCTAAACAATATATATGATTGTGAAACTTTTGGTATTATTCATTCGCTTACTCAATATTGTTGTAAGTGTTGGGCAAGCACTATTAGGTGAGGATTCCTCTTTTCTGCCTCTCAGAGTGGAATACGATGTTATGTAATTATTGCTTGTCTGGATGGGTACTATCAACCTTCTTAGTTTGTAAAAACAATTTAGAATCACCCTTTATATATATCTATATATAAATTCTTAAAAATAATAATTTTAGAAATAAATATTTGCTAATATTATTATCAATGCTTTTAAGAAAATCAGAGAAACCACGTGCTCATACTTGTAATATTTATTCAATGGGAAATGTATTTAAAAAGAAATTTTTGTTATTTTCTTCTTTTATTTTATAAAACTATTTAAGCATCATAGGGGAATAATATTGAATTGAAATTAAGAAAATATAAATAAATATTTCGAAGAATTATTTGTATAAAAATATTATATTATTGTAATAAAGCGTTAACAAAAACTGTAATATAAACACCAACATTTTTTTATAAAGAGTTAACAAGCTCTGGTTTCCAGTTAACTTTCAGGGGGGGGGGAATGAGAGCTGGAAAATAAGGATATTTTTACTTACCATTGATCAAAATGTTGTATTGAATCAGAAAATCAGAGATCACGCGTAAAAATAATCTAAAAAATTATATAAATAAATAGGATACTTTTGAAAATTCTTTTTAGTTATGAAGTCATTAAATATTGTGAATAAGACTTCTTTTATTTGCTTTACAATAAATTTTTTATCTGCAACATATTGAAAAAAAACGATTACATGTTCACTGCAGTGTAAAAAGCATTCATTACTTCAAAAAAATCGACAAAAATTAATTATGACATTTTAATAAAAAAAAAATTGTATTTATGTAAGGAGGCACTTGAGATCACGGCCATACATATTTTTTCTCTACCTCCAGTGGTTACACATTGATAATAATTTTAAAAGAGGAGAAAGAACCCCAAGCCGACGCTCTCTAAATAAGCAGAGCTCCGGTTCAGTACGGCAATAAAATAAGCTCAATCACACCCACATCGCTTTAGTAAGCGCTAACTTGAGCTTACTATACAGCGTAATCGATTTAATCTAACTTAAATCGTAATCGATTTAAAATTAATTATGACTGATTAATATAAACTTTGAAATAAAATATCATTTAGCAAGGAACCAATATCCAAATAAAAGTTTTATTCCGTTTCATAAAACCGTCCCCAATTTTAACTTCGACTGAAAATTCGGTGGACTAACAGAATAAAAATTTTATTACAATAAATAATATTGAACTTAAGAATGTTATTCTAGTAGACATCAAAAGTATTTAGTTTGTTATAACTTTCATTGTATAATTGTTACGTTATTATAATTTATTGATCTCAATAAATGAATAATTCAGTTTATTGAAACTAAGTTTCCAGTGTTGGTCGGCTATTACAGAAATTAGGAAAACACGAGGCTCTTTAAATAATTTAGGAATCTCTAATTTAATATTTATCCAGATCATTTGCAAAAGTGGTTCCACTTTTCCCCACATTTTTTTCCGCTTTTCTCGGTAGAAGATATAATAGTTAAGCTAGATTGGGGGCAGTAAAGAGGAATTTCTCCATTCTTTTTTGCTATGAAATGTTCTAAATAAATTTAACTATTTCTTTCGGAAAACATTTAAGTAAGCACTTTAAGAAGGAATGTCTGACTTAGGCAGAGAAGAGTAATATCAATTTCCATGCCTAGACATTAAGGACAGAACTTTAAAATGAACTTGTTGAAATGCTGTTTTGAATATTCAATGAGATTTGCGTTTATATTTATCACAAGAGGTAATTTCCAAAAATTGAGATACTTACAGACATTCTTCTAATAAAATTTAATCTTTGTTAAGTATATTATATTTTTCTCATTTAAAATAAGGTTAAATTCCTTGGAGAAAATTAGATTTTACATTGTAAGAAATATATAAATATTTATGTATATAAAAAAAACAAGTACAGAGTTTTTAAAAAGCAAATTTAAGAATAATGTACAAAATATTTTTAATCACGTGTGATTCAAAGTAAAACGATATAACAGTTTCGATTTTATTTATAGGACCCGTCTGTTCCACAAATAAAATCGGAACTGTTTCATAGTTTTACTCCGAATTTTTTTGTGTATTTGTTTTACTTTCAGCTGTTTTATAATTATCAATAAAATTTATTTTATTAAAGCTATCAGAATGAATTCTGTATCCCTAGACACTGTAACAAATTTTATTCTGTATATATTCCTAATATTATTCTGTATCCCTAGACACTGTAACAAAATATCATTTTCAGAAAAATTTAAGCAAAGTTGTGAAAACAGAAGAGTTCAAAAACCTGTAAAAATTAAAGTTGAAGTTACATCTGCATGATAAATCATATTTTTAGTTTAAATTTTATTATAGAATTGTAATGTTCTTTTCATGAAAATTGTGTTTTATTGTTTTAATATTTTCATTATATAAGGTTTTAATATATTCATTATCTGTCTTAAAATTTCCTTAACATTTAATTCGAAAAAATAAACGCAAAACGTGTTACGACATGAAAACAATGAAGCTGACTTATAAATTGTTTCAATATTAGAAATTAATCTAGTCACCATGGCAATTTATTTTACAATTGATGAAGCTACTGCAAGCGATTTTTAAAAATGTATATTCTAAGAAAGCCATTGTTTGTTAATTGGTCACTTTTTGCACACTACGGTTAACTTAATCAGACTTGCTGTTAAAAGTGAACTGTGAATTATTATAAACATCTAAGTAATATATATGTAAATGTTTTTTAATTATATATATATATATATATATATATATATATATATATATAACTACTGTTCGTTTGTCACTTAAATGTCACTTTGGCATATGAAGACTAATTTAACTAAGACTTAAAGTGAATTTTGAATCACTATCGCCCAGGTTGAAAAACGAATTCATGAGTTGTTAAACAGAGAGCCATCATTTTAACCATTTAGTTGCCAGCAAATTGACAAGAGTAACTAATAGAATCATTAAAATTTGAAAATTCAGAAGCCCTCAGTTATTAACTTATTTTCCCCGCAATCTAAATATATCACCAGTAGGACATCACAAACAATAAATAATGTACTATAATATTATTTGACCAGAATGCAACATAATAAGAGAATATATCAATCCTTATCTAACCATTCTATAGAAAAAGGACATATATGTTGAACTATTTTGACTTCGTATTTTTGCATTGCTTTTGTAACTCGTTAAAAATTTTAATTAAGAGTAATAACATAAGCAAAAATACAGGTAATATCTTTCCTTTAGATAAATAATATTCCTTTCGACCACTTCATTTAAGGGAAGTAAGACGTTGTCGACATTGACAAATTTGGATATTTTGTACCTAACGGAAGTGTGTATTAAGGCTAGTATATATAATTTATGAGTTAAAGTATAGCATTTATGGAAAGTACTAGTTATAAGCTTTCTAGCAAAATCAAATTTAAATAGAAACATGCATATATTTAATTTTTATGACTTTTTGAAAATATTGCATTCATTACAGTTTTTTTAAAAGTAGGTTACCTTAAGGTACGCTTAAAATAAATTCTTGATGCAAATTTCACACAAAATTTGCATACATTTATTAAAAAATGTTTAAAGAATTAAACAAAGTAATTTATTTTGCAATATATGCATAATAACTTATACAAGAGCAAAATATGTTAAACGTTTCGAAAATTTTTCAAAAATTCAAAAAATTTTCACAAAAACTTTTTCCATAAAAATTATTTTTGGCAAAAGCAAATTTTAAACACTTTACTACATGCACATAAAGTTCACACATAAGCACAAAAATTTTAGAAGATTTGATGCATTAGTTTTTTTACGAGCGTACCTATGTAATAAAAACATGCAATTTGAGAAAATCTCAAAAACAAAAAAATGTACTAAATTCTTATTTTAAACAAAAATTAAAACTTCCTGGGACCATAATCTGAATCCATATTAGCCTCCAATGCCTCCCTCTTTCTTTTTTTCTTGCCTTTTCAGTGATCTTGCATCTTTATTCATTTTTTGATGAGATGTTCAGCTTTTCGAACACGTATGCGATCGATTTCTTGCAGTGCGTCACACATATTTTTACCAGGAATAATACCCAGCTCCTTCAGCACCAAGGTTCGGCTGAGAACCCTTCATTAAAACAGATGACTGCATCCATTACTCCGAGTTCTAAGGTTTCTTTTCCCACAAAAGTGTTCTTGGGAATCCTTTCCCACACACAGTTGTTGAAGGACTCATTGCAATTTTGTGTGCCTCCATGGAGGCATTTCTTCAACAGCTCTTTGACGACAGGTCACGGAAGATTTTTTTGATAGCCAAGAGCACTGCTTCCGGCAATGAATGCTCATGGACATAATTTCCTCCTTGAGCAACACTCTTGTTATATTTACACCAACTCTCTTCCCCAGTAGGACATAGAGCGTGCTGAGGATTTCTGTCTGTTGAGAGTTTATGAAAATATATAGCCCAAACAGCTTTTGCCATTTCATCTACAGAGGTTTTAGCATTGCGACGCATAGCGAGACCATAGTACTTCTCCAAAAGTAAAATTTCAGCATCAGTTAGCCGACCTCGCCCAGAAATTGCCTTGCCGTCTGAGAGTTTCATCCCTTTGAATTCATTCTTCAAGGCTTTCAATCGTGAGCCCATTCTCTTCTGGACATGGCCCACACACTCTAACTTTTCAACATCTGTGTCACCATACACTTTTGCTTGTTTGATTTTCAAGAATCCTTTGAGTCGCCATCTCCTAAATATTTGGTATAGCGCACATTTCTCGAAGATATGGAACGATTGAAAATGCGAAAGACACCCTCTGTCTCCATGCCACCGCTTGGACCTTCGTAGTTCTTCTGGCAATCTTCGCAGCTCTTTTCACTTTTCTTGCATTTGAAGCAATACTTCGACAAGCATTCAAAGTCTATCACCTTTCCGGTATCCACACAAATAGCTGTCACAACCCCGTTGAGTGAAGTGTGGCCTCTCTTTGCCACGAGCCATCCACAGATACAGCAATATCTCTGACATTATCATTAGCTACAACAGCATTACTTACAGCAATGTCCATAGACTTTTTAAAGGCAACTGTTAATACATTTTTAAGCTGTCATTGAGCCTCTCAAATTTTCGTGGAGGAGGAGGTAGGTTCAAGATGGCACAAATTGTTTGTGCAGCATTTCTGCCTTTCCCTATGCAACGCATTGCATATGCCAGTCTAATGTTTATGTCATATCCTAAACTAGATATGAGGGATGTGCATGTTGTGGAAGAGTTTTGACAGACTTTGCAGTGAATGTTTATAAAAGAGGCAAGACCTCTGCGGCTATGTAACTCTTCATTTACAATGAAAGACTCCGATGAATTGCACTGTTTACACACGAACATGTCGTTAATCAGACTGTTTAGAACTTTAACACTAATAATAATATTTACATCTTGAGTTGAATTATTTTCAAAGTCATCATTCATTACAAAAGAATTTTCAAGCTTTTGTTTTGAAGCACTCTCAGCTTCAGGTACACTGCTTTGATCATACTTCGTAGTATGTTGATTCTGATGTCTCTTCCTACTGTTGAAACTTCTCCTTCGAGGCATGATAAACAAACAATTGATAAGAATTTAAACTCAAACAGAGTTATAGAATTAATTATAATAATTAATCAGCAGATTAAAAATGAAGCAGCATAAATCGAACTAATAATCACAAGGCAAATCATAAAGTAAACACAAACAACGCAGCAAGCAATGTGAACAAATCATTCACACAGCTTGGAATTTTTGTTATCTTTAAATGTTAATGCCAGATTAAAAAAAAAAAAAAAAATAACGGAGGTTATACAAATGATCATTTATTCACTACTTTTCTGTTGAATTGGTACTGCAATGGTCATATTTGAAACCGAAACTTTTCTGCAAGGGGGCGTGGCACTGTTTGTGTACGTTTTTTTTTCGATTATTTAAACCATTAAAAAACATCAAATAAATGAGTGTTATACATTTTTAGATTCAGAAAAGTATACTTTATTTAAAATAACTAAAATTGAAAAATTGATTTTTTGAAGGTTAATCAGGTCTTACTTCCCTTAATGAATCTAAGTGTAAAATTGAAAATATGAAAGAGGTTTTTGTTAATTTTATGAACATAAATTGATAAATAAATTGTGTGTCTAATGGAAAAAAGCGACTTTTTTCATGATTGGGAGATAATAAATACTATATCTAAATTACCATCGAAAATGGTTTTACTAAGGAGGTCTACGAATGTTTAGGGTTTCGTATGGTTCAACTTGCCTCTATACAGATATGTTGTGAGGAAAAGATGTGGAAGACAGCTCAGGTTTGAACCTCATCATTTGACCATTGTTCAACATTTAGAAATGTTTATCCGCGTCTATTGGCTTTGGCTGGCAGAAATAGTCAGTCAGCAGTATATTGGAATAATACAATAGCATCTATTTTACAAAAATGGATATTTTATCTTTAACTTAGATATGATTTATAATATTAAATATTATAATTGTTTTAATATTCAGCAACTGTTTTATACCATTACAAATCGTTAACAATTAAAATAATCTGTTTAATTTACAGGAAAACAGAAAATAGTGGGGAAAATACAGAAGTGCTTACATTTACCGACCTTTGTCATCGTCCCTTATAATTACTGAATAAGCATTAACAAAAAAAATTATTTTCTATGAATTTAATATTTTGAATATTCAACCTTTTCGTTGGTATTTCATTAAATAAAAATATATGGATTTTAATGAAAGTTAACTTTTTATTATCTCTTTAGGAAATAATTTATTAGTTTTAATAAAATGTTGTACCTTGCCATGGTAATATTCAGAATTTTAAGTTAATTATTCTAAGCAATAAGCCAGACTTATCTTTTTTAAGCATCAGAATATGCGTAAAGGCGGTAGAAAGCATACTAATTGCTTTTAAGTTATATAGATTCAAAAGATGTTAAAGAAAATAGCCTGGATGATTTTCAAATAAATTTTGTTATATGAAATTCAATGTAGTCACCCTTTTCAAACAATAAATTTTCATAAGAATGATAAAAAAAAAGGAGTTATAACTTAATAGCCTCTTTACAGTCACTTCATACACATATCCATCGTTTAAAGCTTATTGTAATACTAGCAAGAATGTTCTGTTTACTCTTTTGAAAATGGAATATATTTGATGTCTAAACTTAAATAATATGCTGCCACCTAGGAGCTGCTAAGAGTTATTTTATAGAAACTTACCAAAGAATATTTGAATATTTTAAGCATTAATAATACATTATCAAAAATATTACAATATAATTAAGGCATCATAAAAAGAGATTTTATGTATTTGTTTTAAGTATGAACTATACTCTTGGAAATGTATCCTTTTAAGCACACATTTCAAGTTTCTCGACGTGCCCAACATGTTAAAATTACACATTTATCTTTAAAAAGTCGATAGACTTTTCAAAATATTTAGTAATGAGTCCTTTATAAGGGTTTAGTTTGTTAGTCTCTCAAAGGACAATTTTCGTCACACAAGGTCATTTAAAAGGGAATGTACTAATCTAAAATACAAAACAAGCCATAATAGTTTCTGAAACCATAAAACGGTGTACAGCACCGTTTTATAGCTACTTGGGTTCAAAGGAGAAAAAGCATTTTTGTGCTGCAATTTGTGGCAGACCAATATGTAGTATCAAAAATATCCATTAATATGGCAAAAAGACGCCTTCACTTTGCAGGTCTTCGGACATGACAACCAGTTGTGTTGGCCCCCCTCACAAGAGGACAGAGAAAATTCCGATTATCTTGGGCAAGAAAATACGTTTGCTCGACCAGATAGCGATGAGTTTTTGTATCTTTTACAGGCGAATTCAGATTCACATGGGAGAGTGATTCAGATCTTGTGCTGATCTGGAGGGAAAAAAACATCAGATACCATCAATTCAACACAGTGGAAAGACATTTAATACGTTTGTGGAATAATGGTTGGGACAAGGAGATATCAGGATGACATCCTTAATCCATATGTATGCTCATATGCCGGTGAAAACGACAATGACTTCATTCTGATAGATGATAACGCACGATCTCATCAAGTAGTAGTTGTTGAGAAATATATTGAAGGTCTTGGTTTGAAGTGAATGGAATTGCCAACTTGATCTCCAGACTAAATCCCATACAGCATTTGTGAGATTATCTTGGTAGACAGGTTGCTGCTTTAACTCCTCCAAGGTCTGTAGAAGATATGAAAAACAGCGTATTTCGAGTCTCGTCTTTGCTTCCCATTTCGGCAACTGACAACTTAATTGGCAGCACGGAAAGGCGATGTCGCCAATTCAAGTTAGGAGTGGATACATCTCTCAGTAAAGTCATTTTTGTTACGTTTCTATGACATCATACCATATAAAACTATGATTATTATTTTTTCCAACAATAGACTTTTCCAAAAAGAATTTTTTTTCTTTTATTTTTGTAAATCATTTATGAGTTTTCCTCATGCAAACTTTTATGTTCCAATCAATACATATTTGTTTTGATCGCATGTACATGTTTTATACACATGTTGCAATCAATGCTTATTTGTTTTGTGTAATTTGGTATTTTTGTATTCATTCGTCTCCAAATTAGGTGCAAACAATCTGTTGTTCCTTAACTTATAGAGGCAGTGTATTACGTTTGCACCTTTAATTCTTTAAATTATGATACTAACGAAGTCCCTTTTGGTCAAAACATCCTAAGCTCTCTGATTCATGTTGCACAATTTTAGATTATTCATTTTGAAGTACATAAAATATGCATTAAATACCATTAATAAATGAGCAATGTTAAGTTAATAACAAAAACTATTAACAGAAAACTGAACCATTAATTTAGAATCTACTCTATGAATGAAGCTTTTCAATTATATAAAATTGTTTTGTAGTCTAGGTATATTTGAAAAACACTGTCTCTCTACAATTTAGTTACTCTAAAAATTCCACACTATTAACTCAATATAACTGAAAATTTTATAATACGTAACACTAATGAATATTAAGAAAGGTAAGAATGAGTTATTTTAGACAAAATTGTTGAATAATTAAAATTGGGCTAAGAGAAAAAAGTCAAGCCTCTTGAGACAGAAAAGTGAAGGGTTTTATATCTGACTCAGCTAAAAATCATCCTCAATAGATCAACATATGATAAAAATTTTATATTTTTTTAAATCCCTCCGTTTGAGTGGTTTAACGTAAAGAGAAGAATATCAGATCAAATATCGATCTTGTCAAGTGACCAAGATTCAAGGCAAGAGACATTTATATGTGCATAACAATTTCGAATGAAAAAATCTATTGGAAACATAATCTTTTAAATAAATAAATACAATAAAATAGCTCTTCAAGATAAATTTAACAGCATTATGCACAATAGAAATGAATATTTTTGTCAATATTATTTAGTTTTCTGAAATCGTATGCACTGTTTTCTCGGGATGTTTCTAAATGCCCATAATTTCTTAGAAATACTTATATTTTTATCTTTGGAATATTTATCATAGTTATGAGGTGACAATTCTTAGTAGTTTCTGGATAGGAGTTTTAATTAATTTTTATTTCAAAGAAAATTGCTTTAAAATAAATATCTTAAAAAGGGGTGCACTCTTACACAATATTAATATCGTTAAGAGAGTCAATGATTATGATAATGATTTCGATATCAACGATTATGATTCCTAAAAATATTTTACCCCCGAAAATATTTTAGATTTGTAATACTTCTTCTTCTGCTTCTTTTCTATTATGAATGTGCATTACATAACTAAAATAATCCACAAAATTGATATATTGAGAGCATCATCGTGATTTTCACATAAAAGATGTATTACAATTTTGAGAATCTGTTATACAAGATATTTAGTTCAACTTTTCACGATAATAATACCTTAAGGCAATATAAAAATATGTTCTTGTACTTCAAGAGAAAATTCTACGATTAGAATAATTGATCTCAATTGATTTAGTATCAATATATGTGTGTGTGTATAAAGCAATATATATATATATATATATATATATATATATATATATATATATATATATATATATATATATATATATATATATAAAGTATAATATATTTTAATACGAACACTGTTTGGGGGAATACCTGGAAGATTTTTAGACATTTGCCCTTGGAGTATGTCAGAAAAGAGTGTTCTTTCTTTTTCATAGCTGGCCATCTCCCTCCTGATGAAGACGTGGACCCTATGCCTTCTTATATATATATATATATATATATTATATATATATATATATATATATATACATCAATATATATATATATATATATATATATATATATATATATATATATATATATATATATATATATATATATATATATATATATATATATATATATATATATATATATATATATTGATAGATAGATATAGATATATAGATAGATATTTATAAACAAAAGGTATTAACATACTAACATTTTAAACCCCTTTCTTACTTGAATATTAAATACTAAAATTATATTTTTAGCATTCTAATTACTTACAGTTTCCTCAAATTACTTAGAATTTTCTAGTGATCAACTAATCAGTTATCCCACATAAGTTTGATCATTAATAAAATGAGTTTTGAAAAATGATGTGAACTATTTGGATTCGGGGAAAGAGGTTACGCTTTACAAAATGAGGTTATACGTGAATTAAACCACTACACAAGTTTTTCACTTTCCAATGCGGGTAGTAAGTAAGTAATTTAATTGCTATACATATATATATATATATATATATATATATATATATTTGTTTAAAATTTCTGCAGTCAAAATCTTTGATGATTTCTAAAAAAATGTTAGCTTTATTGAAAAAAAAAAAGCTCATTTATAATTGTGAAATTTTTGAAGTTTAATAATAATTTCGAGGATATTCCGGGTATTTTTATATTAAATTTATAAAAATATCCGGAATATCATCGAGTACTTTAAGTTGAATGTGCTAAGCTTATTTAAGCATATGTTAAATCGTATGTACTGAGCTTATTTAAGTGTTGTGTCGTATGTACTAAGCTTGTTAAGACGTATGTACATTTAAAAATGGAAATGTTCATTTTAAAATATAAATAGAATGTGGTTAGTTAAACTAAAGATTGATATTTATTAATTCTTAAATTGAAATTTTTTTAATTAATTTTGCAAAAGTTTGGAAAAATTGCTATTTTGAGGTTATTTAAAAAATTTCTTGCATAAAAACGACTTAAAATCGTTTCACTTCAGAAGAGACACCTGTCAGAAATGTGAAATCATTCAAATAGGAAATCAATAATTTCGGAAGGGGATTCAATAAATAGTGTTGATATCACTATTATTATGGTATCGATACCAACAGAAGTCGATTATTATCGAACAGCAAAAGCTGCAAACATCATTTTTAATATACTTCCTCTATGCACTTCAAAAATAGGTATGAGGCAAATATGTATTATCATTCTCTTTTCCTCAACACCCATTTTGGAAAATCATTATTTTTCAAACTGAAATTTATGAGATTCATTACATAGAATGACTTAGGAATTTCTATTTTGAGTAGAAATTGCGAAATAGAAGAGAACCAGCGAAATAGAACATAAATTATGTTTTTTTTTTTTTTTCTTGTATAAAAGGAACATAAAAATATATGCATTACGGCAAAATTAGTTATTTAAAAAACAAATTGGATGAATATTATTTTATTATTAGATATTAAATTTAATGACATAAAAATAAAATTTTCATTTGATTAATACTTAATAAATCTGACTTATTGGAGATTGAATGATAAATTTATTAATTTAAATAAAGTCTCTCTTCTCTTAATTTTTTATTTGAAAAAAAAAATAACATTTACGCAATCTAACACAATAAATATTTAGACATCTTTGATAGGGTAGATAAACACGTATTCAATAGTTGGTATTTAGACATCTGTGATAAGAAAGATTAGAACAATTTATTTGTATTCAATATTTGGTATTTAGACATCTGTGATAAGATAGATTAGCACAATTTATTCATATTCAATAGTTGACAGAGCCTCATCGTGAAGCTATGACTTCCATAACTCACCGAAGCATGCTTTTCCACAACTGTTTTGTTGATAAACGTAGGTATTTTTTTCACTTTGTAACAGACCCATATTAACAATATTGACAATAGATGGCGCTGCTGCCTAATATACTTACAACATCGAATGAGATGAGGATAGTGATGTGAGAAATGGCAAGGAAGAACCATCCGGTTCCTAAATACGTTTGTTTTGTACCACCCTGGTACTATGTAACCTTGATTTTATTTTATAATTATTAAGTGTTTTCTTTTGTAACTAATCTTAATTATGTGTAATGTAATAAATGTTTGTTTTGTTTTAACTTCCATTTTCTTACGTCGCTACAATTTGGCTTGAAGGCATGTAAATTCATCGACTTTGGGCATCGGCTGCTCCAAATTAATTTGGCGATCCACCTTATTCCAGAGGTACTTTATGGAATTCCTGTCTAGACTTTACAAGACCAATCCAATCGGTTCATCCCACTGTCAGCATATTAATTCATGGTGAACGCCACAACATGACATGTGGCACTGTCATCTTGAAAATAACACGAACCAACCCGTAAATTAGAAACAACGTAGGAAGAACACCATTGTCTAGAATAGTAGAGTAGGGGTCGGTGTCGGGACTACCATGAATATAGGATCAAGGATCCTAGTCCATACCACGAGTTTCTCTACTCTAAACCTGCGTTGTGCATTTCGTAAACAAGCTCGAGGCAATTAACATTACAGTAAGCTTTATTAACAAAAACATAAATTTTAAAGTGGTAGCTAACAATAATCTATCAAAGATTAATCTATCAAAATGCCTAGTCTATTAGAAATTTAAAGAGGTAGATAATAAACTCTGCCGCTGCCAGGAAAATTAATCATTTGAATGAAATGATACAAACTATTTTTATACTCCAAAGATAATCTCCAAAAGGGTTCAAAAGCTTGGGGAGATGCAAAGGTAAACACAGTTCCAAGTGATCGGTGGCACTGTTCGAATCGCCCTTGTAGGAAAGAAGGTTGAATCTTGTCTTCGTAGGAGCTTACGTACCAGTATTTTTTCGAAGTAGCCGAAGTTATCCCATTTTCTGACTGTAGTGTCGATTCGGGTGGTCCTCAATGACTGCAGGATGATTATGTGCTCTTGCAGACATAGCTTTTCTACTGCTCTGGGAAACTCACACATACGATGACGGTCAAGCTAAGATTCACATAAAAATCCTCTTTTTCGCGCAAACGCCACGAAACCATAATTCATCAATCCAAACTGACTGAAAACTCAATGCATTCTTGCAAAAGGCATTATCCAGGCATAGGAGAAACTCACGCATTGCCATCCAACTGGTATAGTCTGAACTTGGATTCATCAATCCAGAGAGTCCATTTCCACAGTTTCGACTTACCACACACCACCTAAATTGAGCATCGTGGTTAGATTCTATAATCAAAGGATCATGGACGGCAGCAAGACGATGAAAATATCTCCCGTAAAGAATAGCAAATGTTCTTCTTTACGGGAGATATTTACCGAAACAACAATCCCGGATATTTATTGGAACTCCTGGATTATATGGGCCATTGGTTTGGTGTGGTATTTTAGAATTTCTTTGGATATCACTCGCCAGTCTCTACCTCTTAGTTTTGTGATCCTGTTCGGTTGAAGCTCATTCCGACAATCACCACTCACCTTCTATGCCGTAATCACAAACGTCACTGTCAGTTTTGGAATGTTTAACTCACCAGATACATCCCTTAAAGATAGGCCATTTTTAAGATATGGAACAATTCCGCTTTTCTCGAAATTAAACAAATTTGAATTTTGTGACATCTTTCGTGTCACTGATGCCAATGGCGTTTCCTACATGATATTTAAGTACAAAAAAAGAGTAACCTAGATCAGATATCCTCATTTGCATGCAATTCCAAATACTTACTGGTAGATAGTATATCACTAAAAAGCAAGTTGATAAAACAAGGAATATTAATAATAGCGATGAAATCCATTAGCACTCCTCTCAGATGTAAGTTATTGTAATTTTTTTTGTGTTTTATTTACATAGAATTAGAATTCACAAGCAAGCGATAACCATAGTCTTGAAAATTTACAACCCCCCTCATAAGTAAGAGAATAATGTATCCAACTTATAATAAAACTAATTTACCTTTAACTGGGATGAAAATATAATTCTTTATATTCACGAAATAGAAAATTGCTCAAAAAAATTAGGACCATAATATACAAAGAAAAACCTTCTAACACAATATTACATTCATCGAGTTTAATTTCTATTTAATTAATGTGTTGAAAAATATTGAATTTCTCTTAGCGTAAGCACTGCACAGAACATATTAGTAAATATAACACAGGCCTACAAAAAAAAAATTTTTTTTTGGTGCTTAGTATTTTAGAGCAGATTTTAACTATATTTTTATTGCTGAATCTAAATATGAAAGCAGTTTTTCTGTATCAGCTCTAGATTTTTAGATAAATTCACTTATCTATCAATGCTTTTTTCTATTTAGTACTTTCAAGTACAAGTGTTGTAAAATTTATACAGGGAAAGATTCTTGTATATTTGCCCTATTGTCAGTCTTCTTTTGTAACCAATTGAATTTAAAATAATAATATTTAGGAAATAACTAATTATTATTTTTAAAAATTATTATTTTAATTCATTTATTATAAAAAGAAGACAAACAATATGAGATATATAACTGATTAGTTGACAAATTCTTAATAAATGGGATTGAATCCTACTTATTAGTGCTATCCAGTTAGTTCCATAGAAATCCGATCGATGGAGATGTCTGTCCACTATCTGAAGTGACCTTCAAAGCTTCAACCGCAGTTGAGAGTTGAGAATAGTTCGTGAATTCCGGCGGTGCAGATAGATAGAGGTTAGCGTCATATGAAATTTCTCTTTAGTAACGAGTTGTTAAAAAGTAAATCTAAGTATTTGTCTTGTTCAATAGAAATAAAATGAGTTCAAGTAGAAGAAGCTGTGTACATCAGCTTGATATTTTTTGCTACATATGCGAAGAATACACGCTACTGGAAAACAGAAAATCTGTTAGTGACTTTGTAAAGAGGGCTTATCTTGGATATTTTGGTGTTAAACTTGGTGATCAGGATAAAACCTGGGCACCACATATTGTCTATAAAACTTGTACAGAGCATTTACGACAGTGGACTACCGGGAAAAGGAAAAGATTGAAATTCGGTGTACCACTGGTTTGGAGAGAACCAAAAAATCACTTTGATGACTGATATTTCTGCTTAGTAAATATTACTGGAATCAATCGAAAGAACCGTAATAAGTGGACTTATCCAGATTTAGTCTCTGCAAGACGCCCTATCCCTCACTCAGAAGAAGTACCAATTCCAACTTTTCACCAGCTACCAGAACTCTGTGAGGACGCTTATTGTCTTTCTGATCAGAATTCTGATACTACTGAAGGTGACAGCGATTTTGAAACGATATCATCAATTCCTCAATGTTTCAACCAAGATGAGTTAAATGACCTCATTAGAGATCTCAATCTGTCGAAAGAAGCTTCTGAATTACTGGCTTTCAGATTGAAGGAAAAAAATTTACTTGAACCAGGAACGAAAATTACATTCTATCGCACAAGGGAGAAAGATCTGTTACCTTTTTTCTCTGAAGAACAAAATCTTGTATTTTGTCATGCTGTTAGAGAATTCCTGGTAAAAATGTGTCTTCCTGAATATTTTCCAGATGATTGGCGCCTATTTATTGACAGCTCAAAGCGAAGTTTGAAATGTGTTCTTCTACATAATGGGAACAAATATGGCTCAATATCAATTGCTCACTCAACGAAAATGAAAGAGCAATACGACACCATAGCTTTGGTCTTGGAAAAAATAAAGTATCGTGAACATCAATGGGTGATTTGTGTAGACTTAAAAATGGTAAACTTTCTCCTTGGACAGCAAAGTGGCCACACAAAATATCCTTGTTTCTTGTGCCTCTGGGATAGCAGAGACAAAACGCAACACTGGGTTAGAAAAGAGTGGCCTAGGAGAGAAAACATGGATGTTGGGGAAAAGAATATCATCAACGATCCTTTAGTTCCACGAGAGAAAATCATCTTTCCACCACTGCATATCAAGCTGGGTCTAATGAAGCAGTTTGTAAAGGCTCTTGATAAGAATGGATCATGCTTTGCATATATAGGGAAAAAAATGCCTCAGCTGAGTATGGAAAAAATTAAAGCAGGAATATTTGATGACCCACAAATAAGACAGCTGATTAAAGACCCTGACTTCATAAATTCAATGAATGAGATTGAACAAAAAGCCTGGAATTCATTTGTTTCAGTTGTCCAAAATTTTCTAGGTAAACACAAAGCTGAAAATGTTGAATTAGTCAATGAAATGCTGAATAATTTCAGATCCCTTGGGTGTAACATGAGCATTAAGGTGCACTATTTACATAGCCACTTAGACCATTTTCCTGATAATTTAGGAGACATTAGTGAAGAGCAAGGTGAAAGATTTCACCAAGATATAAAATGTATGGAGGATCCCTATCAAGGAAGATGGGATACTCACATGATGGCAGATTACTGCTGGACTTTAAAACGGAATTGTTACAAAATACATTCAAGAATGTCACGCAAAAGAAGTTTCCGAAATGTTCAGTGAGTAATTTGTTTAAATCATGACTTTTTCTGTTTTCTTTTGTATTTAATAAGCAATATCTATGTAATGTAATAAAAATTCCCTGTTTAATTTGTTTGTTTAAACCATGGTTTTTCTTTTAAAATAGTGTAATGCATGATTCATTAAAATGTTGATATCTTAAAAATTCAAGATGATAGGCAAAAATTAATGGCATATTTGGATTCAGCTCATCGAATTCATATAAAATCACCTCCAAAAACTTTAGCACCAAAACCACTGTTGACCAGTGTAATGTTAATCAGTTTAATAATAAATTTCAATGTAAAGATTATCAAAAGTACCTTTTTATTCACAAAAAGACAATCATAAAGATTTTTCCTCTAAAATAATAAAAGTTATAGATTTTAACTGGTCTTTATTCATGTTTTCTAGTATTAAAACGAAAGTCCAATTAATCTACTCTTTAACAATAATAATACATTTTGATATAGTTTGTATAATAATCTTAAAATCCATACAAACATTTAAGTTCCAAAAATTTAATATTTTTTAAACCAAATCTATGCAGTTTTTAATATTTAACATTTTCCAAATTAAATATATGTTTGAGATGATCTATAGATTTAATAATTATAAGTTTAAAAAATATGATATGGATAGAGAAATTCTAAAATAAAAAATCATAAACTAATAATAGAGTTATTTGAAAACATTTATTATTAATTTGATTTAAAATCCAGTTATTTTTTTAACGAATTTGAAAATATTTCTTTAAAAAGTGCATGTAATATTTTAAAATGCATTAACCACATTTTATTAATTTGGTCTTTTTTTTATTAATTCAATTTTTATATTAATTAAATTTTTATATTATATTTTTTATTAATGGTAATTCAGTCATTTTATATACCACAAAAGAAAAATATGTGTGACTATTCTAAAAACACTCTCGCAAAACCCAGAACATTAGATATTTTTACGCATATACGATAATATTATTTATTAAAAGTATTAAGATAACAAGGCATAACTTGACACTTGTAAACATTCATAAGAATAGTATAAGAAAGAAAATTTAAAAAAAATATATTGTGCCTACCCCCAGCTATACAAATTTTTAAAAAGTAAATTTTCTTTATTTATTTAAATTAAATTTATGACATTTCTTCAAGTTTTTGTAATATAAGATGATTAACGCAGTAGAATAATAATATTCAGTGATATCAATATCTCAATAAGAATATATCCCAAAATTTTTGTCATAAATTTGAAAAAAAAAATTTGACTTATTTCCAGATTTTCTGCATTTTTTATAATGTAAAACATACTTCTCTTATTTCGTTAAGTAAATAAATCCCTTTAAGTAAAATTTAGGACATTTAAATTTTATACGTTACTATGATATTAAAATAACTTTAGTACATTACGATATAGAACCAAAGGAACTCCATTACTATGGAATAATAGGTCCATTTATATCATAATTTTTGCTGAAAAATACAAAATATGCTCTAAAAATTAAAAATATAAGCATGAAAATTTAAGTAAAAAATATTCTCATTATTTAATTATTTTTTGCAGCAATACACAATAAAATGAAACTAATTAATCTTTTTCATAATTAAATCATTCGTAACGAATAAAAAAAATTGAGATTACATCTTGTGCGAAATGCATAAATAATAAATTAAAAAATGAAGCAAAACAACCTTTTCCTTCAATTATAATATACATCATATGTGCATAATTCGGTAAAATTATTACCAAAAAACTCAAAGTTCCATGTCTTAAATAAAAATTTGATCCAAAAATAGCGATAGAAATGAGTAGAAATTTTTAAGCGGAAAAACAATAAAGTTTTATTAAATATAATGTATCAGATCAGGGGATGGTATAAATTTTTCATTATTCAATTTTAAACGATATATTTTATTAAATTCATATTTTAATCATATTTAGAATTATAATAATATCCTAATTACCAATGTAACAAGGAATCCAAATTTACGGGTTTTAGAAAATTTATAACAATACTGTAACATACATCAAGTAGAATCATAAAATGTAATGAAAGGACCGTTTATTTCGTTTAAAAAAATTTCAGAATTAATAACAAAATTTAATTGAGTTTAAAAATGCAAATGCTTTATTAATGAGATTCAATCATTAAGAAATAATTTCATGTTACGCGTAAGCAAAGTAAATAAACAGTAAAATGGTAACAATGGTATAGACGAAATAAACAGCATTGATTTCCATGCTTTCATTCAAAAATATATTTAAAGTAAAACTCAAAAAAATAAACTGAGGAATATGAATGATATGATTCTCTAAATTATTGAAACAGAAACAATATCAATTAATTGAAATTAAAAAAGATGAGTAACTTATATACTTGAGTTTAGCAATGTTAAGAAAAGTTAACATACCTTGAACAACAACTGTTGCAACTGTCAAAAAGACGGCTAAGAATCTTGATAAAATATAGCAGTTCATAGTGCGATATCGACCTAAGCTGTTACAGATCTTTTAAAATGTTGCTTTATAAAAGTAATAAATTGAACCATTTGTTTCATTTTTTGAATGACAAAAATATCATCACACTGCCACAAAGTAACTTTTGGAACGTATGAAATAATGTTTTAATCCACGATCAATGCCTTCTTCATATATATTGACAGTAGTTTAAATACAATTTCGTAAATTTTTTATCCAAGTCTTTTTGGTGATGAAAATAACAATGTAAATATCACACATATGCTATATTTAATCTGTTTGTTAGATGACCAGTTAGGAGTAAAGACATTAAAATTTAAAAAATAAATTAGATTTCATTTCTTGTATGATCTATCTTCAAATAATTAATAAATATTACGAAATGAAAACAATAAACTATTTTGTGTGTGAAATCCATTTTTTTTTTCAATATTTTTTAACACAAGTATAAAATCCTTCATTCCACTTCCACTTCTCTTAGGTGATTTGCTAAAGCATTAATCAGACTCTATCTACTAGCATTTAAAAATTACGTTAAAATAGAATTTTCTTAAATTGAATCAAATAGTCATTTTATTATTACTGAAATTTCCAAGTTTTATTTTTTATCTTACGAAAATATGCTTTATAATTTTATTAAACAACGCAAAGGAAAATATAAGTTTAGGGTTATTATTAATATCAATTTTTTTCATATCACACTTCAAGCAATTGTCTTCTTTTTATGAGCGAAAAAAACAATTCAGAGAAATATATTTTCGCACACGTTCAAGCTTTGTAAGCAACGTTTCCAGAAACATATTTATGAGTCTATTTATTGCTACTAAATGTAAGTATTATTTCCCACACACAGTTCTACAAAGCTAGTGAAGAATCAGTTCGCCGGGAATATCAAGTCAAAGATAAAGCACTGTCAAGCACAAAGGACTTAGAGTGGCTCAGAGCCAATTGTTGCCAAACTTATCACCAGACACGTGGAAAATGTGCCACTAACTGCTGGAAACCAGAGACTGGGCATTTGGCTGAGTGTATAAAGCACGCCTCCTTCCCATGACGTGTCAGCTACGTCACGAGTAAAATCGAAGCTCGCTGGAGCTTCATTCTGTGATAGCCATGCAGTATTCTTTCCGCTAGCGGCAAATTATATTGGATATATTGTGAGTTCTGTCTTCAACGGCTTTCAATAAAAATAATAAACTGCGCAGACCTAAACAGAGTGTATGTATTAATAATTTAATAAATTTAAAATAAAAAAATTCCAGACGAAATATTTGTTTAACAATAAATTTGTCATAATATTTTTATAAATTCAAACAAGTGTAAACTTATTTAGGTGTTTTCATAAAACTGAATCATAATGTTAAATTATTAAAAAAAAATTTTTTGCGTGGTTTTGAAAAAATGTAATCAATTTTACTACTTTAATTTTAAAAAAAATGTCGTTCCACAACTTTTATTTTAATTTAAGCCAAATGATGGTTTTAAAATTTCATGATTGAAAGTTTTTGTTCTAAATTGAATTAAATTAAACATTTTTTTTAAATACAATTGCGAAATTTAAATGATTGAAACAGTTTTATATGAGTTTCTTAAAAAGCTTGTTAAGGTAATATAATTAATATATGTATATATTAAACATGACAATAAAAATAAAATGAAGATGAAAATAATTCATATTTAATTTCGAGCTCAATTATTATATTTATAACTACGTTAATGAATTAAAATTTGCTTAGATTTCGTTCAAAATAATTTTGGTTTAAAATAAAGAATTTTGAATAAGGGATGTATGATAATAACCGTTTTAAGTATTTCGTAATATTTATTTTAAGGGATGTTTGTCATAACCGTTTAAGTATTTCGTAAAATTTATTTTAATTTTGCCAAACTAATTTTAATGCATACTTTTATTTATTAATAACATTGCAATTAATACTATTTAGTTATCTTTGTGTTGGACACAGAGTAATAGAATAGGAAATAGAATTTTTGCATTAATCTAGAATAGAAATACACTGATTTTTATTCTTTCGATTATCATTTAGGACACATTTTTATTACCATGCATTTTTTTCTTAAGAATATCATTACATTAATAAATGGAAGTACATGTAAAATATGTGTAAACAACATTTGAGAAAAGATTGATTAGTAATAATTTTTGCATTTAAATATAACGGATAGAAATCTGTATTGAAAGAAAAGTAAAAGAAAAGTACTCTTAAAAAATATGGTAATTACTGAGAGAAAATTTTCAATTCAATTTTTAATAGTTTAAAATTACTAAATTTAATAAATATGAACAATATCCCTCAAACTTTTCTAACACATTCTTTGAATTAAGATAAAACGTAAGCTTTTTATAATTTGTTTTATTTTAGAAAAATTTCTTCACAAGCTAACATGTCAGAAAAAAGGAACTTATCTTGAATATTTTTATCTTGAGTTTTTTTTCTAAGTCAAATTTAAATGACTTATAGCTACTAAATTTTTTTTTTTTTTTTTGCTAAGAAATGGGAAGATTATATGCTAAATAGCTTAATAAACAATTTTCATGAAGCAATTTCATTACTGCATACACTAATGTATATTAAATTTAAAAAAGGTCTCTTTTCGGAAATAAGACTAAACAAAATTGCAATATAAAGAAAACAGAATTTATTTCTTTTTAATTTTATAACAAGCTCTTGGCATTCCTCTCCAAAATGTTTTCATACGGGACAAAGTAAATTCACTCAAAGTATCTTATGTTTAAGGGAAGTAAGACCTGATTAACCTTCAAAAAATCAATTTTTCAATTTTAGTTATTTTAAATAAAGTATACTTTTCTGAATCTAAAAATGTAAAACACTAATTTATTTTTTTTTTTTTAATGGTTTAAATAATCGAAAAAAAAACGTACACAAACAGTGCCACGCCCCCTTGCAGAAAAGTTTCGGTTTCAAATATGACCATTGCAGTACCAATTCAACAGAAAAGTAGTGAATAAATGATCATTTGTATAACCTCCGTTATTTTTTTTTTTCTGAATCTGGCATTAACATTTAAAGATAACAAAAATTCCAAGCTGTGTGAATGATTTGTTCACATTGCTTGCTGCGTTGTTTGTGTTTACTTTATAATTTGCCTTGTGATTATTAGTTCGATTTATGCTGCTTCATTTTTAATCTGCTGATTAATTATTATAATTAATTCTATAACTCTGTTTGAGTTTAAATTCTTATCAATTGTTTGTTTATCATGCCTCGAAGGAGAAGTTTCAACAGTAGGAAGAGACATCAGAATCAACATACTACGAAGTATGATCAAAGCAGTGTACCTGAAGCTGAGAGTGCTTCAAAACAAAAAGCTTGAAAATTCTTTTTGTAATGAATGATGACTTTGAAAATAATTCAACTCAAGATGTAAATATTATTATTAGTGTTAAAGTTCTAAACAGTCTGATTAACGACATGTTCGTGTGTAAACAGTGCAATTCATCAGAGTCTTTCATTGTAAATGAAGAGTTACATAACCGCAGAGGTCTTGCCTCTTTTATAAACATTCACTGCAAAGTCTGTCAAAACTCTTCCACAACATGCACATCCCTCATATCTAGTTTAGGATATGACATAAACATTAGACTGGCATATGCAATGCGTTTGCATAGGGAAGGCAAGAAATGCTGCACAAACAATTTGTGCCATCTTGAACCTACCTCCTCCTCCACGAAAATTTGAGAGAGGCTCAATGACAGCTTAAAAAATGGATTGACAGTTGTCTGTAAAAAGTCTATGGACATTGCTGTAAGTAATGCTGTTGAAGCTAATGATAATGTCAGAGATATTGCTGTATCTGTGGATGGCTCGTGGCAAAAGAGAGGCCACACTTCACTCCAGCAGGGTTGTGACAGCTATTTGTGTGGATACCGGAAAGGTGATAGACTTTGAATGCTTGTCAGTATTGCTTCAAATGCAAGAAAAGTGAAAAGAGCTGCGAAGATTGCCAGAGAAGAACTACGAAGGTCCAAGCGGTGGCATGGAGACAGAGGGTGTCTTTCGCATTTTCAATCGTTCCATATCTTCGAGAAATGTGCGCTATACCAAATATTTAGGAGATGGCGACTCAAAGGGATTCTTGAAAATCAAACAAGCAAAAGTGTATGGTGACACAGATGTTGAAAAAGTTAGAGTGTGTGGGCCATGTCCAGAAGAGAATGGGCTCACGATTGAAAGCCTTGAAGAATGAATTCAAAGGGATGAAACTCTCAGACAGCAAGGCAATTTCTGGGCAGGAGGTCGGCTAACTGATGCTGAGATTTTACTTTTGCAGAAGTACTATGGTCTCGCTATCCGTCGCAATGCTAAAACCTCTGTAGATGAAATGGCAAAAGCTGTTTGGGCTATATATTTTCATAAACTCTCAACAGACAGAAATCCTCAGCACGCTCTATGTCCTACTGGGGAAGAGAGTTGGTGTAAATATAACAAGAGTGTTGCTCAAGGAATAAATTATGTCCATGAGCATTCATTGCCGGAAGCAGTGCTCTTGGCTATCAAAAAAATCTTCCGTGACCTGTCGTCAAAAGAGCTGTTGAAGAAATGCCTCCATGGAGGCACACAAAATTGCAATGAGTCCTTCAACAACTGTGTGTGGGAAAGGATTCCCAAGAACACTTTTGTGGGAAAAGAAACCTTAGAACTCAGGTAATGGATGCAGTCATCTGTTTTAATGAAGGGTTCTCAGCCGAACCTTAGTGCTGAAGGAGCTGGGTATTATTCCCTGGTAAAAATATGTGTGACGCACTGCAAGAAATCGATCGCATACGTGTTCGAAAAGCTGAACATCTCATCAAAAAAATGAATAAAGATGCAAGATCACTGAAAAGGCAAGAAAAAAAAGAGGAGGAGGCATTGGAGGCTAATATGGATTCAGATTATGGTCCCAGGAAGTTTTAATTTTTGTTTAAAAATAAGAATTTAGTACATTTTTTTTGTTTTGAGATTTTCTCAAATTGCATGTTTTTATTACATAGGTACGCTCGTAAAAAAACTAATGCATCAAATCTTCTAAAATTTTTGTGCTTATGTGTGAACTTTATGTGCATGTAGTAAAGTGTTTAAAATTTGCTTTTTGCCAAAAAATAATTTTTATGGAAAAAGTTTTTGTGAAAATTTTTGAATTTTGAAAAATTTTCAGAAACGTTTAACATATTTTGCTCTTGTATAAGTTATTATGCATATATTGCAAAATAAATTACTTTGTTTAATTCTTTAAACATTTTTTAATAAATGTATCCAAATTTTGTGTGAAATTTGCATCAAGAATTTATTTTAAGCGTACCTTAAGGTAACCTACTTTTAAAAAAACTGTAATGAATGCAATATTTTCAAAAAGTCATAAAAATTAAATATATGCATGTTTCTATTTAAATTTGATTTTGCTAGAAAGCTTATAACTAGTACTTTCCATAAATGCTATACTTTAACTCATAAATTATATATACTAGCCTTAATACACACTTCCGTTAGGTACAAAATATCCAAATTTGTCAATGTCGACAACGTCTTACTTCCCTTAAAACTAAACAGATTTTGATCGTACAACAATCGATGACTTATTTATATCAATTTAATAAACGTAAACAAAGTTTCTGAATCTTTTTCTGGGTGTGAATAAATTTATAAGACCAAGGGACTATATACAATTTATTTCTCATAATCTTTACAAAATATGAGTTTACTGTCTCCGATAACTTCTAGGGTAATATTTTATGTTATTGTAAACAGTTTTGCAATTAGTATTATGTATCTATCTGGGAATACAATGTTTGAGAAAATTATCACTGAAAATCATTAAAACTGTATACTATGTATAAGTTTTGTTTTGTTTTTTTTTAAAAAAAATAAAGTTTTAATAGCTAAGGAAGATTATAATATCATATAAAAATATATTAATATGTTTGCCATTAAAAATTAAATTATTATTAATTTGGAGACGATGCACGCTTCTAGGGGAAAAACTGATGCTATGGCAAATATAAATTTTCTAAGTTACTTTTCTATACACTGGACACTTAGTCACATTTTTGTATTTGTGTGTGTTGTGTGTGCTTTTATCGTCATTATCTCAGTTCAAATCAACAATACATTCACTGATTTATGAGCATAATGGTTTGCGACTGAGCATTTAGTTTAGTAGGTCATGTATTCATAACCCTGGATGTTCAAAACAATTTCCAGTCAAATTAGATTTCGTATTTCAAAGAATGTTCATAACAGTGAAAAACTAAGCCAATAACAGTCTTAAAAATTTCTGAAATTGATAACTTTGATAATGATACATTAGTGACAAAGAATTCAATAAATAAAGATTTCTTATGGAAATAACTTGTTTAAATTTGTAAACTTAATAATTTTTGAAAATTCTTTTATGATTTCAGTTAATATATGACATTTGTATTGTTAAACAGGAAATGTTTATATTAATCTACAATTTTCCTTCTAAATGAATGACAGAAGCAAAATTTTTAAAATTCAAAAGTACTAAATAGATAATTCTTGACTCAACAAATTTACAATTCATGTTTTTTCATATATTAGATTAAATGAAACTAACATTTTTATGCAGAAATATTTTTGTAGACTTTTTAACTATCATCATTCATTTTTACCACCTGTAATTGCAAAAAAATGGAAAATAAATTAGTGCCAATTATTCTTTAAGAGAACTTTTTGCGTGAATAAATTTCAGCACGATTCTATAAACAAACTACATTTCTTGGACTATGTCGTCAAACGAAAATCATGTAACTAATTTTTGGGAAAAAATTACTATCTTGAAAACTAATGTTATTTACTACTTATTTAAGGAGATACTGGCTTGCGCCAGCATGCTTCCCTGTACCTAGCCCTGAGTTGGGCTCCTGTTAGATAAAATCAACCGGATGGAATCTTCGTGATTTTGAAGCAGGAACCAAGCAGAAGACCTCCAATACTTGGCCTGCCACCCTTAGAAGTAGGGCATTGGCCTTCTATTCGGAAAGGCTGGATTCGATTCCCACTGGCGGCAAAGACCCACCGAGTACATGCGATCTACGTGCTCGTTAAATCTGTGGAATCTTAAGTTCTGTGGTCAGTCGTTGAGAGTTAACATAGGTGTAATGGTCTGGTGAAAATTTCCTCCCTTTCCAGATCATAATCATAATTGAGCGATTGGATTCTTTAATGCTCCCATCTATTAAAGGAGTCTTAGAGCAAAGACGTACTATCAACTTTGTGATGCTCTGGTTAAGCGAACGACACACTCTTCTGGTTTAATTTCGCTTTGGCTTTTAAAAATGTTCTAAGTAGCAAAAAACAACACTACTTACTTAGAATTTTGCTTAAAGTGATTTTCGCTTTGAAATGAAATCTTGTGTATAGATTAATTGAAAACAAATTCAATGAGATGTTAAGCATTTGAAGTTCCTTTTCATTACGAAGTTATTAGATATTGATATTGGTATTTCTTTCATCCACGTTTCATTGCCTTTCTAATCGGTGGCGTGTTGAGAACACCGAAAAAAAGCTTACAAAAATAATACTTTTCAGAAAACGTGAAAAAGCAGCAAATATTATTTTTATGCAAATGTACACAATGGAAATGTAAAAAGAAAGGGATATCTAGTTTTTCCCTATTCTCAGTAGAGTTGCACCATTTGGAAAATGGAGTTTCAAAAACGGAAGGAGAAAAGCATTTTTGTTTCTGTACCAAGCAGTATTCTGGAACATATATAAATAACGCCATAAGGAATTTTGCAGTGAATTCAAATCAGCATTAATTACGGTTTAAATTAATAACATTAATAACAAACACTAAACAAAATTTCCAAATGAAACAGGTTGTTTTTAAAATTAGCAAGGAAAGAATATCCTGTTACGAGTTCTATTCCATTTTGTGCATTCCTTCTTAATTCAATGCAAATAAAAATTAACTAAACAAAGATTTTATTTTGCTTGATATTGGTGCAATTTGAAACTTAAACATAATTTTATTTCTTATCTTAGGGATTTTAAAACAACAATTTCATTTAATCAATATTTTAAAGAAAATATTGTAATGAATCCCCTATTATATTCTATGATTCGAATATAATTCGCGATGCGAGTCAAGTTGGCAACCCGTGAGTTCAAAATCAATTTTTAATATTTTTAGCTCACTCATAAATCACGTTATCTAGACGAATTTTTTTTTTGTATCGCTTTAGTTTATATTTAAAGCAAATATGTGAGCTACATTCTAATAAATATGATAGGTATTGGAAAAACAATTATTAATTTTTTTTGTTTGGTACCATAAGGAAGGATGCCTGCCAGCTATTTCGCTCTCTAATGGGGAAATTTTTAAACAAAACTTCTTCAATTTATATTTTAATTTGAGATCACACACACACACATTATTTTAATTTAGTTTCTTCCATTTCTGTAAAATATTCACGTTTCAGGCAGATAATGATGATTTCTAAAATGAATTTATAATCCAAGTATTCCAATTACTGGCTAAGTATATTTCGAATTTAAATAAATTAATTCCTTTCTTGAATTATCATAAAAAAACTGGAAAGAGATTTGAAAATGTAAATGTTTTCTCATCGATCGGATATATTTATATTAAATTTATTTTAGAAATTCTGCTTGGGAACTCATAAAAAATATTTTTCTCATAAATAGAATTTAGATTTTGATTGCATGAAATCAAAATTTCTAAACCTAGATTTATGTCTATCAATCTATCAATTAAATATAAAAACAAAAAACACACTTTATTTGTTTGAATCGTTGATAAGATTAAGTGTCATTAACTGTGGGGTAACGTAAATAAAAATTTGTTTTGTTCCACAAAATTTGGTATACAGATCTATCACAAAATTTGTTTCATGTGTTATTCTTTGGTACGGTCATGAAATTTCAACGCAAAGTAATCAACCCCTAAATTAATCCCGTTATTTTCATGCATATATACATATGGGGACTAATTTTCCTTTTGTAGATGAATTTGATTCGTGATTGATGATAGTTAAATCATTCGTGTTTAATTGTTATATGATTCGTGGTTGATGATTTAACAATCAACAACCACGAATCAAATTTATCTATAAAATTAAAATAAACTAAAATGTCTTTCGCAAAACTGTTATAAATAGCTTAAAAGTGAAGCAATTTGTAATTAAATAAATGAAATTTTTTTCATCAAACATTTTCCTGAACTCTGGGTGCTATGTATATGCTTTATTTCTGCTTATGAAAAGAAATTTAATAAATAAATTAAATGCTTTAAAACTGAAATTAAAAATTACAATGAGCAAAAGAGTTTTCCACAAAACTATTGTATATTATAAATTAGGGCCCCAACAGTTCAGTAGATACAAGCATCTTTCCAAAAAATCAGAAAAATGAATCATCATTTGCCAAGGGAAGTGATTGGAAAAATGACCATAGTCTCCCCCGCTGGGCTGTTTCAGCTCTATTGGTTGGTGACGCTTCAGGTCTACATTGATCTGTGATAAACAAAGTTCTTCCGCTGGTAAAACCCGGATGAGGAGAAGAGGATGCCAGCTCAGGTGTTACCTCATCATCGGATCGTGATTCAAAGTTTTGATGCATTTGTTAACAGACGAGTATTCCAAACCATTAGCCTTAAGGTACAGTTCGGAATCATCAGCACCATTATGACTGTGCCTGGCAATTACTATTTTTTCGACATATTTTACTGATAATATCTTTAATTTTACCTATAATTATATATATATATATATATATATATGCACCAGACCTACAGTGATTAACACTGTTATCCTAACTAAAAGACCCTATGGTACATAGCATAAAACCCGATTAGATGGTCAGCCTAAGGTGAAACCTCCAGTGTTTAGTTCCCAAGCATGCATGATACTCAATTTATCGACCCACTGAAGGGACGAAAGGCTGAGTTAACCTTGCCCAGCCAGAGGATAATTTTATATAAAGCACTGATTATAACTGAATGCGCTGGACTCTCCTTTCAATTTTTAAAGAAGTTTATGCTTTATCATATAACAATTTGATGGGACTAATTTTTTTGCATAAATATGTTCCAAAGAATGGAACCTCGTTATTGAATTTTTAAAGCATCTCGAGAGTTCCTTAAGCCTATTGTAACTCTCAGCCATATGTGATACTTCATTACCAAACGTTGAATTTATTTTATAGCTACACTGTTTCTTTATCGAATTCGTAAAATCATAAAATCATAATTTATTTTCACAGTGTTTTGATACACAGTCATTGTTATTTGTATCAGTTTTGCTGCCAGGATATCTCCGACTAGATTATAAATTTTGGACTTGGTTTTCTAATCCGTGAACATTTCTTTAACTCAACAAATACCCTATAGGACTTAAGTTGTGATTCTGAGTTTATAAAAATGCTATATTTCCATA
The DNA here is from genome assembly GCA_030067965.1 of Latrodectus elegans. Taxonomy (NCBI): domain Eukaryota; kingdom Metazoa; phylum Arthropoda; class Arachnida; order Araneae; family Theridiidae; genus Latrodectus; species Latrodectus elegans. The sequence goes on along the minus strand of CM057816.1, from coordinate 43,823,677 downwards.
TGGAAATATTACTGCTTAATAAATATTACTACACGATGTGCATGTTGTCGCCCTGGTTACAAAATTCCTTTGCTTATACAATTCTTAGAAGTTCTTTAGCTTATAAGGACTCTGCACAGGACTGATTAGGCTACTTACCTGGGTATCAACTTTGACACTAAAATAATCTGGATAAAACATATAATTAAAGTGGTCGATAAAGTGACAAGTCTTTTTAGTCTGTTAAAAAGATTATCAAGGGTATAATGGGGAGCTTTACAAAGTGTTCTTGTCTCAACCATTTATTCATATATTAGATCAATTTTTGATTATGGTGTTGAACTTTTTATTACAGAGTCTGACAGTGCCCTATTAAAGCTTGACAATGCATAAAGCAAGGCATTGAGTATCATTACTGAAGCTGCTAACTCAACTTCTATTGCTGCCATGCAATTACATATTGAGATTTATATTTTATCTAATAGACGTATTCATAGTACCATAATCACTTGGTGAGAGACTGCTTAGGAAAGAGATTTTTTTAGCACAACTATGTCCTATCAAAGAATTGATTGAAAACACAGTATCCTTTCTTGTTTGAGTTCTTTCAACTTGCTAGAGAGTTTGTTTTTTTGGATATGAGACAGCCCATCTTTAAAATATCTCTTTTCTTAAGTACTTTAAAATTTGCTTCTTCAAATTTTAACGTCCTTCCGCCTGTCCTTAAGCGTATTTCTATACAAGCTGAGCTGAGGGCTTCTGCTCAGGCAACCATTCATGAGTGGTATATTCTCAGAGCATGCTTCATGTTTGTACTGATGGATCTGTCCTGGCTTCCTCTGGCAAGGCTGAGGCTGATGCTTATTCAAAGTTTTTCAGTATTAAAGACTCTCTTTAATACTGAAATTCTGGGTAGATAATTTTTAAAAATTTATGTCTCGTAAAGCTAACACTGAAATGCCTCACCAAAAAATTGTTCTTTCTGAGGCAATTAATTACTGCCTACATTCCCTTTCCATCTGAGATTGAGTTTGAGTGTAATTTACTCATTTATAAGTGCTGGAAGATATGTTGTTCTCCAATGGATTCCTAGCTATTACGGAATTTCTGGTAACAAGCAGGCAGATTTGTGGCCAAGGAAACTTTGATATTACATCCTCTGCCGATACCCCTGCAATATGCCAAACGACTTCTTAAGAAACAATATCCGACAAATAAGAGTGTCCTCTCCTCAAGACATGGCAAATGGAAAGACTTGGGTTTGTCTTATTGATAATCAGGTTTGAATGCAGCTTTCCCTTCTTCCTAGAGTTAAAGGAGTGACGTTTAACAGAATCATTACTGGTCGGGATTATCTTCAGGCCCATCTGTTCAGAATTGGAGTTGTCAAATCTCCACTTCCTACTCTCAGCAATACTATGCAAATGATTAGGAAACACTTTTTAGTTACCTCTCTCTTCTTGATATTCATGGTTCTGAAGATTTTGGAAAATTTTCTCGTTCTAGAGCTGTCTCCGTAATTATTGGATTAGAAGATATTTTACTAGAAGAAGTTGGACGACTTAATTTATAAAAAAAAAAAGTTCTCAGAACACAGGAAGAACTAGAGTCCAAAACATTCTTGCAAGTATTGGCGTGCATTGTACCAAAAACTATATGTATTTCCAAAACTTGTAATTTGAAACAGCCTGCAAGTAATATTTTTTCTCGATAATTTTCTCGAACAAATACATCACCGAATTTGATAAATGAAACTATATATACTCAGATAAAAGATATTTGTCTAGCACTTGATGTATCCAAGCTCGCTCATTCAAGTGGAATATCATGTCGTGTAATTTTTCGAACATTAAAAGCCTATATTCGATTTTTTTAACCTATACTATAACTTTCTAATGGTCCGCAATCTAATTGCGATGTCTCAAATACCAAGTAAGTCTACTAGTTTTGTTGCTTAAGTTGATGTTTTGTTTATGTGCATTATTGTACACATTTACAATTCTTTCTCAAAGTATTAAAGTGCACTGTAAACGCTGTTGTCTATATGTATGCTGGATAATTTCAAATATATTTTGGCTTTTACGAGAGAGTTTTATTCTTTGGATTACCTGGTTTGTTTAGTTTACGGCTGTTAGCCAATGTGTGCAGTCATATCTCAAATTTCGTAATTTTTTTCCTGACATTGCCACAAGATAAGAGAGGTGGTGATAATTTTACTTTAATTACAGAATATACTTTCCACTTATGTGACAACTAACTTATAATGGTTCTATTTATATATGTATGTATGTATGTACATAAATCTATGTGTGTATGAATAAATTTATACTAATATGTAGATACATAGATATTAATGCATAATTGGATAATCAGATTTAAATATCAGCTTATATAAATTTGCGATGCTAATGACAATAAGTTACTAACTAAATAGTATCAAAGTTGGTCGTGATATAATTTCTAACTTTAAATTTTTTCTTATCATTACTTCAAAAATTAGAATTTATGAGGAATTGCATATGGTGAGCAAATATCAAGTACTTAGATCATTATTACTCTGTATCCAACCCTTGATCTTTCGATTAAACTATAAAATATTCATTAACGCATGAATATACTGATTGAGTAATTAATTGAAGTTCTCGAATATAGTTAAGAGGAAAAGCATTCGTTGAACCACTAAATTGGTATATTAACTATAATAAACGTATTACGAAGATTCTCTTTTTAAAAAAATTAAGGTATTTTAAGATAAATATAGCTTATTATTGCTATACGTGATTATTTTTTATAAATACAAAATTGCTTAAAAGGAAATTTGCATGATTGGTTTTCATATTTTTTCTCAATCATTCAAGCTCTTTTATCAAACGCCCCCAAATGAATCTAAACTTTCTTCTTCAATTATGTCCTTTATGGTGAAAAGATATTGATGCCTATTTTCATAGGCACTTGTATTATATTATTATAGGAACGAAAATGCGAGGGTAGTCATTAAAAATACCTTACATCTTTAGTTATGGAAGGAATTCTTTTTTTTTTTTTTTAATGAATAAAAATTCTTGAGTTTCTCACTATAATTATTGAGAACAAATTTTGTTTAAAACCCAAATATGAAATAGTATTTTTTTTCTGAAATTCATTAATCATATATCTTTTGCTGTCTTCTAATTAAATAATTAACTGAAAACATATATTATTGCAATGTAAACGTTTATTATTGCAATGTAAACATATATTATTACGATATAGCTATTGTATAATCTTTATTATTATGTCTATAATTAAAATCCAGCTCTATTGAAAGTTAAAAATTGTAAAACAACCTTACTAATTCAACGATGGTTTAAACCTTGCTTTCACTACATTTTGTCAAGCAGAGTTTTTTTCTAAAAGTTTCAGAGTTAGATATAATCATTGTGGAACTATTATAATTTCTTCCTTTCTTTCTGTTTTTACATAGTTATCGAAGACTGAATAAACTGAGAGAATAAGTTATTTGTGACCAGCTAAAATATCCTTTAAAATATATTCCTTGTAATTGCAAAAATGCAGAGTCTTATGTTCAATTTTTACATTGGCATTTTCTCAAAAAGTAATTGGCTTCTGTAATTTTAAAAACAGTTGTAAGAAAAGAGATTTCTAGGAAAGTATCTGAATGAAAGAGTAAAGACAAAAAAAGCTGTAATGTAAAAAATGTATTGAATTACATTTTTAAATGTTATTGCATTTTATTCGCTCTGGTTAGTTATTGTATTACAGGAATTTCGAGCAACAACTAATCAGTGAAAGAATCCTGTACCATTTGGTAAACAGATATATTATTTTCTCACCACCAACATGAGCCCCAACTCGTAAGGGACTTCTAATCTGCGCTATCGAAGAAAAGTAATTTTACAGCTTCTGTTTGTCAAGGCAAGACAGAAAACTGATATCTGTCAAGGAAGTTGGTCTTCATAATTTGGAAACAAGGAGCACGCAAGACAATGCCAGAATTGGCTGCTGCCACCAAAGATAATATTTCACTACTAACGCCTTTGGACTAATGACCTATTTTATGTGCGTTATCTATTACTAATGAACATAACAAATCTTTGTTTTGAATTGGGTATATAAACGGTTATCTTCCGATAAAGAAAATGAAACTATTTTCTTACTTAGCCAACACGACCGCTTTAAAATTTAAAATTATAAATGTAGATACAAAGCAGGTATAATTAAGCCCAAAAATAATCTGCACAGAACACATCGGAAAATGATAAAACACCTGAGCAATATATGATGAACATTTAATGAAAAGACATTCTACGCACGGAATGACTTCAGTATATTTCCAATTATTTTATATAGCTAACATGCAATTTACAGGATGCTACCTAAGTTGCTTTACTTGATATTGTGAATAGTTGCAAAGATAATATTTACACATTCCAGTCATATTAATGTAGCCACAACATGTTTTTAGTCTGCAGATTGGACTGCTTCGAGAGTACAGGGAAAGAATCAATTAGGTTCCTGAAGGTATTCACTGGAATGTTGAGCTATGCTGAATCCATTGCCGAACATAACAAATCATCAGTGCACTGTTATATTGTTGATAATTAAACATGTTGTATAGTAATGAATCAACTCACACTTTTATATTACAAAAAAAGAATCATGGGGCGAGGTAATTTATTCATAAAAATGCCATATGTTGATTCTTCCAAGCTCTGTATGCATCTGATTCTTATTAGAATGCCACCATGTAATACTATGTGGCGTAAAAGTTTCGTATATGATTACAGATTAGTTGATGTTTCTAAACTAATTGTCTAACTTATTAATTGTGTTTATCAAGTCTTCTTGAAAAAATGTGTATACTGATATCAAGATAGTATATTTCTATTTAAATGCTATGAAAATTGTAGTTATCTCTCGAGCCATATAAATATAATTGCAGTAGAACATTTAGAAGTGTGAATATTATTTTATTTCTAAGGTATTAACTTCTTGCTAGTTTAAAAAATATGGTTAGAGAGAAATTCAGTAATATTAACTTAGAAAGAGTGCAGCTTCTAAATTAATTCAATATTTATGTTATGTTTATACAATATTACACTTATCGTGAGTAGCAACAGATTAATATCCTTAAAGATTAATTCTCACTGCTTTAGTATCTTTAAAAGTAAACATTTCTGTCGATAAACTCCAAGATTTTTATTTGAGAATGCTTTTGGTGAAGTATTTGTTCCATTTTTCATTATGTGTTTTTCGTTTATATTTCTAGTAAAAAAAGAGATTTCAATAAGCAAAACCCAATAGAATAAGCAGGTTGGCTTATTATTTCTCAATACCCAATACACTTAATGCAAAATAATAAGTTCTCTGAATGTGTGCTTAATTTCTGAAATAAATTTTATTTGGATTGTTAAAAAAGATACCATTCAATTTTTGAAACTTTAAATTTCTTTATTTGATATGATTTAAATGTTTATTTTTCGAAAGATAAACAGATTCATATTTCCCTTGTAAAATGATTAGAATTGATCTATTCAAAGTTGACGTTATATTACCAGACGATGAATAATTTTATGTGTTTTTAATTCTGGGAAAGAAATTAAAATCTAAAAAAGGAAAAATCCTTATAAATGTTTTAGATAGTGTAAATTGTCAAATACTTGTTTGTAAAATATTAAATCTGTATCAATCAGGGAAGTTTATAAATTTAGCAATATCGTTTATCTTTTGGGCAAGATAGGTTCTGATATATTTTGTTTGGTTTACTCTTTTATTAATTTTTAGTTCTCATCTTTATTTTTAGTTTTAGGAGTTACTTTGGCAATATGTTTACTTCTGTGATCTAATGAGATCAGGCAGAATACTCAGTTTATCTGAGATAACGTTTAAAGTGTTTGTTTATTCGTTAGTTGGTTATAATTAGTAGAACTAATTCAAGAGCATATTAATCACAGCGAGTTTAACTTAATAAGGAAAATGCATCTTAAAGTTAAATATAATTATTAAACAGACTAGAACTGAACCGTTATTTGACCTGAATTCCAATGCCCGAAGCTTTTTTTCTACTCCTTCACTAACATAGGTTTCCATAAAGAGTAATTAAATCTATTTAGTTAAAAAAAAAAGGAAACAAGACGTAAATTTGTAGAAAAAATAAAATAACTCTCAATTTAAATATATCATAAAAAAGTGTATGGTTTTTATAGTATTTAAAATGCAAACAGAAAAATTTGATAATCAAATGAGATTAAAAGAAAATTATTTTTACTGAATGATTTGTATGCTGTGTTGTGCGTTTCAATCATATCCGCATCTGGTAATTCTTGGGTCAGTTTACTTGCTTATCTTAATGATCTTTTTTTGAACATAAAACCTAGTTAGACAAGGGCATGTAGTTTAAAGTAGATTCCAAACCACTACATATATATCCAGTTTCAATGTGGGATTTGAACCCACGAGCGCTGAATTAAAAGCAAGAGTGCTAATCACTCATCCATCATCTGAAGTGGTCATTCTTGAATCATTTGCTTTTAAATCATGTTCATTGTTTGAAAATAAATTCATACTTTATGAACCTGTTAGATGATACAATATGACGTGTGACTAAATGTTCATATAGTTAACTTAGAGTGCTTTTAAATGTTAATACTTACCAATTGCTAATTCGATTATACTTTTAATTTTTCTCGTAAAGAACAAAATTCAGTTTTTATTAGGTATGAAAATTTTAAAGGTAGAATATTAACTATAAATCGCTCTTATAAGATTTATTAAAGTAACATATGTTTCTGGTGAAGATTTGTAAAATGATTAAATAAAAATGATTTAGATGTTATGAGTTGTAAAAAACAGGTATAAGTACCATAAATGAAGGTCATTGATTGCTAAACATCTCTGTCAGATGTTTCACTGTCATCTCGGTCTGTATTGGTCATACTCGGGCTGATGCTCTGTCCACTTCAAGTCCAGCAAATGTTTCACTTGTTGATTGTCTCTTGTTGCCTTAACACGGACATTAAGGTCATTTTTTTAATCAACACTTTAAATAAGTTTAACATCATTTGCAATTAGAATTCGAGGGTTTCACTCCTTACAATCCGTTCTCCTATATTTTCAGTACTAACTTCTGAACATTGATAATAACATGCGTTCGATTAGGTCTTTAACGTACCGTAACGAAACAAGAATTTTCAAAAGAATGCTTTTGAATTCATCAAGTGACTGGTCTCTTTCTCTCTCCATTTTTCTTTCTCTCTCATTCTTATCTTCTCCTTTCTCTTATCTTTCCTTTTCTTGAACATTTTCCTTCACTTCTTCAGCTTAATTTATTTTTCTGAAATTCTGAAAGCGATTTTGATAGTTTGAATCTTATTAGTTATGTACGTACAATTTCATGTTAAGCAAGTATGATAAGCACAAAAACTCAAAGTAAATATTCATTGCAGGTGACATTCTAAAAATATTTTCAATAAAATCAGTATTATTGAATTTAGATGTTAATGTGTGTTTTAATTATCTCTAATAATTTAGATGTGTTTTTTTTTATTTAAACAATTTAATACAACATTTGCTTAAAAACTATATATTTAAATAAGATTAGAATTAGAAATTCAATTAAAAATTTTAGCTTTCAGTGATTTAGTTTTATAAGGTAAGATGTGATTACTTATCACAATATCTTTTATTTAAATGATATTTTTTTCTACCTATTTCTAACAAAACAACATATATTACTTCCAAATAGCTAATCTCATTAGATTTTATTCCTTTTTGATCAATTCGTATTCGGCTTAGATTGAAAACAGTTTCTTTTCTTACTTTATTTGTAAAGATAAGTAAGAATGTAAGAAAATTTCAATCTTCTTTCTTCATTTTATACATCATCGAAATTTTGGCTTTTCTATAGAAAAATATTTTTTCAAAATATTGCGTAATACAAACTTTTTGTGAACCATAATTTCAGGATTTATAACAAATAAATGGCCGACAGAAAAAACATATTTTATGAAAAAGATAAAAAATATTTCTAAAAATAAAAAAAAATTTTAAAATATTTACTTAGCAAAAAATTGGATTTAACATACCATAACAAAATTTGCATGGAGAAAAAAATAATTATATACATTAAAAATTAAAAAGTATATTTTTTATAGGAGGAAATAAACAACAAAAGCGTACTCTTTAAAATCTAATCATTAAAACACTTCACCAAATTAATTATCATTTAAGTTTTAATCCAAAACTCCATAATAATTTGAAATTAAAGGGAATTCAATAAAAGGGAATTAAGAAGTTTAAAAAGAAAAAGAAAGTTTTTAATTTGAAATTAAAGACAAATTACCTTTTGTTGAAGCTATGCTACTAGAAGAATGGTTTCCGTTCTTGCATTCGGCTTAATGTTTCGTGTGTTCGAATCCTACTTTGGGTTTGAGTGTTTTTAATAGTTTGGAATTCACTTTAGGCCGTAGGTCCCGGTCTAAATTAGTCTTTTTGTGCATAAAATTACCGTTGAGGGATTGGAAAGATCAAAATATTGCTAGTGCTCTACAGATGGGGCAAGCATCTAAAGTATATATATATATATATATATATATATATATATATATATATATATATATATATATATATATATATATATATATCAGTACAGATTTTTAAAAAAGTAACCGTGAAGGAGAATGGCCGAGTCGCTCTGGGAGTACTGTAAAGGTCATCAAAAATGATATAAAAAAACTTTTAGGTCTTTACTTGAAAGACAGAATTATGTTATTGAAGAAGAGAGCTATGTTATTGAAAGAAGGACTTGTGTTTATATATTGATAGAAGGTTATGTTTAGTGACGTAATAATACATTTTTCCTATATGTCATTTGTTGTGCTACAAAAACGAATTTAAAAAAATTATGACGCTAAGTAAATCCTCATTATTGAGTAATAAGAACATTACATTACTTTAAATTCCAATATCAAAATGAAAAATTCTGACGAATCTTTATATATAGTGGAACACAAACAAACAAACCCTTTTATTAACCCAAGTGAATATTTATATATATATATATATATATATATATATATATATATATATATATATATATATATATATATATATATATATATATATATATATATATATATATATATATATATATATATATATATATATATATATATATAATATATATATATATATATATATATATATATATATATATATATATATATATATATATATATATATATATATATATATATATATATATATATATATATATATATATATATATATATATATATAAATTAAATTATTTAAATTATTCATACAAAAAATTTTGTACTATGTTTTGGGTAGCCACTGGCAAACTTTTGTGAAAAAAATATAAACTCTGAATTTGATTGTTTATTTTTGTTAATCTTTATTTAGCTTTGTAAAGTTTAGATTTGAAAAAAATAAATTAAAAATCATCACATCACCACTTTTTGTTTTCTCACACAGATTAAAGTCCTTTTCATTGATTGCAATGAGAGAGAAAAGTTTATATAAAAATTCAAATGAAAGAGTTAAATTTTGTCACAGTTATACATTAATAAATTAGTTTACTGAAATATGTTTTTATTTACCCGTTTCGCCAACTGAAGTCAATAAACACAATCAAATGTCTCGTACTTTCATTCATTGTTATAAATGGTGAAATCAACATTAAAACTAGCACCCTTTTCTTTATGGAACATAAACAAAGAAACAATGACTCTAGCAAATTTCTTAAAGAATATAACTCTCTTAGCAAAAAAAATCTTCAACTGAGTCACATATTAACTCTACTATCCAAAGACAACATGACCTTAATAAAAACCTTAACAAGCAACATTTCCAAAGACCTTAACAAGCAATCTTTCCAAAGACCTTAACAAGCAACCTTTCCAAAGACCTTAACAAGCAACCTTTCCAAAGACCTTAACAAGCAACTTTTCCAAAGACTCTAACAAGGAACCTTTCCAAAGACCCTAACAAGCAATCTCAGCTTCAACATTAATTGAAAAAATATCAAGTAATATATAAAATCCTTCAACAGTTGTTTTACAAGTTCTGGCATTTTGATAGTAAACATGTAGAGACAAATGTGAAGTGAATTTAGTCAACCTGGTTAATGAATCATGAGGAATGTTAGCCAAATTACATTTAAAAATTTGCATTTAAAGGAAATTATAAAAAATTTATCAGTTGACAAAGATCTGACAAAAGCACTCTCAATTTTTTATCTTATATGGAATCTTATCTTATTTGATCTATATGGAATATATGGCATTACTCAACTGGGATTCAAAATTGCTAGATTTAAATGATTTCATAACAAGCCAAGATTTCTATCGAACGTATTCTTTAGATGTGTATTGGATGATTCTTTGGGTGTTCCATTTACCACAAATGTGCATACAGAAAGAACAAGCGTACCATCTTTATTCCCTTGAACTCTAAAATATATGATATAAATTATACCCTTTTATCTGCCTATTTTCTTGTCAAACCACTATATGAAGCTTCTCTTCGACGTTCATGACATTTGAAGAAGTATATTGCATAGATCATTCAATCCAAGATTGCTTCAGAAACTTACTTTTGCTAATTCTTTCTATTCTAAATTAATCTTTTTTCTGGAATGTCTTGAATTAATCTTTCACTTAATTAGTAGAAACATAAAAGGATGGATGCTTATTTTTAAATTCATTCATTCAAGAATAAAAAAGCAGAAAAATTAATTTTCATAAAACTGATATCTGCTTTCTGAAAACTTAAATCATCATAGTAATTTTAAATTTTTATGTCTTTAATTTTTCATCATACTTTGTATATATTAATATTATTTTTACCTTTACATATAATCTTTAAATATTGCTACTCATATAATAATAATGTTTTTGTATAATTTGATATAATTTTATAAAAAATGAATAAAAAAATTAAAAATGAAGTTAAATTTGATTGAAATAGAGACATAAACCCGTAATTCCGGCATTTATTATGAGAGTAACTCTTGATTTACACTTTCGATTAGAGCTTGTAGAATTCCCCCCCCTTACACACACACAGAGTACGAGCTTAAAATATGTTAACCTGCCACCTAAAAGTCAAATTTAATGAGCTTAAATTGTTTAACTCATTATGAGAAGAAATATCATGCCCTCTGCCTTCGATAAACAAGTGTAATTAGAGGAAAAAGCTTTCACCTCAAAACAAACAAAGTTAATGGTTCAGCGGAAATTAGAAAAAAGAAGAAAGTTTAACATTACCTTAACTAATCAAGTTAACGGTATGCTTAATATTTAAAAAATAATTCAAGTTGAGTATTTTGTTTTTATTTCACTTTTATTCAGAGAATTAGAAGTGTTATAAGAATTCTATTCCCTGAAAAGAATTTAACTCCTCTTTGGTAAAACAGATATGTTAATTTTTAGTCACTATTAATTATATTGTAACTGAAACTTTTAACTTTGAAATGAAATTTTTAGAAAAAATTTTTTATTTATTAGTTATGTTTATATTATGTCATGAATAATTAATAAGTTATACATATATATATTGTAAATAATTATTTTTCCACTAATTATAATTTTTAACTTTGATTCAAAAAGAGAAGCTCTTTACTATTATATCAGAAAATTAAAAGTTGAATAAGTTTCATATTTTAAAAAATATATCATAAACTAACGCGCTGTTGAAAAAATGTAAATCAGATATTTCAAGAAGAGCCCACTGAAGGATAATAATGAAGAAAAAATATTTTAATACAAATTCTTATAAATTTAAGGCTATTTGAACTGATGAATGATAATGAATGTGTGTGTGTAGGGTAAAATTAAAAGCTAATGTGTCTCCCAAACACTATTGAAAGAATAAAGATAAAAATATTTAAAGGATTAAATTACATTTCAATTCTTATATGAGAGGAATTTTTTGGAATGTACACTTTCATTTTGATATATTACTTTCATTCCTGAGACATATATAAAGAGTTTCGTAATTTTTAGCCTTTAAATAAAATTTGTACAATATAAAAAATGTCTTCATTATACACAGTCCCATCACATTAATGTGACTACAACATACTTTCGACATAGACGTTATATAGCCAATCACAGAAGGCAGGTGGCGTCACAATGCTGTTGAGTGTATATAAAGAGTGTGTGAAGACTTCAAGAAGAACTGCAGTCGTTGACGTAATATAAAGACGCCAACAATTTATCCAACATCCAAAAGGGTTACCAACAGTGTCTCCCAAACTACTGTTCAGCGAATGCTGCTGCGTCTGACCTCAGAACCGCTGTTCAATGACAAGGTCGACATCGAAGCCAAAATCACTTCCTCTCCATAGTATCACATTTATTGAATGATATTAAAATCTTATGTTTAACAAGCAATAGATTTCTTAAGCACAATCGTCTCTGACCAAGTTTATAAAAATCAAACAGAATTAATTCTTCTGGAATCTCCTTAATTTGGTGGTTGGCGCAGCATGTCCATCTTTGGACTTTGCGCCATAAAACTCAACCAATCAACCTTAACCTAGTGGTAAGACGTGAATTCGAGACCTCCAGAAATAAAGGTTCTAGTTTCAATGCAAACAACTGCTTAATAACGGGAGATGAATAATGTGTTTTTGCTCCCTGAATGCACATTAATCAAAATGGGTGCTTGGTTTAAAATCTCCTTTAAATTTTTTTTAATAAAGACATTTTTTTTTAATTTCTGAACTGAACTTATATGGATGTTCTCCTAATGTATCATTCAGTATTTTGGCTTTAATATTTGATCATATACATCCCCAGATAGCAAACTGTGGTCCTCTGGATGTTTAAAGGATCTACTCTCAGGGCCAAGTAGATTTAATTTAGACGTGAGGCAAACGTCCAATAGACGTCCATTGACGTGTTACGGACATTCTCAGGAATTCCTAATACTGGAAGTAGCACTTATATAGGACATCTCAATAGCCGAAAGTAGCACGTACATAGGACATTCCAAGAACTTCCGAGACAGGCGATATTTGGACGTGATTTGGCACACATTTGGACATTCATATAACAGGCATTACTACATTTTTCCTAATATTGAATTGCAAGAGTTATTATTTTAATAGCATGAAAATTATATTTTATATAATGTTCATAAAATTTCTGAATTAATTTAGGTTATTGTTATATAATGCCCTATTACACACACACTTGTATTTCCACCTTTCACCAGTACAAAGAGTGGAAGTGATAGCACTTGATATACTGCGGCAGCCAGAGACTGTCATCGTAGCTGAATTTTCGTAATTTAGAAGCAGGGACCAAACAGACAACCCTCAGGCATCACTTGCCACCCTAGAAGCTTCATTTCATTTGGAGGACATCGCGACCACGACATAATTGACGTGCCACAGCCACTATTAGCGAACACGACATATTAATTTATGTTTATAATATTATGTAGTAAACTTTTATCATTATTTTAAAAAGTATGTTAGCTACATTTGTTTGTAACGATGTTGTTTACACATTAGTGTAATTAGCTGTATTTTACGAGAATGAGCTTTTATTTTTTTTTTCCTACGTGTAAATAATTGTTTTATTTATTTTAAATTTTTTTTGGTCTAAGAGTTTACATAGTATTCTAAAAATTAAGCTAATGTAACACATCCTTAAAATACTAATTAAAAATTTATTCAAAAGAAATAATTAATAATGTTTTCGAACATTTAAACTATTTTGAGACGTGTTACTTTTAACTAATCATTATTAAATGAAAATATTAGAAAAGTAGCTTTGTTTTATCAAACTTTTACATTTCTAGAATAACCTAGCTGAATACTTTCTATCCAACAACATTTGAACTTTATATAAACTTTTCTCTTCTTGGTATAACTTTTTGCAATCGTCTTCATATAATCATTTTCAGCCCAAATAGCTCAGTAGTTCCATTTTCTTACTAATAAGTACTTTAGACTTTTGAATAAAGGTTAAGAATTTTATGATTCTCAATCTCTGTTATTTTATATTTATAAGTGTTCAATTGAATATACACTCTTTTGCAAAAACTCGAAGTACCAAGAAGGATTTATACAACTGTGTTGAAATTTCGTTGGCAAAGACTAAAAAATGATAAGATTTTCAAGGCCATTGAACATGAACTCTTGCTGGCATCAGACTTTTCCTTCGAGTGTGATAATCTAAAGAATTTAAAGAGAGGTGTAATATTCATTGCAAAACACAATTCCCTATTATCTAATGAAAACTACAATAGTCGATTACGGCGCAAATAATGTGGTATGGATAAAAACAAATCTCTTAAAATCCACTGTTACCATAACTATACCTCAGCTAAGCACTTTAAAGTGGTAGAAGGACCCAGGAATGATCTGAAAGAATCTGTAGTAGGTCGGATTCCCAACGATAATGTCCTTGAGTTCAATCATTGATTCTTTGTCACTTTGACCTTCCAGAGTTTTCATTTCGCTGTTCTTTGCAGCAACCATAACTGCCAGAGCCATATCCGTATGATCAAGTAACGCTTGTCCTCAAGTGGATGTTTGTCTTTTTACCTTCCAACATTCAAATCATGCCAACACATTTAAAGTCGTCCGATAATCTTCAAGGCCTTCGATTACATCGTAATCGAAGGCCTTACTTATATTATTCTTTACGTCTTCTAGAAAAATGTGAATTTTTCTAATCTTAATAAAAATGTGAATTTTTCCAATAAAATTTCTGAAACCATTATTTATGTTATATCATGTAAATTGCGCAGAAAATGCTGAAGTGAGTATTATAACTAGAATCAACCTACCTTAGCTTTGAGAATTTAATTACAATGCCCGACATTGAAAATGCAACACCAAGAAAGAGATGCTAGAAAATGATGAAACTCGGCAAACAGAGGGAGACAGCAACGAATAATAAGTGATCTGCATTTCTTAATGATATGCATAATACAGATCAAGAACAGAGTCGGGTCAATAAGTTGTAGAACCACTATGGACAGTAACACATATAGCAACACGTTTAGGCAAAGAGTCAATGAGAGAACGGATGGCGTACTGAGGAACGGCTCTCTATTCTCTGTTAATCATTTGCTACAGTGCGTTTTCTGAAGGATGCAGTGTCAGGATTTGCTAGTGGCGTCAAATCATATCCCAAACGTGTTCTGTTTATGAGATTTATGGCGAGTATGGTAGCCAGGAAAGAAACTGTACACCTTGCAGGGTATATTGGCTAATGCGAGCAATAGGCGGTCGGGCGTTATTTTGCTGATAAAGGGCATTGGACACGCCCTAAAGGTAGGGGAGTGTCACAGGTTCATCCATAGGCTACATAACATCATCCACGTTAAGTTCGGCTGTCGTAGTACCAAGAATACGAACTAGAAGCGACCTGAAATCGTATGCAATGGTGCCCAAAATCATGGTGCCATGTTGTCGCGCAGTGGGGGTTTCCACAATTCCTGCAAGGATTGGACCTGTGTCCACATCTATGCCACACTCGTACACGGTGACAATCACTGAAGAAACAGAATCTTGACTCATCTGAAAAGACTATCCTGTGCCACTATATTGTCCACATCGCTCTATTCCTGCACCATTCCACGCATGCATCTATGTTGTGGGGTCAATGGCAGTCTTCTTAAAGGACGACATGAGCGCATGCCTCTAGCATCCAATTCACGGTAAATGATTCTGCATGATATGGGAGCATTCATGGTATCTTATACATGCTGCAGAATTTCGGAAGACGTACTTTGCGGGCCACTACCGCTTCCCGTAGGACTAATCGGTCGACGTGTTCTGACGTCACCTGGTTGCACCGGTACCCCGCAAACATTCCATTGCACCTTGTTCCTACCATCTTCACCTCGGCCAGTACACTGGGAACGTATCTAGGTGTCTGTTAACTGCCATCTGTCATAAAGACCAATCTGCCCTTCTCAGTCCAAACACCATCTCCTCTTAAATTCTTCTATCTGCTGAAAGTGACTCCGTCGACGATGGCCTGTCATTCTTTAGAATTACAGGCATATTTTGCTACAAGAACAGTTTCAACGATTATTTTCCAAGCAGCAACAACGGTGCAGATATTTCCCTCTGTGCCGTTTTCTCACATTATATCTTTTCCTACGTGTGATAGAGAGCTGCACATTTCTTATCATTTGCATAACTCGGTAAGGTGCGCCTATCCTAAAATTTGAATAATTTTCTGACCACTTCTCTTTGGTGTTGCATTTTCAATGTCGGGCAGTGTAATTGCATACTTCATGTGCAAAATTTTACACGAAAAAGTTTGGGATAAATGTAAGGATGCACTCAAGATTTAGAAATATTTTTAACGCTACATTCTAAGGCACGAAAAAGATTTTCTCCAAATAATAAATCTTTAAAGAAAAGAATAACACAGATAACAGAACAAAAGTACTTTGATATTGGCAGAAGCCGTGTGTTCTGCTGAAAATGGAAAACATATTAGGAAGATAGTTATCTGAACACTTTTATGAAATCGTTTTAGCACACATTAAAAGTATCTTCTACGAAAATAAATCTTGACTCATAAGAAAAGTTCCAAGTAAAATCCATCATTATAGGCTCCATCTAATAAAATTGTTCCAATTAAAACTCTTATTATCAGGATGAGAATAAAAGGACTTAGATTCGAATTAGAACAAAGAGGATTCAGATTGCAGGAAAGTTCGTGTGTATAGAAGCGCAATGATGTAAGTTATTTTCAAAATATTTTAAAGTATAAGATTTTAAGAAAAATTAAAATATAAAAGCTATCACGATAATAATTGCTAATTTAAATATAAAATAGTCTCAAAAACTAACATTAATTTGGCTTGTCATTTGATAACTAAAAGCCATTTAATAATATAAGCAACAAGTGAAGGGATAAAAAATAAAAGAGAGTCGAATGTTACGCTTTATTTATATTAATATTCTCAATTTTAAATTAAAAAATAATTTTCAAGGTGTCAATGTAATGGATATAAAATTGTTTCATTGCATCAAAGCAATTGCAATGAATAAAATTCGGAGAATATCAAGTCCTCATTATAATACAGAAAACCTAAAGGAAAGAGTTTTATGATAAATTCTTATTGTCATTACAAATATTGGAAATAACTACTCCTTTTCACGTTATTATGAACATAGCTCCCAGCTCTTTGAAAAGTAGCTCGTGAATTATATTTACCCTTCTAGCGAAAGTACCGCTTGACTGCTTATACTCTCCTCGCGCCACCTAGGAAGGGAAATGTAATTTATTTCGCATCCCGATTGCATTACAAAAGTCAATCTCACCGCTTCATAACTACTGAAATGCTTGCAACTCAGGCCATTAACGTTACCAAGATCAGGATAGCGTGTAATAGTGGAAACATTCAAGAATATATAGTAAATAGTTTAGAATCTCGGAAAAGCAGCACCAATTGAATCAACGATTAGAAAACTGCTTACTGATGAAAGGCATAATTCAGAAAATTAACTGGGATACATTTAACGATTATTATTTCAGGCTATATTTGTTTAAATAGTAAATTTCCGTAATTAGAAACAGCTATAATGGTTTTATTGTTGGAGAGACACGGTATAATTTAAATAAATAAAGTAATCGAATGGTTGCTAACTTTTCAGAACACATGTATAATATTACATTTTTCATTTTAATTATGAAGCCGTATTTGATGCTTCGATTATGCTATAACCAACATACAGCAATACATATCATGTAGTAACTAACAGTTGAAAAGTCTAATAATGTTTCCTACTTTTTTCATTTGCATTCATTTTTTTTAATCATGAAGTGTTTTTTTTTCTTTTTTTTTTCTTATTACAGTTGAGAGTCTGAGTACGTCACTTTATTACGATTCTCATTGGTTAAATATATCCATGACGTCAGATAACGTTTATCCACGTCATTTCTTATTGAGACGGCATTGTAAACCTGACTTGTCGACGAATTTGCAGACTACCTTCAAATTGCATTCTTCGATCGGCAACAAACAAGGCAAAGTTCACCATGGAATGTCTGATAAAAATGTCGAAATTCATATTTTTTTAATAAAACGATTTCTAATATAAGGATCAAATCATTGGTTTGAGAAACTGTTTTCCATTGATTAAAGCAATTAATACATGGACAATCGAACAGAAGAAAAAGCAAAATGGAAACGACATTACAACCACTTTATAATTAGTTTAAATCGGCAAGGACGATTTAAATTTTAAAAAATTTCTTTAATTAATGGAATTTAATTTTTTTTAAATTACGGTTTAGAAAAAAATCAATGTTTTTCTTGAGAAGCGAAAATTTTTTGAATTATTGATAACTAATTGCGCAACTGATGTTGAAATCCCGAATAAAACAATTATTACGGAATTTTTCGAGCCTAATTTCAGTCTTATAGTCAATGAAGCAGAGTATAATTAATAGCTTTAAGCGTACTATAAAACGTAAAGTATTTTTGCAAGAAATTATCAAGTCTTGGAATCGACTTATGAAATTGACACTATATGCTCAACGCACTCCTTAATCTGTACCTGGAAAACGCTGTGGGAAAGAAAAAAAAAAAAAAAAAAAAAAAACAATATTTAGGTCATTTTGACATGCAGTCTTAAAGAAGTCACAGAAACAGAAGAAACCCCCACGAACATATTTACGCAAGAATTTCAATGAAAATGACAAAAAAAAACCAATGCTTCCAAGTTTCATTATTGGGTTTTTAAAAGGTATTCGGATAGAATTTGTCCGTAAAAAGTATCGGACGTTCAAATAATTCAGAAAATAATGAATGAGAATAAAATAGAACTGTAAGTATAAAACAAGAGAAAATGTTGGACAACTACGACCATCAGCAAAATAAGCAAATAAAATTAAGGGTCTTTTTCACAAAAACATTAAATTTTTTTTCTACTTCGCAATAGAAGAATTTTTTTAAAAAAAATCCAGTTCTGAAACAAAAAATGATTACTTGCCTATTTTTCATCAATAAAATGAAATATTTTTAAGGATGCATTTTATTTTTTGAATATTTGTTTATAACATAATATATATTGTAAAATATTTTCCAGTAATTTTGTTTATACAGAAAGAACAGTTTGAAAAAACAAAAAAATTGGTTTTAAGATACATAACATACTTTTCCATTTTACGAATTTTCGATTTTAAGAATTATTTCACCAGTTTTCACAAGTTAATATAAAAATAAATGTTTACAATCGTTATTTTTTTTCTATATTTAAGAAAAATGTTTCTAATTGAAAGATCCATTTTATATTCATTTTTTTATTTAAAAAACACGTTAAAAAGCGGAACGTTTAATGATGGTACTGGAGCAAATTTTATTGCTAATGAGCGAAAAAAAATTAGATCACTGGACGATCACTTGCCAATCCGATGGTTTCTCGTGAAATTAAGGTGAACAAAGCCAGAAAATGCTCACTTAGTGAATTATTTATCGACAACTAGTCATTATATAGCATTAATTACATGGGCACACACACAATTTAAAGTTTTTTTTTTATGTTATTAATTCGTAAATGCTACAATATCAGTGGTTTACTTTTTCTAGTGATTTCACTGTCTTTATGAATAATATTTGCTCAAGAAATAGTGAGAAATTCCAAATATAATAACTATTTTTATTTATTAAAATCTTATCTTTATAAAGCCAATCATTATCTTTGATTCTCTCAAAATATATCATTTTTAAACATATTAGCGAAAAGTGAAAAATTCACTTATGAAAAAAATAAGCATGGTTTAACAGAAATTTTGAAAAATCCAAATTAAAGCTTTTTAGTGATTTAAAAACAGCCTAATCAAAGATGGAATCGTTTTTAAAATTTGGCGGAACAAGATGGTAAATGAGAAATCTGTAAACTAAAAACATGGTCAGTACGAACATGGAACAGATTTAAAGATAAATATTCTACATTATAATTTGATTTACCCTTATGTGTGAGGCAATTATTATTTATTAATTTTATAACCTAATAATTGCACATTACATTCCCAATTCTATATCTAAAACTAATTTTTTATTACTTATATATTCAATTAATTTTTCTGAAGCTTTTATGAGAAATACCGACACCGCAGTGCGATAAGAATACAAAAAATCTGAATACTGGTACATACATAATACTCATCATTTTACACCGGTAAGGTGGACAATCAACTAAAATAAGCTTTTTGAAAGGCATTTTTAAAATCAATGTAAATAGAATTCCGGGAAAATTATTCATAGATAATGGGCACGTGTCGCAAAAAAAGAATCCAGGAAAACTCCCAAGCACACAGCTTGACAGACATGTAAAAGGAAGAAGCGCTATTATGTATCTTCTGTTGTTTAACAGGAACTGGAATTGAACCAGCAACCTTCGTCCTAAAGAATGCCGTTTTATTACTTAACTACATTGACTCTCACACACACATGCCCAATATTTAATTTAACACTGTTGCAGAAGTATTAAAATGTAAAGAAAATCACAATGCATACATGAATAAAAAATTTTATTGTGCATCCACTTCATTTTTGTCTGGGGTTGAATTGAGAATTGTTGTAGAATGAAACTTTCACAAGTTGTTGGTATATGGCTAACACTTAACGATCATTTGAATTCAAATAAAATAACTAATGCCGCGATATATACCATTTCGGAATTTTTCTGGCTTCAAGAATATGATATTCTTCCCTCTTTTTCAAATTATCTTCTATGCGTAACCGCTGTGGGTAGATAGCTTTTATTGGGTGGCTTTTGTCTACTTTACTATAAAAATAAAGAGTGAAAAAAACGCTTTTTTATTAGTGTTTTGACTATTTCAGCAACGACCATAAGTAATTCTGGCTTCAAGAATAAGATATTCTTCCCTCTTTTTCAAATTATCTTCTATGCGTAACCGCTGTGGGTAGGTAGCTTTTATTGGGTGGCTTTTGTCTACTTTACTATAAAAATAAAGAGTGAAAAAAACGCTTTTTTATTAGTGTTTTGACTATTTCAGCAACGACCATAAGTAATTCTGGCTTCAAGAATAAGATTTTCTTCCCTCTTTTTCAAATTATCTTCTATGCGTAACCGCTGTGGGTAGATAGCTTTTATTGGGTGGCTTTTGTCTACTTTACTATAAAAATAAAGAGTGAAAAAAACGCTTTTTTATTAGTGTTTTGACTATTTCAGCAACGACCATAAGTAATTCTGGCTTCAAGAATAAGATATTCTTCCCTCTTTTTCAAATTATCTTCTATGCGTAACCGCTGTGGGTAGGTAGCTTTATTGGTGGCTTTTGTCTACTTTACTATAAAAATAAAGAGTGAAAAAAAAACGCTTTTTTATTAGTGTTTTGACTATTTCAGCAACGACCATAAGTAATTCTGGCTTCAAGAATAAGATTTTCTTCCCTCTTTTTCAAATTATCTTCTATGCGTAACCGCTGTGGGTAGATAGCTTTTATTGGGTGGCTTTTGTCTACTTTACTATAAAAATAAAGAGTGAAAAAAACGCTTTTTTATTAGTGTTTTGACTATTTTAGCAACGACCATAAGTAATTCTGGCTTCAAGAATATGATATTCTTCCCTCTTTTTCAAATTATCTTCTATGCGTAACCGCTGTGGGTAGATAGCTTTTATTGGGTGGCTTTTGTCTACTTTACTATAAAAATAAAGAGTGAAAAAAACGCTTTTTTATTAGTGTTTTGACTATTTCAGCAACGACCATAAGTAATTCTGGCTTCAAGAATAAGATATTCTTCCCTCTTTTTCAAATTATCTTCTATGCGTAACCGCTGTGGGTAGATAGCTTTTATTAGGTGGCTTTTGTCTACTTTACTATAAAAATACGCTTTTTTATTAGTGTTTTGACTATTTTAGCAACGACCATAAGTAATTCTGGCTTCAAGAATATGATATTCTTCCCTCTTTTTCAAATTATCTTCTATGCGTAACCGCTGTGGGTAGATAGCTTTTATTGGGTGGCTTTTGTCTACTTTACTATAAAAATAAAGAGTGAAAAAAACGCTTTTTTATTAGTGTTTTGACTATTTCAGCAACGACCATAAGTAATGGCAATTTTCTAATCCGACGTCAATAAATAATGGCACTGAAACGCGGGTGAAAGGAGACACAATTGAATATATTTAATTATCTTCATAATTAAAGGGATTTTCTTCTGGCGTTCCGCATCTCCAATGATTTGTTTTTTACTCATTATACTTGATAATTTATTCCGTGGTTCAAAATAGCGTTTTGAAAAGATAAATAAACAATAAATATTTTAAAATAGCGAATATGGTTTTAGTTAAATCACAATTTTTTTTACCAAAAGTTAGGAATGTGCTTTCCACAGGAAGCCACGGTTCCACAAGCGAACTTTAACAACTCTTTACTAATTTTAAGCATTCAGTGAGATACCAAATAATATAGTATATATAACAACCGATTATTTTAAAACATAATGTGACAGAACATTCTGAGTAGTTTTCTAATATAAAATGATTCAATAATACAAACTACTGCATGTGACTTTAGAATGTATTAGTTTTTGTTCTATAATACAGTTCTAACCACCATCACCATAACGTTCATTCTTTTTTTTTTTCCAATTCTAATTAAGTTAATTTAAAAATTGGAATATATATCAACTGATTATTTTAAAACATAATGTGGCAGAATTCTGAGTAGTTATCCTAAAATCAAAAGTTTTACAAAAGAATCTTGTTTTCAATAACTTTTTTTCAGAGTACAGTTTTAACCAGACAAAAACATTAGTTTGAAGAGGGACTAAAAGTGGAAATTTTTTAGTTAATGTACTAAAAAACTGAATTTCCTAGAATTAACATTAAAAAAAAAAACAAAATTATTTAGATTAAATTAAATTTTCCCAGATAAGTTGAGTTGTAAATGACATAAATACAATATCCAGATTTCATGGGAAAAAACTAGCTTTTTAAGATAAAAATACTATAAATTACAAAAAAGAAAACTACACATAAAAGAAACTTTTTATTATATTCTTTTATAAAGATGCTTGCTGAATTGATCTACTTCTTTGCATTCTACTTAAATTATTTTATAATTGATTTAATAAATTCATACTTTATATTTGACTAATTGTATGCTAATATACTTTAGATTATACAAGTTGAAATTAACTGAAAAAACAAACACTAAATTAATGCAATGAAAACAGGAGTAGGTAACACTAGATATTTTTTATAGAGCAAACTAAAATGAGACAAAAATCAAAAAATTAAAAAAAAATCAAGCTTGACAATTTAAGCATGAAAATATGAGGCTATAAGTTCGCATAAAAGTGCACACATTACAATTAGAATTTTTTTTTATTTATTTTATTTTATTTATTTATTTTTTGTAGTATGAAATGAAATCTCAAGCATAGAAAACAAATTGAATGAAAAGGTTTTAACACTCCTTTTAAATATTGGAATCAAGATTTTTTTTCCACAGCATTTCTATACATATTGGAAAATGCAAAATCACATTCGTAGCAAAAGACAAAAATAATTTTTAAAAAATCGAAAATAAATTAAATATTGTTATTTTTTAAGGAAAATTATATTGTAGGAACGTAGAAAGAGGGGGGAACCTACGGCGTAAAAAAAATTGCCTTTATTTAAAGTAGTTATGTGCAAATGATCATTTAAGAAAAAAGTATTTAAAAAATTGCAGATTTAGTAATCTATTTTAATAGAATAGATCCAAAACTATTGCAAATATACTTAGTGACATTGGAAATTATAAATAGGAAAATTGTTGCCTTTTTTAGTTATTTCATCTATGTTTTATACGTAATCTTTTTAGAAGACAACAAAAATTTTAACTACACAAACCGTATTTACGCGAATCTAATGCGCATCGCTTTTTGGCCACATGTACTCAAAATTAGGGTGCGCATTACATTCGAGTGCAAAACCAGCAGTTCGCCGATGACATCAACCAAATTTAAATCGTAACAATAGATTACTGTATTTCTCGACTACATTTATCGTTGACACATTATTGCACAGAGGATGTAAACTGCAGAGTACGTAGTCACGAAATGAAGGGCAAACAGAGAAGAATATCATATGACGCTACTTTCAAGTAATTCTTTATGCTGGAAAAAGGGCAATAGAAAGGCAGGGAGAGAGTTCAACGTAGAGTAATGTTTGTTTGTGGCGGCAACAGAAATTGGCATTGTTTTCAACTAAAACTAGTAGAAAGAAATTCATTGGCCCCCGCAAAGGAAGACCCCTAAAGTTGAAAAAAATAAGTTTTGTAATTTATACGAGAAAGGAGGAAGAATAGACATCCTGTGACTAGTGACAAATTAAGAAATAAAGCAAAAGAGCAGGCTGAAGTTCTTGATATACCGAAACAAGAGTTTAAGGCTAGCAGTGGATGGGTGGATCGGTTTATGAAGCGGATGGACTTATCTCTAAGACGCCGTACGTAATATACCAAAAGCTTCTTGCAGATTTTGAGGCAAAAATTACTAATATTTCAGCGGTATGTCATCACACTTTGAATGAAAAAGATTTTAATGTGGGGCAAATTGGCAACGCTGACGAGACGCCAATTTGGTTTGATATGGCTCGTAACTACACCATTACGGAGAAGGGGAAGTTATCATAAAAACTTCAAGATGTGAAAAAGAACGCGTACCAGTGATGCTGGCAATAACAGCAGACGGGTGCAAACTTCCCCCTTTCTTAATCTTCAAACGGAAAACATGCCCTAAAACCCCTAAGAATGAAAAGCTATTCCCAGATGATGTCCTGATTCGAAACCAAGAGAAGGGGTGGATGACGGAATCATTAATGTTTAATTGGTTCCGAAATGTATGGGAACACCGTGCCGATGGGCTTTCCAATCCACCATTAATGATTTGTCCGGACGCATTCTGTGGTCATCTCACCGACGACGTAAAAAAGAAGATGCACAGCATATGCAGTGATCTTGTTATCATTCCTGAAGGGATGATATCTGTATTACATCCCCTGGACGTTACTATAAATAAACCTTTTAAGGAGTACGTTCAGGCAGAGTACGAAAAATGGTTTTGTGAGCCAAACCTTGAATTGACCCCGACAGGAAAAATTAAGCGTGCTGCACCGCACATTGTTGCACACTGGATTTCTGCTGCCTGGAAAAGCATAGAAGCACCAACAATTGTGAAATCTTTCAACAAATGCTGCATTTCAAATTCATTGAATGGCAGTGAAGATGACGCCAACGCAGAGGATGACGATTTTGCTTTAGACGAAGAGAGCTGCGAGGATACCAGTGATGAAAACATTAGTGAATAAAGACGTTTCATATTAAGCACTGATAGTAGAAACTGTTAGCTAGATACATAGAAATGTTACGATTTATTTTATGTTCATATATTACGATAGGTACCGTATATACGGTAGTGGTAATTAATAATTTTTTCACATAACAATAGCCCACTAATAGGTTAATTCTATGTTCTGCTACTTTATGTATAAATCCATTGTTGTATAAAATATGGTATCTAAATTTAAATATAATTATCATACTATTGATTGATAGTTCACAAACAAAAATCCATTGTTGCATAAAATATTCAATAAATTCCTCATACATGCCCATTACATTCACTGACAGACAATTTTTTTATTATTTAAAGTTTTAAAATGGGGATGCGCATTAGATTCGCATAAATAAGGTATAAATTCACTCAACACATTTTACATGTCAACAACTCAAAGCTCAACACTGATTAGCATTTTAAGTTCATTGAATATTCAGTAATGATAGTTTATGAACAATATGTTTGATGAAAGCCATAAAAAAAAAAAAGAAACCACAGAATATATGACCTTATTTACTTGTGGCTATCTTAATAATCATAAATCACCATTACTGGAACAACATATAAACTATGCTTCATCTCATTCTATAGAAAAGCTATCATTTGCTCATTCAGAGGCATTTAAAAAATTTGCAATGTTTGTTACATTTTTATAAAGAAATGTTTAAAAACACTTCTTTTCATGCTATCCTCATAAATATTTTGCAATACACTAACATTATGTAAGTACAACAAATAAATCTAGGTACCTAAGCACACTATCAGTTATAAGCACCAGTTCTAATGAATAAGAAAAAAATTTCAAGATATGAACTTCACAATAATTACAGTACTAGTCTTTTTAAAAATGTTTATTTCAGTACTTTCAGTAAATATTAAATAAAATTTGAAAGAGGCAATATTCTGTTTACAAACTAACAACTAATTATCACAGTTACAAGCAGCATTAAATTCTGACTATTGAATGAATACATGTAATATCAGGGAATGAAGCTTATTACATAAAAGTATTTTTTACCAATAATCTAAATAATTTTTAAAATGATGTTATAGCGATAAATGGATAAAAAAAATGTTCAGCAATCAATGAATTAATGGGTTAAAAATCTTAAAATGGTCTTTCTAGGAATAAATGGCTTACAATATCAAGTTTTGAAATCAGGAAATTTAAAATAATGAAACGTATCATCTCATGATACAACACAAGCGGAGTATTTTATTTCTTTTGTGCCATTACGTAACTATGAAATACACAAAACCTACATTTTAGTAAAAAAGGTATTTTCAGAGTTAAGAATATTTATGGGCAATGGTCATAAAAATAATTGCAATTTAAATATCATAACAGCCACAAAAAAAAAAAAAAAAAAAAAAAGCTACAAGAAACTTAAAAAGTTGAAAAGGAAGAAACAAAGAGAAATTACTGAAGACTATTACACTCAAGTTTTTCTTAAGGAGAAATTAAGATAGCGCAGAATTAATAAGTTTTAGATTAGTTCATTTGTTCAATTATAGTTTAGAGTAATTATTTATAATTCGTAACTCTTTTGTAAGACGACTTATTAAAAACAACTATGGCAAACATGTTTAAAAAAAGAGAAACACAATATTTTATTTGCATAAGAGTTCAAAGAGTTTTGATTAATAATAATTCACTAATATCTGCAGAGGAACGTAAAAAACAATGTAAAAAGGATCTTAAAAAATATGCAAAATTAAATCTGCATCATAAAATTTTTTAAAGTAGTTTAAAATCCTGTGCTTCAATATAAAAAATGGTTAAAGTGATTAAAAAGAGTAAAGCAAACATCTAATTTTGAATTAAGTAGTGAAGAATAAAAATTATATTCTATTCTAAATAACTTTAAGAAATTATTTTATCAATGTAGCATTTTTACAATTTTTAAAAAATTCAAGCATCTTATCAATTATAAGCAGCAAATTGAATTATTGATTAATATATTAATCAGAAGATGTTTAGAGAAGATATTTTAGCAACTATAAAGAAACGTCTCTTTTAAAAGTTTGATGTTTTTTTAAAAAAAAAAAATTGATGAAACCTGTATTTCTAAGAATATTTTAAAATAAAATATTCAATTCACAACAGAAGCTTCAGAATCAAAATTTGTATAAATTTCAAAAACTGGAAAATCTTTTTGAATGAATTTCTTTTAAAGCAAAATTTTATTGCATTTTAATATTAAAATAAATAACACATAAAAAAATTTCTTACTCACATTTCAAGATTTATTTTTCGTAAACGACAGTTCCTTTCATGTTGAAATCATTGAATTTTCTAGTCACAATACTCACTATTCAATCAAAATGAAAAGCATTTTGTTTTCTCTTACTTATTATTACTTTAATAAATATAATTTTATATTTGTAAATATATTTTTACATAACTCTTCAATAAATAATGTGAAATATATAAAAGAAAATACATTTAATATTTATTTTTCTGCACAGAAACCACAATTTTAGAATTTCATATATTATTCCAATTCAATTTCACAAACAAAGACAAGTATTGACTAGAATAGAGTAACAAATACTTATATATGTATACATATTTTCAGACAAAAGAGAGATAATTATTAAATACTCACTGATTCTGTCTAAATAACAATTTCATATTTTTATTTAAAAACCTTTTAGAACTTGGAAAGTTCTTGATTTTTTTTAAAAAAATTTGACAACAGAATCTTTACACTATACAATAAAAGAAAATAATTCAAGTCCACATCATTTAAACCAGCACAGACAAGGAAATATGTAATGCAAACTTGATAGCATATAGGCCAACTTGCTTTTTGAAATAATTAAGAGTTCCTGTTTACACAGCGTGTGAATAATGTATTATTTATAAACATATATTCATTCTTTCATTAGATCAATATACAATATGTATGATAAAAAAAAATTAAATATTAAAGTTTTATGAGTATGTAGTAAAAATAATTCTATTCTCTTGAAATGTCACTTGATGTGCATGTATAAATATCAATCATTTAACGAAATATACAAAGACATTTTATCTTTCAGATTAAGTAACACTTATATCATAGATTCGATATTTAATAAGACTTGTAGCCTCTCCTGCTTTTGGAATGAGAAGGTGGTCTCGTGAACTAATTGCAATACCATCATCTTCTATATGGCCTATAAAATAAAATTTTTTATTATTATAAATTGTTGTAAAAATTATATACTAAAAATTCTCAGAAGTTGAATTTAAATAAAATTTGAGCTTTAATATGAGTTTAATTACAATTTATTATAAATATATGTTTTAGCAAATATTAAAACTTGTTTAAACAATTGATAGAACTTGTGTAATCTGATCATTGCATTTTTAATTCAGAAAAAACATGTTCATCAAATAACTAACTTAAAAATCAAGAAAATTGTGAAAAATTTTAATCAGATATCAAAAGTAAAATCCATCAAACAAAATTTAAATGATTTCAAGTTTAAAAAAAAATGAAGATTATTTTGTAAGATCAATATACATTTGCTTTATTTACATTTTAAATACAAAAGAATTTTTTTTTTTTTTTTTTAAGAAAAAAGTATTGAAGTAAGGAATTTTCCGCATTTACTTTTATTTTGCTAAAAAAAAATAACAAAAAAAATTTTGATAACAAATTAATATTTTTAAAATAATTTCCTAAAATATTCTGTAGATATCTTAAAAAGAATTTCTTCCAATAATAAAATGTACAAGTTATAACACCTAATGAAATTACATATATTTTAATTCCTATTTACTGTATAGCAATAGATTAGTAACTTTCAAAATGCTTAAGAATGTTAGTAAGTACAGCTTTTCTTAATAAACAATACATTAATTACTTTTCTACAGTTTTCATTTAATCAACATTCCAAAAAATGTAGAATAATAGATTTACAAATATCGTTTTAAAATAAATAAAACAGGAAATAGTGATGATTTTTAAAAGTGCATACCATAAGCAAATGTTATCCATTCTGGACATTTTCTTTTACTGGTAATTTTGACTATAGAAGAAAGGGCATGAGTACCAACTATATGTGCATAACCTTTCTTTTGATTATTGATTCTCAGAATGTATAAGTGAGTTTCTGTAACAATGAGGTAACTGAAAAAAAATGTATTAATATTATTCAAATATATAATACAAATCATAAAGTTACTAAACTGTGTAAGAAAAAATAATGTATTTCAATAAATAACTGAATACAATTTCAGCTAACATAACAAAAGCCATGGGTTACCTACTAAATACTATGTAGGATCTCAATTTACTTAATGAAGAGTAGCAACTCAATGTTTCAAGAAGACCCCAATAAAATATTCAATCATTCTGGCTCAACAGTCATCAATAATTATGATACCATAACAAGATTTTTGGTACAAATTGATCTTCCTATTAGTTATACATATTTGGTTATCCATAAGGACAAATCATTGACTAATTTGAATTGTTTCTACAAATACTGACTATTTTGACCTCGTTCCTTTTGTCATTATTTAGGTACAAAGTCTATGAATGGGATATAAATGATTCTTAAGTAAGTGAATATAACTACTTCTAATCACTTTTCAGTTAAATTCATCAAGATTCTATCAATGAATTCTGTATAAAAACAATCATGACCACTTAAATATAATCTATATATGACCACTTGGGCCTATAGTTTCATGTATCTGTTCTATATTCATATTCCATCATTTCTTATTGAAAGAAATCATAACACATCTGAAAAGCATCTGGCATTATCATATAGCAATATATTGGCAGGTCAATAGCAATATATTCAAACAATATATGGACAAGTCTAGCAGCAACATATCCAAATAATATGACAAGTCTAGTAGGAGCATAATAGTTAGTGCCATGTTATTAGAAAACACGTTTTGAATAATTTGCAGGCATATACTCCCAGCAATACTAAATTTCATTGTATGGTCCTCCAAAGATATACCAGTCCTCATTCCATGCTGATTGTAGTTACTTTTAGAAGCAATGTTGCTTATTTTTTAATGATAATAATTTTGCACAGACACGTTGTTAAATTAAAAATCAAAATCTAGTTTCAATAATAACAATCCCCATGTTGTCCAAAGTGGAAAGTAAAACCTGAAATCATAGATTATCAATTACCTTCATAATATTAATGAAGAAATATTTCTAAACAATTTAAGCATGGAATAACTCATGCACCTGAATCTATCCAGCACTCCACATTCAAAGTCTTAGTTCCTCTATATGACTATAATTATGTGTGAAAAACATAATTATAGGCATTTCATTACAACGGAATGATCTAGCAAAACACAATTCATTATATTTCTCACATGATGCTTTAGCTATCAGGATAACTACATACTGCTATCTTATGACTCTTCACTATAATATTCAAAGAATAGATACTATAACTCACATTTTTGTAATTAGTATAATGTGAAAGATAGAAATTGTTTAATGTTAATTAGGTATTTTATAAATCTAATCGTTTTAATAAAACATAAAATATTTATAGGACAGCCACATAAAACACACTGGAATAATTCTCTTAGAAAACCCAATAAAAACACATTCTATTTATATAAATACTGAACATTTACTTTTAAAGTTCTTCATCCTATTAAAACTTCTGAATGGATGGAAATTCTATGTATCGACCAAGTAAAATATTTTGAGAGTTTTGAAAAAGTAGTTATTTATTTTTAAAAATAAAAGTGATTTTTTTATATATTTTGTTTTTATAAATATATTAGAAATAATTTTATTTAATTTTTATAAAATCATGAGATTTTTAGGTATCTTTTTATAAAATTATAATATTTATTTTTATTACTTTTTACAAATACAATAAAAATAAATTTCCATCAGAAAATTAAAAAAAATATTCATTCCAACAAATACATCATTATTTAGATTATAAACTGAATTTAATATTGAAAATGTATTGTCTTAACTAATGTGTAAATAAAGGTCTTTTTTTTTGTTAAGTATGGTACTGTTAACATATAAAAAGTGAAAAAAATTAGTAACTCAGACATTTTAAAATTGATTAATCTCATTTTCTGATTCTAGTGACCCTATATCGTAATACTTTTGAATGACATTATAATTATTAAGTGTATTATTCAGCTTGTGTTTCGTATTTTATAATGACAGATGTTTTATAAACCTTATGTGGTTCAAAATTATATCTCGTACTAGCAATTATTTCCATTTATGACATTAAGTATACTCAGTATAGCTTTTCTTCTTTCTCCCTCCCCTCAAATCTGCAATACATTTTATTACATTTTCATTGTTTTCCAGATCTAAGAGGTATACATAAGAAAAGGATCAGTAAAATTTTTGTGGATTAAAAACATTAAATTTCTTGGAAAAAATAAAGGTTTTATAAATCTTCTTGGTTTATAAAAGGACATAATTTGGCAGATAAAGGCATTTATGATTATTTAAGTAACTTTTATCAGAAATTATTATCAATTCCAAATTATTGTAATACTTCAAGGAATTTATTTCCGGACAGCAACCTAAGTCCTTTATTAAAAAAATATAAATTTTATTTCTTCTTCATTTATAATGAGCCCATTCGACTTGAGGTCATGAAAGTAAGAATTTGATAACAAAGCAAAAACGTAAGTTTATTAATCTGAAATATAGATATCAGTTGCTATTTATATTTTAAACATAGATTATTCTATCACACAAAATGTTAGTGAGTAAATTAAAGAATTAACATTTTGAAAAATATTCTTCACACAATTTAAAGAACAAAAATTTATTTGCAAGAATTACATATTATTTAAGTTAAAATAATAATGTAAATTAGAATTTCACAAATGAAATAATACATTAGACTGATATGAAGGCATTGCAAAGTTTGAAAAATTTAATAAAGAAATCAATGCATAATTTTTAAGAAATAAACATTGTAAAGCAAATTTGTTCAACAAAACTTTTTTTTTTTTTTTTAAGTAAGACAAACTTATATTTTGTGTCTTCAATATTATATACAGAAGGATTTAAATCATACTTTAACTTTTTTAAATGTGTTACTGCAACAAATTCAACTGTAACCATCAAATTATTTGCATGATTATGATTCATGAATCCAGTCATGCAATTGAGAAAAAATATAGCAAAAAATCTTAGGAAAAATTCTAATTTTATAAAATTATCTGGACACATTCTGACTTTTGTGATGCATATTTACACACTACAGATAATAACAAGTTTTATATAGATAATTCACTTCTAGAATTACAGACTATATAAATTCAAAGGATAAATTCAGACAAGATTTAACTGAGATGAAAGGAAAAGGAATATAATGGAAGAATAATGGAATGATCAAAAAATGAATTCAATTCCTAATCACTGTAGTTCTAAAAATGATAACATAAAAAAATTAAAATAATATTAAACTAAAGTGATAAAATCTGGCAGAAAAGAATAAAACTATGAAAATAATATTGCTAATTTTATTTTTCAAAATATACAAATTTATACCAAAATTTTAACTTAAAGCGAAATAATAGAATTTATCAAGTAAGATAATCTATTAAATTTTCCTTTTATTGTTAAATCTTACTTTTGAAAAATTCAATTAATTCCACAATGAATAATACAGTTTCAATAGGAGTGTAGCATTTAATGTTCCACTTAAAATTGAAAAACATAATTCAATATTTTTTGAGCTTATAACATAAAGTTGAATACTTCTAATTATTAATTATATGTATAATTGACTTCACAAATCTCTAATATTTGTGTAATGAATTTTTCCTAATTTTTCAACTAAAATCAAGCTATTATTTTATACAAAGACTATTATATTGAAAATATGGTTTTGAAATTTATTTTTCACAAATCTATTATATATAAATCTATACTTAAATTTCATTTGAGTAGGATATGTCAGGAAATATACTCACCTTGGATATCTATTATCCAAATCTTTTATCTCTTCACAAGTAAATGTTCCAATGACTCCTGGTTTCTTTAACCATGTCTGAATGTTTACTTCTTCCCAACATGCATCTTCATCAGATTCAGAAAATCTTTCACCATCTAAAAATATGATTAAAGAATTGAAATTGAATCTGGTTGCTTTAATCTTGACATAATCTAACTAGTTACAAACATTCAGAAAGTAATGAAGAATGTAAAATTATCCGTATCATCATAAATGTGCCTTTATGCTAAATCAATAGTATATTCAATGGTATGCTATGGGCAATCACTGGATACACGACACACACACACACACATGCACATCTCTACTTCAGATCAACAATATTTTGAGTATTAGTACCTTTAAAGTCAGTGGTTCTATTTGAGGCTGGTGAAATGAAATCTTTCAACAAGATAACACAAGAATACAGATTACAAATCATGTTCTGGCCTTCCTTAGTACAGAAGTATTGGACGGTTGTCCTGATCTGCAGTCTCCAAATTTCTCATCAGTTAAAAATAATGGTCATTCATTGTGGAAAGAGTAGCTTGTCAGTCTTTCCAACTGCCATGGTTGATGAAGTATAATATTGACTTGAAGTAACAATGAATTGTATATTTTCTATCATTTAAACCTAGCTCAACTCCATTCTTAACTGGGTATGGCCGATTTTAGCTACTTAGCTTAATAACTGTTTCTACTAATTTCACAGACTTATAAAATTCCTAACTGCTTACATATTTAATTATTTTGTTTTCATACTATACTATTTCTGTACAATGCCTTTTCTTTATTTTCTTTTTTTCATAGTGCTACTATTTTAATGATCAACATTGACCTTTATAAAATCCTTTGCTTATATTGCATTTATAAATATTACAATGTAAGTTTAAAAAGTACTAAGAGAACTATTACTTTATTTTTATAATGAACTGGTAAGCCTAGTCACCAGCTTTCATAGGTTGCGATTTCCAGGGTAAAACATTATCTTTGATATGTATCTCACTTTTCAAAATAAAGATATTTTCTATTTCTTTGATATTTACTATTTGTTTAGTGATCTTTAAAAAATGCTGCTTTCAGAACCATGAAATAGGATAACATGAAGATCAGTCAAATACAAATGTATGAAGCAGTTAAAAACTTTCTTTAGCTATAAAGTTTTAAAATCTGGAGTCCTGACTCTTTTTATCAGTGTTCCACAATTCATCACCGATCAACATCGTACTGGGAAATGCAAAAATACATTAGCTGCAAATGAGCAAAAACAAAATACTTTTTAAAAACCAAAATCATAAAAAAATCACTAAAGAAATGTAGAAATATGAGATATGTATGAATTTATAAAACTTCTTCATATTTTTTCTGTCAGCAATTATGCACAGGTAATCATTTTTAAAACAAGAAAAGAACCTCATAACTTTCATTCTTGAAACACAGAGAGTTCTTGAATGTTATGCATCATGGTATGAACAACTTTACAATCTACATTAATTACAGTTTTAATTAATAACAAACATATCGTGGTTAAAATTTTTAAATATTTTTCACATAATATGTGCTTTAAATTAGCAAGACAATATATTGGTAAAAACTTCATTCCATTCTGTATAGATGTTATTAATTTAACTTCAGACAACATTTTGGCAAACAAATAAAATAAGGATTTCATTTTTATAAATTTCAACATCTATATCTTACTTTTTTACAAAATAATTTTATTGAGGATTTCCCCTGATAAAAGAAAACAATTTCATACAATAGATATCTTCTCCTTGGTTAGTGTGTTATAATTTTTTTATTATCCTTTCAGGCCTAAATTTGAACCGATTGTATAATACATGATACTTTACCTTTTTTAAAACATATTTCTTAAATCAATGTTTAAATTTTCTGAATATGCAAATAGTAAAAAAGCACACTTAATTTAACCAAAAACTAAATCAAAAGAATCTGATATATTTCTAATAATATCAGCTTTTGGATAGTAAAACTAATAAAAAAATAAATAAACATGTTTAGGTTTAATAAAAATAATCCTTTTCATTTAAATTAAGGATACAATTTGCTTACACCAAATTACTCTACCTGAAATAAATTTGTTGGTATATAAAAGAACATTTAAATATTTTAAAAAAGCAAAAGTAAATATTATTATAATAAAATTATATGTTTAAATTACAGAACCCATTGCAAATTACATATTAAATACCATACATATAATTCTATTTTAAAAATTTAATAATAAACTCTAATCATGTCTATTTTTTTTCATGAATGCACATTTTACTTAAGCGTAATTTAAAATATTTGATTTAAAAATTTATCATTAAAATGAAAAATGTATGCAAGAGAAAATCTTACCTTCATCATCTCCAATACTAAATACAGGTGCCATTCCTCTATACCGTTTCCCAAGCCGATCACTGCTGCTTACATGCCTGTGGAATTTATTTCAATTGTTTCAAATCATATTCAAAGTAATAATAATTAATTTATTTCTCACAAAATAATTAAATTTGCACAGTTACTATAACATTTACAATTTTCATTTGTTATTTCTTAATATATTGTCTATAAAAGACAATTTTTTTTTCATTATCTTCAGTAAATGAAATCCCAATTCTTTATTTGTATTGAGTAACAAAAATAATGGAAGGTTAGATTCATTTTCAATATACTCATGCTTTTGAAAATTGAAAATTCTTTAAGGAATTATGTGAATCAAACCAAAGTAGCAGGAAATGTATAGCGAGGTAAGATATACAAATGATTAGAATTACAAAACAGTTATGCATGCAGGGAATGAGAACCAACTCCTTTTTACTCAATTGTTCCATGTATATAAAGAAGTATAAAGATACACTGAAATCCGTTTGTTGTCCTCTGCTTTTAGTAAATGTTTAACTAGTAGTCAATATGCTTTGTCAGAAGAAAGTGCCACATTAACAATTTATGAAATTCAATTTCACAATGTTGGTATTAGAGTGGCTGCAGTTTTGAATAGAAAATTCACAGCTCACATACACAGCTGCCTTACAATAGTGATGTGCATTTGGAAGAAAAGAATAGAGACAACCAAACAAGGCAAACCTGGATGTGGAGGACACAATAGCACAACGACATAGAACAACAGTTACTTCATACACATGGCTGTGATGAACAAATAATGTGTCTTCTCACACAACACTGGTGCTCAACTACAAATGTTTCACTATCAATTTCCACTGCTCAATGGCTGCTTTTGCAGCATCAACCACGTGCAAGGGTTACTCAATGCAGTACAACACTGTCTCGGAATAACAGACGTCTCCGACTTTTAAGGGTTCAGCAATACATCACATGGCATGCCCAGTGGCAACAAGCTGTTACCCTTAATTAATCTCCATATAATTTGATTAAATTCTGTACTATTTTTAAGTACACATCTAACACAAAGGGAAATATCTGTTCCCTTAGTGTATCATCCAGTGTTATTTTGCAGAAAAATGTCGGGGAAGTTATCAGTATAATTATCAATCCCATTTAATACAAATTTTAGGCGACCTCAACTGTGATCACAATGTAAGGATAATTGTGTGGACAGAGGTCCTTTACATTCGTTCATACATTTCAGGTTTAGTATTTCAGCAGGATGTTTGTGTGCATGTTTCTTAGACTTCTTAGATTACATAAATCTTCTTCCATGCACACAATGATTTGCTTCTTCTGTAGCATACTTATTCCTCAGATATATTGCAAACTGAATATGTTTGAGATTTCATCGGTCAGGTACTCTCTCATACAGCTGATGGGGCACACAGTAAGACTGAATTTTACCATCAAGTAGAAACTATCTAGAATGTTATTCTTCATCACTATATGCAAAATTTGTACAATTCAATGCCCCAGTGCATACAGGGTTTTATTGCTCAGCATTGTGGACACACGATAACTAAATTCAGATGTTCTTATATTTTTTGTCTAGTAAATTTGATCATTTTCAGGGCTGATATCATTATTGATCAATGTCTATGACATTAAAAGTGGCTTGAGTATGTTAAACACACAGCATGGATTCAATGTCCTCCAAGTTAAATGATACCTTTGGACATGACAAATCAAGTGTTGAGGGTCTTTTGATAGGTCTCTGCTTCTAAAATATAAAGATTACCACAAAGCTGTTTCCACCTAACTGGTAGAGCCCAACAACGGATTAGTAAAGGGAATTAAGCAGGTGCACAGTTATCAATAGATGTGAGTATGACACTAATGTAAACAACATTTGTCATCAACATCTATGACAATTAGCTTGATCATTGCTGCTCTGCCATAAATGTTGTTTATAAAACTTTTAACTGCAATTATTGACACAAGATTATCCATATGTTAATTGAGCCTTACAAACACTTTCACTGCAAAAGTTTGCTTTTAAATATTACAATTCACTTAATATCCATAGATATCTTTCACAGAGCTTCTCTTTCTATCCACTAGTTTGCTTTGCTGAGCTTGTTTTACTGCATTGAGTATGCTATCAAGACTTGAGGCATTATACCTTTAGAAATGTCTAATAGTTGAAATGTTTCAATCACATTTGCTATAAATAGACAGCGTCCGACAATTTAGCCTCTTTGAAAATCTGCAAGTTTGAACACATTATACTTTTCAAAAAATCTGATTCACAGAACTTCAATAAATTTACTACATGCTAATAGAGTAAATACATTTCTTAATTGTAAAAAAACTGGTAGCTAACTTTAATATTTAGGAAGCACATTAAAAAACGTCACTTTTATTTACAGGTATTTTCATTATGTTTATAACAATAGGTATATTTCTCTTAAGCTACTAGTATTTTTTCTTTTACAGTAAAAGATTGCATAAGAAATCTTTAACAATGAGTGCTTTTTTCTTCAGTGAATAATGGCAGTACAAGAACAAATCAGTATCTGAAGTCATTTTATAGTTTTCATGTTTTTTGGTGGCAGGAATACTCTCATAATTATTTTATAACATTAGTAGAAAAACTTTAAGTTTTACAGTTATTTATTTTTTCTCATTGCAATCCTACCAATTAAGGAGAAAAAAAAAATCAGTAGATTTTACTGATTTTGAGGGAAAATTAGAAGGCACTACTGGCGACTTTTTTTTTTTTTTTTTTTTTGGAAATAATAAGTTTAAAATGGTAGTACGGCAAAAAGAATTTTATTCTTTAGATTGTATATTCTGAGAATGATTTATGTTTAACATATTTTGTGTTAATTTTAATAATTTAATTAAATATTCATCAACCTTATAAAGGAATTATGATAGATAAAATAATATACTACATATAAAAATAAAAATCGACCTTTATGTCCTAAGTCCTCTAGAGCACCTTATAAATATTAAACTTATTAAATTACATAAAAACATAAACTGCATTATTAATTTAATTTAGCAACAAATAATTTGTGTAGAAGAAAAATTTTCCTGATTAAATTACTAATAATTAGTAACATTCCACCTAATTGAACTGCATATGTAAACAAGCACCTATTATCTACTCTGAATGTTAATTATATGACTGCCAACTTGTAGGTACCCTAATGGTTACAGCATCCATAGCAGTCAGGTGAGATTCAAAACTCAGAGGAACGCATATAAAAATATGTGTATTATCATTATATTAGTGCACCATCTGCCAACTGTTTAAACTACTAAAACAACTCAATAGACTTGTTTTTGACAATATTTAGCCTGTTTTTAACTTTTTCACTGAAATTGCCAAAATTAGTAAATTTACATAGATTATCAGGAAACTGGGAGAAATGATGAAAAATCAGGAGTTTCCCAATAAAATCAGTAGAGTTGGCAGCTATGTTATTAGTGTATAATTATTTATGCAATAATAATTTTCATTTTTATTTATAAAAGAATTTAAAAGTGTAATACCTCTCCTCTTCTGATTGCGGATTTGTAATGTACTCAACAAGTTTTTCTTTAACCGCAGCACTTTTGTATCTCATGGCTGATGCAAACTAAAAAAATAACAAAGTCAAAACATTAATCACAAAACAATATCTTTACCAAATAATTAAATTATTTTAATCACAAAAAAAAACAAAATACAATGATCACAATTATATTCATTATTTGGATAAATAAAATGTTGTTTAAAATAATTACCACAAATATTTCTAAAATGGCTACTCAATGGGAACACAAATTTTCATAAACTAAAATAAACACCTCAATAAATTTTATCCTAGATAACAATTCATGTATGCAAACCTAATTAAAATTCATTATTCTTCATGTTCAACAAGAATTTTATAATTTATTAAAAAATGAGTAGACTAAAATTCTTCATAGATACATATATATGTAATATGTGTCCTTAATAGTTTTAAGTATAATTTTTTTTTTATCTTTAGAAATTTACAAAAATAATAACATGTGAGAAATGATATTTTTTGTAAAAGTAAATTTAATATTTTTTAATGAAGCAATATTTAATCAATTAAACTTTGAACAGATATTTATGACATTGTACTATGAAATTATTTATGATATTTTATTCTATAATATAATAATATATATTTATTACATATTTATTCAATATTTTCTTATGAAAATTTAGAAAGTACAATATTTAATACTAATTTTCTCTTTAATTTTATTATTACTTCTTTTACAATGGATATCTTTTGCATTAAAAAAATCAGCTAAAAATACTACATATATACTCATTAACAAAAATATATGAGGCATGAACTTAATACTATAGAAATTATAAGAAATAAGATGAAATATATAGCTTCAATTTCTAAAGTATTTATATGTAATGATGGCAATGATTGAAATATAATTTCATCATTACATATAAATATTTTAGAAATTTAAAAAATAATTGAGCTGGACCACTTTAATTATCAATTGCTGTAAGACAAATTTTACAAAATAACTTATGCAATGTAAATGGTTTAAATTAAAAAAAATACATTAAAAATAAAAATCTAAACTATTTGATCAAATATTGAAAACAAAAATAGTACCTGATCAAATATTGAAATTTCTTTTTCTTGACTAGTTGAATTCCTACCATTTTGTGATATGCAAACAAGGCAACTCTTTGAGCAATGAGAGGCTAATACTGTACTAAGTTCATTAGCAGGAATGATTCTGTGCAAACCTTAAGAAATGTTAATGGAAAAAGAAATACTTGAATAAAGAATGAGCTCAAATGATGTGTTTTGAACATCATTAAGAGAATAATCAGAGAACTTGTTCTTTGACATTAATATAAATTTCCATTAAACTTTACATTTGATGTATTAAAACAATGAAATAATAAACAAGCAAAGAAAATAAAGAAAGGTAAGACTTTTTAAATTAATTACAATGCTATTTAAAAAATGTCAGGAAGAATAAGATGTCATATTTATTTCAAAGTGAAAAAATTTTGTTTCCTTGGAGAGATTACAATAGCTATTAACTATCATTATTTCACATTTTGTCTTCACTTGAGATACTTCTTTCTGAAAATATTCATGTTTTTGTCAAATAGAAGCAAAAATGTTTAAATTACACAGCAAATTTTAAACTAAAAGCAATAGAAAGAGGAAATTTTTAAAAAATGGCAACGAAAGTGTTAATGTAAGATGAAAAACACACACAAAGTATGTACAGTAGAAAGGAAAAAAATGTGTTGGCCATATTAAATATTTATTAAACTTTATATTACTTTTCATATTTAATTATAAAAAAATATTCTTGAATGACCAACCTCCACTTGTTCAGCAATCTCAAAACGCAGAAATAATTTTATAGATTACACTGAAATATTTACAGATTATTATGTAAAAGTAAATCTGGAATTTATGTTTATCCTGTTAGAGGAAAAAGTTTGGAATTTCTTCTTCTGCTGTCAGCAAAACTTGAGTTTTGTTAGTATTTATGAAGTCGAAGAGTTAAGCCACTAAGTGACTGTTTTTCAGAAATATTTACCTTCCAGGTTATGGCATTGGTTAATAAATTAATTATTGAAAGTGGGCAGTTCCCAATCTGTATATTTAAACTTGTGGGGTGTTTGTAAAAAATGGATGACAAGAATTTGTCCTCAACAGATGATTTGTGACAAACAGCTTTGCTGGGCGAAGGGCTTGCTTAGTATTACATTTTCATGTTTATAAATATTCATCCCCATCAGTTTGATTATGGGGATGATGTTATGCATAAGTGTTTATTGAACCTCTGTTTCAAAGTTATTAAATACTAAAAATCACATTAAGTTTTTCTACAACCTTTGCAGAATTATCACTCTTGATGATTGATCTGGTGCTTTTTCATAATAAATTTTTTTTTTTTTTTTTTTTGTACAATTTGCTATATTTTTAAACATTCTGTTAAAATGATATATATTTATATGACATCACATTATCAGCAGTATATATTTTCAACTATTTGGAAGGAGGAAAAAAACCTAGCACGCAACTGTGGATTATGTACAAAAAATATGCTAATTATTCCACCTTATCAAGTAATATCCCATTAACACCAAAATAAAGAAAATATGTTACCTAGGAATTAAGCATTTATAATAACATTTAAAGAAAGAGACTTACTTAAAGGAAAAGAAAATAGATTTTTTAAGAAATGAAAATTGCTATTATATTTACTTAAAAAGTAGGAAAGGAAATATGAATTATTAAATCAAAAGAAATTTTTAAAGTGTGTTTTAAAAAATATTGACACGGTTGAATTTTTATTACTGAGAATTATTATACAAGAAAAAAAAAATAGGTGTTGTGTTCAACAAAAATTTGTTTTGAATAGACAGTTAATAAACTAATCCCCACTGTACTCCTTTTAAATTTAGTTTGGTTTGTTTCTTGCTGGTCATTTTTGAACATGAGCGCTAATGTGAATGGAATACACAATTTTTTTTAAATGTATTCTGAACCATTATGAATACCCCTGTCTAATTGTGGGAATCGAGCCCATGAATTGTCAAACCAAAAACCAGAATATTAAACATCCATCTATCAGACCAATTTAATCTTTCTGAGGTAAAATGAACTTATTTTATTAAAAAATTAACAGGGATAGGAATACTGAAAAATATTTTTCAGGACAATGTTTTCAAGAAATATCAGGACATTTTTCAGGACATATTTCAATAATTAATCAAAACTAATGTTACCTTCACATGTTAATTTCTGTTTTATGAATATAACATATTTTAGAAAGAAATGTACTATTTAATAAATTCCGAGTTTTTAATTTTTAATACAACAATATGAAAAATGATACAGAAATTTAAATTTTTTATACTGAACATTTTCTGAAAATTAATAAGTTACATGATAAATGCTTTAAATTACAGTAAATTTATGTATAATTGAATAATGTTCATTTTGAACTGGATGCATTAGTATTTAATCCTGATAATTTAATACTGCACTTTTTCAACTTATCATTCACAGATGCAATCTCTGCATTAGCAGCAGATACCATCATTTGTCCAACTTTCACATCACTCATATTATCATCACTAACAGCACATGTTATTTTTTTGGTTGCAACATTCAAAAGTTTTTGAGCTGCACACTGATTATCAAATTTATTTTTCTTTTCTTTCTCAAGTTCATTAATTTTTTCTAACAGGTGCAATTGTTTAAACTTTTATTCACTAGTAGCTTCTATGTCTGCCTCATCCTTTCTGTTCTTCTCTGATTGTGTTGCATCTTTTATATATATATATATATATATATATATATATATATATATATATGATGCATATTCTGCATGAAATTTCTGAATGTAATGCATCATTTCTTTGGTATATGGAATGGAGGAAACAGAATTGCTATGCATTCAAATAATTCAAATAACATCATAACAAATATGTAAACTTTGAACTGTTAATTCCAATAATGAAGCCCTCTCCTTTGTCACAACAGAATTGTTAGTCAAAAAACATCTTTCTAGTTGGGAATTTACATTCAATAATGATAGACATGCTTTAACAACTCTAGAAAGAGTGGGCTATTTTATATAACGACCAGCTTTTTTTATACTGAAAACCTCATTCCAAAATGTACAGATATTTTCGTTATTATCATAATCATTCACAATCATAGTCACATCTTCACACATGTAAAGAATCCATTCTTCATTAATCTTATCAAAGTCTGAAGAAGTTTTAAACACATGAGGAATATGTTGAATTAATCTGCTAAATGAACTCCTAGACTCTTGTTTTTTTCTATTAAATGGAGACAAACACTGAAGATCTTTCAGTAAAGGATTTGTTACAAGAAGTTTTGAAGAAAATGCTTTGAAGTTGCTAAGTAGCAACTTATGACATGCAATTTGTAGAAATGTTTTATCCATAAGCTCTTCCCATATTGCTTATGCTCTATGACCTATTTCAATCTTGTTTAAATTTAACAAACTTTTTCCTGAATCAACATTAATTTGTAGCAAGTCTACTCCATTTTTTTCACAGATTTCTTCTGGATTTAAAAATTTAAACATAATACTGTGAACAAATTCATTTAGTTTACTATACACCACGTGTACTAAAGGTTCAACTTTTTGCATTAGAAGTAAATATAGTTCAAATGTTTTACAAAAAAATGAAACAAAATGAGGAAATGCCAGAGTCTTAGGGTCTTTCAAATGTTTTATAATATGAAGATGTGTATCAGAAAGAGGAGATTTCCACTCTCTTTAGTTACTTTAACAATAAAATATTCCTTTAGAACATCATATTGCTCAACGATTCTCTCACAAACTGACCCCAAAGTTAACCAAAGACTCTCAACATAATGAAGGAAACTATGTCTAGCTAAGGTTTTACCTGTATTTCCAACTGCAAGGAATGATAATCTTCCCTTCTTTTAGGAGATAGTTTGAAAAATTGATGAATATCTACAGCAAATCCATCAATATTAAAATCAATTTTATCAATACCCTTACATAGTGCTCAATGGATTATGTGTAAGCAACCTGTAACCAAATCAATTAGTAATGGTAAACTTTGCTTACTCAGTTCACTATTTTTTTGCTTTACAACAGCTAAATTAACTCTTGGTCCCTCCATTGACAACTGTATTAATATTTCTAATTTCAAATGACATTATTTTCAATAAAATACAATAAACTTTTTACAGTTTTATTGGTTTCAGCATGTTCTAAAAAATGTGATTCGAGGTAACAAATGACATTTTTTCCTTGATTATCAGACCAATATGAGATGTACATATCCAACTATTTCTTTATTTGTTTTGTAGTAGCTTCATTGAAAAGTAAAGCAAAATATGAAGTGCCGATATCCAGAAACAAAAGAATTTTGAAATACGGAGCTAGTCCAAAATTAATCAAATATCTGACTTTTTTGTCAGATAATTTGAGATATTTTGCTATGGAGGAGTTATCAAAAATTTTTCTGTAA
Organism: Latrodectus elegans; assembly: GCA_030067965.1. Classification (NCBI taxonomy): domain Eukaryota; kingdom Metazoa; phylum Arthropoda; class Arachnida; order Araneae; family Theridiidae; genus Latrodectus; species Latrodectus elegans. The sequence continues at coordinate 43,778,953 of CM057816.1, read as the reverse complement.
ATGTAAGCTAAATCATTTAAAGATGAAAAGGAATAACTATTTTTATTGCCACCAAAATTAAAATGGTTTCAGCTTTAATGGTTTCCTCTGATGTCATTTTGGAAAGCCATGATTTGTTATTCACTACTCCTCATTCAGTTCACGTTACATTCATTACTACTACAGTAGATGTTGAGGATTCAGATGAAGTTGACAGTAATGTTTGATTCTTGTAACAGTTTACAGCTTTTTTGTGTTTTAATCCATTTGCATGAGCAAGCACTTGTCTAAAACCCATATTTGAAACACTGAATTTGCTTTTGCACACAAAGCACTCAGCAGAATGTACATCATAAACACTTCTGCACCATGTCTTAATTAGACATTTATTCCCATCTTGCAATTCCAACCATTTATAGGAAAATTTCGTTTTCCTAGGCATTTTTTAAAAGAAAATTAATTGCTTTCAAAAAATAAATTCTAAACTTAATAATAAACGTTCTTCAAGTCATCCATCAAAATTGTTCAAAATGGCACAATAAGAATTCTACGCATGCGCATAAATGTATGCGAATAATTCTTACAATTTTACTATCATTGCAAAGAGTTGTGCACTACTAAAAATAGAATATTTTGCCTGTAAAGGCAGAAAATAGAACTTAATGATAAACCTAAATTTTTTTGACGCCAGACATTCGTGACCAATGGCTGAATATGAGATGGGAAGAAATGTTTGGCAACCTGATTTCTGGTTTGAAAGAGAACAAAAAAAAGGGGGGGGGAACCTCTTTGTTGCATAGAAAGCAGTGGAAAGAAAAAATATATTCCACTGGAAGAAAAATTTACTACTGAAAAATATAAAATTAATTAAGATTAAACTTTTAAAGGAATGTAATAAAAAATTAAGGAATTCCAGAATTCATTTTGAAAAATAAAGGACATTTCAGGACGTTTTTTTAAAAAATTAGGAATTTCAGGAATATCAGGATAACTCCAAGCCCTGAATTAAGTATCCCAGTATACCTTCACTTGGAGCAATAACAATGAAACACTTGTATATAGAAATATTAAACAAATTCCATACTGACAAATTTTTTTATGGTAGAAAGTTCAAACTACTCACTCACTCAAACTACTCAGTTCAAACTACTCACATACATAATGATCAATTTGATACATTTATTAATAATGCAGTTTATATGAAAGTTAACATGCGGTTCATGTTCAAAATTTTGGGCATGGCAGTTCAATTAAAATTATCCTTTTATTTAATAATATTGATATTAACATAAGATTTTATTGTACCTCTATTAAATAATTTTAATACATATCTTCCAGCTTATGTCAGTAAAATATTATTTTTAAAATATGTCTATTATAAAATTTCTAATATGTAAGCTTATTTTTCCTCATTTCACAACCAGTAATCATCACTTCATCATACTAAACAGTAGTTTTATATAAAAGTTAATCCTCAGCTACAAAGCTCACTTAATTGTATTTATTTCACACAGTTCCTTTGAATTCATTTTATACATATTGTTAAGAAATTCAAATCTGTACTTAAGCTTTTTGTGTGTATTCCCATTTTGTATTACATTAAGACTGAATAAGAAATTTTAGGCAAAAATAATTTTCACACAATTGGAGAGAATTAAAAATGTCATTTAGAAAGTCAATGCATAGATTATATATTTTTATGTTAAACTGTGTGAAATTTGTACTCCGTGTTTAAACACTGTAAAAAGCAGTTTTCTGTGTGAAATAAAAAAGTATAATTAAATTTTGGAGTTACATGAGTGTTGAATTCCAACAGAAATAAAACTGTGGAAAAAGAAAACTACAATAACTGGACTTAAAAATATATATTTGGAATAAGAATTACATCAAATAAGTGTTTTAAATTAATATAATATTTTAAATTCCATAAAAATAAGGCAAATACAATATCAGAACCAAAAAATACTTCAAATAATTAAAATGGAGTAAAACGAAAATTTAAAGAACTTGCATACTAAAGCATTTATATTTTTTTGAACAAATAAGATTCTCAAACCATTACATTTTTATTTAGAAATTATAAACTGATGGTCCTTTTTTTTTCCAATCCAAACATAATCTAGTTACATAAAGTCAATAATATTGTTGATTAATTTTCTTCATGTAAAAAATATTATACTGAAAATTAACTTATCAAATATTTTCAGCAAGATTATTATCTGCACTAAGTTTTAACACTTTTTTTTTATTGAATTGGATTTTTATTTATAATAATCTTGCTTTAGCATCAGAAATTTAAAACAACTAAATTAATAAGCTATTTAGTACGTAAAATTACAAGAGCAATTATAATTTGACTAACTAAATAGCTTATTAATTTTAGTATACATCCACTTTCTCAAGAGAATAATGTTAACAGAACTCTTTCAGTAAATAGAATGGCTGATAAATAGTAAGTAAGTATGGTTATGCATATATCTTTACTTATAAAATGATTCTACTAATATAATTGAAATATAGGTGATGGAAAAATATTGAACCTATCAGGCTAAGTTATAATACACATTAATTATTAGAAGGTAAATATTTTTAGCAATTCCTTTCAAGTAAGTTAATTAATTTGTTAGTTGTTCCACAGCCACTTTTGTTTTTTGGATACGATGGCTAATTTGTAGAGGACCTACAATTTTAAGTGAATTTTTACTCCTTGCAAATATCTACCACTCAGATGAACAATAAACTGTCAAATGACAGCCAAAATGCAGCATTTTGCAAACAACTCAATCTTTCTCATGAAAATTTTTTTAGACATTTGTGAAACTAAATTCACTATAGATCTCAAAGCAAACAAAATTAAATAAACTAATTTGGGTAATAATATCAATTGGTGATGAAAATGATATCAAATTTTTGAGTTTTAAAATAACTAATAATATGAATATATCTTTCCCCATTTATAAAATTGTCAATCTCTGAAATTTACTGTATTTTTTAAAATAAAGTTTAAAATAAGCACATCGCAGAGTAACTGCAAAGAATAATGACATTTGTAATGGATTTTGAAAGGAGTCTGTTTTGTATAATGAGGTAATTTAAATGTTACTATACAATAGCGTTAAATCAATGAGTGATTTGTAGAAATGCTGCCTATCTATTCAATGTTACAATGTGTGCTGACTTAATCATTCTACATTGATATTTGCAGTAAAGATTGAGGATGATTTTGCCCGAATTGATGCCCCCATAACAAATCCTTGACATAAAAATGCATGAACATCCAAGCATGAGCACTGCTTTCAAAATAGAGTGATTCTGAGCAAATTGTCTGCTTCATTTGTAAGAAGCAGACAATTTGCCCAGAATCAAATGTGCTTAGATCGGAGCTTATTCATTTTGGTTGATTATTATTGATAACACTCCTTACTTTGTCAAATTGCAAATTATTTCATTTAGAAGTCACTCTCTGGCTTGCATAAAGTTTAAAGTTTATCTAAGACCAGCTATCAATGGTTCAAATGCTATTCAGGATATATTAAAATGGAAAATATCAATAAATTTTATAACAGTATAATTTAAAAAAAAAACTTCATTACCAGCTTAAAAGTAAAAAATATTATAACTTAATTTTTTCACCCAAGCAAAAATATCTTACCTAAATAACCTCCTTGAGCAAGGCTGATGTATCTCTGATGTTTTTGTAAGAAACTGGCAACCACCATATGCACATATTGATCTTCTTCTTCTCTTCCACTGCCCATAAAACATATATGTTCACCAGCTGCAACAGAACCAGCAACATTGGCTTGCTTCTGGACAGCAAACAAAGCTTGAATAGCTGTACCAAAAGCTGCAGGTTCTCGAAGCATCTAACAAATTAGGTATGAATTATAAGCAAATTTTAAGAATGTTCATAACTTTATAATTTAATAAGCATAGAAACTAAATAGTTTTATTTATCATGAATAATAATAAAAGCATAGTTATCACTGAATTTAATTTCATACAGATAAAAATAAAAATTATCAAAAATTAAATTATTTGTTTTACCAAATGTATTAATTCTTTCAGCAAAAATTTACCTTAGATATTCTCAACTTATTGGAACAAAGAAGGAAAGACTTGTTTAGAATGAAGATATTTTCAACATATTTTCCATCATCCAATAAATTAAAATATATATATATATTAATTCTAATTTTCATCAATAGAAAGATCAAATTTTATTCTATAACAATCCAAAAATTTTCAGGTGAAATATAATTTGAGTTTAATAAAAAGTTAAAGGTTAAGTTAATAGTTTAAAGTAAACAAATATTTTGTTAATATTTTAGAAAATTAACTTGTATTTTATACATAAAATGAAGGAGAAGTTAATTACAAATTATTTTTTATTTCGTTTAACAAATTTCATTTTTTAAAGTTTTTTTTGTATGACATTTAGACACTCTTTGATTAAAATAACATACATAGAACATTTCTATTTAAATTAAAATATTTTATAAAATTATTATCTAAAATAAAAATAATTATTTAAAATGTTTATTGTTACTCATTTTATTGCTAATCAAAGATTTTTAGTTTGAATTTTTAAAGCCTTATTTGTGATAATTTGAAGCTTTACATTAATGACCTCAATCAACTATCTCAGGGATACAAAAAAAAATTATACTTTTCTGTATTTATGTTTTAACAGAAACAACTAGCTGTGTAAGGGGAAAAAAGTTGTTTTGCTGAAATCTTATTCTAAAAGTTAGCTAATTAAGTAATCACAGTGTTTCTCTCCCCCCCCCCCAAAAGTATACATATTTATATAACTTGAATAATTACCTCCATTATTTTAATATCTTTATTTAAATTATTTTATCGATAAATTTATTTGACCTATTTATTATTTTAAAATGTTCTTCCAACAGTTTAAAATATAAATTATTAAAATGAGAATATTCGTAAGTACAAGTGATATTTGAGAACGCACATGATAAGCATTAGCCCTTAAAGGACAGCATACCATTAGCTAAGATGCACCCATGGATTTGTTGTCCAATGATAATTTTTATGCATGAGAGTTTTACATAAGCAACATACTGCTTAAAATGGATTTTGAACAATTACAATCATCAATGCCCAAGGTGAGATTCAAATCTACAAATAGTTAAGCAGAATGCAAGAGTGCTAACAATTTGAATGTAAGCTTGGCGATGTATCCAAGAGTTGCAGCAGAAGCAAAAGGAGCAATCCTTAGGATGGATGGGGTTTCAGGTTACTAAACCAAATTTAAGGAAAAAAATCATAACAAAAAATATTTTAAATCATAACGTCATTTTTTTTGTATCATATCAGATGATTACCTATTTTGTAATACATATTAAAATTAGCTATTAATGCAAATTTTTCTTCATTTTTTAAAAATATATATAAAAGAATGTTTACCTTTATAAATAACTACTTGAAAGAGCTACTTAAATTATTTTGAAGTTTTAAATGATAAATATTAAATAATAGAATTTAAAGTTAAAATTAATATAAATAGTCTGGAAACAAAGAATCATGTAGTTTGTTATATTTGTGTAGCAGAATAATTAGAAATATCACTTTTCAACTCCTCAAAAAATGATTCCTTACAGTCACGTATATATTGGATCAGTAATCAAGCATTTTCTTCTAATAAATGCTAGACTGAGTAATTAGAAAATTGCAAGAAAAACATTCAATTTTTAAGATGTTTCTTAAACTGTAAAAAAATGCATAAATCATAATAAAAAAGTTCATGAAAACAAAATAGTGGAGAGATGAAGAAGCTGAATGAAACAGAAAAATAGTGAAGCAGATTGTAATGACTAAAAAATAATTGTAATCAAATGGATCGCAGAGTTTAATTAGCATCTAGATTTTCCAATATCAATGACTATAGTTAGAAGGCACTTTCATAAACAGAACATTTATATCAGCGCAGTGACTCCCAAGATATATACTACAAATATTAATGTCAGTGATAGCACAACTACCATATTGAACCAATAATAAGTAGATGATAGTTACATAGCCAGATGAATTTCTTTTACTTGTTAATTTTCAAAAATAATTTGATAATATATTCAAGTATAAGGTATAGCAATGATTTCTTGAAAAGTCCTTGTGTCTACCAGGTATGTAACTTTAAAATGCAGATTTTTTCAATAAAAATATGCAGCGATTTAGAAAAACTGGAAAGATAAATTTTATTCAAAGTATCAGCCCTCGCTTTCTACATATTTTTGTCATTTTGTAGGTAAATTATGGATGCTATTCCAAACGAATTGAACCTCGCGTAAGCCAAATCAGTTGTCAAGCCATTTTTCGACGTCTTCATAAGAATGGAAGTGCTGCTCGGCAAATATATGTCCCATGGATGAAAACAGGTGATAGTCAGAAGTAGCAAAGTCTGGGGAGTATGGCAGGTGGGGTTATATTTCCCATCCAAGTGCTGCCAAAGTGTTCTTGACTGGTTTTGACGTGTGACTGGGTGCGTTGTCATGCAGCAAAATCCCTTTCCAATGCCTTCGAACCCATTATGGTTGTTTTTCGATCAACGCATACTTCAAATTAATTGTTTTTTGTTGGGAGGAATCCATATTTACTGCTTTGCCAGGTTCCTCCAACGCTTGCAGCTTGGTGTCTTCAAACTTTTGCAGTCGATTTTCATGTTTTTTGTCCCTGACATTGAAATCACCACTTCTGAATCATTTAAACCAACGTTCGCAAGTTTTGGCAGATAGAGTATATACACCGTATGTTTTCACAATAATTTAATGTGCCTCCGCTGCTTTTTTCTTCTTATTAAATAAGAAAATCAGCACGTGCCACAAATGCTCTTTGTTTGGCTCAAAATATGACATGTTTACCACCGAAAAATATATGCTACTAACTCTTAAACGTTTAAACAAATATGGCGTATTTGATATATTGGTTATGACACCAGTATCTATAGGCTTAGTGCACCATCTACTGGAAAAAAATCCGCATTTTAAAGTTACGGACCTGGTAAATGGTATAATTATTTATAAATATATATATATATGCATACACAAGCATAAAGTATTTCAATACATATCATTTGACTTCTGCTGCTTGTAGCACATTATACCACAATATATACTAATAATTTTTTTTATTTTTAAAAATTTAACAGAATGCATTACATATAATTTTCATTTACATAAACACATATTTGAGGTATGCAATGCGTAAAATTAAAAACACATTTTTTAAAAATCTTGTATTATCAATGTCATTATACTTCAGAAATAAATTTCAATGCTTTTAAAATATTTTCACTATTAATCTAAATACAATTAAAATAAATTTTAAATAAAAAGAGAGATTACCAAACTAGCATCCAAATGAAATGCAGTTGATAAGTGGCCACTGTTATATTGACAAGCTGGACGACAGTCAACAACAAAGTACTTTATGGTTTGATCAGCCTAAGCAAATAGACAACTAATGCAATTACTATTTAATGTAAAATAAGACTAACAAAGTATGCAAATTACAACATGAAAATTTGTTTAAAAAATACAATCGATTTTTTAAAACCTATTTAAAACACAATTAATACAATTTTAACAGCCAACAGTAATTTTCTCTAAATGACTTAATTTATAAGTTTCCTATTAAGAGGACTACTTTCAAAAAGAAATTTTGTAAAATTTAATGTAATATTCCTCCAGAGTAAAAGTTAGCAAAAATAACAGAGCATAACTTTTGATAAATACACAATTCATGTTCAGAACATAAAAAGTCAAGTAAGATTATTAGATCCCCTCCCCCTCCTATATACACAAATACTCGGAGATGATGAGAATTTGAATACTGATAAAAATATATAACAAAATTAATAAGAATTTTCCCTTTTTTGGAAACTCATACTAACATTCACAAACACAATACATAAATTTAAATATAATCTGATCAAGAAAATTACAATTGAATTCCAAAGATGAACTTTATAATCAAATTAATATATTTATACACCATTGTATATTAATTTTTAAAGCAGAACACTGAATAACAACTTTTCAAATTAATTTTTAATAATTCAAAGAAATAATTTTGCAGTTTAATTACATATGAAACTAATATATCCCTGCAAAATCATTATAAAACAAAAGGAGTTCAAATGTAATTAAATAGCATTAATAGTTGATATACCGGGTGATTATAATTAAAGTCCCGATTTTAAAAATTGATTGATTTTAAAACTACTGGTCAGAATGACTTGATATTTTAGCAGAACAATCGTAAAGCAATGGAATTTTATTTGGCAAAGGTAAAAAATAGTTCTAAAATGTGCCAATAGATGGCGCTGTCAATGTTTACATTGTCAAGATATATGCAAATTACTAATACGTGACATGCGCACATGAGACTTAGCTGCGATAAAAATGCAGAGCACCAGCTCTTTGCCTAAATGCTTCATCATGACTCTGACTATGAAGGATCACGTTCTGCTTTTGAAGTTTTTTTATAAGAACGATGACTGTGCACTTACAGCTATTAGGAAGTTTCGGACATTAAAATCCATTAAATGGGGTCCAGTTTCGGTTGGGGCAGTGGAAGATGTGGCTACAGCATTACAAGAACAGACTAACAGTGATGTTGGAATCAGCAGTGCACGGGGAATTAGCCAAATGCTGGATATGCCGAACAGCACGGTGCGTAAAATCCTATAAAAGATCTTGCTCTGTTATCCGTATAAGATTAACTCATGTGCAGGAGTTGCTACCAGCTGACCTGGAAGCACCTCAATCTTTCGCACTGCAATTTCTTGCCCAGATGGAAGTGGACAACGGACGGCCATGGAACATTCTGTGTTCTGATAAAGCCCACTTTCATTTGCAAGGTTATTTAAATAAGCAAAATTGCAGGATATGGGCGACCGAGAAGCCGTCCCAGTTACAGCCATTACCTTTTCAGTCTGAAAAGGTTACTGTGTGGTGCGGAATAACGGCAGCGTTTATCGTTGGTCCGTTTTTCTTCGAGGAGATCACACCTGCGAGTCCCGTTACCTGCACTGTTATTGGCAAGCGGTATGAAACACTTTTGCGTAACCATGTCCTTCCGGCACTTCAGCAGCATCAGTGTGTGGATCGCACAATATTCATGCAAGATGGCGCTCCTCCACACATTGCTACTCCTGAGAAGCAGCTACTGAGTGCTAATTTCGGAGATGACAGGATCTTAAGCCGTCATTTTCCAACAATGTGGCTGCCACGTTCCCCTGACTTAAACCCGTGTGATTTCTGGCTTTAGGGGTACCTGAAGAATGTTGTTTACAGTGTGAGTTTTCAGAATCTAGTCGACTTGAAGGCAAGCATCACGCACCACATCCATTGCATCAGTACAGATACCCTTCGATCTGTTGTGGAGCATGCCATTTTGCGCTTCCAATTAGTAGCGGAACAATGCGGAGGGCATATCGAACAACTTATGCTTTAATCATCAGCAAGGTGTTAATTCCAAGAAGCTCTTTTTTTTGTCATAATCGCTGTATTCTTGTCTTTTCGCTAATAAATCTTTAGTAAATCCCTGAACTCTAATTTTTTTTCTTTTGGCTAACAACATTTCTGTGTTTAACAAATACATTTTTAGACTTTCCTCCTGATATTACCTGGACAGTGCCATCTATCGGCACATTTTAGAACTATTTTTTCCTTTGCCATATAAAATTCCATTGCTTTACCATTGTTCTGCTAAAATATCAAGTCATTCTGACCAGTAGTTTTAAAATTATCGATTTTTAAAATCGGGACTTTAATTATAATCACCCGGTACATATATAAAATATTAATATTCATTTCAGTTTGAAAAAGAATATTTTTTAAGCTAATATTGCAATAAGCTTCATTAAAAATATCAAAACTTTGTAATTTAATTAATATCACATTCAGAATAATTTACATTTATCATTAAAAAACTCATTTGATGGATTTAAATGTATGTCATTATGTAATGAGAAATGTTATTTTTCTCCAATATATAATTTATGCATTCTATAAAATCTTAAAATTGTAAATTATTGGATTGCTAAATGAAGATTCAGTTTCATTAAATGTCTTCTTTTAGATAAAAAATAAAGAAAAAAAAAAAGAAAGAAAGAAAGAAATTGGGGATTTTAAGAGATATTATATCAATACCTAAAGTTCTAAATAAATTTTACAAATAACTATTTCCTAGTGAGAATAAAGTAATATGCATATATTCATTCCTTTATAAACCAAGCCTTTTAGTACCTGAATCAAATACAAAAATTTACTTAATAAATTAAATGGTAAAAACATAGTTTTTGCAGTTCTTGTCAGCAAATTCTTAATGAAAATTAAAATATAATAACTCTAAAAATTAATGTTTAATTTATCTTTTAATTATTTATAACAGGACAGTAAATTACTCTCAATTAAGTTCAAACAATGTTTCAATACTTTCATTAAACAAGAATATATTCTATTCAAGCTTATGGGCAATATAATGAAACTAAACAATGCAAAACCTTTTCAATTCTCCACAAAATGTAACAAATACTTTTCATCATAGAAACTAATTCCTTAAATTAGTTTATTTGAAAGACAGCTACAAATATGAGAGTAAACACAAACTTTTTATGTTATATACATGTGTGTAAAACATTCCAACATAAAAAAAATAATACTTTTTTTACTTACCTTATTACTATTTTTATAAATCAAATCAGACACTGAAACAGGCAAGCACAGGGCTTGGGATAAAAGATTATCTTTCTCTTCATCATATTTTCCTTCAAAAATAAGGGAGTAATAATCCTGTTAAAAATTTATCAATTAGATGCAAATTACATGATATAATGTTACAAAAAATACTTATCAAAATCATATAAACCAAACTTAAAAAATATATACAACACTAGATATTTTTCCATTTTTTTAAAAGAAGGCAATTAATGTGATACAGCCAAATGCAGTAATATATAAGCTATGTGATTGTTTAAAATGTTAATTAGAATATTGTTTTGGAAAATACTTATCCTAACATTTGGTACATAGATATTAAGATCACTTCTCTGATTAAGTGAAACACTCTTAATTGATTAATAATTTTTCAAGTTGGCTCATCCTCTTTAAAGATCTGACATTCATCAGATCAACTCCAATAAATTGTTGACAGTTAGAAAGTCATATGTTATACTAAAAGGGGATCTGAGGATAAATCCTCCTGGGAAAGTCCAATGCCATTCAAAGTATGTTTTAGTGAGATAGAATGGCAACAGCATTTTTTACAGTTGGGATAATTTTTTGTACCACGTTCAAATGATAAATATTTTGGATGTCCACTAGAGAATGTAACCAAGGTAATTTGGGATTTTATATCCAGAAGAGTTCCAGAGTACCATTGGTGTGTGAGTGGAATTTGCATAATATGGTGGAAGTAGAGTGCAGCTTCTGTTAGACCAAAGTCTGAAGAACCCATGGCCAAATCCAAAGGTAAAAGTTCTATGCTTCTTTGCCTGCAGATCTTAGCTGAGTGTAAGAAAACGGCTCACATCTTGGGTGACCCTGCCAGAAGAATTCTCTCTTGACGTACTTCGCGTGTTCCACCCAATTTTTTTCAAGTAAAACACATAAGTAAGATTTTTTTCCCATTTTACTTATTTAACACAAACTTTGAAAATAATAATCTATGTTTCATTGGCAAAAATATCACTAAAACGCTTTAAAACTTAGACATATTTCTTACTCTAAAAACATCTATTTTCACAAAATAAACTTTTTATGCAATAATTTCATAAATTAAATGAAATATGCAGTTCAACACACTACAAATTACAAATATAAAAAAACTTATAAAATATTTACATTTTATATAACAACATATTATTCTACATTAATTTTTTAATCCTAAAATATGTATAGATTCTTCCATTAAAAATATGATATTTTTGTAATTTTCAACCACAGTTCTTTTTTTTAATTTAAAAGCAACTTAGTACCTCTAAGTTTTCATATAAAATTGTTCCAATCACAATTTTGCCCAGGAGAAAATTTCTTATGCAAATCAATTTTCATGACTTTAAAAATCAGAAAAGGGATATAAACACAAGAAATTATGATTTTATAAAAGATTCACATTTGATTGTTGCAAATGTGTCTTCCATCATTCAATTTTTGTTTAAAAAGTGATTATAAAGCAATGACAATGATATTTATCGACCAATGATAGATAGTTTGGCAATTATATTGTTCAATTATATTAAAACTATGTATGTTTTGATTTCCAATAACACCATTGATGTACTTGACTTATTACTGAAATATATGCACAATATCTCATTGTAATCATCAATCATGTTATCATTGTTTAGTTTGAAATAAAAATGTTTCCTTACAGCTATAGTTTCTAATACTGAGAAAAGTTTACAATATTTCCATAGTTGAATTGCTTCAAACTCTATAATATCAAACTTATTCATATTATACTATCAATAAAAAAAATTTAAAGTAGGACCTCCAATTCGGTATAATATATTCCACAGAAAATAACCATTTACCAAATATAACTAAATGTTGAAAATAAGGTAATACAAATAATCACAAAGAAACACAAAGCCAATCTCTTTCTGTCTGTGAAGCTGCAGTCTTCTCAGACATCTGCAAATTTTTACACCTATCATCTGCAGTGCTGCCTTCTGATTGGTAGTTGTGTTCAAGCCGTCCAAAAACTATTTATACACCAAGTTCTGTTCTCTTAGTTTAATACATGTATAATTTCTTTCTTTGTAACATGCTTCATTAAACATTCTTTTTGCGATTTATGGACACTTGTTTTTTTTTTGATGAATTTCAATACTAAACAAATTTAATGATCATTTAGAAATAATATTAGCGATCATTCTCAAATAATAAAAATGTAGATTTTGATTGCTATTTAAGTAGCAGAATTTTTGCAATAGCTTAAAATATAAATCTGATAAAGAAATTAAATTTATAATAAACCATAATCAAGACAATATTAGCAACTTAACATACAAATTATGAAGAATTACCAAAATTACAATATTAAAACATAGAAACATTATTTATATACTAACAAGAAGTTGATTTTCAAGAAAATAAACATTTATTGTCACTAAAATATTTTTATAGTAATGCAAGGCATAAAAATTAATAGTATTTTGATGCTTTCTACATCCAAGAAACTTACAATCTGCAAAAAATTAATAAAATTTTGGATGTATTCTGCAATATTTATGTTAATGTGAACAGATAAATATTCAATGATCTTGAGAGTGATAAATTCTTATTTATATGCAATCAATGGAATTCACACATTTTGGAGTGACCATTAAGTTCAGAAATATTGAAAATAAAAAAAAGTGTTCATTTTTAAAAAGATCTTTTCTTATCATTCCATTGATTTAATAATTTCTATTTTAATTACTTAAATTGAAACTTTATTACCATTAGGATTAATAGTGACAGGCCCTAGAGATATGAAAGTAGAAATAAATTTCAGTCATAGACAAAAACTACTCAAACTGAAGATCAAAATAAGTTTCTGAAATTAATAATTTTTACATGATAAGTCTTCCAAATTGAATATTTAAGTTCAGACAAAAAATGAGTTATGTTTACAAAATTATTATATTTGAGAACAGAAATAATTAAATTTTTAAGGTACCACTGAAAAATTACAAAGTGGTTTGTCAGAAAAATTCAGAATTCTGGTAAACTAATGCAATCTTTACTTGATCTCAAACTTACTAAATAATAAAGTTAATTTTATTATTTTTTTAATAAATGATTACCTCTAAAAAGGAACAAGGTGTGCATCTTCGATAATGAAATGCAACAGTGCAAAAGTCTTCAACATCTTCAGGTTCTAGCTGATTAGGCATCGCACAAAGCTCATCTATATTGTAAATATATAAAAACATTTTGTAAAAAAATAAATGAAAGAACAAATGGCATAAAAAATGCTTATTTGAAAAAAAACTTACCAATTATTGATTGTTTATCCATTTCTTTCATGTCTAGTAATTGTTCCCTAATTTTTTTTTAAAAAAAAAGAAAAAGAAAATTTTAAGTATAATAATTCAATATAATTCTATTTATAAGATAAATTAATTAATGAGTACAAAAAGTTTTTAACATTTCAAAATCAAGAATAATCTGATATCTTTTACCTTTAAATACATAACAAATTTATTTAAATTAATTGTATAACTAATTTCACCCCGTTTGCTTACATGAGAAATAAACTTGTTATTTTCAAAAAGATTTTTACAATGAGTACAAAAAATATATTTAACAAAATAATATATAAATTACCAAAAAATTTCACAAGTAAATATAATGTTTTAAAAGACAAATTTAGTTCAGACATTAAAAGAGTTTAAAAACTAAGGGCTGCTAAAACAATTCCTAAGCAATAATTTTTTATATAAATTATTACAGATTTCAGCACACTTTTCAGATCAATGATGAAATAATTTTGTTAAATTTTGCTTATCTAAACAATGCTAAAATATTTTGCAAAAAAAATTTAGCAATAAAAAATAACCAAAATTAAAGATAGATGAAGAATTTTAATGTCCTTCCAATGGATAATAACAAAGAACTTATCAATTTAAAAGCAATTGAAATTTATTTATTTATATTTTTTAAATAATTTTCCCAGATTGCCAAGGTCAAACTTTTTCAAGCATATTTATGATAACTTTATATTTTTATAACTTTTTTAAATAATAATAATTAAAAAAGTATCAATTTTTGTTTTGATATGATAGATATTTTATAATCTTTGATTTTATTTTTAAAAACTTCAATATAAAAATTTTAACACATCAATTGTATACATTTAATAGCTATTTATTCATTTAAAAAAAGATATTAAATATCACATTACTAACTAAAATTAATAAAAATATGCTTTCAATAAACAGAATTTTTAGAAAATAAAATAGATTTTTGAAATATAAAGTTTTTATAATATAACACACCAAATAAGAAATTATTCTTTTTTATATTTGATTAATTTACAAAACATAATTTCATACAAATAAAAGAAATAATTGATTAATATCATGATCAGAAAACACAATTTAAAAATTTCACTTTTATTAATCTCTTAAATCTCAAAAGTTTTCCCATAAAAAATTTCTAAAATTTAATGCATATAATTTGTAATTAAAATAAAAAAAAAATTACAGATATTTTTAAACAGTTAAAACTGTATCAAATATAATGAATGCAAAATAATCACATTATAAATTATTTTAATGTGATACAGTCTATTAGAAATCAATTAATTTTTTTCTTCTTTTTCTTCAATGGCCAGACAGTTCCTTTCTAAATATATAGCATGAGATTTACCCTGACATTTGAGTTATTTCTCAGATCCAGTGTAGTCCCACTAGGTAGAATATTTGAAACACTATGTACACAAAAAATGCTGTTTGAAACTGAAACACTTGGTGTACACAGATAAAAAAATTTCAAAGTTTTGAAAATAAGTATGAAATAAATATCTCCAGCATCTTAAGTAGATGCGCCAAATCTCCTGGGGATGAAAACTGCTTTCTCGGTTGATAATATATTTCAATTTTTTAAGTTATCACCATTGAAGTTAACTCATTGAAGAATGTTGTTGCAACTTTGATAAAAGGGGAGAGGCTTAAAACAATAACTTCTTAATTAATAAAACATTATATTATCCGCAATTAAGCAGTGCTAAGCAAATATTGTTACGATTGCAATAGCTAGCACCTAACTGAATGCTAAGGAGAAAAATTGCAGATAAATAGAAAATCGAACTTCAGCCGGTTAAGAATATTTACACTTAACACAATTACAGTTAATGCTCTGTATTTGCATGTAGCTGACTAAACACACACTGTAATACCATTTTTTAGAAGAGAGCTCATAAAAGGATTTCTCATACATATATTCACTAATGCATTAACATGTAGACTGACACTACTGGTTAAACCATTAGGCTGTTAAGATGGGTTTCCATGTTATAAAAAACTTATATGAAACCGCTATGATGCTAAAAACTCTAACAAATTTTCTTTTAGCTGAGAAATTGACAATAAATATCATAAGATGTAAAAAAATCTGTCTTGTTAGATAACACACTATTTTAGAAATATACATATGATTTTTAATAACATTTTTGTTTTAGAGAAACAGCAATTTAGTTGTATGCATATAAATTATATTTTTTACCATTTATTTTTCTACTCAAAAACAATCAAATTGGATGTTCTTCTATCTTCTAATATTTTTTTCCCATGTTTGTGTCTCCCTTCCTATTCAACATATTTTTTTTTAATTCTTCTAAATTTCATAAATACCATATTGAATAGAATTCAAGTAATTAAAATATGACAAATTACCCTTCATTTTTAAGCTTCCATGTTTTCGTATCTTAACAAGAACTCCACAAATGTGTGTTTAGAACTTTAATTAATCGTTAGTGAATTTATATGTCAAAATCACATAAAATACATTTGATTTATCATTATTCATAATTACTGAGATGCTCACATAAAATCTTATTAGTACATTAATTATGCAATAACTAAATTAAAAGGTTAAATTTTTGCTCATCATATTTAAACATTTTATCTTAGATATAAATTTATTATAACACATTTTATGTAATATTTATAATAAAAAAAAATTTTCATTTTAAATGATTTACACATTTTTATGCTGCATTGTGTTAAAGAAATAATACACTCAGACAATTATAAAAATATTTATTACACACACTAATGCAACATAAAGGGGTGTGGAAATATGATCAAATTATAGAAAAATTTGATAATACAGCATGCTATAATCAATATGATGTATATGATAAAATAAAATTTAATGAAAAAGTAGCTCTTCAACTTTGAATTCATAATATTTTTATTAAAAATATTATCATTATAACATTTGCAAAATGTAGTAATAATAATACATTATTTCCTGAGAGTATTTCTGATTATTCAGTAACTGCAGATCCCATGATTGAAATCAAGTACATAGATAATTTATCCATGCTAAGTTCAGAATTTACAGAGAACATCTCTTAAAATTATTGAAAATTCTAAAGGCAAGATTAATTATTGTGATATCATTATTAAAAGAAACTTCAACTGTGTCATGATACATAAATGTTTATATCACAACAGTTGAAAGTTTTTTTTTTTTTTTTTAATAATATTAATGAATATTAACAAAAAATAAATATCTTCAAAAGTTAATTTAAATTCATGAAGTTTTAATGAGATTTGGGAAGGAGGAGCAAGTGAACAAATACATAATATTTAGTAACATGGATAATGTTAAAATAAATTCTACAGTGTGTGTGAAAATAAAGCATATTTATATGTAATTTATCAATAGCTGCATGTTATTATTAAATAAAAAATATTTAACATTTTTAATAAATATAATTTTAAGCTAAAAAACAAGAAGAAGAAAAATGTAAACATGTTGTAAACTTACTTTGCATTCACCACAATAACTAAGGATAGGAAAAATACAAGAAAGGGATCATTTGCTTGAAAATAAATATCCCACATGATGTGAGTTACTTTCAATGAGCATGTTGAAGCGAACAAGCTGCGAAACTAAAAATAAAAGCAAAATCATACCATGTAAATAATACAAATATAAGAAATAATTTTAATCATGTGTGTATACAAATTTTTAGACAGATTTTAATACTTAAAGAATATAACTATTATAAATAAGAAGTTATTTTACAGTTTATAGTATGTAAAATATTACGATGTAATTAGATTATATGTATTTAGTTACATCCATACTTTTTAATTAATTCTATTTTTAAAAATGCCACTTATAAATAAGTTAAACTAAATCTAAATTCTGTGGAACGACAGCCCATGCATACCACACACAAGGCCTAAAGTGCCATCTATGTTTTGCTGATAGAGAGGTCTTAGGGTGTAAAACACATGATCCGATTAGGTGGTCAGCCTAATGCAAAACTCCCAGTGTTTAGTTCCCAAGCATGCTTATTACTCAATTTATCAACTCACTGAAGGGAAGAAAGGCTGAGACAACCTTGCCCAACCCAAGGATCGAAATTTGGACTAGTGAGTGTTTCACACACACTTGGACTTGTGAGTGTTCAAAATAGAATTTGCCTGTGCCTTGGGAATGTGAAACACTTCCAAGGCACAGGCAAAATCTATTTTGTAGTTCGGTGGCTACCACTTAGCCAACAGGCTTCAAAATAGATTTCATAGGTTTTGTACTTCCCATTTCCCCAGCAGAAAATTGAACCTTAGTCTCTCACATGACAGGTGGGGATATGAATAAGTTACCTTTAATAAAAAAAATTCAATTCTATTCTGAATGTCTAGTTCAAAACCAACTCAGGATTTACAATTTTCAGTATCATGTGTTATGTAACTCCAATTAATGTTATGTAAATCTAATAACAATCAAAAGTTAAACATAAAAAAGTGAACATAAAAACATGAATAATTTAAATAAACCTAAAGAATTTCTAAATATTTGTATCTATCTATAGGAGACATTAATTTTTTAATGTCATTTGTAGAAATTTGAAAATATACTTTAACATTATGATTTTAAATTATTTATTTCATAACCACAGTCAAACTTAATTATGAAACTTAAAATTATCCTAAGTAACAATAATTGAACAAAAAATCATAATATTAGCATAACTGTCAACTTTGGAAAAAATCAACAGATTCTACTGATTTTGAAAGAAAACAATCAGAAAACACTACTAGCAACATTTTTGCTACAAATTGGTAGTATCGCAGAGAGACAATTTTACTCTTTAGATTATACATTCTGAGAATGATTTATGTTGAACATATTTTATGTTAATCTTAATAGTCTAATAAAATATTCATCAACCTTATTAAGGAACTATGAAAAATAAAAGAATGTACTACATGTAAAAAAATAGACAACATTTGTCCCAATATTTATTTAATAGGTTAATTTATCTACACTAGTTCAACTTATAGATATTAAACTTATAAAATTACATAAAATACATTACTAAATTTAAAGACAAATACTTCTAAGAATATAGAAATCATCAAATACTTTGTCCATAAAAACATAATACATTTCAAATTCGAAAAATTCATAGTAATTTTTTTTCATATGTTGCTGACTCAGAATTTTTTAGAAATGAATTGATAAACTGCTGTTCAAAACATTTCTTCCCATTTTGAGAATATTTAAGCTATTTTGAGACTGTTTAAGCTAAAAATACTCAATAGACTTTTTCCACCAAAATTTTGGTTGTTTTTTTACTGAATTTGCCAATAATCAATGGATTTTCCTACATTATTGGCAAATCGGGAAAAATGGTGAAAAGTCAGGAATTTCCTGAAAAATCAGGAGAGTTGGCAGATATGTAGGATATGAAATATAAATAATATGATGTAGAATTTAAAAATATTATTCATTATTTTAGTGAAGCTTCAATATAAAGTCATCACAAAAGCTAAGTAATAATGACAATCAAATTAAGATGATATAAAAAAAAAATAAATATTTTAACTGCAAATAGGATAATTGTTTATGAATAGAGGAGTTCTCATGAAAAAAAATTAAGTTTAAAACTAAGCATTTAAAGCTGGATACTTTCTAATTTATAAAGCTTCTAAAGCAAATTTTGCTGAAACTATGACTATAAATAAAAACATGATTTAACATGAAAATTAGAAAAAAATTTACAAATAAAATTAAATATATTTTATTCGCAAGTATTTTTAAATTTACCATTTAGAATATGAATGCAGGTAGTCATTTAAATCTTTTTTGTGACTTCGGTGCTTACTTTTAAGACTACTAATTTTGCTATTTCCTACAAAAGATTCCAAATTTAAAATACAAATGCATTTTTTATACATTTTTTTTCAATATTCATTAATATTTCTATTAAGTAAACATTAGCATATATTGGGTACAATAGAGCATTCAATTTTTATAAATATCTGATTCTTAATTAACACATTTACATTCCATATCTCTAGAACTAGAGATTTTAATAAGTAATATTTTTAATAATGACTTTGAACTTTAAAAAAAATGTTTAATGCACTGTTTAAAGCAGAGATTACCAAATTGTAGTCCACCAATAATTTTTAAAATAAAAAAATTACATAAATAAATTAAAAATAAAAAAATTGCAATTCTATTTGTAAAATACCAAACTCTCCTATACCTATGTATTGAAATGTTCCATTTAAAAATTGGATATGATTATCTCACAAGATATCTGAAATGCATTGATATATATATAATTGGCCCCAGTGTATTTTGTGCAACTAGAATTTTGGATATGGACAGCAATTAATCTAATAATTCTAGAGAATTGATACAGTTAACTTCCAATGACATAAATTTTTTTTTTTTTTTTTTTGGATTGAAAATATTTATATTATTTCATTTTCTAATTTTGAAGTAGTCACTGTTATCTATTGTTTTGTCCTTTTGTAATTCAGTTTTATACTTATTTTTATGATCAAATCTCATGCACATCTTAGAAGAATGGAGATCAAATGATATTTTTTTAAATACCTTTGTAATAATCAGTGTTCTTAAAATAGTACTTTTGCAAAAATTTATGAACATTGATTCCTAATCATCATAGAAATTTAATGAGGCATATCAAATATTGATAAAACCCAAAAAGAAAAAATATAATATTTGGATATATTTAGGATGAAGCTTACTTTTAAAAATAACTGCTTATGCCTATACATCTTTAACATGACCCACTAATTCAATTTAAAAAATGTCATGATACATCTCATAGATATTTTTTATGCACAGAAGAAAATGAATAAAACAATAAATTTAAATAACCAATAGAAGAAAAAATAAAAAGCATTGTGAAACAATTAAGTAATAGCTAAATTAAATCCAATTTTTCTCATGTCATTATTTCTACAGATTCTTAGTAAAATTTCTTTTAATGATGACATTATTAGATCATCTGACACTGTCATCATTAAAATGGGATGACAATATAGTGCTTTCTATTGTATGAAATGTAAAATTTTTTACAAAAATTGGATTGTTTCTTAAAAATTTGCAACATGCATCTTTTTGTTCATTGTACCTGGTTGTTTCAATATAATATTATGAACCCTAATTTCTATTTGCAATTAATTTTTATATAAACCTGAATTTCTACTTGCAGTATAATCTTTGTATTAGTAAATAACTAAACCAACAATCACAATTTTTAAAATTTCCATTGCATTTTAACTATAATAACAATTTTGAAAAATTAACAAAAATTTAAATATAAAATTTTCTGT
This sequence comes from Latrodectus elegans, assembly GCA_030067965.1. NCBI lineage: Eukaryota > Metazoa > Arthropoda > Arachnida > Araneae > Theridiidae > Latrodectus > Latrodectus elegans. The sequence goes on along the minus strand of CM057816.1, from coordinate 43,757,625 downwards.
CATTTTGAAATTTAAATTTATATTCAATGATTAAAATTAAAAAATATATGCAATTTACTATATATATATCCAAAAAAAAAATGAAATATTTTTGTGAATTCATTCCTTATACAATATTTATTAAGAGCCTATATAAAGAAATAACAATGTAACGAAATTAAAAGTCCATATACCCAATTTTCTGAGTAAAATTCTGGAGTGAGTTTTTTGGTATCCAAGAAGGAGCAAAGTTCAGGTTCATGATACAGTAAAAGAAGGCGCAAAAGGTGATAAGGACTAGATGATTTTGACCTAATTCTATAAAAGTAATTTAAAATAATTAAATATAAAAAACAGTGATATAATATTTATAACACAGTATAGTATAATATGACACATCTACAGTAGTTAAAAAAAATTAAAAAAGCAATATTTTACTTTAAATGTAATGATCCTTGAATAACAAGTCATCCTCAAATTGGAGCAATATTTAGATAAACAATATAAATATATTTATTTGAAGCAATATTATAAATCAATAATTTACCCCAAAGTTTCCAATTCAGAAACATAGGAGGTATCAACTTTAAACAACAAAAACTTAATACATTTTGCGCTGAAATTTTTTTAATTTATATTTTTTTTGTACAATGAAATTCAGCTATGAATGATACAGTAACTTTTTGACATTTTGCTTATAAGTACCAATGTTATGGATTTTTTTAAAGGTTTTTCTTGGGTGAATATTGACCTGACACCTAAGTTCTATTATTCATGATTTGAGAATGTGATAGCTTGATTTATAGACAAATTGATCAGACTTTGTCATTCTTAACATATGAATGGCCAACAATTGAAAAATTCGTGCATAATGCAATATATATATATATATATATAATTTATTTAATGTCTTACTACTAATGTGGCATAATGAAAAAGATGTTAATTCAAGTATTGACAATTCAAAATTACAAGACATCGGCTGTGGAAATCGTTAATTAAATTACATTTATGTGAAACTAACATAATAAAACTTTATCACATTACGATTTCAAGTTAATTTCATCACAACAAATAATGACTCAATCACCGCAAAGATCAATACTGAACGATTACATAGATTTGTAGCTGGAAATAAAATTAATAACCACAAAATTTTATAAGCAGAAATGTGACTATAATAGTAAAATAAGACAAAAATGTGAACTTAATAATCAAACTAAGTCAATTAAACTTTCTTAAAACTAATCATTATAACATCCAATATCAATATCATGTGTGTCTCTAAGGTAAAAACTAACATAATTTAACACAAATTTAGATAAATTATCACTACTCTTGGAAAACTAATATTAATAAATAGCAAAAACATGTCTTCAACTGTGACAAATAAAAGACAGTTAACTTTCTGCTAAATCTAAAAAAGAAAGTTATTCCTGTTTGTTTTACATAATTCATTCATGGTTCTAGTTTCATTTATTTGAGATGATTATTCAAAAATAAAATTCCAATTCTTAGTTAATTGGTAAAAATTTCATAGATATTAAATTAATAACCAAGTTCAAGGTATAAATAAATTTATTGCTTGTATGATTTTAAATATAAGCATTTTAAGATTACCATAACTGACTTCTGTGGCAATATGCAATGTTCACCAAATAGAATAAAAAAATAAACAATTGGATTCAGGAAAGAAAGTTTTAAAAGGTTTTGGAACAGAAAGAAAAATTTCTATTATGCAATAGGAAGAAAATCAGATTTCTGTAATTGTGAACTATAATATGTAAATGTTCAATATAACCAACATGTATATGTGATATTGAATATAATAATAATAAATATTGGTCAATCTACACTTTTACTCGAAGATTAATCTAGTTAAATGTCACAACGTAAATATGACCCAAGATTCAAATTTAGTTTGAGTTATGTATCAACTTGTAGATATATAATTTCATAATAATTTGTAATTATCTTTCGTGGAGAAATTGGCACAGTTTTATGTGTCACAATTTTTAATTTCTATTTATCTCTTGGTATTAAATAAGTATATTTGTAAGTACACAAATTATAAAAATTAGCATCCCCGATCAAAAAAAATAAATAAATAAATAAAAATGTCTGCAGTCCACCGGCCAATCATGGTCCTCTAAATACCCAACTCTTTAATAGTTTAGTAAGACAAATTGAAAACAGCATTCTATAAACATATAAACCATAAACATTAATTACTCTATCAGTTTAATTATCTGATTATGATGCCAAGTCACCAGTAGTTTCAAATTTCTCTATTTTGATCAATGCAAAACACAACACTGATCCTTAGTTATCTCAATATGCAAAACAGTCAAGAAAAATTCTATATATAGAGAGAGATGCTTACAATCTTATTTAGTACTTTTCACATAATTTTAAGAGGGATTCTCCAAGTTTTCATGAATCCCATATTTCAATAGATAAGTTACAGTACATAAAATGTATTCTCCTGATTATACAACTATGATTATCATTTTGTGGTGCACCTGTCTTTTTATACAATTTACAGCATACTTTATATAATATTAAAGTTCAAAATATTTTTTCTACCCACCCCACAATGGAATTACTCAAATATTATAATTTTTTTTTTGTTACATAAAATAATGTTTTTACAGTATATTTAATAAAAATAGTATTCTTTTATTTGTTATCAAATTTATTTTTAAAATTTTAGAATTTTTTTCAATCATTCTGAATACTAATATGAAAAAACAATTTCTTGATGTCAAAAATAATTAAAAGTTTGGTTATTATAATTCAACTGTGTCAAACAATTTACATTATTCAATGACTTTTGATCAACAGATTACATAAAACTGACACACAACCAGCATATCTTTAAAACAATAATTAAAAGAAACACATATTGCATTTTTTAATCAAAAAGAAATATTTTTATGAATATGAATATAGAAATATGCTTTTAAAAATATTAATTGCATTCTTTTTTCATAAATAGTTGCTTAAAAGAATTAGAACATATGGAAATGGATTATAAAAATAAAGGAAATAGTTTAGAATCCAAATCAGTTTTCATAACATTTTTCAGAAAAATATTTAAGATAGTAATTCCCTTTCATTTTTCTCTTCTTAAAGTTCTATACATGCTATTTCATAAACACAACAGAGTAAAATATATTTTATTTGATACAAAAATTATGAAATAATATCACTGGACCTTTTTTAATAGTTATTATTCCCTACTGGACAGTATCTATTACTTTTCTATTCAGTCTAATTTTATAACTGCAGTCTAATTCATTGTAACTAAATAATGCAAATGAATAACAAGATCAACAGTTAATAAAGAATAATGAAAATAAAAATTATGAAAATTACTAACATAACTGCTCAATTCTTGCTTATTCAATAATATCATTAAAATTAGGCAAGATTTAATTAGTGTGTGTATGTGTGTTTTTCTATCTAGTTAAAAAGTATAAGAAGAAGAAAAAAATAAAAATTTAAGTATTATAAGACAATAAATAAATTGATAAAATTAAAACTAATGTGCATTCAAAAAGTAACAAAAATAATTTGGCACAATTTGACTGTTAATTACCTGAAATATGTAATTGGGGTAAGTCTACACAAGTTATATGGCTTTTTTATAATATAGTATTTTTAAATAGTTGATGAACATTTTTATGAAATATCACATGTCTGCTCGAAGTCAAGAATTTATATATTAATTTGTCTCCAAATAACATAAATAGTACTCAGCTTCTTTAATTGCAGAAGTTATTTTTATTAGTTTTTTATTCTTGTTAGTTATAAAAACTAACTTCTGGTTATTCTATTTTTTTAACACAATAAATATTTACTTTTCATTATTTTTATTTTTTGCTAAATTTTGAATTTATAATTTCTTTGAAATATATCTTATCAATAAAAAGTTTACAGGAATATAATTCTCATTCATTGATACTGCATAAAAATAAGATATATTATGGAGATAAATTTATCAATGTTGTTGAACAATATTTACACAAATGTGAAATTAACAACTCAATACCTAAAATTTTTAGCTTATTTAAGCTTTTTTTTTTTTTTTGAGAAATAATTAAAAAGAATGTTAGAACAAAAATTGGTTTTTCTTTGAAAATAAGCATTTTTGAATATTTAAAGGTAACACAAATGTACTTAAAAATTGTAACAGAAATTCTTACTTTGGAATATAGTTCTTATGAATAAAAGAAAAAAAGGAATAAAGTTTTCCTTTAGGAAGCCGCAGAGCAACAAGTGGTTCCAAAAGATGAACCCAATTTGTTTCATAATCATATCCTGTTTGCCGACAAAATCTTGTAATTATGGATTCCAAATCACACAAAACAGATACTTTATCTTCTTCATCATTTCCTAATCTATCTAAAATAAGAGATAAATTTGAATAGAATTTCATAAAATAGTTCACTGCAAATTTAATCATATATACGAAACTTTTCAAATGAAAATTTTTATTCAGCAATTTATAATAAATTCAATACAAAAAAAAAAAAAAAAAAAACTGAGATAAAAGAAAACGAAAATAATTTTGAAAATTTTCAGATGAGGCAATTTTAGCAATATATATATTTTTTAATATTTGTTACAAATATCATGAATCATAAACATATTATAAAAATTCACACTTTCATACACATTCTAAAATAAGAGATCATTTCTCTCTAAGCTCTCAATTATATAAAATATGAATTTTCATTCAATTTTCTGTACAATAATTTCAGAGTAGCAAAAGTTCCTCCATACATCTCCAAACAGGTTAAAAAAATCCATTATTGATGCATTAAATTTGATCAATTCATAGCTCCTTTTAATATAAACAATATTTATTGAAACATTAAAGAATGAATTAAATCTCAAATATTAAAAACACAGAAAAAAAAATATTAAAAAACAAAAAAAGTAAAAATTTTAAAATGGAGTCTAAGAAGTCATTTGAAAATCTTCAAATGCAAAAAAGTTCTTTAAGTTAGATAATGAAATGTTTTATATAACTTGTTGAGTTAAACACAAAAATTTTAAAAATAGTATTATTTCTTTTGGTAAAGCACAGGAACAAAAATAACAAAATATTACAAGGTTTGCCCAGGTAAGCAATTGAATACATAAAGTTAAAAAGCAAGATAATTGCTATTTAAGAATTAAAACAAATATACTTTTTTAAAGAATGTCTATAAACATGATTTATTCATATGCTAGTTTAAAAAAAACAAAAGTACACTCTTTGTATCATAGATAAACATTTATAGACAGGTATCAATAATTCTTTGATATTTAAATGCAAGCTCAATAACTGAAATATACATATAGACTACCATCAATGGAAATAATCAAAAGATTTGAATATTTTCCACATTAAAAGTAGTATTTGTAAATAAAAATAAATTAAAAGCTCTTGAAATGTAAATAGAAAACAAAACAATATATAAAAAATAAATAAATAAATAAATATTTAAGAAAGTTTTTTAGAAGAAAAAAGTTAATAATGGGTGCACTTAAAATATATTGTTTTTTCCTTTGTAAAATCCATTTTAGTTCATGTTAACTAGAAAATATGTTTTCGACTATTAAACATTTGTTTTACATTTTAAAAATAAAATATTTTTTTCTGAAATTTTTGCCATTTTTACTTAGATAACATGTAATGTAGTAAACATTTAATTTTCAATTATAACATATATAATCTGACAATGAAAATGCAACACCAAGAAGTAGCAACACCAGAAAGTGACAAAACTCAGAAAACAGAAACAACAACAAACAATAGTGATCTATATTTCGAAATGATATGCATTATAGGAAGAGGGAACATGGTTGGGTTAGTAGGTTCTAGGACCCTAGTGGATTTCGATATATAAAGCAACACGTTTAGGTACAGTCAATGATAATATAGATGGTGTCCAGAGGAATGCCTCTCCATTCCCTGTCAACCATTTGCCAAAATCTGTCTTCTGGAGGAGGCAGTGGCAGTCTATAAATGATGTCATATACCAAACTAGTTTGATTGGTGAAAGATCTGGGAGTACAGTGGGCAGGGAAGCAGTTGTACACTTTTAGGGCATGTTGGCTGAGGCAATGTGCAGTTGGGCATTATCCTGCAGATAAAGGGCATTGGGGTACCTCCTGAAGATGAAGGAGTATCACTGGCAACAACATATTAGCCACGAAATATTAGGCTGTCATAGTGTCATGAATACAAACTAGAGGTAACCTAGAATCATACACAATGGTGCCTCGAATCACGATGCTGTGTTGTAGCGGGTTGGAGCGTTCTGCAATTGCTACAGGATTCCACTTGTCTCCACATCAATGACACTTTCATATGCAACAATTATAACTAATGAAACAGAAGTGTAACTCATCTGAGAAGATGATCCTGTGCCACTCCATTGTCCAAATCATTTTGATATGGCACCAGTCTACATGTTGGCATCTATGTAGTGGGGTCAATCTTCTTAATGGATGCCATGAACGCAGGTCACTAGCAATCAATTGATGGCAAATAGTTCTGCTTGATATAGGAGGATCCAGGGTGTCTTGCACATGCTGCAGAGTTTAGATAAACATGCTATGTGTGGCTGGCACCGCCTCTCATTGGACATGTCAATCCATACGTGCTGATGTCACTGGCATCAACGGTACCCTGCAAACGATCCAAAGTTCCTTATTCCAATCATCTTTGCCACAGTCAGTGTGCTGTGGACGCATCCAGGTGTCTGACATTTGCCATAAGGACCAACCTGCCCTTCTCTGTCTGATCATCAGCCCCTACTAAACTCATGTCTACTGAAGCTGACTCCATAGGTGTTGGCCTAGCATTTTTGCAATTATATGTATCCTTTGTGAAAAGAGCAAAAATCCAATGATTATTTACCAAGCAACAATAAAAATGCAAATATAGTCTACTCAGCTGGCTCAAAAACTTATATCTTATCCTACGTGCATTGGAGAGCTGCACATTTCACATCATTTGCAATAAGGTATTTCAATTTGCATGGTTTTCTGGCCACTTTCTCTTTGTGTTGAATTTTCAATGTCTGGCAGTGTATTTCAGATGTGAAAAAAATTTCATAAAACAGATTAAATAAATACTGAAAATATCACTTTAAGAGGATGACATATCTATAATAAAGCAGTATATAATCAACAACAGTCAAGAATTCCAAATATTATTGTAAGTAATAGCAACTGTAATTTTTATTCCTAGAAGAAATCAAAGAAAAAGGCCAAATTTTAGGTTCCTAAAACAAGAATTTTATTGAATGGTTTGCTTAATATAGTTTGGTATTTCACTCAATTGTCATTAATAATACAAAAGTACAGGGGTAGGAGTACTGAAATTTTTTTTTCAGGACAATATTTTTGAGAAATATCAGGACATTTTTCAATAATTAAACAAAACTAATGTTACCTTCACATGTTAATTTCTGTTTTATGAATATAACATATTTTAGAAAGAAATGCACTATTTAATAAATTCCGAGTTTTTAATTTTTAATACAACAATACGAAAATTGATACAGAAATTTAAATTTTTTATACTGAACATTTTCTGAAAATTAATAAGCTACATGATAAATGCTTTAAATTACAGTAAATTTATGTATAATTGAAAAATGTTCATTTTGAACTAGATGCATTAGCATTTAATTCTGATAATTTAATACTGCACTTTATCAACTTATCATTCACAGATGCAATCTCTGCATTAGCAGCAGACACCATCATTTGTCCAACTTTCACATCATTCATATTATCATCACTAATAGCTCATGCTATTTTTTTGGTTGCATCATCCAAAAGTTTTTGAGCTGCACACTGATTATCAAGTTTTTTTTTTTTTTTTCTCCAGTTCATTAATTTTTTCTAACAGGTGAAATTGTTTAAACTTTTTTTCACTGATAGCTTTTATGTCTTCCTCATCATTTCTTTTCTTCTCTGATTGTGATGCATCTTTTGATTTTTCCATATATGATGCATATTCTGCATGAGAATTCTGAATATAATGCAATATTTCTTTGGTATATGGAATGGAGGAAACAGAATTGCCATGCATTCGAATGACACCATGACAAATATGTAAACTTTGAACTGTTAATTCCAATAATGAAGCCTTCTCCTTTGTCACAACAGAATTGTAAGTCGAAAAACCTCTTTCTGGTTGGGAATTTACATTCAATAATGACAGACACATGCTTTAACAATTCTAGAAGGAGTGGGATATTTTATATAACGATCAGCAATTTTTTATACTGAAAACCGCATTCCAATATTTACAGATATTTTTGTAATTATCATAATCATGCATAATTAAAGTCACATCTTCACACATGTAACGAATCCATTATTCATTCATCTTATCAAAGTCTGTAGAAATTTTAAACACATGAGGAAATGTTGAATTAATCTGCTAAATGAACTCCTAGACTCTTCTTTTTTTCTATTATATGGAGACAAACACTGGAGATCTTTGAGTAAAGTATTTGTTATAGGAAGCTTTTGAAGCAAATGCTTTAAAGTTGCTATGTAGCAACTTCTGCCACACACTTTGTCGAAATGTTGTTTTATCCATAAACTCTTCCCATATTGCTGTTGCGCCATGACCTATTTCAATCTTGTTTAAATTTTAAAAAAATTTTCCTGAATCAACATTAATTTGTAGCAACTTAACTCCATTTTTTTCACAGATTTCTTCTGGATTTAAAAATACTGGAACAAGTTCATTTAGCTTACTATACATCATGTGTACTAAAGGTTCGACTTTTTGCATTAGAAATAAATATAGTTCAAATATTTTACAAAAGAATGAAACAAAATGCAGATATGCCAGATTCTTAGGGTCTTTCAACTGTTTTATAATCAAAAGATGTTTATCAGAAAGAGGAGATTTCAAATCTCTTTACTTTAACAATAAAATATTCTTTTAGAACATCATATTGCTTAACAATTCTCTCACAAATTGACCCCAAAGTTAACCAAAGGCTCTCAATATGATGAAGGAAACTATGCCTAGCTAAGGTTTTACCTGTATTTCCAACTGCAAGGAATGATAATCTTCCCTTCTTGTAGGAGATAGTTTGAAAAATTGATGAATATCTACAGCAAATCCATCAATATTACAATCAATTTTATCAATACCCTTACATAGTGCTCAATGGATTATGTGTAAGCAACATGTACCCAAATTAATTAGTAATAGTAAACTTTGCTTACTCAGTTCACTATTTTTTTGCTTTACAACAGCTAAATTAACTCTTGGTCCATCCATTGACAACTGTATTAATTTTTCTAAATTCAAACCATTATTCTCAATAAAATATAATAAAATTTTTAAATCAAAAGATGTTTATCAGTTAATCAAAAGATGTTTATTGGTTTCACCATGTTTTAAAAAATGTGATATGAAGTAACAAATATTTGAGATGAACATATCTAACAATTTCTTTATTTATTTTGTAGTAGCTTCATTGAAAAGTAAAGCAAAATATGAAGTGCCGATATCTCGAAACAAAAGAGTTTTGAAATATGGAGCTAGTCCAAAACTAATCAAATATCTGACATTTTTTATCAGATAATTTGAGATATTTTGCTATGGAGGAGTCGTCAAAAAATTTTCTGTAAATGTTAGCTAAATCATTTAAAGATGAAAAAGAATAACTATTTTTTATTGCCACCAAAACTAAAATGGTTTCAGCTTTAATGGTTTTCTCTGATGTCATTTTTGGAAGCCATGATTTGTTATTCACTACTACTCATTCAGTTCACATTACGTTCATTACTACTACAGTAGATGTCGAGGATTCAGATGAAGTTGACAGTAGTGTTTGATTCTTGTAACAGTTTACAGCTTTTTTTGTGTCTTAATCCATCTGCATGAGCAAGCACTTGTCTAAAACCCATATTTGAAACACTGAATTTGCTTTTGCACACAAAGCACTCAGCAGAATGTACATCATCAACACTTCTGCACCATGTCTTAATTAAACATTTATTCCCATTTTGCAGTTCCAACCATTTATAGGAAAATTTCGTTTTCCTAGGCATTTTTAACAGAAAATTAATTGTTTTCAAAAAATAAATTCTAAACATGCTAATAAACGTTCTTCAAGTCATCCATCAAAATCGTTCAAAATGGTGTGATAAGAATTCTACGCATGCGCATAAATGTAGGCGAATAATTCTCACAGTTTCACTATCATTGCAAAGAGTTATGCACTGCTAAAAATACAATCTTTTACCTGTAACGGCAGAAAATAGAACTTAATGGTAAACCCAAACCTAAAATTTTTTGACACCAGACATTCATGACCAATGGCTGAATATGAGGCAGGGACGAATGTTTGGTAACCCTGGTTTGAAAGAGAACAAAAAAAGGGGAAAAATCTCTTCCTTGTTGAATAGAGCAGTGGAAAGAAAAAATATATTCCACTGGAAAAAAAATTACAACTGAAAAATATAAAATTATTAATTAAAATTAAACTTTCAAAGGAATGTAATAAAAAATTAAGGAATATTAGGATTTATTTTAAGAAATAAGACTTTTCAGGACGTTTTTTAAAAAATTAGGAATATCAGGACAACTCCGAGCCCTGAAAGTAATTTGACTAAAGCTTCTAGTTCAAAAATGGATTCCATATTACTAAAAACATAAACACTGAAGATAGGAGTTAAACTGTTGCATTAAATATTAGAAATGTGATCCAAAAACCAAGAAATTAAGGAAGAAAAGATAGTCAATGAAAAATTAAATTCTTAACATAATTTATTTTTCTCACATAATGCATTAACATATTTAATCCACAAATCATTTGTATACATACCAACTAAACTTTGACAATCCTTTCTGATTTGAGGCTGAATTGGTAAATCAAATATTTCATCCCATGGTTCTTCATTTCTTGTATTTATTGACAAGCATACCTAAGCCAAAACATAATGTTAAATAAAAAATAAGAATCGTATACATTTTTCATCAATCAAAAGTCACTTATTTAATTTTAAAAGCAATATCATTATAAACCATGGGTAGAAAAAAGAAGTAAAAATACTTTCTACACATTACTGATTTTTTTTCTCAACAAAAGTTATATTACAAAGACCTAAATAAATCAAAACCAATGGTATAATGTCAAGAGAATTTTTAAAAATGTAGCAAATTTCATTTTAAAAGTAATTATTTTCCTGTAAGAATATGCAGGAAATTCTTTCACACTCTTCATTTTTTTTATTTTTTTATTTAATAACTCTCTCTGATATGATCATTTGCAAATCAAAATTCTTCTTATTAACAATGACTGCCCTTTCTCATTTATTTAACTAAATTATTTATTACAAAGGTTTGCAATTTGATGTGATCAAATATTAGTATTTGAAAATATGTTATAACTCTAGAATTCTAAAAAATAGGCAACAATTTACTTTTTATAATACTAAAAATATTGATTATAAATATATATGCATCCATACAAATACAGAGAGAAAAATATTTATACTATATTAACGCATTCACTGCCACCAAAATTTCTTTACACATCATGAGAAACGGAATTTAAAAAAAAGTGTTTTAATGATTAAAAACGTTCCTTAAATTTTAATAGTAAAACCACAAAAAAGGAAAAAATTTTTATTTTCGTGTTTAGTGTAAAAAAATTTCTGACGCTCTAGAGTTTATTTACTTTTCATTTCTTAGGCTCTGAAGGTCCTGCTATACTTGTACTGTCTGCAAAATTTTTAAAGATGCACATAAAAAATTTAAACACAAAATTTGAAAACCAAGCACTGAAAATATAAAAAGAATGCTTCACTAACATGCCTCAAAAACCTCATCGTTCAACCTCCAAATCCAAACTAAAAATAAAGCAGTTTATTTATCATACTCAATCGTCGTCCCAGAGCATCACAGGCATGGGAGGTAGCGCCATGCTGACGCGCTAGTGCATCAGTGGCAGCGAATGTGTTAATTTAAAAGAAAATGTGATAGCTGGCTTTATCATCATCCTATAATGTGTGTAGAACTTAAATATATTCTCTTAAATCCATTACCTTTAAAATTTTCTTCAAAATCAACTAAGACATAAGTTTTCATTTATGTTAATAAGTTTTACTCATAAGTTTATCATTTAAAAAGGAAAAATTCTAAAAATAAAATAATTTTACTAATATTTATGTATTATCTTCTCTAAATAAAATAAACCATGAAAAACAAATATTATAAGATCACCACCATATAATTTTTGCTATTAACTAAGATAAAATGTCATTAATTAAAATTTATAAATAATTTTTACTGCTTTCTTACAACAAAACTTTTTCAAAACATTCAAATTCCTGACATTTCTTATTTCCTGATATATCTAATGTATATGCAACTAAGATTAATCTAAATTGTTGCAAAACTATGTGTAAATCATGATTGTGAAGCTCTGGTCTATAGCGATTCTTATTTAACATTTGATTCAGTCTTGCCTCAAAAATGAAATTACATATATAGCCATTAATGTTTAAAGAAAACACAATGAAATGACTCAATATTTTAAATTAAAACAACCTAGTATACAATCAAGAATTAACTAAGCAAAGCACTAGTTATATTGTCATCGTATTCGATTATCAACTGGCCTACTAATACTTCATCCAAAAAAAAATTTATGAAATCTCAATATCACAACAGACAACATTATGTTAATAAAAATACCAGTTTAACATTTTTATTTTTTGCATAAGGTCAGGTTTAGAAGCACCCATCACATGTTAATGAAAGCTAGCCTGAATACAACTTTTCTGCTAACACTTAAAAAAGAAAATGTCATAAAATTGTTTAGAAAAACTAATACATTTATCTCAAAAATATTTGATCCTAAAGCCTTTTATTATCCTAGGATCACCACTGTTCCTTCAGAACACAAAAAATAAGAGTATATCTTATAGCTTGGCAAAAAACTCAATTCCTGATTACCTATAGATGTAAATGAGTTTTTCAATCAAATTGTAGCTATCATGGATAAGATAATTTTGCAGATAATCCACAAAATAATAAAAAAAAAATTATAAAAATCAACATATATATGTATTGGAACTAATTTAAACTATAAATAATATGAACACACTTATTACTTGCGGAATAGAATTATTCACTATTCATAAAGTTGCAGGTTTACTTAAATAGGTTTCATAGAAAATCATCCAAAAGTTTCTTTTCTGTTTCATTAATTTCTTTCTTTTATATTAGAAATAAAAGGTTTTTTTTTTCTTCCTTTTTGAAATTTATGCAGTATGAATAACTTGCAAAGAAGATAATCCCCTTGCAGATATAATCAGGGAGTTCACAGTACTTTAAAACATTGTTGAATTTCTCCCTGTTTTACTAATATTCTTTACAAATAAAAATGCTTCCAGACCAAAATATTATACTTAACTTATTTTCTTCACACATACATTGAAGAAAACGATTTCCATATGGTTTAAATTTTTTTCATTGAGATATGTATTATATATTATACTGGTTATACATTAGTAATAAAACAAGCAGTATTTTTAAGATTATTAAAACATTTTAAGGTATTGTCAATGCATATATTGCATAGAATTTATGATTTAATACAATATATGAATACACTTAAGTTATTTAACTGACTATAACAAAAAAATTTAACAGTGGTCACCTAAGGGGCCTCAAATATGCCAGGATCAAAAAACTTTTAGTTTGTGCACAAAATCTAAAGCTGAACAGGCATCACCTGAGCATATCTTGAGCTACTTTAATTTTGACTTGGAAGAGGCTTTTTCAAAGCTCCTTATGTTTTTGGATTTCCTAGCTGTTTATGGACTAATGGAGTTGGTCTAGTATTGGAATTGGACCCTCTGGGATTAGTAACAACAATAAAATTTAAATAATTTTAAAATAATTATCTTTTTTAAATTTTAAATTTTTAAATTAATAAAAAATTAAATTCTCTGTGTGACAATCAATTGAAAATTAATATCTGCATTGCCAATCTCTTAGCCAAACCATAGGATCTAAAATATTACAAGGTAAATGATCAAATCAAGGATTTCAAGGATCAAATCGAGGATCAAGGATTCAATGTAACATTTCAGCTACAGAATTTTTACTTCTAAACATGACTGCTACTAATTTAAATCAACCTTATTGCATAAAAGTAAACTAATTTTATTAGAATAAAAGTTAATCCTCCACTTAAACCGAACATATTAATTAGTAATACTAAAGATTATTTTATATAAACTTTATTATTTATTTGTAGACTTTAGTGCACTTGTGAATCTGATTTATTACACATTTTTATAAATTTATAGGTTGACAATTAAGTGAAAGAAATTCTTCAAAGTAAAGACTGAAAAAAATTTAAAAACTTACCTGCCAGATTTCTGATCGAAGTGTGTCAGGAAGAGGTTTACCTCCACAAACTTTTTTTATATTTTCCAAATTACAGTCCATAAATAGAGCTTGTTTGAGATCTGAAACCCTAAATGAATTTTTTTTTTCAGATTTTTATTTTCAAAACATCGAATTTTCAAAGAAAATATTTAATAATGTAATGCAGATAGAGATAATAATGACTATAATGTTCCAAAGCTAAATAGCAAAAATTTGCTCAAAAGGATATTATTACTAATTTCTGTAAAAAATTCAATTGAATCCTATTTGGTTTCTTTAACTGAACTTTTTACCTTTCAATTTTTTATAATCATTAATATTTGACAATCAAATACATCACATCACTCTACAAATATACATTAACTGTACTTTTTCCATTTATGCAAAATATGGCATTAGTTTCATGCAGTGTAAGTTTTATCATTATTTAAAAAGTTTAAGGTTAGAACTGCAAAAATAAAAAGGTCACTTAGGTGCCCATATGAGATTTGCACATAAAAAATATTATAAATATGACACAAGATATATGCTGAAAACTTTTAATTGCAGTTATAAATGCCATCAAAGATATTTATTTGCTTGCTTTTCCCAAGATAATGCTTCTTACTAGATATCACTTTTGTTTTTCTTGAATGCAATACCTAGTTTTCAAGATGAGATAAATAAATACAATGATGAATGATGATGAATACTGTGACCTCCAACCATTGAAAAAATAAACAAGCTATAAAAAAAATTAAAAATGGAAAGGCACCAAGTGATGACTTGATTATAGCTGAGCTGCTGAAATATAGAGGGAAAAACTTATTAAGGATGTTATATGACCTCTTCAAAAGTGTTGGATTAAAGATTCAATACTCAATGAATGACAGAATGCAAATGCTGCTGTTGCTAATTTCAGAATTATCTAGCAAAACTATGTAATTTCCATGAATCCAAATATATCTAAAAAATGGAATAGGGTCTTGCAGAACATCACCCTTGATAAAATTTAGACACACCAAAATATGAGCAGAGAAAGCCATTTCAGCTGTGTACCAAAGGCCCTCTGGGTATATTTTTTTACCCTGATTAAAAATGAAGGCTATTGTGTGGCCACTCAAGAAATGCAAAAAAGCAATTTGGTGGGATCTCAGTCTAAGTTGGAAAGATTCCCCTGGATGTTATGCAAAATACCAAGAGTGGCTATGGTTTTCGAAACATTATTTAATTTTGTTTAATCCAGGGAAGAAATCTCACAGAAGATAGCTTCCCACAATGGGGGACTGACATATTCCTCAGCACAGGATATGGCCAAGGAGTCAGCTTTTTCATTCCCTTCAACCCTAATATGTGAAGAATCCCAATATCTGAAGGAAAATGTATCGGATGACTGGATGAAAGTCTGTAAAGTAGAATTAAAATATCCAGGCTAGTCTCATCTCCAACAGCACCCTAGAAGAAAGGTGCTGAGTAGAAATGAGACTAGAGTTCAACTATGTGCACTATACATAAAAAAAGTAATATATTGACTTGTGAAAACTACCACAGACTATTGCTATTGAGTACTTCATATAAAATACTCTCAAGAATTATTGCAAATAGATTACAACCTTATGCAGAAAAAATAATCATTGATTATCAATATGGTTTCAGAACTAGCAAACCATAGTGGGTCTACTATTTCTGAACTCACACTGAAACTCCTAGTATTAGAAGTGTTCTGGAGAAGTTCTATGAACAAAACATAAAATTAAACCAACTTTTTATTAATTTTAAGAAAGCGTATGACTATATAAAATAGTAAGAAATTATATAAAATTTTGAGTGAATTAAAATCAGGAAAATTAATAAGACTTCTTAAAATGACTTTGTCAATCATAGAACCTTAAATTATGGTGCAGGGAAAACTTACAAAAATTCCACAATCAGTACATGATAAAGACAGAGACATGCAATGTCCTTTTTAACTTATTTGGAATATATCAAGAAAATTTTACTCTAATAGATGGGATACAATAATAAGGTGATCCCTGCAAAATTTTGTGGATTTGGATGTCATGAATTGGAAAATGTCGAATTGAAAATTATAAAGCTTAGAAAAGGAGGCAAGGACTATCAGACTTCAGTAAATAGAGAAAAAAAAACTAAGCATATTGTTATGGATGGAGGATGTGGTTTAACCATTAATGCAGTGAACAATGAATTCGGTTTTGAAAGGGTAACTGAATTTAAATCTCTCGGTTCAATTAATATCATAAAATGAAATAAACCTTGAAATAAAGATTATACTGGCTGCTGAAAACATCTATTTTACACTCACAAATCTGTTTAAGTTTTCTGTGTTCTCAAGAATGTTAAAAATAAAACTACATAAAACTGTAATCATAACTATTGTAACGTATGCAATAGAAACTTGGAATACACTACTACTCAGAAAGAAAAATTAATTTGAAAGGAAAATTTTAAAGAAAATGAACCAATTAGAGATGAATATATATGGAGGATTAAGATTAATTTAGAGTTAAGTAAGCTCTACAAAGAAGAAGATATAGTAAATATAAAAAACAAAATTAATATAATGACTCAGAAGTGAATGAGTGATGCAAATGCAGCAAAGGAAATATAACTGGGGGGAGGCAAAAGAAAGATTGGTTATTCCAGAAAGAATGATTGGATAATACGTGATCAGAAGATGTGGCTGGATGCAAAGGAAGAGAATTTGAAAATGATGAAAATCAAAAATTGGTAGAAAAAGGTAAAGAATTGGTGAAAGTGAAGTTGTTTAGTGAAGGAGCCAAAATACTGCTTGAACTGTAGAGCCAAGAAAAATGTAAGGATCAGATAGTAAATTTGAAATTTCACTTCACACATTCATAATTCTTCATATAAAGCCCAATTTTAAATAAAACTCTTATTTTCAGCATAATTAAAATTTATCATAAATTAATATACACTTTGATTAAAATTTAGACTGCTGCTGTTAATTCAAGGAGTCATTTTAAATACAAACAATAACTTATCAGAACAATAAAACTATTAATGTTCAAAGTTTTCAATAAAAATTCTGTATAATACTTCTTCTTCTATTGACACGACAGTAACCAATGAGCCAAGACCTTCCTTTCATTCTGATCAATTATTACAATTGATTTCCAATCACACACACAGTTATTCTTAGGATCTTAAAATCCCCATCTTTACAGCTTGTCCATCTCAACCTGGACCTACCCCCTTTTTCTAGTTCTCAAAGATTTACTGAAAATTTTAAATGTTAATGATAAGGAGTTCATTCAACATATGTGACACGCAAATATCATGATTTATTTTAATGAATTTGATGATATCTATATCCTTAAATAATTGTACAATTCAAATATCTCCAGACTTCATTTTTATTTATAGCACCAAAGGTTTTTCTCGGAACATTTTGTTCAAAGATAGTTCTCCTCCGATTGGAATTTAGTAAATGCTAGCTATTTTGACTAGTATAAGGTCTCCAATACATAGGTGAGCATAAATCTGATAAGTACTTTATATAATGTCCTTTTAGATATTTCTTCCCATTAATTTAGATTTTAAAAAAAATTACATAAGCCATGAGGGCAATGATTAGTGTTAAAATTTATCTTTTAATCTCAATGTCCACATTGATTTGAATATTGACATTTGAGCCTAAATATAAAAATCAACTTCAACAAACACTTCAAATTTATAATCCTCAGCCTCAAAAAATTTAAAAATTACAAGATCTTTGGTAATTGGCACATATTTAATATTGTCTTCATTAATAAGAAGTTGGATTTTTTCTGATGTCTGCATAATTTGAGTTGTTCTTTTCTAGTTAGTCTTCAATTACTAGCAATACATAGTTATAGACAACATATGATTCAAGAGAAAAATAAAACTAAAACTCTATAGAGAATAATACACAATTTAACTTTTCTGTCCCAGCGGTACAACTGTTGTACCACAAAAGCGAGGGTCTCAGAAGACAGCTGAGGTACAGCTGTTGTACCATGGATTTTTTCCATCTCTGAAGCACTCAATTTTTTCCCACTCAAATTTCTTTAGGCAGTTAATAGAGATTTAATTGCTCCTCTTTTGTGTATGAAAGTCGTAAAAACTGTAGACTTGTCAGAGAAGAGAATTTTGGCGAAAAACAGTTTTATTGGCTCCTTTTTTTTAAATGGAAAGCGTATTCATCCTCACTTTAGCAAATTTTTTTTATTGATTACAATTAAAAAATTTACTTACTTTTTGGTGCTAGAAAAAATATTTTCAATGGTTTCACGTTGTAAGGGGTGAAGAAATTAAAAAGATATTGCAAGAATTAAATGAAGAAAATTTTTCAAACAGTAATTCTGATTGCTGTGAGGAATCTGAATCCAAGGGTATTAGCTTTTTTAACAGCAATAATGATGCAGATTCCACTGTATCATTTGATTTTGATTGGTGTAATGCAAAAGCAGATGACAAGCTTATCATTTTTAAATTTATGAGGGATTTAAGTATTTCTGAGAGAATAAAGGATTTAGTTGAGGAGCACAAATTTATTTACTTATTACTATTTTTTCAGAAGAAATTTTAAACTTTATTGCAGATGAAACAAAGTATGCTTTTTAAATATTAGAATTACATCTGGGAATTAATAAAAGAAAGCATGAGTCAAAATGGATTAATATTGGTGGACCAAAGTTAAAGAAATTCTTAAGATTTATTCTTTTATTGAGTGATATGGATAAAAATATCATCAAAGATTATTGGTTGACAGATGAATATTTAACATTTTTACAATTAGAATCCCAATAAACATGACTATCCTTGGTCTAATCCTGACCAAAATTGCTGGTTTTGAGACTAATATCGTATAAGTTAAAATATGGAACTCTTAATGTAATATTAAAAGATTCTTAAAATAATTTACACATGAGAAAATATGTATTAGAAATGTCCCAATTTGAAGATATAGTAATGTGTCTTTCTTTGCTTTCATTTGTGATATTATTTTACAATGTAAACAAATAGATTATATTTGTAAATGAAAGAAGCTTTCAATTTGATGAACTTTGTTCCAACTTATGTTTTTATTGTTTCAATAAAATTGTTAAATTTTGTGTTTAACTTATACAACAATTAATAATTAATTGTGTTTCTATATTTGAAATTTTTTTCCTTCGAAACATTTTCATTACGATACAATATTTATTAAAATATGAGAGATTTTCAATTCTGTCCTTTAAGGTGAAGTAATGAAATAATATTTTCATAAAGAACTAACTTTGATCTTGTGTTAGAAATTCCCTCTTCAATGTGGAATATATCTTATTCGATATTGCCCACTACTGAATAATAAATACAATTATGTGCCTGAATATCAAAATAGATGCTAGACATTTTTTTGGTTTCTTCCTTGTGACATTTAAATGAGGTGTATTTTTTATGCAAAATATTCGACCACTTGGTATTTTTTAATCTCATAACAAAAGCATGCAGGTAGAAATTAATTAAAATATTTCCAATCATAAAATGAGATGCGGTAGATACTTAATAAAGTTGCTTTATAATGGTGTCAGTCTTTCTCCAACGTTTTAATTTTTGCATAAAATTAAAATAATCCTGATTTTGGTTTTTTAAAAATAATTTAATAAGTATAGTTCTATAAAAGCTTAAAATACTAAAGATAAGAATTTATTCTAAGTATAAAGCTGATGTTTTCTTACTAATGTTCTGATAAGAATTTTATAAAAAATATTTTCTGAGATTAATATAAGGATATTTTGGAATGTATTACTTGAATGAACATTTTTTTGAGTTCTCAGTCATTAAGAAATGAACATATTACTATTTATTGTATATCAAACGTAATTTCATTGAACAATCAACCTGAATATTAACATACAGTAGAAACTCAAGATTCGAATGACTACATTTACTGTGCAAAATGTTTCATACTTAGTTACTGAAACAAGCAGAAACAAAAATTCCATTTTTAAACTTTTTCCTTAACAGTTACAGATAAAAGAGCATATATTTTAATCCATTGAATATAGAAAAAAAATTAAATATAACTAAAAATATTAAATCAAAAGAAAATGAAAATCAATACTGTTGTTAACACAGGGATTACTTGAAATCTTTTTCAAATGCAACTTCAATAATTTACATATATTTATTTATAAAAAGAAATATGTGTTCAAAATATCTTTATTTACATTTTTTAATATCAGGCATGCTGTTGTTACGAATGTTTTGAAATATTCAGTTAGTTTATTGCTTATCATTTTTACTATTACCAATTGCAATTCATTACTTTAAAGAAGTCTGTTATTTTGTTTATGCATTTTGATGGCTAGGAATCAAATAAATCAATGAAATGTATCATGTAATAATTTAGAAAAATTATTTCAGAATATTCTCTGAAACAATTAAATTTATGCCATATCCTAGTTTACAAAACAGACCAAATTTGTTCCACACCTGCAAGTATATAAACTTAAAATTTTTATAATATTTCTTAATTTGGCATGTAAAACAATCAATGGAAAAAATTGATTGCTTATCGATAAGTATAGCATGTACGGTAAATCCATTTACATTTTCATGAAAATTAATGGCAGGCGTAGTGGGACATCTCACCTTCAAAAAATAAAGATTCGTCACGGTGAAACTTGTGCACTTATGTAGATTGAAGATAACCTTCTCTTTTTTAGTCAAGGGGGTAGGAAATGTCATCTTTTCATGACACCATAGGAGCAGTTTTTTAAAATAGTGATGCAGGACTCAAAAGGTTACCAAAGAATATTATTTGAACCCATTGCTGAAAAATCTTTTTGCAAGTTTTAGATGTATTAATATATGTTATATATACAAATTCAGATATAATATAGTTTTATTCTTTAATATATTAAATAGATTTGACATTTAAATCAAATACTAACTATGATTTTCAGAGATATAGGTTTAATAATTGAATATATTAATAATAAATTTTACATAAAATTATATAAATTATTGATTTATTGTTGTCACCAGATAATTGATTTATAATATTACTTGCAATGAACTTTTTTTAATTTAAAATAATCTTTATTTTGAAAAAAATTTAAATAAAAGTTTTTAAGTTAATTGGAAATTAGATTATTAATTTGGAAATTAATTTAAAATAAAGTTTTCATTATACTGAATTGAACTATCATACTAATCACTATTTTCCATAGAACTTTTATTTAATGCAGGATCGATAAATTTAAAATACTCTGACTATAAACACATAAGATTGTTTTTATTAAAAATAGGTTCAATTTGGTTTGTCATTTAATGGTCATTTTTTGCTCATAAAGCTAAATAAGATTAAGGCTCATAGTTTAAAGTGGATTCCAAAACATTATAAACATTAGAGCCAGAGGTGGAAATTGAATCCATAAAATGTTTAATTATAGGCCAATGTGTTCATCATTTATTAAAATATCAGGCAAATAATATAATATATCAGATTTATTACATAAATAAAATTTAAATTTTAATAAATTTTACAGAAAAATAACGATTTTATCATTTATTATATTTACGAACAGTAAAACTGAATGATGAATAAAATGAATATAAATTGTATATTATAAGCATGTTTATTTAATTTTGGATTGTTTGAGGCTTTCTCGGAAAGATATGTAGCTAAGACTGTTACTCGTTTTAGATTTTTAAAGAATTAGTGGCAGCATCATGGATCTGATCTAAGCTTTGCGGACCAATTGGAGGTTTGAAACAACAAACTATAACAATGTTTATTTAAAGTAAAAACAATAATTTCAATTAGAGTTGCTTTATTATAAAACTAAGGTAGTATAAAATAATACTATCGAGCACGTTAAAACTTCAGGATTTTATGATATTTTGTTACATATATACAAAAAACAATAATTCATAAAAATTTGTTAAGTCTCCTTATCAACCAATTGGAATTTGATAAATTAAACAGTAAACAAGTGTCAGCATAGAAAATATTACAAAATGCTTGTTGCACTAACACACTTCCCTATACCAAGCCTATAAATTTAGATCTACCAATTGAATGGAAGACATTGAATAGAAATCTTTATAATTTAGAAGCAGGAATCAAGCAAAGACACTGTAATACTTCACCTACTAGCCCCAGAGGTATAATTTTACTTGCAATACTTTTACTTAACCACAATTTATTTAATGTGTACATGCCATTTTAAATAACAACTACAACAAATCTTTGATGCATTTTTGAGATACAAACTCACTACTTTCCAATGAAACCAGCACTCTGATTCTTCACAAAGATATGGTAAAACTTCATTTAAAAATTTGTATCAAAACTTTTTATACCTAACAAAATATTATAAAATCATTAGTTTTACTGTGAGCAGTGGTGTTGTTTTATATTGGCCCAATTTCACAATAAAATAATGTATACATACCGTTTTGAATTATAATTTAAATGAAGTTTTATCATTGCATCTTTCATATATATTATTTGCTCTACTCTTCCAACACAACCAATAAAAAAAAAGCAGATTCCAACCATTACTGCTATATATAAAATGATGTATTGGTTACAGCTCTTTTTCAAGCTCATATAAGCTGAGAGAATTCAAATAAAGTCATTAGTAGTGAAGTAATGTATTTAAAATGTACAATTTATTTAAAATAATCTTCAAATTTGTACAAATATAATCAAGAAACTTCTACTCATAATAATTAAGGCAGTTAGAAAAATAAAGAATTAATTTTCACTGAAGAAATCCTAAAACATTTGTACTAACTCATTCACCAAGTGTGCAACTGAAAACAGTAAAAGAGGAGATTGCAATGTTTAAAAGCGACATTTTCCTTCTTACTTTTTGATGAATAAATTAAAAACAGCTTTCGAACTAAGTAATCAAAATCAGCAATCAACAAATATTCATAATGCCGGGTTATTTATGTAATCAGTATTTTCTAGGGATCATAAAATCGTTCAACAATAGCTTTTCGAAAATTCAAAAGTGGCATCGATTTGTTACTTTTAATGATTTCATTTGGTATGTTCTTATCTTTGAGTTTATCCCAATGCCTTTTAATACGTTTTGAAAATAGTGTACTTTATGAATTTAACAGATCAACAAAGTACATTGGATGATGATTATTCTAATCCATTTTACATTAAAGCAAGAATAAATTTTTAATCCCTTAAATTTTGGGGCAACATAGTTATTAGAATTATAAATTACCTATAATTAAATGGTAAAAAATTATAAAATACAAATTTGCATTATTTTCACTCATATAGCAGCAGTAAAGAAAAATGTACAATGATTTTCATAATTTTATGATTTTTAAGAATTATTTAACTTGAAATACAACATAATAAAACATATTAAATAAGAAAATTTCATTTTACCAGCTCGTATCATACTCATCACCATTGCATGCCATGTTGACAATTGACAATGTTTTGTTTTCGTCGTGGTTGGCAGGCTGGTAAGATATGATTACCAGAACTGGACAGCCGTTTCTCAAAAATGATTTAAATTATTTGTTCTTTGAATGTTAGAACGTTAAATAGAAACTGCACTGTTAATTATTGAAAATGATATATATAACATTCTAAAATGCTAGACGTTAATATTAAGAGATTCAAGAAATATGTGGAATTACAGATCAACTTACATACCTTTCCTTAATGATTTGATTTCTCTCCTTTTATGCAAAAGGCCAACTTTTCAAAAATCCTTATAAACCTAGTAAAAGAAGAAACTATTTAATAGTCCGTATCATAAAGCTTTCATAGTAAAATTAATACTTTATAATTTATAATAAAGTATTAATTTATAATAAATTAATATTTTATTGAATAAATTTAAGAAAAGAAACTTTATGTATATTTTTCAAGAGTTTAATAATTAGACTTCAGATATAGAAATAATCTGAGATGAAAATTATGGAAAATGAAAATCTTTTTGGGACGAGAACCAGTATTTTCATGACAGTTTGGCCGTTCATAAAATCATTCAGGAAATTAACAAAGATTATGGATTAGTGCTTGTGGTTCATTTGCCACATAAATATGTATGCATATATATACTTATATATACTGCATGCATATATATATTAATGTCTGCGAGTAATACTGTTCAAATTTTTTAAAACTATTGCTTTAAAAAATATAAAGAAATTTAAGAGAATGATTTTATAATATTATAATTTTCTAAAGAAACAAAAGTAAAGTAAAATAGAAATTCAATAACAAATATTGACAAATATACAGATGCTTAAATCATTTTAATTAATATCAATCATAATGAATTATAATAAATAAACAAATTATTTGTATCTTACAATCATTTACTTTACAAGTCCTCAAGTGAGATCTTTAATTTTACATCACTCACTTTAATTTTAAGTATTGGTATTTCATTTCTGATTTAGGAAGAAATAAAAATAAAACTTTAAGAATACGGCTTTGAAATAGCAGTTATAATTGTCTTTTAACCGTGTTACAAAAGAGGTCAATAATAATACTACTAGTAAAAAAGTAAAAAAATAAAAAGGCTTGTAATAGTTCATTGATATGTAGTATTCCCTCTCTCTTGTGCAAATTGTGAATGAAATGCAGGCCGTAGGAAGTGGAGCCAAGCGGGGAAGGGGAAGTAACCAAAATGGCGGTCAGCAATCGTGGTAGAAATATACAAGCAATGAACATATCATCCATATTTAGCCGTCTCCAAGGTGCATTTACAGAAGCCATGGCGACGCCGAAATTTGTAATTGATCGTAGGACTATTGAAAAAACTTGGAAACTTATGGACAAAGTTGTTAAGTTGTGCCAACATCCGAAAATGATTTTGAAAAACAGTCCTCCTTTCATATTAGATATACTTCCTGACACGTATCAACATCTTCGTACTATATATCATAAACATGAAGATAAAATGAATGTTCTTAATGAAACAGAATACTTCCGAATCTTTATTGACAATTTAAATCGCAAATGTAAACAGGCGATCAAATTGTTCAAAGAAGGAAAAGAGAAAATGTTTGACGAGTCTTCACATTATCGCCGAAATCTAACAAAACTTAGTTTAGTGTTTAGTCATATGTTATCGGAACTTAAAGCAATTTATCCTAATGGGAGCTTCTCAGGAGATAGTTTTAGAATTACAAAAAGTGATGCCGCCGAGTTTTGGAAAACTGCTTTCGGTGAAAGGTAGTTTACAATGTTTACATTCTGTGTTTACATTCATATTTCTTTTGTTGTAATCAAAGTTTATTTGTTGGATAAATGATCGTTGGAAATCTTGAAATATTATTTTTGTTGTAGGTTTTTCGGTTAATACAATTTAACTTCAACTCAGAAGTTCATAATTTTACTTATAAATATATTGTGAAGTTATCTCACTAAGTTGATTTTAAACAATTGATTTGTGGAATGTACTTCTCTATAAGTATACGAATGCTATTTACAAGTACATTTTTTTAATATTTATGGAATTAAATCTGAATTATTTTTAAAAAATGTTTTCTGTATCTTAATTTAATGACCATTTTTATATATTTTATTACTAACACTTAAAGTAGCTTCGTAGCCTAAGATCAGATATTATATATTTCATACACATTTTATAATTCTTGATTTATTTATGATCTTAATTTTTATTGTTCTTTCTCCTAAGTTGTACTGTTTTGATCCTATTTCTGAACAGAATAAAAGATCAGTACTGTTCTTGTAAACTTAAAAATCTTAAATATTGTTTTGTATTTTACGTAAAAGAATTCATATATGTGTAAAAGACATCGTGAATTCATATCAATTATGATTTCATACAAATTTAATAGTTATCTTATTATTCATGATAAGGTAGATTCTGTTTTTGGTGTTCTACCTGCTGTTTATGTAGATATCAGTGTTTATATTATATATAATGCAACAACCTCTGTGTAATGAGAATTTAGCTATACAGTGTAAAATATATAAATCTGGGCATTGAATTGCAACCTTAGTAAACTTAAAAATATTATTCATCTAACGATATCATTTTTTCTTTATCATAAAACTTCAGTTTGGCATATCTTATTTTGTTCATGATGGTCTACATAAAAGTGAAATTGCAGTTAAAAGCTTAAACTATGAAAACTAAAAATCAGTATAGAAAAATTTCATTTGAAAAACTTATACAAATTTCCAGGACATCCCCAATTACTAGTCTAAATTATTTTTCTGAAATTATATAATTTTTAAATAAGGCTTTCATTTTTATCCTGTTATTATACATCCCCACTGTTGTACCACCAGTATTAATCATTCTAGATTTATAATTAACTAGATATTGTGGTTTGTTTCCATTGTGATTCAATCACAGTATAGATTTTGTTGAGCTGAAAGCAGAATAGTTGGCATTTTGACTTTTCACTCAGTAATTCAGGAGTTTGATTCTCATCTCTGTAATAGTGGTTTGGAATTTGTTTAAAATTGTGTGTACTGGTGACTCAGTCTCATGTATAAAAAGTGATTATAGTGTGATAATATAATTTAAAATAAATAACTTTTGTGAAATAATATTGTTGCATAAAAAATAATATACAAATTGATCTAGTAAAGTGAATTCAGTTTGCATGTATTTTCAAATTTGGCGGACGTTTCACTTTTTTTTTTGAAGTATTACATGATTTTCATACATATTATTTCAGTCTAAAATCATTACTCTTCACTTGTCAGACCAATTAAAACTCCTTAATAATGATTGATTTTACACATTCATATAACGTATTTCCTATAATACCTATTTCAAACAGAGATTTTACTATCGAATTTTTCTATATTTCAAAGACATTATTTATATTTATTAATAACGTATTGTATAATTCTTTTAAATGTGCAAGAATATAATAATTGATATGAGTAAATATCAATTCACTGTTATTATATTCTTGCTCATTAAACTGATGGTATATACTATAATACGTGCAGTTGCAATTAAAAACTCTTAATATATGAAAACTAAATGACAACTGAACAAAAGCTGATGTAACACTAATATGCGATTTTTAATACATTGAAATTTATAGTAGTTAACATTTTTATACATAATTAAAAAAAATTTTTTTTATTTATTGTCTGTATTTTAAATGATTTTTATAAAAAAGCAAAAATCTAATGTAAGAAATGCATTAAGTGGGATATTAAATCTTATCTCTCTTTTATTAACTTCTAAATATTTATGCTTAGAAACAAGAATCAGTTAATGTAATAATTGATTGCATTTTTGCTTTAATTTGCATGATTATACTTCAAACCATTGATACACATAATGTAATTGATAAATGTATTGTAATTTATTCTGCACTCTTTATTTAAGCTATTGAAGCTATTCTGATTTTGTAATTAGTTATACTGAATATTACATATTGTAAGTTAAAATTTTAAAAAATATTTCTTTTATTATCAGTCAGATTTATTCTCATATAGATTACGCATCAGGAATTTCCTTAATTTTTTTATTGCAGTAAAAGGTATAAATTTGTAAATATTTTAAAAGTAATTTGCAGTTATTTGTTTGTAATATTGCCACTATTGTATGAAATTAAATATATTGTAAAGTGTTTCTATTAAGCTGCTTTGTATGTACTTTTACTTATTTATATAATACAATTCTAATATATAAAAAAAACAATTCTCTATTCTCAAAACTGTAGTTTAAAAATCCATTCTATCTTTACTTTTGATACTACTTAAAGTAAAAATTATTGAATGTCAAGTTTTCTATGTTTTTGTTATAAAGTATTTCATTATATAATTTTTTTAATTTTCTCTCATTATTTATAATTTTCTGAAATATTAAGTAAAAATAATTCTTTGAAGTAAATTAGAATTTAATCAATGATTAAAAATTTTGTTTTTCATCATATTTATCTTAAGAGACTTAATATAAATTTTTTATTTTAATTATTAAATTGTTTTATATTTTATTTGTTGTCTAATGTATTTAGTGATAGAGGAAATCCAAGAAAGATATTGAAATTAAATTATCATTCAATACTTTTATTTATACGTTTTTGATTAATAATGTAACAATCTACATGTTAAAATAAGTTTAACAATTTTAAATATATCCTGAGATATATCTCTAAAGGAAAATAGGAGTTTGCTATATAATTATCTTATTTTTTGTTGAATATTTATTAGTTTACAAATTATAACATTTCTTTATTAAAAAAAAAGTAGTAAAATCAATGATATAAATTCAAATTAAAGTTCTTATTTTGTTTAATATATATCATTAGTTGCTGTTAATTTCAAAAATGTTTTTATATAAAAGTTTTTCAAAATTTATTGCTATGCTTATATTATTGTATGAAATATATGCTGCATTTTAAAATATTAACATATATTTAATTTTCTCAGTACAATAGTTCCATGGCGTGTCTTCAGACAAACATTGCATCAAGTTCATGCCATCAGTTCTGGGCTAGAAGCTATGGCACTTAAATCTACAATAGATTTAACATGCAATGATTACATATCTAATTTTGAGTTTGACGTGTTTACAAGGTAAGTGTTATGTTTCAATTTATTGCAAGTTCTTTGAATACTGTAAAGTATTTAATTTTATCACTAGTTTACCTAAATCTAAATTTTAAATTTTTTTTAAAGAACTGGAATCATTGTTTCTAATTTATATTAGATTTTATTATTCAAATTAGAATTTATATTATTGAAATATATTTTTCATAAATATCACTTTAGATTAATTCTTATACCAAATTGTTGCAGTTCCTATCCAATATTAATCAAATAAATAGTTAAATTTCGTATTCCAAATTTGAATTGAAAAAAAATAGATTTCAATTTTATTTAAAGAAAATTTTTTGTTGTGTTCTCAGGTTTGATTATTACTTAAAATAGCTATTAATTAATAAATACTAAATAATTTAGCATGTATGTAATGAAGCCCTGTGAATATAATTATTAGTCACCTGAATATGAATGAAAAGATCTTTGAATTTCAATGAATAGAATATTTTACTTTATAATGTAAATGTATGGAACTAGTAGAATATCCTCCTTTCCATTGTGACTTTTTTTTATCGCCACGGTATGTGCATGTTTTTTAACACATGAATTTTCCCAAATGTCCAAAAATATGCAATTTAGAAAATTTTAAATCACATAATAATATAAAGATCTAAAAAAATATTATTAGAAAATGAATAAAAACTTTTTTTGTTGGGTTTATCTTCTCTTCAAAACAGCTTGTAAAAGAAATGAGTAAATAACAGTAATGGACTAACTTGATATGACATCCAGCTAACGTGTCAAATATGATCGCGGATATTATGGAAAAATATATAAAAAAGATAATGATAATTAAGCAAAAGAAATTGGAAAAAAAGAATAGTTTACAATGTAGAAAATATAAAAGAGAAATATAATATTAAATTAAAAGATGGAAATGATAAATAAAAAAAAGAAATTGTAAAAAGAACAGTTTACAATGTTTGTATACTGGCGACAACGATACACAACAGCGAATTGCAGTCAAATGGCTTAGAATTGAAACTAAAAATGAAAACTTCGAATTGAAACATAAAACAAAAAATTTGAATTGAAAGTAAAACGAAAACTTTAAATGCTGTTGCCACTGAAAAGAATCATATATATGATGTAAAACATGAGAGAAACCAAAGCTGGCAACAAAAAAATCTGAAAAGTATCAAAAACTTAAATTGGCAACATGATTACAAAAACAAAGGATGCTAGATTTGGTGAGAAATCACTTGGTGGGGGATATCATACTTACACCAAATTTATTGTGAAAATTGTGATAGGTCTGTGTTGATGAGATAAAAGTAACTTTGGTGGTTAACAGGTCATTAAATTTAATTTTTCAGTAGTTACACTCCCTCTCTCTTTAATTCTCATAGAATCTTGATACAGTATTGAATTTTTATTAAAAAATTGTAAACTTATTGATTATGATATGCAAAACCTTACTCCTTGCATATAGAATAATTATAAAACATTCTAACTATCCTCCAGTTGGATAGTTAGAAAGTTTCATAATTGTTCTATGTTCAAATTTATAATTGCATGGAACAGTTATTACAATCATTTGTATATTACGTTTCATATACATAAATATATGTGTTTATGTATAGATTTTATATGTTCTATACTGTTTTATGCTTTAAGAACTAAAAGAATTGATTTTGTAATCTTCTAAATTTAGAATTATCTCTTAACAAAAATGGTTATTTTGTGCATATAGCTCTCATTCACAGAGAGAGATTTCTTAACGTTAAACTTTATTCTAAAAAAATGCAAAATTCCCCCTTGTTAATGATTTGATATTGGTATAGAAACTGTATACTTGTTTAAAATCAAAATATTTTTAAGGCATAAAATATTTTGGTCTAGCTTAAATGGGCTTTAGTATTTCTTATAATTGCTTGAAACCCAGCATGTGTAGAATACTTACTTAAATGTTTTATAAATTTAGTTAAATCAGAAATTTGGATGTTTAGAAATTTTAATAAATTAAAACAGTATTGAGTCTAGTATATGATTGGGGTGTTATAAAGAAAAGTTTTCCTCGTGTATTTGGTATGTTATATTGCCATTTTTTTTGTTTTTCATTTAAAAATTGCACTTTTGAGAAAATTGTGAGGCATTGAATTTCAACATAAGAAAAGTGACAAAAAATTTAATTTGCATATTTGTGTTCTAAGTTATTTATATCATTTTGTTGTTGGACAAGACTCTTGGATATTTTTTAGGATAACTTCAAAATCTAAGCTATATTTAAACTTAGATGTACTATTAAAAAGAAAAATTATACTTTTGCTGTGTAAAATTCATTTTTGTTTTCTTTTATTTTTTAAAACCATTTTACTTTCATGTATATTTTATTTAAGCTATGGTGGTAATGAATGATTATGTGTGTGTGTGTTAGAGAGAGAAAGAGAAAATTCCAATTATCAAAAAAACCTCTATTTAAAATATCATTTTTAATGTATGTAATAGTTATTTATTATTATCTTTTGTGTTATTTCCATAAATAATGATAATATTAATTAACTTCATTCATTTCCTAAGTTTAACATTTTAATTTGTATCCCAAGCTTTGAAGTCTAGAAATTGCATTGACGTAAAATTTGAAATAATGTTAGAAATATACTCAATTATTATTCTAGCTTCTAAGTATGTTGCATATTTTTAAAGTTCACTTATTGTTAGTGTCAATTTTGAAAAAATATTACATGTATCATTCATAAATATCAATTCAATTTGACTTGAATATCATTTTCATATGCTTGTGTTGTTAATTAGAAAAATGAGTTTAACAAAATATAGAATTAAATTATTGTTTATTTAACCAATATATAATTCATTTTAAATGAAAATATACTTATCTTATTCAAAATTAAAAATATTTTTATCTTAGGCTTTTTCAACCTTGGTCAACACTTTTACGCAATTGGCAAATTTTAGCTGTAACACACCCTGGTTATGTGGCATTTTTAACGTATGATGAAGTTAAAGCTAGATTACAAAACTATATTAATAAACCGGGAAGGTAAATTTTCTTTTAATTGTTATATTATAATTTTTTTATTTGTATAATGCATGTATACTTTTCATATCTACTAATATTTACTTTCTTTTTAATTAAATTACATGATTGTATAAATGTGCTACAAAATTTGATCAATATATTTTTTTTCTTTTAATCTGCAAAAATTTTAGGTAAAATAATTTTTCTTTGTATCCCTATGAAATATTATTGATTAAAAAGAAAGGACTTAAAGTTCCAATATTGAGATGGAAATCATTTGCTAATATTTTTACTTTCCAATATATATTTAACTTTCCTGGAGTAATGGCTGTGATTATCTCTAGATTCTTATATTTTCATCTCACATTCAACTTTTAACGCAGTTCGCCACATTATTGTTCAATATGAATAGCAATAGTCATATTGTAATATTCAGAAAAAGAACCTTACATCGTCTAAGGACATTAATATTGTTAGCATTTTTAGGAACAAAAATTAATAAGTTTTTAAAATCGCTATTGCTTGTGATTTGCAACTTTCATTTATTCAAACCTGTGATTGAATGCTGCACATAACTAAGTCAAGTATGACTTGTTAAAATGGAATTAGAGTAAATAAAAATTATAAAATATTTTTGTGCCGAAATACCAGATTGAGACTGGAGCCTACTATGAAGTGAATTTGGAATTGCTGAAACATCTATATCTGAGTGTGTTATCAAATCTCTATTTTGAATTGAAGATCAAAGTGCTGCTAGTGTTATCAAATCTAGTTTAATATTCAGTCACAATATTGATTAGATAAGCAAGTAAATGAGGCATTTTACCATTAAAGACATGTCCTATTCTCATTTTCAACTTTTTAAATACTTTTCCAAAGTTACCCACATTGAATAATGCAAGGTGGTGCTGTAGTAAAATTTGTATAAATATGAAATTGTTAAAAATGATTACAATGATGACCTTCAATGTTATATTAAATTTCCTTCAAACTGTCAAGATTATATAAATATGTTTTTTCCAGTTAAGGGATGTATTATAGTTATTAAAAATTTTACTCCAAATTAAAATGTGCCTATTAACAATGACTGTTAGAAAAATGTCTCCACTGTCATGCTTTTATTTACAGTTATTAGTTTGCAAATAAAAGCAATATATATTTAAAAGCTTTTAAAAATTTTTAATCTTTTATAGCTGTTATAGGAGTAAAGTTGGAAGTATTTTTTAATTAATCTACTGGATTAAACAATAAATTGATGATTACATCAAAAACCATATAAATGTGATGAAGTCTGATCTGTAATTATAAAAATTTTCTGTGTGCATTATTTGTGTGACACTGGGACACAATTTTACAACTCTGTTACCAATATGAAGAACATTTAACAACAGCTCCATAAAAAAAATAAAAAGATACTACTGTTTCAGAAATTTGTTAATGAGCCAAATGAATCTTTTTTAAATACTAGAAATAATATTGTATTTCAAAAATTTTGTATGTATGTAAGTGATTTTAATAAATATTTAAGTTCACTGTGCTTATTTTCTTTTATATTTCCAATAATGTCTGTTTCTGTTAATTTTAGGATTTTTATAATTAAAATTATATAGTTTCCTTCACTTTCTGTAATTACATCTTATAACATTTCACTCATTTCTATTCTAATAAATCAAATCTTTATTTAATGCTATTTAGTTATATTTTGAAGTATATATAAAATATTTAATTTCAAAATTAAAACTATTAATGATTTTTAGAACTATTGGAATTCTTTTTTATTTCATCAATTTCTCTAAGAATGTTGGATTCATTTCTCCTAAAGGATTTAAATTTCTGTTTAAATTATTCCACAATCTTTTTCTGAGCACCAAAGTATTTACTTTGATATTAATATTTTAAAAAAAATTATTAAGATAACCATATTTTGATATTAAGCATTGAAGTATTTTTTTAAAATTTTAATATAGTTACTAAATAAAATATATAAATAGCTGTTAGATGACTTTCTATAGCACAAGCTCAAAAAAAAGTCATAGCTGGTGTTGTGGTATATCAAAATAAGAAGCGTTTCTAAGCTAATTATTTATTACATTTAAACAAACACACCTCATACAAAGACAACATTACACTCATATTTAGAAATAATGATATAGAAGAGAATTAAAATTTGTGTGGGATGTCTAAGCACTGATACAATTATCCATCCTTTTCGAAGGCCACTAGCCAACTACTTGAATTTTCCTCTTACACTCTTAAGATCCAATTGCGATTATCTCAGGTTCTCAGGTAGGGACTCTTTATAGTGTAATGACAACTTATTTCAAAACAAAGTCAAATTTAATTTGAATATTAAATTAATTCTAGACAGTTAATTTTTAGTTTAGTGCTTTTTAATTTATAATGTGTTGAATAAGAAACATTTTGCAATAAATTGAAACTTTTATGATAAATCATAAATTTTAATGATTTTTGTTTTATTATATTTAAAATGTTTTTTCTATTTGATGACTTTTAAGCCAGATTGTTTCACAAGTAGAGATTTTATACTATTATCAGTAAAGACTATTGTGATGAATTAGCTTTTAGATTTATTCAATTAGGAATTTATTTTATTAAAATTTCATCTAATGAGTTTTCAGTACTTCATAAAATAAATGTGTAGTTAAATTTTGCCATATTTTAATTAGTTAGCTTTCATTTAATAAATCAAGTAGACTAATTATAAAAAAAAGTTTTACAATTGAATTTTTCATAACATTTGTTGTGAACTTTGTAATATATATAGGATATCTTATTTCTTTTGTAGCTATGTATTTCGCCTTAGCTGCACACGTTTAGGACAATGGGCCATTGGTTATGTTACAAGTGATGGAAATATTTTACAAACTATTCCACAAAATAAGTCATTATGTCAAGCACTACTAGATGGGTATCGAGAAGGCTTGTAAGTCAATTTCTTTTTTTATGAAAGGCTATATTGAAAAAATTGATATTACAAACTATAAGCATATTTTTATTGGCTTTTTACTATATGTTTATAAGGGATATAGAAGAATATGTTTTGAGTTTTTACTAATGATTAGTTATTTTATAGTGATTTCATACTAAAAATTAATTTGAAATCAAAGAATTTTCCTGTATTTGTATCAGTTTTGAAAGATGTAATTTCTATTCTAAGTAGGAAATTGATTAAAAAAATGTGAAAAATAAATCAATTTACAAGAATACCCAGATGATCAGTAACAATATAGAATAAGCATTTCACAAAGGGTTGGATAATTCTTCTACAGGTGAAACAAGAGATGTAAAATTATACATACTTGTTTATGGAGCAAAACTTGTTTACAGAATTTAAGTAGTTTTGAAAAACTTTTCGAAGTGTGAATAGTTTTGAAAATCATTGTTACAACAAAGGCACTGTTTCTTTAATCAAAAAATTCAGTCACTGGTGGTTTATAAAGGATAAAAATCCAGTGGAAGACAACAATTATGACAAAAAACATAACCTGTCAAAGCAATTATAGAGGAATATTAACTCATCACTAGGCTCTTTAACCTGGCAGTATAACCACTAGATGAAAAATCTATAAAAATCCTGAAATATTCTCTTGTGAAATTCAATTTGGACAACCCCTCAGCTAAGATATTGGTCTCAAATAAGGCATTATATTTTTTATCAAAACATATTTTTATTTATATGGTTATGTCAATCGCCCTAGTTATTTAATTTAAATTTGCAAGAAGAATTATTTTATATATTAAATTTGCAAGAAGGATAGATTTTGTCATATTGTAACATCTTCAGCTTCAAAAGGTGAATTCAAACTAAAAATTGCCAAATTGTCTGCGTTTTATGTGCTGATGGCATTTTGGGTCTATCTTTGTCTCGCCTTTGAATTCTGTATCTTAACTTCTTGACAATGAAGTTTATTTTCGTTATTTACCATATACTTTGGATCCAAGATACATGGTTTCAATTGGAGATGTTTTGAATTTTCTCAGAAATCACAATAATCATGTAATTGAAAGATACATTCCTGCATTATATTAGCAAGGAACTTATAAGCCTCCCTTCGACTTATTATAGTGTTCTATTGAATAGCTAATCTAAAGAGATTGAAAGATCAATATTAAGTATAGTAAGACAACTGGCTCACATATGGTTATCATAAATTTGAAACAGATGCTTTGTTATCTCCTTGGATTGCAAAATTTCTTTTTTCCTCATTTGAAAACCAAAATATTTATATTTCAATATAATATGAAATTTAAAAATATTTTTTACACAAAAAGTATTCAATGTTGTTGTATGTATGAGTGATATATTGAAATAGTTTTATTTGAAATTAACATAAATAAATTTTACAATTAATATAAATAAGTTTTACATAAATTAGTAGATTTCCTTAATGGATTTGATCATCAGTTCTCTGATCTTCCATTCAAAAGTTAATAGGTTCTTTTTCTACATTTTGAATAGATGTTCATAGTGTGTTGAATCTACTGTAAATTTCTTCCCTTTTGAAATAATTCTTGTATTAAAAAATGTTTTAAGAGTGACAATAATATAAAAACTCATTTTTTTTTTATTTTTAGGTATTTATCATTAATGTATTTTTAATACATTAGTGATAAATAAATTAAAGGTTTATAAATTTAGTTCAACAGTTCATGGATTCAAGTCCCACTTAGAGCATAGATGTGTGTTGTGGGCTTTTATTCAATTTAAAATGTAGATCTTGGTCTAATTAGCCCTCTAGTAATAAAAAGTTATTGTTGAATAGCAAACCAATAATTTATTTTTATAAATTTATTTGAATGAGAATGTTTCTATTTCATGATTGATTTGCAGAATTTAATTATTATTTGTAATTACTGTACTAATTGTATTATTGTAGTTTTGATAATCTAAAGGGAAAAGATTTTTCTTATGTGCTGGTTATCAGAAATTGCTGATTTGAATTTTTTTGTAGAAACCTATAACAAAGCTTCATTTTTTAAAATTGTCATCAAATATACTTATATTTTCCATTATTAATTAATGATTGTTATGAATTTAGTTAAATATGTTCACTACTATAAAATGCTTTTAAATAAAATTCATTACATTGATTGATGAAAGAGATTATATGTGTTGTTGGTCATCTATAAATATTTTAAAAATTTATATAGTAACAATTAGCATAAAATAGTTTCTAGTTACTCAATAAACTAGTTTAATTACTTTTTCAAACAAGTTTTTATCTAAATTCAGCATATATTATTATATTTTTATTTAATTATTTGCTGCATTGTTAGAGATGCATCTCAGCTTTAATGTTTTTTTTATTTTAAAATACCATTTTTATTTTCAAAAAATATCTATGTTAACAAGAAACTGTTAAGAAATTCGGATTTTGATCACTTCAGCTATCTTTATCCGGATGGAAGAAATATCAATCCTGATCTCAGTTGGGCTGTTCAAGCAACCCCAGAGGACCACATCAAAGTTACCCAAGAACAGTACGAGCTTTATTGTGAAATGGGATCTACTTTTCAGCTTTGTAAAATTTGTGCAGAAAATGATAAAGATATTCGAATAGAACCTTGTGGCCATCTTCTTTGCACTCCATGTTTAACGTCTTGGCAGGTAAACATTTAACTAGCTCTTAATGATATTAGTAATATTTCTAATATAATTTTAAAGTCTACGAAAACCTGCTCATTAAAAAATGCAATGCTTAAAATTTACTTATTTGTTGCTATAATAGTGTGTAAATATTTAAATTTCATAAATTCTTTATATAAATAATTTTAATTCATTGTTTTTTTTCTCCCCAAAAATTTAAATGATTTTTATAATTTTTCAACATTGCTTGCAATTTGAAATCTTTAATTATTATAAATATTAACTACTTCAGTTGGACAATGCTCACATTATGTTTCGCTCATTCTATATATCTTTACTGTTGTTGTATTATTAAATTACTTAGCTTCAAGTTAGCATTTTAATTTTTAGTTTTTATTTATTATTAATATGATTCTTAAATTAATAGAATTAAAAAATTGTATTACTTTAAAGTAGAAAAGTCTGATTTCATCCTAGAATTAGGATAATTGTTTTGTTTCTAGCAATTGGTTTTTTTTAAGCAATGGTTAATTGTTTTGTTTCTAGCAATTGGTTTTGTTTTTATTATTTTGATGTTTATAACTTCTCTTTATGTATTTCTCCAAATGTTTCATTTTTGGAACAGTGATCACTTCCTTATAATTCTTATCTATCTTTTCCTTATGGCATATATGCTAGAAGATGAAGGATCAATATTGTTAATGTTTTTTTTTTTCTTCTTTACTTTTATTTTACCTTTGAGATAGGAGCATTAACTTTTGAATATTACTGCTAGGGGTGCTACAATTTGTCTCTTCATAGTGCACAATAATCAACTTGTCTTCAGATGATCATCATGCCTGTAAAAAAAGTTTCTGCATAATATTAAACTAAACTTGATCTGATTTGTTAATTCTTGTTTTAAAAAAACTCTTATCTTTCTCAATCTACAATTCTTATTAAAAGTAAATTAAAAATCATGATTATCAAATGTTTGGGTCATAAGATAATGTAATCATGAATATACTCTGCATATTTCTATCATATTAGTAACTGCAGTGAAACATTTTATTTTGTTTTGAAAATAAGTTATTTGAATGATTTGAGGTAGTTATAAATCATATTAGAAATATTATATCTAGCCCTGTATTGCCATTTGTTAATTAATATATTCATTACTTATTGTATCTACTTATCTGCTCTGTAAATGTTTTTTGTAAAAATAATTCATTAAAAAATATATAAAAATCTCTCATTATTTTTCAAATCATTTTATAAATATTCTATGGATAAATATATTTTTAATTTTATAGGCTTTGTTTTGTTTGTGTTTATTCTATTATTCTATTCATTATTTTTTATTATTATATTCATTCTGTTTTATAATAAAGTAAACTAATATGCTGATAATGGTCATGCTTTTTACATGTCTATATAATGTATCTTAGAATATGTGATTAATAAGTAACATCAATTCAAAGATGCTGATTCACAAATTACTTATACCTCTTTTTGTACAATTTTAATGAAATAAAATTTAATGAAAATTCTAGGAGTATTTATTGAAAAGAAATGTATTTTCAGGATTCAGAAGGTCAAGGTTGCCCTTTTTGTCGTGCTGAAATCAAAGGTACAGAACAAGTTATAGTAGACCCTTTTGATCCAACAGGAAGAACTTTCAAACGTAGTGATGGCCATTCTACACATCTAGGGAATTTAGTTGATTTTGATGAAGATGAAAACTTTGAAGTAAATAGGCTTTTCATTTAAATATATTTATGAATTCTTTTTATTGTAAAACCGGGTTTGTGAAGTCTCGTTCATTAATTTGCCGTGGATATCTAAGTATTGGAAACGATCTGTTATGATTTCAGCCTACTGTGTTTGTCTATAAATAATTATAGAAATGTAAATCAAAGTAATCACATTTTGATTTATGAAGGACATACTTGCATATATATTTCTTTGTTTAACAAATATGGGAAGAGAGAAAGTAATAGTCATTGATCTATAAATCTTTCAAATTAATGAGAATTGTTCTAATTAAGGTTTCTGCAGTTCAGAGAAGCCCGAGTTCAGATTAGCGTTTCATGCTCCCAAGGTACAGCTCTGAGGTTCAGTCCTCAAATTAGGCATGATCGACTCAGCCTTTCTTCCTTTCAGTGCTTTGATAAACTGAGTACCAAGCATGCTTGGGAACTAAACACTGAGGGTTTTGTGTTAGGCTGACCACCTAATCGGGACATATGATTCGCACCCTAGGCCCTCTCGGTCAAGAGAACAGTGATGGGGTCTGTAGGCTTTTTCCCACATGAGCTGTCATACCACAGAGTTCAGTTTGCAGTTCAGATATTACATCTTATGTTTGTTGAAATATTAGAGATAACAAGTTAATGCAATGATAACAAAAAGAGTTAGCTGTAGTAATGTAATTTCAATAATTCCACACTGTTTCAATGGCAGCAGTCTAGATTTCATTAATTATGAAATTCAGTGAATGAAAGAAATGTGTATTATAATACAATGTTTATAAAAAAATGTGAGGAAAGTTTTTGTTATTTTTCATTAAGAAATATTTTTCTTGTATTTCATTGAATAAATTGTAGAAAAATTCACAATGCATATATACTAGACATTTTCTCTCTATTTTGCTGATAATTATTTCCTCTATTAAAATATTGCATATACATTTTCAAGATTTACATGAATATATTCAAAAAAGTTTTTAAATACATTAGAAATAGATTTAAATAATTTTATTCTAAATAATGTATCTTATCATTGATATTTTAAAAGAAATATATTGATACAATTACTGAATATAAGTTTGTATACATTTTATATTTTCTTTACTTAACTTTAATACGTCATAGGAAATATTAAAAATCTTATAGTGTATTTAAATTTTACTCAGCATTTAAAGTTGACTTGGTGAGATTTTGGCTTTAATTCACACTAAAGTGTGACTTAAAATATAATCTATGTAGTAAAATAATACATTGTAATGTTTTTATATTCGTTTATTGGTTGGGTCAGTCTGTACGGTTGCTATGGTGTATTAAATATTAAGTACATTATATAATTTTATAAAAGGTATTTGTTCCTTTGTATTTACAAGTAACAATTTGCTATTGCTGTTTTTCATGTTTAACTTTATTTGATTTTGCAAGTGCTCAAAATATAAAATTTAAAAATATTTAAATCAATAAAGAAATTATAAAAATTAATAAATTGACAAGAGAGTAGCAGAGCTATTTTCATGAAATTATTCCTATTTAAATATTTCATTGTATGTGAATAGAAGTTTTAAGCACATTAAAAATAATCAACTTCCATAATAAATGTTATATTGAAAATGAGGTTGAGTTATTATGTAAAACAAAATTATTTAAATGAAATTGCACAGCAATTTTTAAAGATCCAGACTTTTTTTTGTATAAAAATTAAGTTTTAAAAATAATTTCAGCTATTCAACTCGTAAATAGTTATTAAATATTTCATTTTTAGGAGAGATTGCAATTTTTTCTCATAGTATTAACTGCTTATACAAGTGACCCAAGTTTTTCCATAAGATTTAACCTGTCTGAAAGAAACATTATTGATGCTCAATAATGACTTGTTAGTAAATTTGAAATATTTTATTTAATGAATTATGTGTGACACTGCTTATTAGCACATATTTTAAGTTAAAAGACTTATATATATATATATATATATATATATATTTAATTTCCATGACTTATGTATTTTAAATTTTTAATATGAATCAATTTTTGTATAGGATCCAAATACTTGGACTTCATGCCTTCAAGCTCTAGCCTTGTCACCTCGGTCAGATGCCTCTGACGGCAGTAGGGTAAGATTTTTTATCCTTTATGTTCTTTTAAAATATATTTTTTATGGCATTAATGTTCAAAATTTCTTATGATAATTAGAAAATGTATACACTGTTAGGTAAGCAATTATAATAAACAGTTAAATATTTCAATTTTATATAATTTTTAGAAAATTAAAATTGTTTCATTTATTAAATCAAATTATGATTTTGAAAGTATTTTAAAAAATCAGATTTTATTCCTTTTAACAAAGTTTCTTTTGCAATTTACTTTATAATTCAATTTACAGAAAAAAAAAATGCCTAGAAAAGGTAAGGGATGAGTGATTAGAAAAAGATATGTATGTAAGCAATGACTAAAATTTGCACTTTAAATTATATAGGAACTGGGAAATATATTTATAATTTCCAGTTAATAAATTATGTTGAATTCCAGTTAATTAAAAATAAATTATTTATAATGTTTTTGTTATTTTATTCTTTTTCAACATGTAATTGTAAACTTTTTCATTGAAAAGTAGAATATTCTAATTTAATTGATTAAATAAATTGATCAGAAGTTCTGCTGATAAGCTTTCATTTTTAATTATTTACAAAGTTCTGTGCTGAAAGAATTAAATGCAAACTATACAATATACTCAAAAAAAGGAAAGGGGTAATCTAGACATAGTCTTTTAAAATAAGATTTTTTTTCTACTGCTAAGTATTTCTAAGTTAATTATTAACATAAAGTATCTTTTAGTTAAAATAATTGTATCAATAAATAATATTAAAAAGTTATATTATTTTTACACAGCTAATTATAAAAAATAAAGTATCATCTATTTCAACTCTTTATCACTACTCAAGTTTGGAAGCATAACTTCAATGTGGTGTATCAACTACAAAGAACTTTCTCTTATA
The DNA here is from genome assembly GCA_030067965.1 of Latrodectus elegans. Classification (NCBI taxonomy): domain Eukaryota; kingdom Metazoa; phylum Arthropoda; class Arachnida; order Araneae; family Theridiidae; genus Latrodectus; species Latrodectus elegans. Next base: position 43,715,341 of record CM057816.1, on the reverse strand, counting down.
TTCAATAGATAACGTTCACATTTGGTCCTAATGCAGAATACACGCGGTATGCTAAATTGTTATTAAATGTATAGGAAAGTTTAAAATGATAAAATCTTAACTTTATGAATGTGTATCAGCTTTTTATCTCCTATTTATATTTATGTGTTTAAGTTATTCAAGAAATTCCGTTAACAAACAAAGGCATTAATTTTATTGCCAATTATTCAAAATTATTTTTAACAAATATTTTAGGACCCATTAATTTTTTTTATAAAAAAATTAATGTAATTCTGCTCTTACATTAAAAATAAATTACCTTGTAGTCTCTTATGATTAACTGTTTCTTTTATTTGCTAATAATTAAGATTGATTTACAAGAAGGAAGTTGTTGAACAGCTTCTTTAATCAATTAAAAGGTGCTAGGCATAAATATGTTTTAAAAGTGTACTTTTCAATAAAAACTTGAATTTATTTATTAAAAGTTCTACATATTGTTTAATCTGCAGCTTCACATATTTTCTTTTACAATCTTAGTTTTTCTTTTTGAACAATATTTAGTTTTTTGCATGCAATGTCACTGTCAAATTCTTTTTGTCAGAAAGTGCTCTAGCATTGTATTAATCTTTTAAGAATCAAAACTATTTATATAAAATTCCATTTAATACTTTTAAATATTTTCTTATGTTAACATTTTTGAGTCATTAATTAATTGACTTTTCATGAAATTTAAATTCATGTAATAAAATAAATCTCTAAATACAAACTGTCAGTGTAATTTAAATTGTTTTAGAATACCACTTTTTTATTTAAAGATATATGCAAAAATATTTTATTTAAAATATTATTCTTTTAGTCAAATAGTCGTTCTCCAATGGTGTCACCAAAAGCATCTCCTCAATCATCTCGTCGACCTCCTAATTCAGTACCTCCTCCTGTACCTCCTCGCCATGCTTCACCTACTGGTACTCCAGGCCAATCTCCAGGGTCATCTCCACGGTAATAATATTTATAACTAACTTATGGTATAAGATTGAGAAAAGTATTTTTCATCTTACAATAATTTTATTTATGCCAAATATTTATTGTTTTATTTACATGCTGTATTTTTCTGCATATATTTTTCTGCATGTATTTTTCTGCATATATTTATTTATGCTGTATTTTTCTGCATGTATTTTTCTGCATCTGTGTATTGTGCGCAAACTTTGTTTGGAGTAAAAGAGAAAAAAGTGTTTTGTGTGTATATAACCCACAGCAGCATATAATCTGTGTCAATTTTTCTGCTAAGTAATCGAAAATATATGATGTTTATAATGTGGGGTCACATATAAATTAAAAAATATGCAGCATGATTAAAAATATAATAAATTGTACAGAAAAAATAATTACATTATGTTTGATTTTGATGAGGTGGGTCCATATACAAGGGTTTTCAAATGAAAAGGTCTGAAATAGCACTGGAAATGTAAATTAAGACTTCTTTTAAAGTATGCACATTAACCTTAGTACAATGATTCCATTGATTAATGAGCCAAAGCTGAAAATTTGCTGCGTAATTTATATACTTTTGCTTCCATGTAGTGCTTGATATATGAACTTGAATATTTTCAAAACAAAACAATTACAAAGACAGCATGCAATATAGTGATGGGTAATAGCAACTCAATAGGCGATAGTAATATCTTTACAGGGAATTCATTCTGGAATGTAATTGGACAGTGCTGAAAAAAGTCATCTAAGATATGGCATTATTATTTAGTTTATAAAACATAAGCAGTGATATTTTTCAAAACTTTTAATTTTCCTGGTGGAAAACGTTTTATCAAATTATCCACAACAACATATAATACACGCAATGAAATTTGAAAATTTTTTAACATAATCTGGGGATTGTATACAGGAAATGCTAATTATTTTTTTAAAAATCCTATCCTTTAAATGATAACTTCTACCTGTACATATATTTTATTACATTTTACTATTACCCAACTCTTAAATGTTAAGTGAGACTAAAAGCTGATTTTATTATATTAATGAAGCACTAGCTTTTTCAGTACAAATGATGTTGCATATCAGAATAATTAAAGTAATATTATGTGCAATGAGCTGGCAGCACTGTGTTCTTCGGTTCAATAATTTGTGATTTCAAATCCCACTTGGCCTTTTATCTTAGAGATTTCTATTTGACTTAAAACTGTAGGTTCCAGTCTAATTAGCCTTTGTATGATTAAAATGAACATTGAGCGACCACAAACCAAACCTGAATTATAACATATTCATTTGTAATATATTAAAATCTGATATAATTTTCTTTTTAAATAAAGGAAAATAATAGATTTCTTTTAAAAAATATTGCTGATTCAAAAGAATTATGTATGTATGATTATCATAAAATAAATCAAAATTCTTTATGGTGATTAATTGTGTTTTGAGTAACATTTACTTGTTTTAATGTATAATTTGGCAAAAAAGAAGTGTTAGTTTATTTTTCAGTGTATATTATATGCTCACTGTGATCAATTTGATATTTAAGTTGACACTTGAAAATGAATATTATATTTTGCAATGAAATACTCTTAAATTTGTTCTAAAATCTATTAATGTGTGTGCTTATTCAGTGTGTTTCAGTTTAGTTTCAAAATGTTCTGAATGTAGTAAAGATCAATTTTAAATGTTTCCATAATTGATTTACAAGATTGCCATGTAATAAAAATTTTAATTAATGTATTCAGATTCTGGGTGGTAACTCTGAAATTTCATGAAAAATTTTGTTAATATCTGATATAAAATATGATTTTTAATTTACTCTCATCAACTGTAATGTTTATATGTTTCTTAAATTAAAATCTTTATGTAAGTTATGATACTGCAATGTCTGTGTGTGTAAAATATGCTATTCAATTTGGATTTGTGTATTTCAAAACTTTGTCAGCATTACATATATTACATGTATTATTTTAGCAAATTTCAATGAATATGGTATGTTTTTAGGTAACCATATTTATTTTCTTTTATCTAAATTTGTTTTTTTACAGCCATTCTTGTGGTTCAAAAGAGGATTCTGGTTCAGGGTCTTCCATAGCTGTAACTATTAGTCCATCTGCATCACCTGAAACAACTGGTAATTTTATATTATAATTTTTTTAAAGTATTTAATCAGTACTAACTAATCAACATGTATAATGTTCATTTTGATTGGTTATATATATTTATTATTGCAAGATATTTCTTTATAATAATTATGCAAAAAAAATATAAAAACTTATTTCATGTAAAAGTTTTATAATACTTATGTTTATAAAGGAAATTTACATACATCCCTCTAAAGTCCCAATCTAATTAGTCCTAGTATTCAAAAATTACTTTTGAATAACTGATCTAATTAGGAAAACAAATAATTTTAAAGTAAACAATTTAAAGAACATATGTTTTTATATCTTCGAGACAAATTAGGATGGATGCTTTTTAGGAGAGCATAATGCTCTCCAAAAATGCAAATGCAAAATTGTTAATTATATAATTTATTTTTTCTAAAAGTTTTCACAATGATTTTAGGTGTACAGATGATAGAATTGTTACATTATATGTCATGAACAACTTGCCATGGGCATTTTTAACTGCTGAAGCATAAGATATATGATAATTTATGTAATAACTTATTGACATCATATTGGTTTTAGCAACAAATCTCAGGTTTATAATTTATTTGCATTAAAATGTGAAGTACTTATGACAACCAGTGAATCAACTGGTTAATTTCTTACCCATCAACCTAATGCTTTGTAGTTTGGAGAACCAATCTCAAGTAATTAGGTCAATATTTTTGCTACCAGCCTGTTACAGATGCATTGAAATCTACAAAACATATCGAAGATTCATCATTAATGTTATTGAATGCCATGTTTCATCACTTGTCTTAATTAGATGAAAATATTTCTTTCAGATGTGTTATAAAATATTTATTTTTATTTTTTGCTGTCTCATATTCTGTTTCCACTCATACAAAAATTCATAAATGACCAATAATGATAGCTATTATTACTTTTATAATTCATACATACATACATCTCCCACAATAATGGACTGGGTGATAGCAGATTTACACAATACCTAACTATAAGTCAGTTTTTATGTAAAGATGAAATATAATATACAAAATGTAACCTTGTTATATCTGCATGAAAATTGTGGCAATGTAAAGAACTTACTTACTTTTGAAGAAATGTTATGGTTATTTGTAACATTGGTTGTTGGCTATATATAGTATTTCTTCAGTTTGAAATTTAACTTTGTTGAAGATCATCATCTTAAACATTATTATTCCTGTTCACCTAACTAATGTTCTTCTGTGACTTACCTCTTTATTCAGCAACTTTTACTATTATGGAGTAATCGATATATGCCAAGCCATCTTTGTTTTACACATTATTAGTTTAATATTGGATCCTTAATTTTTATATACTTTGTAAATAACTCATCATTGATTTAATAGTTAACATTGTAACAGTTATGAATGCTTAGTTCAATAAATCTGCGACTTTTGTTCATTAGAATTTAATTGCAGACCACAGTTTTTTTTTATCTTTTATCATGCTCCTTGAATTTCTAAAAAATTCTCACAAAAATGAAATATTTGCTTTAAAAATAAAGTTCTCTTATAAAACTTTAGAAAAAGAGTCACGTGACAAGTTTAAACTAGCTACCATGTGTTCTACCAACCAGCCTTTGTTTTTCTTTTTTCAAGTCTTAAAACTGATAGCATATAATGCCATAGTAGTCATGGGCGTGCTTAAGTAAAACACTACTTTCAATTGATATGTGACCTAAAATTTTTACCAGTTCTGAAGAGTTATGCAAGAATAGGTGTATAAAAAATGGTTGTTTAACAAAGTGAGGTCTTTAAATAATTCTGTGCTTGTGCAAAGCAGATCATTGGCTAATGATGTACAAAAACAAGAGTCAAATAAATGTGAAATAAAATTTCCATAATATAGTCCAAGATTTAAAATATTTTGAATCAATAAAATGTTAGATTACAAGAAAGAATTACTTAATATTTTTTTTTATTTATTTATTTTGAAATTGAAGAAATACCTACAAAATTTATCAAGTTCCAGTTCCAAAAGTGTTCTACCTTTGTGTGCACCGGAAATTCCATTTGTGAAGAATAGCTTCTCTTTATTTAAGAATAATAAAGAATTATGTATGCTAAAATACATAATTGCTTTCTTATTTCTATAATTTAAAATCAAATTTTCTTCCTGAAGTTTCATTTTTGAGCATTGCACACACTATCAATTTGTTGATCTAAGCATTTTTTGCATAGTTTCATACCATCAAGTCTCTTATATCATGATTTTAGATGTCTGTAATATATCAGGGTTCGTACAACTCCTGGTATTCCAACCTGACTCCTTGAAGATTGTGAATTAGTCAGGGAATTTTTACTTACCTTGATGCTTTTGTTTTTTGCTAGAAAATATTTTAAAATTTTCATTGGAATTGTTCAAAAATCTAATTGACAATTAGTATGTACAATAATAGTTATGTAATGTTATCACTCGATAATGGTATGATCAATATTAAGTGGCTGTATTCATAACTGTCGACTATAATAAAGATCCTGTTCTATCATGACAAGATGTAGTATTTAGATTTATGTGTGTATCAAAGGAAGAATAATCTCCAATAAAATCATCATGTGGAGCAATCACATGGGCAATTTTATATTTGCTTCTGTTTTCTTTATGTTGTAAAAATTCACTCAATATTAATATTTATATATAAAAAATTTGTTGTTAAAGTATACTTTCCATATTATCCTTCTTGAAAATTATGTATAATTTCAGTGGCTCAGGGTGAATTTGTTTGTTTATCAAAGACTGAAGTAAACTTCTCAATGATCAGTGGACTTTGGAAAAATCCAAGGATTCGACTTTTGCATGATTCACAATTTTGTAATTTTGTGGCATAGTTTAAATCAGAACTACCGACTATAAGATTTCAAAGTTGAATCGATGAGAAATTTGATCCTATTTAATATAAAATAGATGCTTTAAATTTTAACTTATTCTCATATAGTAAAAATTATTGTCACACTTATGGAAAATATTTAATTCACTTTATATAAATTCATTGAAAGCTTTTGAAGTAATCATTAAATATAATTCTAACTTAAATGAAAAAAAATCATTATTTTTTGCAATTATTTCTATTTTAAAATATAAATGAAAAATGTTGCATATACATAATTATATGCATATTTGGTTAAGAGCAATTATTAAAATAAAATAAATTATTTAATATGAATGTCGATTCCTCCTGGAAATCTGTATAAACCTTGATATATTACTCTTCATCTTGCTACACTGATGCTCCTTTGCTCTTGATGGGATTCAGAAATGGGAAATGATCAACATTAGTGGCAAGTCTCTAATTTTGTGAAAATAATCACACTAATCTGCTAGTGATGATCAACATTAGTGGCAAGTCTTTAATTTTGTGAAAATAATCACACTAATCTGCTAGTGATGATCAACATTAGTGGCAAGTCTCTAATTTTGTGAAAATAATCACACTAATCTGCTAGCGATAAGTCGAAAGATTATGGAAATCAGAATACAAATTTCATGCAAAAGTTTTCTTCAGAAACTATTTATAATCTTTGGCTGATAGCAAGAGTTATCATGCATATCATTACTTAAAATAAAAAGCTACACTCCCACAATGCCCACTCTATGTTGCTACTTGTAATCCAAACATCAATCCATCTGACAAAAATGTCATGCTTGCTTGGTAATTGCACCTTTATAACAGAAATATTAATTGAAAAACTGTTTCATGAAGCATTATTTTCCAACAAGCACTCTTCCAGTTATGTTTATAAGAGTTGATTGACTTTCAAGTTTCTATACAATCTAGTTAGAAAACGAATTTTTTGGGAACAAACTGCTTTATTGCTTTTTTAAATATTCCCTTTTAGGATTTATAAATTTTTCCATCTGTTCAAACTAATTCTGGAAACAGTATTTCACTCTGAAGTTAATATCTCAGAAACATGGTTTTAGAAAATATCAATATTAATGAGAAGATGAGATATGTTTTTGTTTGATATAAGGGGAAAATAAAAGTTGCCAGGTGATAATTCAGGAGAATATGGGCAATGAGACATTATCTTGATATTTTTATCTTTCTAATAATCAATTGTTTTATTAGAGTTGTCGTGATGAAAAATGATGTGGTGATTTTTGCTGTTTTTCTTGATTTTGTTGATAACTTGGGAAATATATGTGTACATTTAGCCATAACACTTTTTCGATCCTCTAAGGGAATAGTTGTGATATGTCCTGTAAGGTTGAAGAAACACTGCAATCTTTTTGGTTTAAGTGCTTTGTGAATGAACAACTCTCATGGAACTTAGTTCATCTGAAAACACTAAAAAAGTTTACTATTGTTTAGTTTACAGATAATACAAATGTATCCAAGTTTCTCCATCTGTAACAATGTTGCAGATTTTGCAGTTTCCAATGTTAATTTTTTAGCATTTCCTTGCACTTATTTGCATGATTCTCTTTTTGAGCTTCTGTCAAATTGTGTGGAATCCATAACAAATATTTTTAACAGCTAAACGTTTGTGTAAAAGTGAATGTATTGCAGTCTGTGATATGCCAAAGAATGCTTCTATTTCACACTACAAAATATGCTGATCATCGATCATTTTACACACCAACTCGATGTTTGGAATCACTACCAATTTCAGTCATCCTTCATAAGATTCATCACTCTTCGACACATGACCATGAAATTCTGCAAACCAGTTGTAAATAATCATTTCTGGCGGTGTTTCATTACCAAAAGTTTTATAAAGCTATTCTAAGCATTATTGTCTAGTGAAGTCTTTCAAATCATAAAAATCATCCGATAGAAACCAAGTTATTTCCATTTTAAACTCATTTCCTTCTTTAGAACACTCACTGTAAACAAAATAGGAATATCCTGAATGCAAATTTTGATAGCACTTTCTATTGGTCATATGGCCTACATACTGGCAGGCAAGTTAATGTCTTTTTTTTTTTTTCTTTCCTGATTGTATCCTTCCAACTATCATGTTTAATGAGTATAATATACTTATTTTGAAATATTCATAGTATAGCTAAGATTCACATTTTTTTCTAATAAATTGGGTCCTTATGCCTATGTATATTATTATGTAATTGTGTTCGTTCTGTGCTTTCAATATTATGGAACTGATTATTTTTCCCAAAACAATTACATGCAATGATGCATTGCAATTTTTTTCAAGCATAATATCTATATCGATGTTTAGCATCTTTCCTGCTGTTAGGTATGACTTAAATTGTATGTAGCACTTGTAGGATTAGTAATAACAATGCTTTCAGATCAAGAAACCATTCTAGAAATATAAAGTGGGCCTTATGACTGTCTGGCTGTTGAAATGAGCAAATACTTATCAAAATATTAAAAGTGTTCCCACTAGAGTTGTTACTGTTATTGCAATATGTAGAAGACAATTTCTTTATCAAAAGATGTATTCTTTTCATAACACATCTTGTTATTCATTCCATTTTTGTATTATAATGAATACCTTGATGTGTTAGTAGCATGTATGTATTGATATAATTATTAATTTCTTAAAAGGTATGGGTATATCTTATTCTGAAATAGCTCATGGCAAGACAAACAGTGGTACATGGCCAAGACCTTCATCAGGTGGAGGTCCACCCGTAACACTCTCCCCACCTTCGTCATCAGTGGAACCATCTCCTACTACCCCTATTAGTCCATCTATACATTATGCTGAATTAGCACAAATCCGGGAAGAATTTCCTGAGCCTAGCTATGCCAATACAGAGATTACACTAAATGGTATATATTTGCATGACATTTCAATTTTATTGAATAATTTAAAAAGTTCAATTATTAATTTTATATTTCCTAAAAAAATTAATATTTTTTAATGTTTTTGAATTAATGAAAATAGCCAAAAGTAAGTCAGATATTTAAAGACAACAGTTTTATATTATGAATTTAGTTATACACCAAAATTAAAATCTTTAAATTCAAGATGGATATTGTATGAATTTAGTTTTACAAGATAACATTTCTATTTTCTTAATAACATTGCTATATTAACTTTTTAAATTAAGAAATAGTTAACTACAATCATTAACATCAACAATAAATTAAATCAATAAATATTGTTTCTACACTCTCTTCCAAAAGTTTAGCATGAAGAGGAAAATGCTAATTTCCAGAAGCCAATCAGATTTGAAGAGGATGCAAATAGCTGCAGAGGTAGATGGAAATATGCATATGTGTTAGGTAACAGCATATTGCGTTTTTATGTCAAGAAATATGCAAAAAGATACCAGTCTTATAAGATATCAGCTTTATGAAGGGTTACAGAAGTTGATTCTAAGTGCTGATAGAAGGTGTTTAAAACTTTCATATAATTTGTTTTCAAGACATACATGTTTCTATGACTTCCAGAAGACAGATGGAAGATTCTCAGTGCTGGCGTTCTATGGGGCGCATTGAAGCAGGACAGTCGATCTTGAGTGTTGCTCTTTTCTTCAGCGTTCCTCATTCTGTAATTTCTCGTTTATGGAAACAATTCCAAACCACGCAGACAATTGTCCAAAGGCCTGTTGGCAGTCGCCCAAGTGTTACAAACCCCACAGAAAATCCATATATTGCGATTTTAGCCAAGCGGATTCCCAAAGTGACCTCCACACGTTTGATATCTCAGTGTCCATTCGTAAGGTGATATCTGCAACTACTGTACACCAAAGATTACATAACGCCTGGGTACTTCAAATCTGTCTATCTGTCCACTCAAGAGAGGCACAATTAAAGTGGTGCTGGGAACATGTCAATTGGTCTGTGTCTGACTGGGGCAATGTCATTCACAATCAGTCCCAAAACATCACCAAACATCATGTATTTCAAGGTGGAAGCATTATAGTGCGGGCAGGAATTTCATTAGGATACCACTCTGACCTGCACATCTTTAAACAAGGTTCTGTGGTGGCTGTCCGGTATTTAGATGAAGTACCAGAACTCATTGTGAGATTGTATATAGCAGAGCAGTTGGCTCTACTCTTGTTTTATCGGACGCTAACGCATGTCCCCATAGAAATGACATCGTCGTTGACTATCTGGAGAGTGAAGGATTACGCGTATGGCATGGACAGCATATTCGAATGTGATTTTCACGTTTCCCACCTCCAACCACTCTTATTGATCTAGAAACTGCTCTAAAAGAAGAATGGCTATTGCTTAATTATGCAGTGGTTGACCACCTAATTGAAAGTATGGTCACAATGTGTAAACTTAGTATGCATACCCTATTAATGTCCTTTTTTTTCATTTTATGCTGTTTATTTTCAATTTTTACATAATTCTGCTTATATCTCCATCTTGTTTGATAACTTACGAAAATTTAATATCGTTTTCAGTTCTGTATATAATTATTGATTTTATCTTATGATAAAAATATATGCTACTTTCCTGGCAAGTTTTGTGTCAATCAAAGTATATTTGTTGACTTTTTTTGCATTTTACATCTTCGTGCTTAACATTTGGAAATGAGTGTATGTGTTACTTTTGACTTGACTGAAAATTTCAGTTTATAAACATCTACGGCAATAACTATTGTTTCATGATAGCAGTCTTGAATAATGAAAAATTAAAGATATTACATAAATTACAATTCAGTGATTTATCAAGCATTATTCTGATGCTTATTTTCAGAAAGGAAATCTTTGTGTGTTCTTCCTTCTTTAAGATACCAATACAGTGATGTGTTGTACTGATAGTGCAAATTTTTAAAGAAAATAAATTATTGATATCTATTCTTAGATTTGTCTATTTATTTGTGTCCTTTTACTGTTTTTTAAGTAAGTATTTGATAAATTTTTGTAATCACTTTAAGTTATCAATGAAAGTTAAATAATTATTTCAAATGTTTTATTTCTTAAATATATAGAAAATTGTAATTTATTGAAAATTATAAATTGTTTTTTTTTTTGTCTGTAAAAGAGTTAATATCTTTTCATTCATTTAACCTATTGTATGTTTTCGCCATTTATGTTCAGTTTAATAAATTGAATATAAATTCATTCTTTCATTGTAATAAATTTACTATTCATTCTAATAATAAAAACAAAAATTTCATCATTAAAAAAGGAAATTATATTTTACAGCAGGATCTCAACATTCAAGAGCAAGTATTGAAATCAGTATACCATCTTCATCTTCTCCTCAACAACTTCCTAATCACACATCTAAAATTGAAAAGAGGTACTTTTTTATAAATTTTTTAAAGAATTCTTGTACATGAAACATAAAATTAGTGTTTGCCATTCTTCTAAGTAGAAGACAAATATTTTTTTGAATGCTAAAATGTTATGGAATATGTTGGTTATAAGTTATAATGGATAGACATTTCTTCAAGATTAATTTGTAATAAAAAAAATTCTTATTTCCTATCTGCACTGTGGTTATAAAAATCGGATTAAAATTTGCTAATTATAAATTTGATCCATATGTTTTTGATTTAACACTGCATAGCTGATAACTTAAAATTATATTTGTTACAAAAACAAGAAATTTCCAAAATTTCTTACCATTTTGTAATACATTAGGATTCATGGAGTAAAAACTTTTTTGTAAACAAAATTATAACGTAATTCAGACGCGCTTGTTCCTCATACTGATTGATGAATTCGATATAACCAATATGATCTGCTTCTTATGTTGAGTAAAGACAGAATTTTGATTAAATGAGTAAAGGCAGTTTTTACATCTTTTTCAAGAATTGTTTCTTTCCTTGGTAAAACTTTTGATAGGATGTGGTGAATTCTCCTTGAAATAGAAAATCTAGTATGGCTGTAACTTTTTTCTTTTCTCTAGAAGATGTCATCGAAAAGTTATCTATAACTTCCTTCTTCAGTGTAAAAATAAAATTATTGGTGGGCAGATTTCTGATGCTGCTTATTCTCAAAAAGAGCAGAACTTAGGAGAAAAAATCAAAGAACTTTTCATTCACTTTGCAGATGATGCATTGCAATTAAAATGTAAATTAAGCTAAAATTTTCAAAATTACAAAGATATTTCCAATGTTGCACAGTTTGTTAACTCCCTTTTATGGAGGCTGAATTGTTAGCACCCTGGCCTTCCATTCAACTGCTCGTGGGTTTGATTTCCTCTTTAGGTTTGGATATTATTAGTAGTTTGGAATCCATTTGAAACTGTTAGTCCCTTTCCAATTATCCTTCTTATAAAAAGAAAAAAATCATACTGCAAAAAATGTAACCCTTTTATTGAAATTAATGCTGAAATGTTCTCTACATATGACAAAGAGCATTATTATTTTCAAAAAAGTTGCATTGGTGTTCAAACAGATTAATTTTCATAATTAATTATTTGTAAAATTGCTTCCCATAAAATGATATGAATGATCTGATGAAAATATTTGAGATCTTGTCTGGAAGAAAAATTCCCAATTTTAATCCAAGTTTGTCACAAAGTATAGGCAATATTCGGCTCTACATATTTGTGAATTTCTTTTTTCAGTGTAAAATTTATTAAAAATAGTTCAAAAATAGACTCCTTAATGAAGGATTCACTTCTTTATACATTTGTTTGTCTGCAACTTCCAGTTTTCACAACAATAAAAAACTTGATAACAAGAGTTCCATCCATTTTATTAAGGTTAATAAGACTGATAAAAATGATCTGTTATATTTGTTATTTATTATTAACTATACTTTAGTTTCTTGTTATGTACAATGCAGTTTTAACTTCTTTTTTCATTCAGGTTTATAGGTAATAAACAAATGTAAGATTTTTAAAAATGTTAAACTTCACATAATAATTTCAAAATAGTATGATAGTAATTTAAAATTTTATGGATTCTTACAAGCTCTATAAGTTTGAACAGTGCAATATATTCATGAACATTAATCATTAATTTCCTTTAAAACTGATTGCCAAGTGGAGTATTTCTTTTTGATTTATTAAGACTTGTGTTAATGAATAACTATATATTACAAAAATATATGTTTTCATTTTCTACTTATTGCTATATAATGTTTTTATTTGCATATAGATTGGTCCGGTTGGGGAAACCTTTAGATGCCCTTGAAAACAAGGAGAATAATCGTGTTAGCTATGAGAATCTGCACATGGATCACATAGCAGCTCTCATTTCAGAAGGTTATGCTCAAAATGAAGTCATCAGAGCCTTGGGAATAGCTAGGAATGACTTGCAAATGGCAAGAGACATTTTACATGAATTTGTAACTAAAAGGAAATGAGCTTTTGCTGTGGAGTGAATGTCTTTTTAAAACTAGTCAAGACTCTGAATTCAAATATATTTTGAGAATCTGCAACAGTTTCTCTGGGAAGAGAGCAGTTTCTGGTGAATATATTTTGCTCAAAGAATTGTGGCAAGATTTATGGTGGGAGCCATGCACTATTTTCTTTCTTTCCCATCATGTCAAATGGAGAAGAAATATGAACACGATTAAAGAGCAAAATGTTCGTTTTAGATTATGACCTATTGCTGTAATCTGCTGGCCAATTATAGCAATTTGTATACAAGTTTGGAGCAGGATATTCTCCACCTAACTAATTCATTAAATTTGTTATCTAGAATTTTTTTTATCAAATCTATGTACATTTATTTTATTACAATTCTGTATCTCCAAATATGTTCAAATGCTACCAAAAAGTCAATACTAAGCAAATTTTTAGAAAATTTATGCTTTACTTTTGATTATTAGAAGATGCATTCCCCATTTATGGAACAAGATTTAGGAAATATAGACTATATGTTTGTATATTCATCACTTATATCTTTCTTCATATATTCTCTCAATTTATTATGTTTTTTTATAATTAATATTTATTTCATGAAGGGAATGAAACTCATAAATAAGTAAAATTGGTTGCAATACTGTTATAATCTTAAACAGCTTAAATGAGGAAATTTTTAAAAAATAAAATACATATCATTGAAAACCGATATTAAAATGAAAGCAAAAATAACTGTCAGAAATAAAAGATTCAAATAGTAATAAATTTAACAGTCACAAGTAGTCATAGTAAATATATAAATTCAGATTGATTTTTGTTCATAGTTTTAATTTCTAAAAAGAGTTATAGTAATAAATAACTTATTTTTATCAGTTTTACTTTTACATTATAGAAAATAACATAAATGTTTCATTTTAAATTAAAAAAAAAAAACTGAAATTTTCCTGGGAAAAGTGTAACTTTTTATAAATATCCTAAAATTTATTAATGATCACTGAACTGAATGTAGTATTGACAAAATAAAGATTTTTTTTTTTTTAAATTCATTTAAAAATTCAGTACAAGATATGATTTTTCCAATTTTATTCTTTTGCCTGTATGTAAAATAATTTTATTCAAAATAAGCTTCTCATCATTGTTGTTTTTTTATTTATTTTTTTAAAGCCTTGTTTTTTATTTATATAACTTATTGTGACACATTATATTAATTTTGTTTGCTGTGTGTTTTTATTCTGGGCTTGTTAACTTGATATGAATTTATTATTTAAAATAAATGCACAAGATCTTACAATATAATTATTTTTTATTTCTTTATTAATTCTAAGTACATAATCAACTAATATTTTGTCCACATTAACACTTTATTATGTGTTAAATTTAAGAAATTAAATATTTTTAGTGAAAACTGGTTGTTTATGGTTCATTTTTTCCTTCATATCCAATTTCAGATAAATTTTAGTTTAGTAAGGTATTATGTATGTTATTACAAAAATAGGAATTTCTTTTTATTTATTTTCGAGATCTACATAAAAAAGGTATATATCTTAAATTAAATTAATTTATTTCATCTAATTTGTGTGTAAACTTTCTGTATTTTATTGTATACCTATTTTTATTTATTTATACAATGGTACAATATATATATTCTTAATCTCTTACGCATCATGTATCAGTTTATATAATATGTTTAGTTTGAAAATTATCTGTTATTTATTGTATACTAATTATACAGTTATATATATATATATATATATATATATATATATATATATATATATATATATATATAATCTGTTTGTGTAACTTTTACACTAATAATTATGTACTTTTTCAAAACTTAATGCATTTTTTGGAAAAAATTTTAAAACCAATAATATAAATAAATTTAGTTTGAAGATTATGTGCTTAAAATAGTGAAATATACCTTACCAATACCATTAGATTTACATTACAAATTAAAAACTGGGTTAATTATGATAAAACGATTTCTCGCTTTAAAATATCTTTGATAGTTTAAGTTTTCGAGAAAAAATGAAAAAATTTGCTTATAGTTCATACATAGTGTCAATAAAGCTCATGGCACAGCTAAAATTTATAAAATTGATTTTATAAAAAAGTTTAGAAAATGGTTGTTAAATATAAAAAAAATATTTCCCAGTAATAATGAGCGAATTATAGTATACTGGGTGTTTTTCCCCCCGAAATGAATAGTTTGAAAATACATTGAAATTGTCAATTTGCTAAACATGTAAAAAGATCCTAAATAATATATATATATATATATACTTAATTTAAGGTAATTTGTGAGTTCATTTTTAATTCTCAATAGGAATAGACGAAGCTGAAAAAATTTTTCATGTTGGAGATTCTTTTCAACACTCCACTTTTTAAAACTCTAGTAACACAATTTTGTATTACAAATTCCCCTAGAGTGTAAGTCTAATATTGACTGAGGAATAATTACTTTGCTCTTGATAATATTTCTAATTGATGACAACATTTTTTTTCACTCAAATTGTTAAATAATTTGTATACAGTAAATGTTCAGTTTAGTTTTACATCTTTACTGAAGTGGAGTTTCTAAGATTACCTTTTTTTCTTAGTAATTTTTTTAGTTTTCTTGTAAGATTTCTACAACATATTGAAGACATTAACAGGAAATAGAACTGTTGTAGGATCATCATTGAGAGTCTCAATGGTTCTACTTTACAAATTTGTCCCCTACAAAACCAACTGTTGTAAACATCATTACAAAATTGCTGTTATATACAAAATCTATTACCTACTGAGCAAAGGTTGACATAGCATCTGAATTATTGCTCTGGCTTTAAATTCAACCTTCCAACAACTATCAATTTGTAATTTATATTAAATTATATAAAGTCCTGTTTGAATTAACTTCTATTTGCAAAAACTGATGTGGATTTATCAAACTTGTTGATTTGAGGTTTACTATCTCTTTACCCGACCTGATTCAAGTCATGCATTTTAAATAATGTTAAATAAACAAATCTCAGTTTTGCTTAAATATGGCAAGGGAAAAAACAGGAACAGAACTGGAAAAGTTAACTAAACTTAGTATTTAATTTATTGTTTACAATAAAGTATTTTTCATTGCTCTTTTCTAAAGTTTGATATATTAGAGCAGAATCATATAGAAATATGTGTAAATAAATAATGAAATATAATGACAGATTCTAACATTGGAATAAAACTAACTTAAAAAAATTAGGATCTCTTCTTTTAGAATTTTACAATGTATAAAATTATGTATTGAGTTTAATGAGTTTTGAAGAATGTTTCAGAGAGATGAATATATAATTGAAATCCTTTAATAATACTATTACATATTATTATAAAATATTCTGTGCCATTATCCAACACTTTTTACCATCTATCAGGCTACTGATGAATACCACCTGTCAAAAAGTTTCTTGAGATCTCAAAGATAAACTCATTTTCATATTTCATCCACTGCTAACGAAAGGCAAATCATTGTGCTTCAACAGAAATAAAATGGTAGTCAAATAAGCTTGTCTATTTGTGCAAACATGATTCCTTGAGTTATGAATAAATTTCACACGATGCTTCACCAATAAATTGGTGCTTTCGATTATCTTGCTTTGTTTGCAGCAATTGTTGCGTATAGTATTCAGAAGTTAATTTTCATTTGATGGCTATAGAACATATTATGAAGTAAACCTTTCATATCCCACCAGATATCAACTGAATACTTTTGCAGTAAATAGCTTGTTTTGGTTCAATTTCTTTTCATTAAAACACTTTTATTTTTCTTCCCCCATCACAGTCATCCAAAGAAAGATTTTCTGCTTTACATAATTATCATATTCATGAACTTCAATGATGATTCATTCTTGTTCAGTTGACTGAATGAAATCAGACCTTTTGCCTCATGGTTCTTTTCCATTGAATGTGAGTATCACAAAAATTTTAAGCCAAAATGTATTATTATTTGGAATTTTTTCATCTTTACTAAGGTGTGTCTTTATCAAGCAATCTTTCTTGCAAATCTTCATGTTCACTTTTTCTTTTAGTGGAATTTTGCTGCTTTTAATCATAATTTCAAAATCCTTTTCTTGAAAGGTTTAAATCAAAATTTGTGAGCATGCCTCTATTACATTTTTTGCTTGTGGAACTAAGCTTTGCTTTTATTTATTTTTTTTTTTTCCATGTTTAATAATCTTGAACTGATTTCTGTTATGCAATATGCACTATATTGCTATCTATTTTATTTCACAATAGATGTCATTCAACAATTCTTATACAGCTTACTACACACTATACTATTGTAAAAAAGATAACACAATTTTTTTTTCTTAATGTCTTCAAGTTTATGTGTTAAATTTTAGTTTGTCATAAACTTCCATTTTCATAAGTTAAAACTATTTTTGTTTTTGAATTATAAGAAAATCAACTATTTTAAATCAGTTCAGTGATCCAAAGCTACTCATTAAAATCTTTGAATGAATTATGATGCATTTTTTTTTTTTAAATTTTGCCAAAGTATCACTTTATTATATATGTTCTGTTGTGAATTTAAAATAGTAATATATTGAATGATAATGTGAAAAAAATCTGTTAATGATTTGTTCCCCCCCCCCCCCCCAGGATTCTCATTGTTTGTTTGCTTGTATGTTCAAAATTAAATTGTTGCATTTTATTATGTAACTGCAGTTATAATATGACATAAATTAGTTTCTTATATATTAAGAGAAAGATATTTAAGTAGTTATGCAACACTGGACATTGTTAATTTTATGATTTGCTGTGGAAAATGATAAACATAAAAATGTTACATATCATTAGCTCAAGTTCCATTTAGGAACATTGAATTTCTTACTTTTTGCTTTATTTATTTATTTAAAATTTCTTTAATTTTTTTTTCTAAGAATGATATTTTGGTGCAAAGCCCAGTGAAATATACCAGCATTCATTTATAAAAGTTATATGAGTACTTTTAAGTTTATTTTCAGAATACAAAATATTTATTAAGCCATTGTAACTGATTATGTGAACCAAAATTATACTATAGTACATATGTGGTTTATAATATCTTGTATAATAACCTACTGAGTTCAGGGAGGAATAGAGCCTTATTTGTATACTTGCTAAATAATTGCCTTACTAACTTCAATTCATTCTGTTTCCTTTATAAAATGTTATATTGCCTAAAGAATTGAAAGAATGGTTGAAATATGAAACTTAAAATCTATGCATTAAATCGCAGAAGGCTCTCGTTTTACTGTTTATCTTGCAACTTTGTTGTGTCCTAAATTGTATTGAAATTTTCTCAATCGTATTAGAAATTTTTATTTAAAGCAAGATTTATTGCGCTTATCACTTTACTTAATATGAAATCTCTGTGTAATTTTGCCATATTTTTATATGTCTAGTGTACATAATCTTTCAACCATAAAATTAGTAAAAAATTGTAGTTAAACTTTTATTATCAAAGAATCCATAAATATTGACAATTGTTCATAGGTTAATTCTTTCATTTAATTCATTTTCTCATTTAAAATAACAGAAAATTTATCAGGCTATTCATTTCATATGTAGTGTAATAAGTTTCTACAAATAAGGAGCAAAATACTTTCTTTAAAAAAGGACAATTTAAAAATTAGTGGAACAGTTCTAAATGAGATGTAACAAATTATATCCAAATTGTATTGATTACTTTTTTCCTATAATTAAATTTTTTTGACAAATTTGTAATTACAGTTTTACTTTATTTTGATAGCATAAAGTATCGATGTATATCATTATCGTTAGTATTTTTTTCGTTTCAAAATATTGGGAGTCAACTTCATATTATATCATTTTATGAATTATTGAGTTACAGAATTTGTTTATTAATTCAGAAATTGCTAAATGCCTTTATAGGATCTGCCAAAGGTAGAATTTTGCATAAAATTTTAAAGCTTATGTAATATATTTGTATATTTTTTCTCTGATTTTTATTTCTGTGTGAAGCTGCTTGTGTACAGATGCTTTTCAAATAGGTTGATGTATTAAGAAGGAGCATTGATACAAGTATCTAAAACATTGTATCAAAATATTTAGGTGGAAGAATCACTTTGTCATGAGCAGAGATTTTTTTTTTTTTTTGTATCTTATTGGAAAATTTTTTATTTGTATTCTAATATGGATGAAAATGTGTTTTTTCAGCTTGTAATTTATGGGTGCATCAAATTCCAGCGTGCTTTTTTATTATCATGAAACCAAGTAATGTTGCCTCTGCAGGATTAAAATTTTTAATCCTTCTGTTTGCAATTTTAAGTACTACCAGTGTTAAAAAAATCACTTCTGTGTATTTATTACATCTATAAAAGGGAATTAGATTTGAAAAATGAAATTCAGATAGAAAATGATAAATTAAATCTTCTAGAACATTATTTACTGAATTTAGTCTTGTACATTTTTTATTTGGTTTCATGCTAATTTAAAAGCATCATTTTCTTTCATTTGCATAAATTGTGTTATTGTTGTATTATAATTTCTTGTTCTTTTTGAGTATTAAATTGACTCAATTTTTATAAACTAGTCTATTTATTTTAATGTCTTAATATATATTGATAAATATTGCAAAAAGTCAAGTAACTATTTAGATGCAAAACCAGTATTTATTAACTTAGCAAATATTCATTGTACACAATGTATTGTATTGCATCTTTAGATTTGTATACTACTTATTTTTTTATGTTGATATAGGTGCAATAGAGTCATAATGATAAAAAGAATAATGTATGCTGTAGTGTATGTGTGATTCCTGCTTTAAAAAAATATTTTTCATCACTGTTTTTTAAAGTTGACTGTGTCATTTTTAATTTTCTTGATTCTGTCATAAATTCAATCATTCCCTGCATTTTATTTTATCAATGTTTTCAATTATTTTAAAATGCTTTTCTCTATTTGATTTCTCTAAAACTTATTATTTTTTTCAACTAACTCTTATTGTTTTTCATTTATTTTTAATCAGTGTAATATTCATTTGGTTGAAAAATAAGATTGTATTTTGTGTTTATTTAGTATGCTCTACTTAATTGATGTATAAGTATTTCTTGTTTAAAAATTATTGAAAACATTTGCTTACTTTTATTAAATTATTCATTTTTATAATTATTTCATCTTGACATAAAAATGTTCGCTGAAGGGATGCTTTTTCTAATTAACACTAAGCACCAAATTTTTAGAAGTCAACGAATTTATGAATGCACACTTTGACGAGGACTTCCTAAGCCTCTTATTTTTGAAGCCCAACTTTAACACTCTTCTAGCTTATTAAAAATAAATATTGCTTTTAATATGAAAGCCTGTCACTTATGCAACTTTTCAAATAAGTGTAAAATATATATTTGAATTAAATAATAAATTTTTTATTATGTTAAAACATTTTTAATTTCATTTTAACTATCTATAACAAGTGGTGAGCTATGAAAATTTTAATCATCTTTTTTAAGATGGAAATAAAAAATCTTGATTAAATATATATGGTTGAATATTATATATACACACACAATATTTACTGCAGATTATATGTTTGTAAGGCTTTTAATTTATAACTAAATCATGATTTAGATTATGATTACAAGAACGGTTGTGGAAAAATCATTATGTGTCACATTATACTACATTGTCATTGAATTAAAAACATATTGTATAAAAAAAATTTGGGATTATATTTTTATGGTGTACTAGAAATAACAGTAAAATTAAGTAAATAATTTTAAATCTAATTTCTTATGAGCTTTATAAAAATTGTTTTAAGCTCTATCATCACTATTTAAAATATATTGAAATCGCAAAATAAGTTGTACTTGAATTTGTATCTATTCATGACCATTGAATAGATAAAATTTTCAGTTTACATTTTCTAAAAATAAATGCGTTTTTACTAATGGCTCATTACTGGTTATAGATTAAAACTAATAAAATAAGATACAGAATTATCAAAGTAATACATTTTTGTGGGAAATGAAAAGCGCAGTTGCCTTTTAATTAAATTCTTTATGCTTGCATGAACAATGCTATATTAATGCTTGTTGTGCCAAACTCATAAAATCATGTTGCTGTCAACCCATTATTTGATGCTAAATGATTGAGTTGCCTATATATATATTTTCAAATATCTCTAATTTTAGTAGCATAATTAATGTATTTATATGGTAATGAAGTGATTGTACAGTTTTTATTTAAGAAGCATATACAAAAATTCACACTGAGTGGTATTTTTTACCACTTTTATTTGGTACATGCAAATCTGTTTCAAAGAAATGTAATGTATTTTGATAGTGTATGTTAATAGTATTATACATTTTAAATTCATTGATATTTACTTTCAGTTTTGGAAACAAATCTTCTGAATAAAGTGTCTTTCTTTTATAAATATTTTGTGCTCTTATTGTGTATATAAAATAGTTTTATTTTCATTTGCATACATATTCAGATAAAAAGTTCTTCGGTGATAATTAATAGAGATTATTTAAAAAAGTTCATAACTAGCTGCTAAAATCAATAATAAAAGAATTCATGACCCTGTTTAACTGTTTAGTCTTAGGGTATGTAATGTGAGAAGAGAATGCCAGTTTAACTTAGACCTTATAACTTAATTCAAATTTACAGTTAACTCTCGATTATCCTAGGAATTTAGTGGGCAAAATAACTGGACAATTATAAAAAATGTTAAATCAACATGGGAATATTTGAATAATTTATTTAGACAATGTATTATCAGAACTTACACAATATTAAGAATATTCTCTTAAATTTTATGGATTTACTTTATGTGCATAGAAACTTATTTATTAAGGGTAAATATTTTTAAAATTTTAATATCATGAATTTTGGAGAATTTAAGTTAAATTATTACTTATCCAGCACCATGACACATTACAGTTGGTATTAAGATTATATTATAAATGGTAATTAAATTATTTTGGTTTCATTTATTTTTATCTAATATATTTTTTCAACAATTTTCATTGCTTTATATTTGAAGAATTATATTGTGTGTGTACGCGCGTGCTAAAAGCTAAATTAAAATTTAGGTTACCAAAGAAATTTAAATAGAATCTCAAATTTACTTTTTATAATTTGAAAAAGAAAAGTTATTTTTCTGATATTTAAAATAACTAGTGGGCTGAAGGGGATTATATGTAACTAATCAATAACCAATAATGATAATGCTTTCGATATAAATTTTAGCAGTCTATTATCTTGTGACCTAGATCAATACTCAAATAATCTAGAAATACGTTTCCTGATGTTTATTATAAAACAACACAACACATAAAATTGGACTGAAAATTACGAGAGCATTCGAGAGGGTAAAACACAAAGAGAAGTAAGACTATAAATTCTCGAACGATGGCAGCAGTAGCTCTGCCTTTAAGAAAATAGTTCTTAACATTATAGACTTTACTCAATGCGACGATTATATCCACTACCAAAGTTCTTATCAACTTGCTGCTATATTCATAAAAGCGGTATCGAAGTATAATTAAATAGCCATATACACTACTAAATAAAATTACATGTGTTGCCATCTGGTGGAAAACTACGGAGTTAACATTTCTATTTCTAAAACGGAAAGAAGTAAAAATGTTCTTAAAGTTCTAGAACATACTTAAAACGAAAAGACTTCTTTTGGATATTAATACAGACAATAGTAGGGACCGGTAAAACAGCTCGAGATGAAGAAATTCGAAATGAAAAAAAAAAAAAAAAAAATAGGAAAATGTATTAGATTCTTAAGATTTGATTTTTATATATGTATATATTACCAAATTGCATTTTCTTCATGATTTTTTTTTTAGTAAATATTTTTAGGATTGTTTAAACTGCGCTATTGGAAACATGTAAAATAAAATTCATATTTAGACAGCGCTATTTCGCTGGTGATATATTTGAGATTTTTCGAATTTTAAAATTGTTGAGAGGTTGTTTTTTGGAATTCCATATATTTTGTCTTATTTAATATTTTTTTTACTTCTTTAAGGATTCTCATTTTTAATTCAATCGATAAACATGTTCGTTTCTTCAAATGCTCAACAAAATCAGAGATTATTCCACAAACGAAACTTTATAAATTAAGTTATTCAAATGAAACGAAACAAACTGCAGAATAAGATAGCTTAAACTTATTAAAGTTCCCCTCCCCTTTCTGCGTTCTTACATATAGGAAGTACAGAAGTTGAATTTAGCGCAATTCCTTTCCAACAAATGTCTGATATCCAAGTGCCTTCGGCTATTGTTCCCACAATGTTTGGTAAAATTTGTAATCGCCACTTCATTGTTCAAGAATCAATCAATATCATGTCTAAAAACATGAAAAAAACACTATTTGTCTGAAAAGGAAGTTCGCCAAATGGAGATTCTTCAAAATTTTCGTTCCTCAATGGGAACTAAAATTATCATTGTATGATGTCTGGGTAGGGACTAGGTAGGACTCATAAAAACATACCTCTACTGTACAAAGAATAGAACTCAAAATGCGCTTCTGTTTTATTGCATTTAATTACCCTGTAATGTCCTGAAACTTGAACAGAAGGAAACTTCATGATTATTTTGGACAAAACTTGACACCACAATGTGATGCAGGAGTACACTTTGTGATTCTTAACGAAAAGAACTGCGGTTCAAACATCGAGGATTGCAACTTTGTATGCTGATTGTCTTTATAAACCGAGTAGACAATGCGTACATCATGTAAAATAGTATCGAATCAGTTTAACTTGCGCTTGGTCGAATTTCTTGCAAAATACAAATATTAGGGAGTGACACTTTTTTTCCTCTTTGCCATAAAAAAGATATCTTGAGATTAATGTTTGTCGATACTGATGGCTATGGATCGATTTTCCAAAGCTGAGTATTGTGAAATGGTTTTACTATACTGTGATAATGTTAACAGCACGCTCGATTATCAAGAGAAGTTATACCAGTGTTTCCTTGCAGACCCACTTCTTTCTCATAAAACCATCTGACTATTGTAAAATGTTTGAAAGATAGGTTGCGTCACTTGTCGAACTTGATCTGACAGACCAGCTAAGATGAAAAGAAAAGTTTAATCCGATTTCTAAAATGCCGCTCGACAGAGATTCGTCAACATTGGTCTCTCTGAGTCAGGTCTAGAAAATAATAAGTGAATTTAGCCACTCATTCATACCGGCCAACGCCTCAACCCATTTTACAAACTAGAGATTGCGCGAGGCGTTATGAATCATATACACAGGTTGAAGAGTAATGTTTTTAGAATAATTCTTTGCGATTCAAATAAAGTTTTATTTAGCATATAACAATTGGGGTTAAACCCGCTTTTAAACAAACTAACAAGGATGAACGAGTGGACATAAACTACAACTACAGGGAAGTTTTTATTCCATGGCCTTTAAGGTTGTTGGTGTATTTGGCATAAGGAAAAATTTCCCAACTTTCAAAGCGCTGGCGCCAACATCCGAGCCTTGAAATATCATTTCAAGATCAGTTTACACTTGAGAAATTTGAGAACTATACTTAATTATACAACACAGATACATAAACTAATCTAAAGTAAAACAACAAATGTTTAAACAATAGGTAAAATAGCAATTTTAGATACAAGTCTTTTCACAAAATTTCCATTTGGTAAACTCCAATTTAACAACACGGATTTTATAATCAGCACCTGGATATGTTTGTATAATTTTTGCAATTATCCAAAGTACAATTGGAAGAGTGTCTTCTTTTACTAACACAATAGCTATTCATTTTATCACATTGCCATTTAGTGCATGTTTGCAAATTGTTCAAATAATCTCGTTTCCATGATTTCTCCATAGTCCATACACTTTGCCCAATTTTAGTGATTCTCCTGTATTTATCAAGTTTATGATTTTTTTATAAAAGACAAATCTGGTTCAACTATATAGCTCATCCTATTAATTATCAATTATCAGCTTCTGATGAAAGGGGAATGAGAGGTTTGAAATTTAACATTCTGACTATTTGAATACTTACTGTGAGGAATTCTTCAATAGTCAATGTCAAGTTGTCAATGATGAGTTTTAGAAGAAATTTAAACGATATAACTCCTGCTTCCCGAATCTCATTGAAATTGGGAATTTGAGAGGAAGGAATTTCTATTCGACTCCTTCAGTAGAGAGAAAATTAGCTACTTACTCACGTGGTTGCATTAGAAAACTTGTGTTATTTTTTTTTAATTCTTTTGATACCCATACAAAATCTGGGGCATTATGAGAAAAGATTCTAGCACACTTCCATGATGTGATGAAAAACATTTTAAGGTAAATCTGAAAGCATCTGAAGATAAATCTGTTACTGTCTCCAAGTGTATCGCTTTAGTAGGAAGGCACACAGCAAAAAAACCTTTTTTAGGATACCCTTACGTTCTTAAAATTTAATCAAAAAAGGACCACAATAATCTACTCCAGAGTGGTGAAAATGGAAATGTTTCTAGTACTTGTTCCTTGGGCAAATTGCCTATATTTTGATTAGTTAAAATTGGCTTGTTCTTGAAACATGTAACACATTTGTGTACTATTTGTCTGCTTTGCCTTCTAACGCTAATCATCCAAAATTGCTGCCTAACAAAGTGAGCTCCAGTGGCTCAGTAGCTTCATGCTGCTTCCCATTAATATCAGCAAAGCGAAGTATCATTTGCTGCTGGCAGTGATTGGAAAAGAGACCACGCCGTACTCTTCCACACTGGGTTGGGAATGTATACACGTTTATATGCGACGTCCAAAGTCCTTCCGCTGGTGTGGCATGGATGTAGAGAAGAGGGTGCTAACTCAGGTGTGACCTCGTCACTTGACCATAGTTAAAAATTATGAGCCGCTTGGCTATCTTGCTTAGGATTCCAGGACATCCTTAACATTTTCATAGTAGCACTTTCATCATTTCCAAAGACATATTCTTGATTATCTGTTGCTACTTGCGAAAGTAATTCAGAATTGTTAGAGCTCTATTTATACAAATGCATTCCACCAGACTTCAACATGTCTATAAATAGATGCTGAATTTTTAAAGCTGTTTCCACGTCTGGTGCACCATTGAGCACGTCATCGAGATGAAAATAATTTTTTACTACCAATGACACTAACCAAAAACTTTCCTTTTCATCTTCAGCCAATTGAAGAGTTCGTGTGGCAAGAAACGGAGCACAAGTTGTTCTTTATGTAACAGTAGTCAAACGATAAGTTTTCAATCGTCATTATCTTTCCAGCACCATCATTATCTTTCTAAACAGTTCGAAGTAAATCTTGCTGCGAATGGTGCACCTTTATTTGTCTGTACATCTTGTGCACATCGGTTGTGAAAACAATCAAATGTATACGAAATCGTAAAAGATGAGACCAAAGTTCATCTTGAACAGTTCCAATCTTTAATAATATATCATTCAATGAAATATAATTAGAAATTTTTGCTGAATCATTAAATACAACTCTAAGTTTGCTCGTACTTTTTTCTGGTCTTAGTACAGCTTGGTAAAGAATATAATAATGAGGATGTGGAAGAAGACTTTCGCGTCAATTTCTTCCATATGCCCAAGATCCTTATGTTCTTTGGGAAAATCAGGATAAAGCTCCTTAACACAATTGGATCCTTAACAACTGATTAACTTCTAGCTTATAAATTGATTAACTTGCTACTAATTATCTCATTTTAAATGCTTACCTAATTTATAAAACAGTGTCAAAAAATCGGAATTGCTTAACTGTTGACTGGGTACCTAATGCGAGCCCCAGAAAGATCAACGAATTTACAGTCCGTGTCCGAAACGTTATCTTCATAATAAAAATAAAATTCTTCGCTGCTTGAATCAGACATAATGTTCATAAGCCAATAATATTTTCACATATACAATTAGCTACTAGAATAATTTATGAGAGTAAAACGGAACTCATATATATGTTTGTGTGTGTGTATGTATATATATATACACTATACGCACACATATATATGTGTATATATATATATACAAACAAGGATAAGGAAGTGACAATATGGCATTTAAATAATTTGTTCTGGCCAACTGAAGGCAATTTATTGACACGCTCACCTGGAATACATCATGAAACAGATGTTTCCAAGATAATTCGATTGGAAATGTGCATCCACTACACCAGTTCTACATTTGATTTAAATTTACATTTATCGGTTTCCCACGGAATTGGAAAAAATTCCCAAGTTCCACTAGTTAGGCATTTGTCAGTCCTGTAGTCAAATTGATATAATCAGAAACACCAATCTATCAGTCTGCTATCTTTTTTCTACTTGTAAACAATTTAAAATTAACTACATGAGCATTAATTTTCTGTTTACTCGAGAATTTGACTAAACATGTTTTGAAATTTCACTACTCAAATTTTCAGTACATATATTTCAAGCTTTGGCTTTAATACCAAGATAAAGGTAATTAAAAAATAGGAAGGAATAAATCTTCTTACATAACTATTTTTTAACTTTAGAATGAGACTTATGTTACTCATTATTCCACATAAAATTATATTTTTTTGTTATGATGAAGATCTAAAACTTTACAAGGAAGCTGTTATTTAGCAAGAAAATTTTAATTTTGATTAATACTTTCACTAAATTTACATTTTGGTATAGGACTGGCAAATGATATTAAAATACATCAAGAATAGCTAATTTCAGAAACATTACTGAAAATTTTCCCTTAAATATTTAAGAAATGCATTTCTGTTTCAGAAACATTATAATATGTGAGTTCACCATAAACAAATGATCAAATTTAAATAGTTAAGAAAAGTTTGACTTTAGTAATCACAAAACTTTTTCCGTAAAAGGAAAACAGCAGAGAACATGTTAAATTATTTAATGTCTTTATTTTGTGTTTTCAAATTATTTCAATATTTTTTTGTAAAATTAAGGATATTTTAAACTAATATTTTGCAAGAATATTTTAAAATCATTAATTTAAAGTTAAAGTTACTCACAAATTCTGGAAAATATGAAATTTTCTTTATCAGGGAAAAGAAATATTTAAATTTACTAATTTAGTGATTACGTCTTAAGTATTAGGCTTTTTTCTCATATACATCAATATCCAACAGCTTTGCACTAAACATATACTTTCAACTTCTTGAAACAGAATATTATATTTTCGAAAATAAAGTTCAATGACTTAATTCTATTATTAAAGCTCAATAATTTGATCTTCAATCAGATGTTTATAACATAAGAAATAAAATTTATTTTTGTGATAAATTAATAAATTATTATATGTATTTTTAACAGGTTAAACTTTATGTAAAATTAATACGTTCGAGCTAGACAAAGTATCCATTTCTGGTTAGTGAATTTATGTTTATAAAAGTTAATTTTGTGAATATTTACTTCTTTAATCAAAAGTATTTAAAAATATTTGATTAACCAAATAAAAATTAGCTAAATATTTTCATTTATAACCATCAAAAGAAGAATGAAGTTAAATCATTACTGTACTAATATGTACTTTAAAAAATATTTCTCTAAATTTGTAGATTATAATGATTTGCATGTCAAAGAAGTTACAATTCTGTGACGGCAAAAAATATTTAATGTAGTGCTAATTTGAATATGTGAATAAATGTGATATTGACAAGTTCTATATTAAATATTCAATTATTAGAATGCTATTGTAAACAATAATGTTAAGGTGTGTCCCTGTTTTTATATTTTTCTCCTGTTGAAAAACAAATATTCATACGAGAGACTCATTAATTTTAGTATTTGTGTAAGACAATTTAAGAAATACTAAAAGATATGTAATAACAATATGGAGTGACATTTTTTACATAATTAGAAATGGAAATCTTTCAGTATGAGGAATTTAATATAAAAAATTTCATTTCAAAATTTTTACCAAAATTTTATGTTGTCAGTAGCTTACTATATACTATAATGTCTATTGTTTGGTAATTTAGTAAGCTTTTTATATTTTTAAATTATTAAAAGCATACAAAAGCTAAATTCTTCAATCTGTATGTATTAAAGCAATAGAAACGTTTCTTTTAATGATTCTGAAAACTATTTGATGATTTTAAAAATATAATATTGGTTTTGAAAAGTACCTACAAGGATTACCAATTACAAATAAACAGCAAATTAACTAATTATTTCAGCACACCTATTTAAAATCAATACATTTTTAACTATCTGGGAAATTAAAAATATTTTTATGATTTTTTAAAATTTTTATACACATACATACATATATATATTATATAGACAAAATTTAAAATATGATATTCATTGTGATGGCTTCTTATATATTTTTAATTGTTTATAATTATTTTTTAAATACAAAAACTGCTTAGTAATAAATTAAATTTTCTGATAATAATTTACAAAATAATTAAATAAAAATTCATATTTAGTGTAATAAAAAATTATAATAGGAACTTGAAGAAATTTTCGAACAGAACATTCACACAAAGCAAACTGCGAACACATGTGTGTTTCTACAGCTGACAGCGATTGATGGGCTTCCCAACTGTAAGTCATTAGAATGTGATTATTGTGAGGTGGTCCAGGGTACAACAGAAATAGGTCCCATCAAGAATTAGAGACTTTTGTATTCTTGACAGGTGCTAAAGGGGGAAAAACTTGCATTGCAGTGAAAGCCAAAACTATGTTGCCACCGCGAAGCAAAAATGATGCACTCTCTTCACAGAACCTCAGACGGTTAAGGGGTTAATTAACATTGAAAAAATGAATAATTTTTCAATGTGTGAATTAGGATCCAATCAATGTGTTCTAGAATCCAACTGAAGATGGTACCTGATGGTATGCAGTTGTAAAAGAATTCAAGTCACTTATTCCTTTACCATACTTCACCAATGTTAAATTTTGTGCACAGTTCCGAAAAATAATAATTCTCTTTACACAATGAAGAAATTATGTAACCAACTCAAAATGACAGAAAATTTTGAATTATTTTTAATTAGAAAGATAGGGGGAGGGGGCTCAAAAACCACAATATAAGTTGCATAGAGATCTTAATTATGCTTCACATACAACAAACTCAAAATGATAATTATTCTAATTTTTTAATAAATTTCCAAAGATATTAAGAATTTAACTGGATTTTTGAAATACAATATGTATTGGGTGAAAATAATTTTTATATTTCTTTCTAAATTTGGGAATTATACTAATTATATTAATGGTATCAAATTCAGGAATTAATAATACTAATTATAAATTGTCTTCAAATTCACATATACTTAGTTCCAACAGGTGATAATTTATCTTGCGATAGAATAAGGACATTTTTGTTTTTGACTCATACAAATAAGTAACAAAGTCAAATTTAATATGCAAAAGTCCAAATGAAATTACTAAAGTTCAACTTAAATTTTCTCTTCTTATTTTTAATTTTCAATTTATCATTAATTTACAAATGAAATAAGAAAACGTCTTATTATTTTAAAAATAAATCATTAATAAATTGCAAAGAAATAGCTCAAAACATTTACAAGAAATTAGTGAAAAAATTTTGGAAATAAATGTTTTTAATTATTGGAAAATAGATGTATCAGAAAGAAATTGAGAATAATTAAAAAAAAAAAACTTCTTAATTGAGTTTTTAATACCTTTAAAAACATTTGAGGATTTTAATTTAATGATTAATATTTTATTTTCAATCACACCCTAATATTATCACACACACAACAAACAATGAAAAACAATTCCATTTATAGTACATGTTACATGTAAAAACTCCAAGAAACTTATTCTTTTTTGACAAAAGAAGAAAAATTGAGAAAGTGAAAGTTTATATTAAGACATATGCTTTTCTGTACTAAATATATAGTAAATGAAAGCCTAACTAAAATAAAATCCTGGCACAATAATATATTATACATAATTAAATTTCAACAAAAATCTTTAACTATTCTATACATAAATTGCATAAAAAATTGATATTATAGATAAAAATTTGCTACAAATATAAAAATAGCTCATAAATTTTATGTGATACAAGATATATGAAAAGCTATGAATAATATAAAAATAACTTTTTTGACACATAACGATATATATATGCTTGTTTCAATAAACTTAAATTCTTAGCATAAGATTCAAACCTTTAGGTGCAAATATAATTTAATTGTGAAAATAAATGATATAAATGAAAATTTAAATAATAGATATTGATAAATAGTTACAATTATTAAAATATAAATTTTTCTTTTTAAAAGATAAAAAATAATGCATGCATTAATATTAGAAATTTGCTCACTTAGATAGTGAGCAAACCTTAAATAAAATGTAATAGTTTTACAAAAAGCTTCAACCAGAATGTATATTTTATGCAGCTATGCTTTGAACAGGTTGACTAGTTATTTCCTCTACCCTCTACTTGCCATCAAATGCAACACTATTTAAAATATATTTATACATCATTCTTTTCCATATATTTTCTTATTTTCAGACATATAATGAAAAATTTTCATTTACTGCCTACAATATATATATATATATATATATATATATATATATATATATATATATATATATATATATATAGAAAAGAATATAAGATATTTACCACACTATAAAACAAAAATATATGTAAGAACTAGAATAGTTGAAAATGAAACAAACTTATCATATACATGAATGTACAAGCATTAAATCAGCACATTCATTGTTAAACAGTTTTTAAGCTCCAGTAAAATTTATTTTACATTTTACAAATAGTCTATAATCCATCTTTAAAGCATTCCTTTTGGGGTCATAAATACTTTCTAAAGGAAGAGCAAATATGGTGGAAAAAAACAACTTAGATTGCAAATTACTTTTATAGTAAATTGTAAATAGGACTATAATTTATAGCACTACTAGAAGCACTGTATTATAGTCACATACTATATTCTAATAATCAAACAGCTTTCATTAAATTTTGATAATTCTTTATTTTCAATAGCATAAAGTATAATATGAGAGTTTTAATTTATTCTAAATAATATACTTTTTCTACTGCAAAAACAATAAAATACAAAATTAAGTAAAATGAAAGAAAATATGAAAGATGGCAACTTTTGTAAAAATATAAGAAATGAGTACAGAATATTTTTATTATATTAGAGCTTCCATTCATTAACTTGTCATGATTTGATGTCTTTTAGTATAGCCAAGAAAAAGATGGCGAATGAGTAATTTGCTTCAAGGCTTTTAATTTCAACAGAAATAAAAACAGGAAAAATAAAATATAATAAAAATTACATTGGTGAAGTTAAGTATTTGCAACAATTTCTTAAATGTATTAAATCAGTGAGGCCTTTAGTGCAATTATATAAAGCTTAAGATACTTCTAAATATTTGATTTTAAAAATACCCAAGAAAGAAAAATAAATGTACAAAAAGTGTTTACTATGTAATTGAATATGGAAGTTTTCAAAATAGCAGACCACTAGTTTACATTTCACATGAAAGAATACTATACAATTGAGTTGCATGGATCTGTGGAGTTTACCTACAAATGACATTATTTCTGAAAAAAAAAAAAAAAAAAAAAAGAGGAAATTCTATCTTAACATTAAGAATGCCAATTTCCATATGTAATGTGTAATGGAATTGCATAAAGAGTAATTTGTATTTTCTTAGAAAATGCATTATTTAAACATAACAAATAAAATTAAAATTTGAAGGAAAATATATAAATTTTGCAAAAGTTTATTATTTATTTATTGTAAGTGTGAAAATATATACCAAATACTGCAAAACAGAAAACTTCATTATTCTGTTTCGAACAGTTAATGGCGATTCCTGCATTATCCTAAAGTATGATTATCTGTTTCTAAATAGTTAATACATGATACACTTAGAAACAATATAAAATCAATAAAATATAAGAAAAATAATTTCATATTCCTAATTGAACATGAACATTTATAAATGAGTATAGCTATTATTTCCTTACAATTTAAAGAAATATTTTCTAACTCAATAAGATTTGCAAAAAATCAGAAATAAAAGTTTGAATGTTAATAAAAATTTGACATTTAATTTTGCTTTCTAACTCAACATAAATAAATCCAAACTTTATAAATATTAAGGAAAATAAGTTTTTAAATCTTTTAATTATTGCTAAATTATATAATGTTTAAAAATTTTCATTTCAGCTTTTGGTAATAAATATCTTGTTCAGCTAATAATAACTGTTCAATGCTTTGATTATTTTTAAATTAATACTAATAAGTCAAAATTAAAAACAAAAATGAAAAAAAAAATATATATACAAATTACAGTTTCACATTTCTGGTAGAATAAACTTGTTATGGAATAAATATTCATTAAAAAACACAAAATCTCTGGTTCACACAAAATTTTAATCCAAAATATACATGGATGAATATAAAAGGTTTCACATTTAATAAGTTACATTATTAACTATAATTTCACGGCAATATGGGCATATTTTTTGCATACGTGCTTCTTCTAACGATTGGAAGTATTTCTTGAGACACTGTTCACACATACAAGCATGATGACAAGGTAAGAATTTGGTAGTAACAAGATTTTCACAACAAATCATGCACTCTGAATCCGGTTCTGGTGTATTCCGGGTTCTTCGGTTAACAGAACTACCTGGTCCACTTCCATTATATCTTTCCGAATTTCTACGACTAGCTCTTTGAGGTACAGGCTGTCTTTCATTTGAATTCAACCAAACATAAAGAAGTGCGCCAGAAACAATACCTACAAAAGCTAGGAAATAAACTGGTACTGGCATGATATTTCAAGATGATATTTTGATTTCAAAATGAATGCGTAAAAAAATTTCAGAAGATCATGTAATACTTGTAAAAAATTATTGCTTTTTGAGTAGTTAAATGATTTTATTCGCCTTGAAATATCTAAATTAAACAGATGTAGAAAAGAGGAATTTCCTTTTGACTGCCCAATGGAAAACTCACTCTCTTGTTAACTCCAAAAGTTTTTTAAAGGAATTAAAAAAACCATCCAAAATCATTAAGCCATTTGGACAGTTAAAACCTAATAAACTATTCCAAACACAAAGCGAAAGTAATTTTCATAACATTCAAAGTAAACATGTTCAATAATCAATTGATGTCATAAAATTTTGTTTCGCGAATCTCTAAAGATGTTACTCCAGTGTACACTTAAGTAGACGCTTATTTTTATGAACTCAGGAACCGGTAAAACAGTTCGCAAAATAGAATTTTTCTAAAATGAAAAAAATAATGTAGTATATAGTTATGATCTGATTTTTTTACTAAATTACTTTTTCTTTATAAATAAAATATTATTAGAAATGTTTAGAATGCACTAAGAAACCCATGCAAAATAAGATTCATGCTTTTGGTATTACGTTTTTCTAACCCTCTAATGCTTTAAATTATCTTATGTTCAGCTTCATATCACAGTAGGATTTCTCTTTAATGATATTAATATTAAAAGGAATGTTCTTGCCTTTCATTTTTCTCGGCCAAGCTGGTAAAGTTTTTCTCTGTTTAGGAAGCTTTGGTTCTCTTCAATATTTTCAAAAGGGAACACTTTTAAATTAAATCACTGATTCCTTTTCCAAGGATTCTTTCCAAGTTTTTAAAATGGTTGAAAGGTGTTATTTGGAATTCCGCATTTTTTTGGTAAATTTTAATACTATATCAACTTTTTTTAGAATTCTTTTTTATTTCAACTGATAAACATGTTCGTAGCTTCAACTGTGACAAATCTTCAAGATAACGGCCCAATTATCTTCTTGACAAACGAACTTTTTCTTCTTAATGGGCTTTCACGGTATTGGGCATCTCTGCTCGATAGCCGCAAACCCATGAACTCTTAGTTGCAATAAATTGGGTCACCTATTTTATTTATAAAGTCAGACAAGACCTTTATGGAGTAAGATGTAACTCTTTAGTATTGATGATTCTTAAAGTATTAAAACGAATGGATGCTAGAGTATCACACTCAAAAATGGTGTGATGTGTCAACTCATCATTCTTAAGACATTTCCTACAATTAGGGTCTTGAATGAGTCCCATAGTACCGAGATGTTTTCTGAAATGATAATGTCCAGTGATGAAGGCTACGATGGTACGTATCTTCACTCTAGAACAATTAAGAATTTCACAGGCAACATTTCGCCGATGACCTAGTGATCATACTCTTGGAGTGCTTTTGACCAGAAGTGTTAAACCAAGATTTATTTATGTTTTGCTTTTCCCAATTGAGTAGGGTACTCTTTATGGTCTTCATGTTGATGCCACAAAAAGGTTCCACACCAATAGGGTTAGAAGACGAACCCTGATTTGCAGTTAATCCGCCTTTTCATTACCTTGAACCCCCACGTGTCCTGGCACCCAAGAAAGGTAAATTGACAAACGAAACTTCATAAATAGAGTTATTCAAATGAAACCAACTACAAAACAGCAGAGCTAAAATTTTTAAAGATTTTTCTCCTTACCTATAGTCTAACATGTATTGAGGAGAGAAGATATTTTCCCTTTTCTATGTTCTTACGTGCGCAGAAAATAGGAGTTGGAATCGACACCGCAGTTCTTTCTCTTTACGTCTGATATCCATGTATCATGGACTGCTATTCCCACAATGTCTGAACTGCCTACACATGTCAGTTTGCTCAAAAATTAATCAAATCCCCATCAGGATTTAAAAAGGAAATCAAAACATTGAAAAATATTAGATTATAAAAACACATTAAAAAATAAAAACTATTTGTAACAAAAAAAAAAAAAAATCAAAATTTTGGTTTGTAAATGGATTTGAAATTATCAGGGTATAAGGGCCAGTCACCAGTTTGTAAATTAGAAGTTCATAAAAACAGGTGTCTGATGATGAAAAGTTCCATATTATACTGCGAGATTTTTCGGAATAAATATTCTCGATCTGTAGGCAAAAAAATAACATATTGAAAACTCTTGAATATAGTTGTAGTTTGTAATATCGTGATGTCACTTCTCTTATTAAGATTGCTTATTAGTATTTTTGCCTGCGCATTTTTATGAACCGAAACTGTTTAACAAGGACCATTCCGGTGGTGGGACATTAGACTTTACAGAACTCAGTCATATTCTCTGATTGAGAACTATGATTAGAAACTGGTGTAATTCATAGGTATTTGTAGTGCATTAGAATAGGATGCCTGTCTATTATACAGAGTTGCTACAAACATCGTGATTTTAACATTAAATTCCTTTTCTGAATCAATATTGACATTTCGTAAGCCAGAAAATAAAATGGTGATTACGCTTGCATACAATGTGATTTATTGCACTGTGACGTCACTTATCCCAAGTAATAAGATTGTCAAATGTTTTACTAGTAAGATTAGTTTAGGTTATTACCGCACGTTTTTCGGAATGTATTTCTACAATTTAAAGTCATTAACGAAGGCATTATACCACACATGAATTCTTGATCTTCTAACTTTGATCAAGAATTCATCTGTTTCCCTTCACTTCACGCCTTGTCTTTAGCGAAGGACTCTGGATCTTAAAAAACTGATTTTACTGATTGACTTAAAATTGTTTTTAGAAACAAGAATATTTAAATGGCATTCTTTAATATAAATGTTTAGGAGTTGCCCCTTTATTTCATGGAAGTAAAACATAATAGGTAAATAGAGGGTCGTTATCAAACATCAAACACAAAGATTCCCGTCATCCATTGGACAGCTGCTGTTAACCTCCTTAGCCAGCAGCAGGACTCCGGTTGCATTAATAAAGAGGTCGTCGTCATTGCTGCTGGGCCGACAATAAGGTCCACTGTTGTCTCTTCTGTGAGTGGCCAGCAATGCCGTATTGGTCATGTATGGATCATGTAATTGCCAGTACATGCCCATATACTATTAACCATCGGCCTTATGCCGTTTGGCCAGCATTACCCTCTTTCACTAATATAGACTGGTTATAGTTCAACCGACTGGTTTATTTCAACAAATAAAAATGAAATTAATTTTTATTTGTGCTAATAATTTATATATTGTTAAAAATAATGTAGAAGTATTCAAAATCCATCAAATTAATAATGAATCTATTTTGATTATTTCCAAAATCATAAGGTCCTCTCTATGTTATTGTCAAATGACATTAAGTGCACTTTTAATTCTTAATTGTAAAGAATGATATAAAAAAATGAATTACTATCTCATATTTTGACTATGTTATTCAAACTGAATTCAAAGCTGACTATGTTATTTAAATTTTACAGTTTATTTTTATTTAAATTATTTTTATATATTAAAAATAATCTTTTTTATTATACCATTTTATTATTTAAAAATTTGTTTTTTTTTTAAAATTCTTATGTAAACAAAATGTTTAAATTCTTATGTAAACAAAATGTTAATTTATTTTTAAAAATTTGACCTTGAATGTATAAAAAAATTACAATTATTTGTCTTATGGTAATTTTATAGAATTATTTTAAAGCCCACACTCATATACTTCTTTTGTATATTTAATTAATGCTTCATTTGCCGAATCAATTAATTCCATAAAACAAGAAGTTGAGAAAAACGATGAAAAAGTATAAAGATTAATATTTTTTATATTCACATATGGTTTTTTTGAGTTAATTTTTATAAGTTAAATTTATTCTGAATATTTATTTACGGATTATTTATAGTTTTGGAATTAAAATTCAGAAAGTAAAACATTTTTATTGATAATGATACTGTAAATAAAAAAATACCTAATTTTTCTTTATTTAACCTCCATTACATTTGACAATAAATTTGCAAATTTTTTTTAATATAATTTAATTTACAAATTTTCTTCATTTATTTGGTCCACCTTCTGAATTAATTTTCAGGAACAAATTTCTCCACTATGTGAAGATTTTCACTCTGTTGTAACATTCTCTGAAAATAAAATGCAGAATGTAAACAATATCATTTCAGTAAATAAATAAATGAATAAAATTATTTATTTTTGCAATATATCTAAAAAAAATATTTACATTTAACACTAAGAAGACTAAATTTTACTAAGAAAAAAGTACAGGAAAGATAAATTCTTTCAATTTAATTTCCAATATAGTGCCACCAAAGATGTTTACCAATATCAGCCCACATTAAACAAAGAAATTTTTTTTTTTTTTTTTTTGATACAGTTAAATAAAACTTCATGCATAAGAATTATTCCCACCCATTTAGGCAATATTTCACAACATTACTGATTTGAATATGCAGAGTCGAACAATACTATTTTTACACTTACAATGTTTTATAATTAAATTTATTCATAAAAATTAAATGTTGATATTATGAAAATTTTTTATTATGGAATCCTTTCACTTACTTTCAGTTTTATCTCTTCAAAACAGGGATTACTACTGCTTACATACAACTAATTACTATTAGTTCTTCCCCAGAAAGTTGATTTTAATTCTATTAAAAGCAAAGCAAATTTATTTCAATAAAAGAAGTTAGATACATTTACATTATTTAAAACACACACACACACACACTTCCGTGTTCCAATTTTATCGAATAAAATAAAATTGTACAGACTAACAACTGCTAATTGAAACTCTGATTAAATGTGGGGGGAAAATATATATGTACTGTGGGGAAAAAAACAATAACAAAAACTAACTAATTTTTTTGAGATTGTTCTATTTGAATCTGTGAAAAGTTTCATCTATTTGTGCTGAGATCAACTATCAAAATGTTATAAATTCTGGAATCAGTTGTTGATATAAGCTCTGAAATCACTATTTATTCGGTTTAAGACCCTTTATTTTAAATCCCATCTATAATAGCGAACAAAATTTCTGTTATACAAGATTTCAATGAGATTGGTTTTAACCTATGTCTCAGAGACATAGATTTTAACAATGATGAAGGAATGTACATTGACAATCTTAGAAAGGAAATTTCTAAAAATTATTTTAGTACTGTTTTTGAAAATAATATTTTTCGAAAATAATATCTAAGGAAAAGGTATAACTTTAGAATCTACAGACCATAACTTTGAAATGTACACAGATATGGTATTATTAAATACATAAAACTGAGTAGTATGAGATGGGAAGGTCACCATCTTAAAATGAATGCTAAGAGAATAGCTTTTACGGTCCTTACTCCACTCCTTTCTTTTTCTTAAAATTAAAAACTAGAGGTCCATTATTTGGAAAAGGGTGGAATGAGAAAGAATTTTGAAGAAGACCATAGCATACAATCAGCCATCATGCAAATTTTGATGATGATTTAGCAACTCAACTTATAAATTTATATTATATTTCTTATATATTTTAATCTTTATTGAATTAATTAAAATTGATAAGCACATCACTTTTGGTGATTACCAGAAAATATTTTTTAGACATAATCGGAAGCATTTCATTACTGATAATTACATTTATTTGAGATTTTAAACCAAATTTATTTGATGAAAAAGCAAAGCTGTAACAATAAATGATATGATATAAGGGGTAGTTAGATTGAAAATGCTTATTATTTTACTGAATTGGTTAGAATGTTCAGTAACGAATAAAGAATGTACAAGGAATAAAAGATTATTTATATTTACAAATAATACTGTATTATTTGAAGAACCAGGTACCTTCTTTTTTTTTTTAGTTTTCTAAATGAACAGCGTTAATACAATTTTATTTTATTGATGAGACAGATTCATGTAAATCAATTTAATTATAAACCGAATGGCATTAAGAAATTATAAAACAAGGTGTAGTTTTTTATTTTAAATTTGTTATGTAAATCTACTTTTTAAATTTAATTTCAAATGTAATGCTTTCTAATGGCTTTTGGCCATTAGATTGTCCTCTATAAGAAATTAAAAAAAAAGTTAATGTATTAAGTAAAATTTTGCAACATTTATGCATTTGTTACAAAAATAAAAAGAATTAATATAAACGAGCCGTTTTTGCGAAGAAAATATGGTTTTATTTGAAATAGTAATCATAAACTTGAAATGAAACAATTCTCCCATGATTTTCAGCAGGCACTTGAATTTCATGATAATTATTTGCATATTTCTAAGAACTAATTCCATTTCATGTATTTTCTATTTGGTTGAATTCAAAAATTCAATTCAACTGAATCAAAATATCATTATTTTGCTTTAAAAATCATTGAAGGTTGAATTTGACATGGCATGAGGTATTATTTTTTTGATATTCACATTTGAGTAGAAGAGGGATCTTAGTATACGAATGAACTATGCAAACTATCATCATCAATTTATATAGATAATGCTTTAAGCACCTTCTTCCTGTGAATCAATGCAAATGGTATTTTTTTCCAATCCATGACCATCAATGTCACAAACCCATCACCAATTAGTCCGAAGAAATACTCTCCTGGTTTGTTCCTTAGATTATGATAACAATATTTCTAAATCTATCCGGGCCTTATTATTGATTTTTAAGTAAGAGAAAATAATTCATTTCAATTTAATGACCTATAAAAAATTTTCAGCCTAATCTTTGTAGGATATTCGAGGAGATTGGGTTTTCTTTCTTTGTGAGATATTTGAGAACGTTAGTTTTCGAAACAGAAGGAATTCTATTTTAATTCATTTCCTACCTTCCCGTGAAATACTATTTAATCTAACTGTTAGATATTTTTTGCTTTATTGATTTCTAAAGTCGCAAATCTAAAAAATATCGTCTGTCATGTATTATTTTATTTGGAAAATTGTTCTTTTCTATGTGTTATTTACGAGAACATTATTCGATGCATATAATTGCAAATCTTGGAGAACGTCATTTAAAAGAAAATAGTCATATCAATTAAAAAGTATTAATAAAAGCTTTACTTTAATACATTTATAAAAATAATTACTTTACGTATTATATAAAAAAGGGAATAAAAAGTATGTTAGAAACAAATAGTAATTATTGCTTTATTCAGTAGATATCAAATACAGAAAAATATTTTATAACCAAAATTTAAGCCAGCTGATTTTTTGAAAAGAGATTTTATTATGAGAAAAATAATTTATTATTATTTTAAAAGAAAATTAAGTCGCACAGTACCAGTATATATAAAAATAAATATTTTAATATATTTTGAATGTGCGTCATGATTTTGTTTGCAAAATGCTGATTATTTTTATTTAACACAGTCGAAAAAACGTATTATGTTCTACCATTTTTGCATTTCATTTTTCCAGAGATTTTTAAAAGAAAAGTTCCTTTTCACAAATTTAAAATTTGAGAAAAATATGAATAGAAATTAATAAAAAACATGCCAAGAAATTACATAAAATTGCTAAAAATGTTTAATTTTTCTCTTAAAGTAACTTTATTAAACTATTATAATTATTTTCTAGTGACATTATTAATTATTTTATTTCTTTCTCATAATACTTCTTTTTCTTACACAAAAGAGTACAATTAAAAAAAATCCCCATTCTTTCGCACTTTTTTATTTTAAATAGAGATTTAATGTGATTTTAATGGTAAAATATACATTTCTTAAAAACAAAATTTTATTACGATAAAACTGTATAATTATTTTTTATAACCCTAAAAGCATAATGTTTTTTCAAAAAAGGAAAATTATCTAATTTTGAATATTTTGTATTTCTGGAAATTCGAAGTAGTTTTACGCGCACTGAGTAGATGGCGCCAGTATTGCGACATTTGCCTTCCTTTAATTGATTATCACATCAAAGTGTAACATTTAAAAATGTTCCAGAAAACTTCTAATCTTCTAAAATTCTTATTCCTTGAACCTGAATTACATTTGTAAGTTTTCTCCAAAATCACTTGAAGTTCTAATTATCTAATTACAATGAAAGTTACTGCTTAAGTTTAATATAAAGCGTAATTATAATAAAAATTATTAACAAAGTTATTTACCTTAGTACATAAAAAGCTTTAAATGAATAAACATTTTCCAATTATTTCAAACATTCAACGGAGATTTATATTATATATATTCATTTCTTTTTTAAAAAAACATTATTCTATTCCATTTATAGGTAATTTGGCGATTGTGTTGAAGAAAGTTAATTAGAAAACATGAAATATATGATAAAAAGATTGCTAATTATAGAAAAGTGTTTTTAAAATTATGAACTCATTTTCAAATAATAATTTAAATATTTTCTACAACAAATATTTGACTGCAAACACAATAAATGAAATTTTTATTTACTTTTTAGAAATACATTTTAACTCTTCTCATAGTTAATGACGCAAATATAGCTAATAAATTTCAAATTTAAACTTGATCAGAATTTTATAATTAGTTTTTGAAAATAGATTTTTTATTAGTTTTAGAACAACTACTAACGAGGCCGGATAGCTCAGTCGGTAGAGCGTTAGGCTTATAACCTAACGGTGTGTGAATAGAGTGCCTGTTCGGGCGTATTTTCTTTGCAGCGTTTATTAGAATTCTTGTGAACTATAAATGTTAAAATAAATCTTATAACAAGTGTATTTCCTTATTCTAAATAATATATTCATTTATCTATACCACATTTTACTTTAAAAAATATGCTGTTTCGCTTCACAATAAAAGCTAATATCACTGTTAGTAAAAATATTTAAAATTTTTAATTTAAATCATATTTCTTAAAAAAAAATTATATTTTTTAATTTCGATAAATTTAGAAAAGAAATGATTTTTTTTAAAAATTATTTATTTAAAAAAATTTACTTTAGTTCAAGATTTTAAATTTATATATATATATATATATATATATATATATATATATATATATATATATATATATATATATATATATATATATATATATATAAAACTCATAAAGAAAAAAGGAACATTTTTCATTTTAATAAATATCATCTTCGTAATATTTCTTCAATTTGTAAATAAACATTAAAATTTTCCCCTGATTTTTTTTTTTTTAAACTTTTGTCTAGCATTATTTATTACAAATTTTGTAATCTCATGTCAAACGAAGAGCTTCTATACTAGCTTCATTTAGTTTATCCTTGGAAGACATAAATTATGGGTTACGCTTAAGTCACCAGAGAAGAAAATAAGTTGAATGAATCTTTATTGATGATCTTGATCAGAATAGCAGTATCAGGGAAAAATATTATTTATAATAAAAAAAAAAAAAAAAAAAAAAAAAAAGAATTATGCTCATGACCAATAAGAAATACAATAAAATTTTTAACTGATGAATTATTCTGAATGAAGCAAACTACTTGATTCTTGGATCTTTATTCATTTAGGAAGTGGATTCAATGTGAAACCATTGTTATATGATTACACTGGTCAACAGTGGTTTTGGTGCCAAAGATTTTGGAGGTGATTTTATATGAATTCGATGCGCTGAATCCAAATATGCCATTAATTTTTACCTCTCAGCTTGAATTTTTAAGATATCAACATTTTAATGAATCATGCATTACACTATATTAAAAGAAAAACCATGGTTTAAACAAACGAATTAAACAGGGAATTTTTATTACATTACATAGATATTGCTTATTAAATACAAAATAAAACAGAAAAAGTCATGATTTAAACAAATTACTCACTGAACATTTCGGAAACTTCTTTTGCGTGACATTCTTGAATGTATTTTGTAACAATTCCGTTTTAAAGTCCAGCAGTAATCTGCCATCATGTGAGTATCCCATCTTCCTTGATAACGATCCTCCATACATTTTATATCTTGATGAAATCTTTCACCTTGCTCCTCACTAATGTCTCCTAAATTATCAGGAAAACGGTCTAAGTGACTATGTAAATAGTGCACTTTAACGCTCATGTTACACCCAAGGGATCTGAAATTATTCAGCATTTCATTGACTAATTCAATATAGTTTTCAGCTTTGTGTTTACCTAGAAAATTTTGGACAACTGAAACAAATGAATTCCAGGCTTTTTGTTCAATCTCATTCATTGAATTTATGAAGTCAGAGTCTTTAATCAGCTGTCTTATTTGTGGGCCATCAAATATTCCTGCTTTAATTTTTTCCATACTCAGCTGAGGCATTTTTTCCCTATATATGCAAAGCATGATCCATTCTTATCAAGAGCCTTTACAAACTGCTTCATTAGACCCAGCTTGATATGCAGTGGTGGAAAGATGATTTTCTCTCCTGGTACTAAAGGATCGTTGA
The DNA here is from genome assembly GCA_030067965.1 of Latrodectus elegans. NCBI lineage: Eukaryota > Metazoa > Arthropoda > Arachnida > Araneae > Theridiidae > Latrodectus > Latrodectus elegans. Next base: position 43,670,929 of record CM057816.1, on the reverse strand, counting down.
TGATATTCTTTTCCCCAACATCCATGTTTTCTCTCCTAGGCCACTCTTTTCTAACCCAGTGTTGCGTTTTGTCTCTGCTATCCCAGAGGCACAAGAAACAAGAATATTTTGTGTGGCAACTTTGCTGTCCAAGGAGAAAGTTTGCCATTTTTAAGTCTACACAAATCACTTAGTGGTGTTCACGATACTTTATTTTTTCCAAGACCAAAGCTATGATGTCGTATTGCTCTTTCATTTTCGTTGAGAGAGCAATTGGTATTGAGCCATATTTGTTCCCATTATGTAGAAGAACACATTTCAAACTTCGCTTTGAGCTGCCAATAAATAGGCGCCAATCATCTGGAAAATATTCAGGAAGACCCATTTTTACCAGGAGTTCTTTAACAGCATGACCAAATACAAGATTTTGTTCTTCAGAGAAAAAAAAGTAGCAGATCTTTCTCCCTTGTGCGATAGAATGTAATTTTCGTTCCTGGTTCAAGTAATTTTTTTTTTCCTTCAACCTGGAAGCCAGTAATTCAGCAGCTTCTTTCGACAGATTGAGATCTCTAGTGAGGTCATTTAGCTCATCTTGGTTGAAACATTGAGGAATTGATGATATCGTTTCAAAATCGCTGTCACCTTCAGTAGTATCAGAATTCTGATCAGAGAGACAATAAGCGTCCTCACAGAGTTCTGGTAGCTGGTGAAAAGTTGGAATTGGCACTTCTTCTGAGTGAGGGATAGGGCGTCTTGCAGAGACTAAATCTGGATAAGTCCACTTATTACGGTTCTTTCGATTGATTCCAGTAATATTTACTAGGCAGAAATAACAGTCATCAAAGTGATTTTTTGGTTCTCTATTTGGTGTGGAGTCCGACTTCTTCAGTACACACACATGACATAGGGGCCCCTTTATAGGGTAGGCAACCATTCACACCTCATTCACACAAGGAAAGGACAAAAACAGGATAGATAGAAAGAGAAAATATATCCATGCCTGGACCGAGATTCGAAGCCAGGACTTCCCTATAGGTAGTCAGGTACGGTGACCTCTAGACAAGTTGCCCCGCTTTCATTTTTTTAATAAAAAACCGATACAGTAATTACCCAAATCTTTGGGTAAAATTCTTAATTATTATTTAAAGTTAACACTTACACGCAAATCAATGAATGTTACTTGTAATACAAGTTTTCGATTTTCGAATACTTTACATGATTCTAGAAATATGAATGCTTCATCTTTAAATTGAAAAAGCTCCCAAAACAAACTCTAAATTGTTGCAACCACTTTATTGCTTTTTTTTAATCAACTTATTTAAAATTTACTATTGTATGTAAAAATAACGTCATGAAATATTTGCTTTTATAGTTTCTTAAGGATTAAATCACGTTTATATGATTAATCTATTAAGCACTTTTCAAAGAGACATGATAATTCTTTCCTCGTTTGTTATTATAATAAGAAAAATCTTTATTTGTGATTTATCAAAAAATTTTGAATTTAATTACAGGATTGTTTCATCCAAATGGACTTATTTAGAAAGACACCATGTGTCACTCCCTTTTTGATTTGTTTATGCTTTGTTCAATAGATAAGTCCTTAGAACAAAGCAAAATTCGAAAGTTTCTTGCGTAAAATCTATTTCAAATAAATGACATTCATTTAAAATGTTAACAAAAGGGATAAGTAAATTTACAAATCAATATCTTGACCTCTTTGTTATCTCTAAAGAATATCCTTTAAATTTTTAAAACTAATCTTTAGTATCAATAGCCCGAATTTTAAGTCTTAATTCTTAATATCTTCACAATAGTCAGTGCTTAATTTTCTATTAGTAATCGAATTTACAAAAATTGTTTCCAAGCCTATTGAACGGAGTTTTTAACTATGAGCATATTTTCACTAAGGGAATCCTTAGTTACATGTTGGTTTTGCTGTATGTTTAGCTTATTTTTATCGAGGGAAAATCCATGAATATTCATCAATTTTCACAACCAAAATAAAGTTTCTTCACAAAATGTATGTAGTAGCAAGAAATTAATTATTTATTTCAAATCTCAATGTCGTAAGATATCCCTTTGCCGAAAATATCTGTCTAATATTATTATCTATAATTCCTTTATGTTGCATATTATATTTAAATGAATTTCATTGTTTCTGTTTTTAAATTATCAATTACTTGAGAAGTTTAAAAAAATTTCAGCTCATTATAAATGCAAAACATCAGTTCAGTATTCTTAACACAAACAGCTCTCACTTTCCAAGATATATACTTTTCAATTTCAAAAATGGAAATTTCACCTCAAACAGCATGCATTCTTAAAGTTTAATCTTTTGTGATTCTGCACTTGTGTGTTGTGAGGTTAAATACTATATGTTTGCAAATAATCTTTTGAATTTAAATAATGTATTACCATTTTAAATTTTGCGTTGTGAATTTATTATTTTTTTCTTCCCTGATTCAAACTTAAAAATATTATCTGTCCAGTCTGAGATCTTATAGGATTTTTTTTCAGTCTCTAGGATCCACTAGAACATTAGACTTGAATAATCAGCAGTTTTATTAGAACTAGGAATGTCTAAAACCAAACTGACTCTTATAGAGGAGACAGTTGCAAACATTTTAAAGTAATAATATTTAAGATCCCATGGATGGAATCGATGTTCTCTTCATATTTATAAAATTCGAATAAAAACACATAAATATTTGACTTTTTTTTAAAGGGGGGGGGTAATTAGGACATTTTAAGTGACTAGAAATGTCTGGAACAAAACTTAATCTTGTAGAGGAGACTCATGCAAACATTTTGATGCATCTTTTGCGACATCTTTTGTAGCTGCTTCTGCCATCTCCAAACCCGTATGTCTTCAATCTTGTCTCCTCACTCTCTCTGGAACTAGTTTTCCACGAGTCCTGCTAGAACTAAGGCTGTCTACTTCATGGAAGGAGTAAATGGAAAATAATATGGGATACAATCTTATACCGGAAAAGCAAATATATTAAAAAAAATAAATAAATAAATAAAAAACTTTCAGCCGAGGGAAAAAAAAAGGAGAATTCCGTTAATTAAAAAAATTATCCAGCCAGTGAATACAACAAATGTATTCAACTTGTGATAATGACTATGAAACATACTTTTAGAACTTGCCCCATCTATATTTTAATACGGAAAGCTTAAATCGGACAAATCCTATTTAAATATTTTCTCCGGTGAATTATGCCATCAAGATCTTTCTATATATATAAGTTGATAGAATTTTATGTCTGTTCACACACACACACACATATTTTGAAATTCTACTTCACACACTTAAATTATATTTTTTAAAAATATAATACCCAAACATCACCACTAACTAATTAACTGGTACATTTCTTAATTCTATTTTCCCTTTTTTTAATAACATTATGAAAATTAATTCATAATTCATGACAGCAGAAGAAAACACATGTATCAATTGAATAAATGACAGTTCTTATTTTTAAAAAGAAAGCAGAAATTAAATAAATTTTAATAATTTATTTGTAACAGTTTGGAAATATAAAGATTTTGAATTTAAAAAAATATTGACAATATACTGTAGAAATTTAACTTTAGTATGTTAGCAATTATTAAAAAATATCGTCTAAATTTATTTCGTCGTAGAATCTTGGAATGTGCATAATTTTTTACATTGATGAAAAAGTGGTTTTAAATTAAAGAACGTAAAAACAGTTTATTGACTAGTAACAGTAAAAAAAAAAGGTAATTTTTAGTAATATATATATATATATATATATATAATATATATATATATATATATACCGGGTGATTATAATTAAAGTCCTGATTTTAAAAATCTATAATTTTAAAACTACTGGTCAGAATGACTTGATATTTTAGCAGAACAATCGTAAGGCAATAGAATTTTGTTTGGCGAAAAAAAAAATAGTTCCAAAATGTGCCGATAGATGGCGATGTCCGGGTATTATCAGGAGGAAAGTCCAAAAATGTATTCGTTAAACACATTAATGTTGTTAGCCAAAAGAAAAAAGTTAGAGTTCAGGGATTTACTAGAGATTTATTAGCGAAAAGACAAGAATACAGCGAAAACAGCAATTATGACAAAAAAAAGAGCTTCATGGAATCAACACCTTGCTGATGATTAAAGCATGAGTTGTTCGATATGCCCTCCGCCTTGTTCCGCTACTAATTGGAAGCGCAAAACGGCAGGCTCCACAACAGATCGGAGGGTATCTGTACTGATGCAATGGATGTGGTGTGTGATGCTTGCCTTCAAGTCGGCTAGATTCTGAAAACTCCCGCTGTAAACAACATTCTTCAGGTACCCCCAAAGCCAGAAATCACACGGGTTTAAGTCTGGGGAACGGGGCGGCCACGTTGTTGGAAAATGACGGCTTATGATCCTGTCATCTCCGAAATTAGCACTCAGTATCTGCTTCACAGGAGTAGCAATGTGCGGAGGAGCGCCATCTTGCATGAATATTGTGGGATCCACACACTGACGCTGCTGAAGTGCTGGAAGGACATGGTTACGCAAAAGTGTTTCATACCGCTTGACAGTAACGATGCAGGTAACGGGACCCGCAGGTGTGATCTCCCCGAAGAAAAACGGACCAACGATAAACGCTGCCGTTATTCCGCACCACACAGTAACCTTATCAGACTGAAGAGGTAATGGCTGTAGCTGGGACGGATTCTCGGTCGCCTATATCCTGCAATTTTGCATATTTACAGAACCTTGCAAATGAAAGTGGGCTTCGTCAGACCACAGAATGTTCCATGGCCATCCGTTGTCCACTTCCATCCGGGCAAGAAATTGCAGTGCAAAAGATGAACGTGCTTCCAGGTCAGCCGGTAGCAACTCCTTCACTTGAGTTATCTTATACGGATAACAGAGCAAGATCTTCCGTAGGATTTTACGCACCGTGCTGTTCGGCATATCCAGCATTCGGTCAATTCCCCGTGCACTGCTGATTCCAACATCACTGTTAGTCTGTTCTTGTAATGCTGTAGCCACATCTTCCACTGCCGCAGCCGAAACTGCTTTTCTACCTCTACCCCATTTAACGTCAAATGAACCGGTCTCTTCGAATTTAGCAATCATTTTTCGCAGACCTTTTGCGGTTATTGGACCCCATTTAATGCATTGATGGATGGATTTTAATGTCCGAAACTTCCTAATAGCTGTAAGTGCACATTCATCGTTCGTATAAAAAAACTTCAAGATCAGAGCGCGATCCTTCATAGTCAGAGTCATGATGAAGCATTTAGGCAAAGAGTTGGTGCTCTGCATTTTTATGGCAGCTAAGTCTCATGTGCGCATGTCGCATATTAGTAATTTGCATATATCTAGACAATGTAAACGCCATCTATCGGCACATTTTAGAATTTCTTTTTCTTCGCCAAATAAAATTCCATTGCCTTACGATTGTTCTGCTAAAATATCAAGTCATTCTGACCAGTAGTTTTAAAATTATCGATTTTTAAAATCGGGACTTTAATTATAATCACCCGGTATATATATATATATATATATATATATATATATATATATATATATGTATATATATATATATATGTATATATACATATATATATATATATATATATATAATGAGTATCTTACAAAAGACAAAAGTACACTTGTTAAGTTGTTAAAATTAAGTTGTTAAGTTGTTAGTTAAGTTTACAAAAGTTATAGTTGTCCTTTTCGTGGTAAATTCTGTCATAAATTAAGTCTTATTTATTGCTACTAGTTCAAGAAGTTCAATGACTTTACGGATTGAAAATACACGTTATACAAATCTTTTCAATTTCTAAACATATTTTACTGGAAGAAATTTTTAGGCGACTTTTTAAGCCATGGCAGGGATTTATATCTTTGTAACATTATTGGGAGAATCGCACAATTTGCGATTGAGAATTCCTTTGTTGGGGGTACTTGGACAATATGATCATCTAGGCAGTTGCCCTACCTTCCAAATACCCTCTGCGTTACCATAAATTGTCAGAATACCATGCAGGATTACTAAATGTGATTGTCTCTCATTACAGATTATTCTTTTGTATTATGACAGCGTGTTATATATGCATTTACTCCTCAGTATTACACAATTTTTCTGATGAGTAATGAATACTGATTTAGGTCCCTTACCTCTGTTACCATACATATATTTGATGATCATAATATCTGAGGAAAATTGAAATTTGTCTTTTAAACTCTCATTATCTCTTATGTTAAACTTTCTGAGATCGATGAAATCCAGAAATCTGAGCAATCTGTCTACGCTGAAAGGTTGTTGGTAATTATTAACTGTCTTATTGGACGTCAATTCTTGAGCTCATTATCCTTAAGTCGTTTACGGTTAGAATTATTTACCTACAGGCATGCCAAGTAGCAAATGACGTCAAATGATCACCTATTTGACGTAATTAATGACAGTGTTGATATAGATGTAACTACTTTTTTTGATTATTGGATTCACTTGTTCATTTATGAATCGGAGGCGTCCGGAACTATTTTACCTGCTGACTGTATCTACTTAGACATACTATTATTAAACCGATTAGTAACTCTTTCTTGTTGTGATTAACATTCTTGTGAACATATTTATTTGACCAAATCACTTCCTGGAGAACTGTGATGATACCTCTGGTCGTACAACTGATTGTCGAGTTTGGATTAAAAGCTTCTTTTTTATAGCCATTGTATCAAAATGTGGTAATGTAGCTCTAATTATCCATGATTTCATGGACTTTTTTAAATATAAATTATTGTACAATTTAAATGAATATTGATCATTGATTGATCCAGTGGGTGAAAAAATTATTTACATTATTCCTCAAATAATTCGAGCATCTCCCATTTCATCTTTCTCTACATTTTTCCTTGTTACAATAACTCTTTTCACACACACACACACACACACACACACACACACACACACACACACACACACACACACACACACACACACACACACACACACACACACACACACACGCACACACACACACACACACACACACACACACACACACAATAGAGTGTATAACATTAAGTTATCGAATTATCTGGATTATTAAAACTATACGCTGTTGTTAGAGATAGCATTTCAGGTTATTACACAATAAGAGTAGTATTTGTTTGCATTTAAAAATAGCAGTTGATTGTAATCGCTTTTTTAGTCGTATTCCAACACGGATCCAACATTTACATTTTCAGAGAATTTAGTGGAAAACTTCATTGAACACTGTACTTTATCAATCGGTTATTTATCCTGATATTCGGCAAATGTGAAAGATAATATCTTTTATTTGCAAATTTCGGTTAAAAAAATTGTAGTATGAATGTTGTATGGAGTAAAAAGGATGTTGGAGCATGATGACTTTTTTTTAAAATAACAAAACTCCTGAACAATAATCGAAGTGTGGGTTTACGATTCGTATCACTTTTTAAATTATTTATCACTAAAATGCTCTTTGATCCATATTTGCCGTATCCTTAAACAAACTATAAAAACATAATGGTTCATTTTAATAATTATTTCAAGTAGCTTTTTGTTTCGTGGATGGTCAGTTGATTGGTTCCTAGTATTTTTCCTTATATTTTGGGACTTCTTATAATCAAACACAAACATTTTATTATGGGCTGTATCTCCATAAACTTGAAGCAAATCTCTGAATACTATATTGAAGCTTGTGACAGTATTTTATATTCTCTTTCTGTTCAATCGTCATTATTTCCGGCATAACTCTTATGCAACAAATGAAACACACGTAACCCTAATGCAACAGATGTAAACGTGAAATTTTTACGAAGTGTAGAGTTGCTTTCGAAATCATGACGGCCTTATTTCTTGGCAGATAATTTAACTAGTCCAGAAAAATTGAGAAAATCTAAAACATGCTGCATTTTGATGACTCCATTCTACATTTTTGATACTAGTGAACGTCATAAATTTTCACAACAGTTAATATATCGATATTTTTTTTTAGTCTTATGCTATTTTTAAGCCTGGTTGGTAAATTAGCCGTGGATATTACATCTACTTGATCATTTCAATTTTCTTTCAACTGATAGATTTTAAAACACAGTTTTATAATATACTTAAAACTTTTTATAATTACTAATGAGTAGAAATCAATCTATAACCAACCCATTGAACAGAACAGTTGAATAATGTTATTCTTATCGTTGAGTTTTGTCAATCATGTAATTGTTGCCAGTCCAAGAAATGATGATTTGAATGCTACTATGTTTAAGAAAAATTAGAGATGCTCATTGCCTCAATGAAATTATATATTTATTTATTTATATTTGATATCAAATAAAGCATCCATTATTTTAAACAAAAAAATGTAAGGAAACACTATCTATCTATCTATCTATATATATATATTTAAAGGGCAAGTATCCCTTTAACTATATATCAGAGGCAAAGAATATTAGACATCGACTAGAACAAGGTTCTTCATGTGGTGCTACAACCGATGATGAACGATACCTCTTGTTAAAAGCTCATTAAGTTTTTCGTTCACTGAATATATAAGGCTATCCAAGCTGCAAGGACAGATACGAGTGTCACTCTGAAATTTTTGAGATACAACTAGGTTTTTAAAGTTATACTTACAAAATTTTAGGTGTGTTCAAAATAGTATCCTGCAGCATCAATGCACTTTTGTAGATGAATTTTCCACAGATTAAATGCCTCAAGCCATTCATTTCTTGGAATAGATGAAAAAAAGGCATTTATAGCCAAATTAATCTCTTCTTCTGAATGAAAACGACGTCCACGTAAGTTCTTTTTTAGATTAAAGAATAACCAAAAGTCGCAGATTAGCTAGATCAGGTGAATACGGTGGATGTTCAATCACTTTAATTTGTTTATTTATTTTTTTTAAGAAATTCAACCGTTAATCCGGCTGTATGTGAAGATGCATTGTCATTGTAAAGTATTAGTCCCCTAACATTCAGTTTTTGTAGAATTTCTGGAAGATATTTAGTGGTATACCAGTTTGCTGTTACTGTCTTCTGTCCTTCCAACTTGATGGCTTTGACCAATCCCGTACTTCTGAAGAAAACGGCATACATCACTTTTTTTAGTGCACGTTGTTTTTTCACCATTGTTGACGTGGGATCATCTTCAAAGACCCATACTTTGCTTTTTTGATGTGTTGGAACGTCACAAAACGGTATTTACGTTTCATCACCTGTTATAATTTTAGAAATGATGCGGTGGCCACCATCATTTAGCAATTTAAGAATTTCTTTACTGATTCTAAAACGCTCCTCTTTTTGGTGCTCATTTAGATTATGGGGAACCCAACGGCAAACTCCTTTTTTCATATGTAATTCTTCAGGAATGATTTTGTGTATGGCTGCGAATCCAATGTTAAGTTCCATCTGTATCATTTGATAGGTACAGTGATTATCCATCATTAACATTTTTCGTATGGCAGACATATTATCCGGGATTACTGCTGACGGCGGCCTTCCTGTGTGTTCTACACCCTGAAGAAAATTGCGACCTCTTCTGAATTCTCTAAACCATCTGAATACAATAGTACGAGCTGGAGATTCATCACCAAATGCTAATTGTAACCGTTGAACGCATTCTTCTTGAATTAATCCTGCTTTAAAATCGTAGAAAATCATAGCACGAAATTGCTCTCGCGTCAACCCCATTTTCTCTTCTGTTTAAAATTTATTCTACGCTAAACAAAATGGAGTAAGTCAGTAAAAAATCGTTTTATGTGTTAATATACTTTGTATTTTAAAATTCAACTGTTATTTTTATTTTGTAAATTCTCGTCTGCGCGTATCTCAAAAGTTTCAGAGTAACCCTCGTATTATTGACAACTTGACGAATGGGCTTAACGTAAAACTATCTGAAATGGGTTTCATGAGTCTAACCTCTACGTAAGAAGGTCACTGATGTGTAATCCGTTGATCTCAAGAAGCCATTTGGACTAAAAATGTGGCTGCTAAACATCGAGGTTGGATGCAAAGTGATTGGAGTCAAGTGTTATTTATTGATATATCATTGGAGCTTCTTTTCAAATGCTACAGCCATTTGTAACTTTTTTATTTAGTGCATGATAAGGTGATGTCTGGTCTATATTATGATGTATGTTTGTCTTACGAAAAACATGCTTGAGGCATAAACATTATAGCATAGAGACCAACTAGTATTAAACAGCATAGAGAGCAACTAGTTCTATTGATTTAAATTCATCTGTGCATTTTCTGTGAGCACTTGAACGATATGTTGTTATGAAGTTTAAACCTTTCCGGGGCGTCTAAGACACTGAAATTACGCGTTTAAGAATGGAACAGTATTTCCTGTATTATTTCTCGATAAAATCTAATTCCTGAAATGAAAACGAATATGCTTTGACTCTAGCTGTTGGATGAAACACATTGTATTAAACATTTTACTTTATTTGTAAGCAATCCGTTCTCTGTCCTTTTAGATGCAGCTAAATTTGTATCCCTGGAGGATTTCTTTATGCTGTTATCTAGCTTATAAAAATAAAAGTTACGATATAATAATTTTTAGCATTTTTCTTCTTTCTACATTGGTTTATTAAATTATGCAACTAAGAGTTTGCTCTGAATTTACAAATAATGAGAATTATCTCTTGACAGACACTGCTGATTTAATGCTGTAAGCATTTTATGTAATGATCGACCAAGAAATGTAATTTTTCACAAAACTTAAATTATTTTATGTTCTGAAAAATCTAAAAAAGAGTATTTTAAAAACTTTAAATAAAACCAATTCAATTGTCTATCATAAATTCTGTCGTCAAACTTATAGAGTTACTGTTAGAATTTCAGTAAAAATTACTATTGTGTTATGGGATCTCTTGGCCAAGTCTTGGTGGCAGCTCAGCCATTACAAGTGAATAAAAGAAATTATTAACCTTTTGGGGATTTTGCACTCCCGTGTATTACGATGTTCTCTTTACATTATTCAAGTGCCATCGAGGGCACATTTCGTTCCCCACCCAGTGCACATTATTTATTCCTGATCGTCGCCTTGGCATGGGCTTCTTCAAACGCATCTTTGTGATCGAAAACGGAGTGCCAACGGCCACCTTGGCGATAGTCATTAAGGCGTAGGGAAACTCACAGAAACGAGAAGCCTAACTCGATTAGAGACTCGGCTCAGGTCAATAAAACATACTTCCCCAGTGATTAAAAATGCACTCGTGTACCTGAGAAAAAGGACCCTTCGAAATTCCCAAAGCTATCGTAAAAGTTTCATTACCGAATGGAAGCCGTAGATTTTTCCTTATTGTGCGTTCCATGCAAAATTCGAAATATGTTTCATTCAAATTTCTTAGTTCAAAAATGTTGCTAAATTAAAAATTAATAAATGTATTGATGCATGATTTTATTATTCCTAATATATTAGAGTAGGGAGTTGATTAAAATGCAGAACACTAAAAATTGGACCGAAAGTGATTACGTAAATCAAAAGTTCAGAAAATTTCATCTAATTATTTCTTATGTAAAATAAATTAATTTATTTAGATTTGAAATTATTTAAGTTTTGTAGCATTTGTAAATTGATGTATTATGAAATTTAATTTATGTATTAAAACTGTTTTTTAAACTACAGAAATTTAAATAATGTTTACTTAAAATTTTATATAATGCTACTTTTATAATTTTTAAACCTTTTATAAATTATTTATAATTTTATGTAAATTATATAGATAAAAATAAATATAAGACAACCTAATCAATTTTTTTTATTTTAAAATTCAATGCTTTTTATTTATTAAATATGTTTTCTTAATTATTCTTGGTCAATAAATAGGTATATTCTTCACGAAAACAAAGATGATTACTACTTAATTTGATCGCTGTTCTTTTTAATTTAAATCTTACATGAATAAAAGAAAAAAATTACAAAGCAAAGAATATTTTCACTATTAACATTTAACTGATTTATCAGAATTTTCATAACAATAAATGTAAGACATGAAAACAATTCTTATATCAATAAGTAAGCATATGAAAGCAATTCATGACGATAGTAGTATTGTAACAATGTTGATAGTAATGAGAAAATGTTATGAAAAATACAAGCTAATACCAAAAATGAAAAAAAAATATATAATTTAATCTTTATAAGCAGTATAATTAGACAATGTGATCTAAATGTTTTATATAATAATTATATTATATTAAGAAAGCAATATTATTTTAAAAATATTTTAGAAGCCAGTTTGTTTGGATAATTATATAGCATAAGTCTATTCTTTTTAAATAAAATGTTTAAATTGGGAAAACCAGTCTGCATCAGATAAAATGTAGATAATTAAACTCTAAACAAAAATAATGGTGAACAAATTAAGTTAAATAATCGATGTGATATTTTTCTAGATCGTCAATTTCAAGTCTCTTCGCAGCCAATTGTAATGAGAATGCATTTTGCTATCAATTTTGTCCAATGAAATTCTTAGATATTTCTGATTTCAAAATGTTCGAAATGAAATTTTAGAATGATCATTCATTTAGAAGGTCAAATCTTGTGTGCAGGATTAACTTGTATCTAAAATTTTTGCTTTAAGCGAAATCTGGTTATTGTACCAGTCATGGAATGGTTTCAATTCACAGAATGTATTCCTATTGGCAAATTGGTAGCACTTTACTAAAATTGGCTCACCAAAACATGACTTGTTTTCAAATATTTTGACATAAATAGAGACATAACAGAGAAAGGATCCTGGAAATCAGCAAAATTTCCTTCAATTTAAATTTATTTACATTAAGTTTTTTGTTATAAATAGGCCTTAAAATCAAGAATGTAATGCTTAGAAATGCCCTAGATGTGTGTGCTACCACAGTTCAAATATAGCTTACTGAACCAACATCTTCAAATGACTGCTTGTGATGTTTCCAACAATAAAGTATCATTTTGATTTTGAACTTTAAAACTAGTAATGGAAATTTTATTAACAAACAATGTTAATTTTTATTCAATATCTAACTTTCACAATTGTTACCTTATTATCATGTGCAGTGTAATAAGGCTATTGTTTTCTTTTGCTCTTGATGAAGTTATATAGCTTATTGATGAAGTTATATATCAAATACTTTCTTAATTTTACTTATAACTTGATCTTTATGAGTTTAGAAATCGAACTTAGGATTAAGATTGTGAGTTATACTCGTATTAATAAGTTCAAATAATTTCATTAAAATTGCTCAAGTCGCTGTATGGTACAAGCATTTATTAAAAATTTAGTGAAAAGTGTTTCGTCTAAGCTGCATGAAAAATGGCAAGAGAAATTAAATTTTGATTATTGACATAAATGTTTTCTGTATTGAAAGTACTTAGAAAAAAGATCACACTTATTCGCTTATTGTAATATTTGTGACCTAAAAAGATGTGCTGAAATGCAGAGAGAAGAATCATGAGCCCGTTAAATATTCGTATTAAACTGCATTTGTTGGCATATTTTAGAAGGGATGAAATTATGTCAGCCAGTCAATATTATTAGCAGACCTCAATTCAGTAGTGATTTTTTAATGATTGGCGAAGTTAAACGATAAGAAAGAAGAGGTCAATACAAGTTGACTCATTTCTCATACATTTTTGTTGTGAACAATTACTGAACTAATAAAGCTATAAGTATGGAAGAGTGTTGATAATCTATTTTACTACCCTTAATTATTATATATATTAGAAGATATGAAATCACTCAGGCACTTTTCCAATTAACATAAAAGTGCTTAGAAATCTCTGAACATTGAAAAATTGAAGTAGAAGTTGAATAAGTAGCACTTCTGTCTTAAGTTGTACTGAGCACGAGTTCGACTCTGGTATAGATTTTTGTAGTGATTCGGAGTTAACTTTACAGTATAAATATTAATCGAGTTATTCCTAATGAGCGAAAAGTAATTGTGAAGCGAAAAAAAAGAATCTGAACTATAGGAAAAATTTTGTATAAAATTCGAAAGATTGTTAGATTGATTAATATGATTAAAAAACAAAAACATACATGGATTTCATTTTATCATTAGGATCATTAAGAATATTTCACTTATACTGTATAATTTATGCAATTACAAAAATTAGGAGTGTGCGCAGATGTGAATAATTGTTTTCTCATAGGGAAAAGGAGAAAATTCTATGACGCCAATTTCAGTTCCAGAGAATCTCATCCGAGCCGATCCCTGTATCGCTATTGAATCTATTCTGAATGTGAATATTATATATAGTTTCGTGTGATTGCAATTACCGTATTAAATATTCACGGTAGCAGACTTATGCAGAATCATGCATAAATTTTTAAGCGGGCGTAAGCGAGTATTAAACGATAGACTAGAATCAACAAGTACACAGACAAGAGTGGTTTCAAAAATAAAATCAAGAAAATATTCTCAAGAATACTTAAATTTGGGGTTCAACAGTACTGAAGTAAATGATGAAGAAAGCCACCTGTGTATCATTTGCTCAAAAATGTTGGCGGCAGACAGCATGAAACCTAACAAACTTAAACGACATTTAGAAACACTTCATAGTGAGTACGTAAACAAACCTAGAGAATTTTTCGAATTAAAATTAAAATCATATGAAAAGCAAAAATCATTGTTTAAAGAAACTTTGTCTGTCAACGAAAAAGCCTTAATTGCCTCTTACAAAGTTTCGTATAAAATAGCCACACAGATGTAAAAAGTCTCAAACCATTGGTGAAGAGCTTATTTTGCCAGCCGCAATTGAGATTGTAGAAATTATGTTTGGAGATAATTTTGCAAAACAATTGCAGTCTTTACCTCTTTCAAATGATACTGTTGTCCGTCGAATTGCTGATATAGCTGAAGATGTAGAGTGTCAGCTCTTGTCAAAGTTGCGTGACAAATTGTTTTCAATATAACTCAGTGATACAACAGATAGTAATAAATAAGCTCATTTCATTGCCTATGTTAGATTTTGCGATGATTTTTGATGGAATCGCCGTTATCCTAAAAGAGTAAAACAGACCGGATGCTGAGAATTTTCAAGACAATTTATTTGCGATGAAATTGAGCTACATGTGTGTGTGTGGTCGAGATATTCGTGAAATTAAATAACTTGAATCTTCAACTGCATATATGTATTTTCAAGGAGCAAATACATATATATTGGATACGAATGATAAAGTTAATGCTTTTTTAGGAAATTGGAATTATGGAGCAGAAATTTAAAGCAAGAAAACTTAACAATGTTTGCAAATTTGAATAATTGTATTTAAACTTACAAGGCTGAAGAACAACATATAAAGATTGTAATTGTAACCATTGAAAATCATTTAGCAATGCTAGCAAAAAATTTTAAAAAGTACTTTCTTGCTGACGACAAACTGATATCAAGTTACAAGTGGGTGAAGGATCCATTTCAAAATACTCCCGAAGGATTCTCATTTGAAGATGAAGAAACCTTTATAGACTTCACGGCAAACGGCGAAACCAAAAAGCAATTAAATAATAAATCACTCTTTGAATTTTGGGCAGGAATGAATGATAAGTTTTCTGCACTAAAAACAAAGGTATTTCGCATTCTACTATTATTTTCAACATCTTACCTTCGTGAAACTAGATTTTCTGCGGTGGCTTCTTTGAAAACAAAATATAGATCTCAGCTAAATATAGAAAAAGAACTGAGAGTGTCTATTTCTTATATTAAACCCTTCTTCGAAAAACTTTGCTCTGAAAGACAGGCCCAAGGAAGTCACTAATAATTATTAAATTTGATTTTAATTTAGTAAGTTGTTTTAATTTAATAATTAAATATGTCGAAATGTATTTTGTTTTTAATGTGTGTGTGTTCTTTCCTTTAAGTCACTTAATAAATTTTTTTAAATAGCATTTTCTCTTGGATATGCTGGCGCACCCCTAGGGGGCGTGCCCCACAGGTTGAGAATCACTGTTCTAAACGATTAAATGTTATTGGTTTCAATTCAAAACATATGTACTGTGATTATATTTCAAACGCTTTATGATCTAGCAGGTCTCATAAGAAGTTGACTTTATATACATTTTTTAGAGTTAATTTTCTTTCTGTTTTTAAAATAATGTATGGAAAGGTTTGACATTCTTCTAATTAAATTGAGATATGTGTGTTCATTTCATATTACAAATGTCTTCCAAATTGAAGTAGAGTGACGATTTGATTGACAGATTATCAAGTATTAACTTTCTTTCTACACATTTAATTACTTAATTAGTAAACAGTTAATTAGTAAGTTAATTGACTTCTTCATAACTCAAAAGTAAACTATGCACTGGAAGCTTGAAAAGATAGATAGAAGCTTGAATTTAGGGATGCAATAATTAAAGTAGAAGAGATTAAATTCCAATGAACTGTCTTTTCATTTTTAAGAATTGTACTGAAGTTAACAAAAAATTTAAAAGGTGATATTCATACAAATGCATTTAATGAAATAATTTTATGTAATATGTGCAAACTAATGTAATATTTGAAATTAATTTCTAAGCATTCTGGGTTCAAATTTAATTATAATATTCTGGAAATCTTATAACTCATTAACTGTATATCAGTTTTACTTTTATCATATATTCCTTTTTTTGGATTTGGATTATTTATCACTTTTTGCAAACAAGGCATACTTCAACAAGGACTTCTGAAAAGTGGATTCCAAACTACTCCTCGTATCTGAGGTGGTAATAGAGCCAACGAATTGTTAAAACTGTAGAGTAAAACCATTCAGTTCCAGCTTTGATTTAAAATATATTTTTTACTTTTGTCCCTTCTAATGTGGCTGTTATTTGTAATTGAAATAGAGTATGCTCTTCATTGGGAAAAAATGCTTATATTCTTTAAAGAGAGAAAAAATAAAAGTTACTTCGTGACATTGAAAGAACAGAGGGTGGAAGCACCATGAAAACGACAAGAATACAAAAGTAATGCTATCATAATCTACTAGCTATTATATAATATTATTTTTTGTGAATCAATGTTTTTTTTATCAGGAATTTTGAAAAAACTAACAGTCATTTATAAATTCTGATATGAAAAGGGGTATTTTCACGTTTGCAGCTAATACAAGAAAGAGAAAAATTATATTGAAATAATAATTATCCTTTGGCATTCAAAGAAATTACTAAGCGAAAAACAGAAATAAGGTGAAAAAAATAGAGAGTACAAAAATAATAAAAAAAAGTCAACTTATTTGCATTTTTACCCCATAAATTATAGAACCAAATTAATATCATGCAAATATTTCATGAATTCGGGCGTCAATAAACATACATTTTCATACTCACAGCCAACATTCAACGGGGCCTGTGAAGGTGCCTTTGGCGGTCACTAGCCTACTTATAAGCAGAGCATGTGAAAGGGGTTGGCATGATGATTTTATTAGTGTTATGCAAAAGCACTGGAGTGTTACCAAGTTCCTAGTTCCTCCCCAACGTGACCTATGTAAAAATGTTAGCTATTAGTAAAGCCCAAACGGGCGTGAATAGGCTATTATTGCCCGTGCAACGACTGCTTTGTTGACACCCAGCTGCCTCTTTTCACTGTTCAAGTGCGCCACGACAGATGACTTCTCTGCATCGAGGCTCAGCAGGGCAGGGAAGCTGCCTTATTGCATTAAAAAAGACAAGTTTCCAGCAAAGCTTCCATATTTGGTACTTTTAATGAAGACTGTAATGCTAAAACATTTTGAATTTTCTAATTAAAAAAAATTATTAATGTGCATATATTGTGTACTGAGAAAAGTTATAAGTCAACTATTACTTGAACTAATAATCATCCAATACATACAATCAATTACAAAAATTTTATATATACTTACTTATCTAAAAAATATTTTTTACATCTTTTAACACCATATATATATATATATATATATATATATATATATATATATATATATATATATATATATATATATATATATATATATATATATATATATATATATATATATATGTTTTGTTAAAATGCAAAGCCATTTCAAATTTATCACAAGATTTATGATACTGAACATCATCAAAGAGTGAGTTATACTTAATTTTGTAAAGTTTGATATGGAAGGAATAATTCTTAAGTAAAATTGTGAAATGTAAGCATGTATCTATGATATAAAATTTCAAGTTTAGTATACAGAAAAAAAAAAAAACTAGTTTTTCATAAAATTGTCAAATTTGTTTTATATCTGTTCTAAAACATGGAGAAATGAATTGTATGAAGAACGTTTGTTAAAAAAGTGACCAATTGTAGAAAAGTGGCACAGTAAATAGTCTTTAATAATAAATAAAATGGTGAAAAAAGTAATGAATTAAAATGGTTTTGCACTCGTAATGCAAAATTACAATTTTGTAAGTGGTATAAGATTTCAATAGACACTGATATTAGTTATTAATAAATATTAATTTAATTAATTGATGTAAGTATAGAAATTTGAATGTTTTATACTCTACAGTTACTGCTGTGCTTAAAGGCTAATTCAAACAGAATGTAGTCTAAAGTTGATTCCGAATCACCGTGAACATCTTTGTTGTAGGCAGGAATCCAAGAATTATAAGAATAGAAGACCAGTATGTTGATTAATTCAAATATAATCTTGTCTAAAGTTGATTCTGAATCATAGCTAACGTCTTTGTTGTAGGCAGGAATCCAAGAATTATAAGAATAGAAGGCCAGTATGTTGATTAATTCAAATATAATCTTGTCTAAAGTTGATTCTGAATCATAGCTAACGTCTTTGTTGTAGGCAGGAATCCAAGAATTATAAGAATAGAAGGCCAACACCTGTTGATCCTTCAACTACTAGCATGGCTATAGAATGCCGAAGAGAAGAGTTTATACAGGAAAGTTATTGACAGTTTTCATTGCGTCTGTGTGTTATGTTGAACACTTCACATCCCAAGATGAAAGACGTATTACAAATAAAGGTGATGTTGCTTACATATTGTATATTGTTACATATTGTATACTGTGTTGTATTTTTAACAATACATTAAAATGTGAACTTCAGATGTCTCTTTTTTTTTCGAAGAAAGTAATCTAGTTAAAGAGCTTACATAGAAAATTTTCAGTAAACTGTTTTATTTATGGCTTCGTGAAAGGATTCCATTTTTTTTTTGTAGGGAAAAAGTTTTACAAGGAAACGTTTAGGCTTCTAAACATTTAAAATTTTGCAAAACAAAGGCATAACCCTTTAAAATTCAGTGCTCGGAATCGACTCAGCAAAAATGATTAATAAATATCATTAAATTTTTATACCAGTATTTGCAAAAAATTTTAGTTAATATTACATTTTATTTATTTATAAATATTTGAAACAATAGTTCTGTTCCATTAAAAATAAAAAAATAAAAGTAAAAAAGCAATTTCTTGCCAAATTTTAAATGTAAATATAATTTAGTTTGTTTAAAGTATCACTGACCTCATACTGCAGTTGAATTCTTCAGTTTTTTTTTATAAATATAACTAAAAAGTTGCCTTTTCTTTAGTTATTTTTTCAAATTGAAAGTTTGTCATAAAGAACACTTCTTTATTTTAAAATTATTTATAAGGGATTCAATTTCTTCTAAAGAACAGAATGTTTGCATCAGACCAATTTTTTTATCATCAATTTATCTAAAGAACATTTTCTTATCACTGCAAATATTAAATACCAATTTTAAGCATAATACTCTTCATTATTTATAACCATTAATTAATATGCTTACTGGATTTTTCATGAACTATATTTTTTTCGAAAAAAGATTGTAAGAATTATTCTCTAGATCACATAGATGTAATTTTAAGCATTTCAAAAATAAGGTAGAATAGTGATCTTATTCTTCCCCAGATGGCGTTCTAGGCGCGAAGCATAAAGAGACGAAATAAACAAAAGAATTAAAATTCCTACCGAAAATAGCGAACATTTTTAACAGCCGTCAAGATTTCAACAGTCATATTTTTTTGATATTTCAATCATAAATAAATTTATATCATATATATACGTACACAAATATATATATATATATATATAGACACAACAATTAAATGTTTGAACTAGAAACAATTAAATTCTTATTTTGATAATTATATTGTTTCTAATGATAACATAAAAGCAAGGAAAGTTATTCGCTTAAAGCATGATTATTACACAGTTTGCATATTTCACAACATCAGAGGTATTAACCAAAATTTATTCTTAGAAAGGTAGTTCAATGAATCATATCACAGGCCGACATTTGTTTCGAACAAAACGTTCCCTGACTGTTCCCTTTTGTTAATTCTATGAAAAAAAAGGCGTTTAAAAAACGGTCATTTGCAATCAATCAATTTCTATTCCTTCACAAATTATGCAAAAAATTACCGCTTTATAATAGAGAGCAATTTTTCAATCCCCTTTTTGTGCAACTCATGACAAAATCTAGGTGAAGTCAACAGGAATAATGGTTGAATTCCTTAAATTTAAAACATTGTATTTTTCTAAAGAAGTAATCCAGGCATGAACTGAGAGAAATTTAAAACTCCCCATTTGTTATTAAAAAGAGAATTCTTCATTCTTCATTAAAAATTCTTAGAATTTTGTGCTGTACATTTTATGGCGGAAATTCAATATTAATTCTTTTAGTTCAAGTGAAACACTTTTCTTAAATTCGAATGTTATTTTCTTTTTGCATATAAAATATGAAAATACTTTTTGCAATAAATGATTTTTTAACATAAGATATTTTCAATTGTTTTCTGATAATTTGTAATTATGTGAAAATGCATTTATTTACAGAATTCGTTATTAGGTAAAGTAGTAATTACAGGAGATTAATTTAAAAATTGTTTAAACAATTTAATAACTTATAAGCATTTAAAAAAGTTAATTATTAATTTTAATTTATAGAATAGTTAATTAACAATAAATTAAGTACTTGTCATTGTAATATTAAATATATATCCAGGCATATATCCTTTTTTCACTTTTTAAAATAATTTTTTTGGTGTTATTTTATTTATTAGTTAGACTGAATATTTAAAGAAACTGAAAAATGATAAGTATGTTATAATTGAAATATTTTAAGGACTTAAAGTTCGATGAATAAATATTTGGTCATTATCATATATATTTTTATTTTATTCATAAAGATATGTCATTATTAAATTCGTAATCGTATTACTATTCAAGCATTTTATTGAATTAATGTAACCTCGATATTTGCGATTCTTTTGTATAAGTTGTCTGATGTATCTGATGTCTTCAGCATTTTGTTGTTTTCTGTCATTGTTTAAAAATTACTTCCATATTTACTGCCTTTATATTTCCAAAGAATAAACTATTTTAAGCAATGGAAATGCAAAATGCTTCTTTATTTCTGTGTGTACTTAGAGGAAAAGGACTTAATCTTGAGAGAATAAAATGAAATAAATAAATGAAAGCTCTTTTTAAAACATAAATTTAAAGTGGGGATATTGAAAAGTTAAGGATTTGTTAGATTTATTTCTTCTGTCATATGACAAGAGAAAATCTATTATAAGAGAAAAATATGAAAAATTTGCTCTTTTAAAACATTAACTGGCATTATTGGAAAATCAAGAAATGATTGTTTTATATTTCAGTTATATGACGAGAAAAATCCGATTAAGAGTAATGCGTGTAAACATATTTTTATTCTTTTAAAAAGCAAATAACCACATTCTTTAAAAGCATCTATATTATACGAAGATAATATTCTGTTCTTTAAGAACATACATTTCGGCCTTATATTAGATTATTGAAAAATCAAAATAAGTTTGTTTTGTAGTTAGATGTTTAGATGTAGTTAGTTTTGTTTTGCAGTTAGATGAATTGAAGTGATATATTTTAGACAATAAAGCTCTGTTTTAAGAGAATTATAAAAGTAGAAATACTTATTATAAGATAAAAATAATTAAAAGAAGTATTTATCTTTTTCTCTTATTTAATAGTTATAGATAATTCAGCAGTTTAGATTTGTTTCTGTTATTACGAAACCCAAACTAAAGTGATCATTTGAAAAATCATGAATCATTTATTTGTTTGTTTCTTTAAGATATCGCCAGAGGTTATTTACGAGGTTAATTGATTTCTGCAATGGAAGAAAATATAATTAGGAAGCATGTTTTCAAATGAAATATTGAATTTTTAATATAAATTAATAGTTTTTAAAGGAAAAAAAAACACTTTTGACTTTCGGAAAAGTAATGAGGGTTAAGCAATTCTTGATACTGATTTTAAAATTAGAGTCACAATTTCGATACACATTCATAATTTACAACTTTCCATAGGACCATCGTAGCCTAGTGGTTAGGATATAGGCCTTCCGTCCGGAAGGGAGGGGTTCGATTGCCAATGCTGCCAAAGACCCACAGAGTCCAGGCGATATACGTTCTCATTAAATCTATGGAATCGAAAGTCAAGTAGTGGATCGTTGAGCAGTTGCCATGAGTGCAATGGCCTGAAGAATAGTCCCGCCTCCTTCAGATCTATATCAAAATTGAGGTAGTTGATCCTTTGGTTGTGCCATCTATCGGAAGAGTTTAGAGCAAAGTCGTACTTTCGCCTTTTTGGTGTTCTAGTTAAACGAAAGATGCACCCTGCCGTCTTAAATTCACATAGCCAGGCTCCTTTACTTGTTTCATTATTATTTGAAATGAACCTACAGAAAAGCCTATTGCATTTATTGCAATTTTAATTTTGTACAGAGTTAATGAAATAACAGCTTTCGAAAGATAGGATATTTGGCTTTCGACAATTCTTTACCAAATGTTTTCAATGAATGACGGAATTAGATAATGGACTGACTAAAGCAACAATTAAAAACTATCTGTATCTAGAAAAGCCCGAACAAGATGAATGTGATGCATAGTAGCATTGTTGAGAAATACCGAGAAATACCATCTTGCTTATCACAAAGATCGGGTGTATCCATGAAGGATTATTACGTCTTCCCATTTCACTAAGTGAGAAAGAGATAATTTTCAATGGGAATTCATATCGTCATCTAAAAGGCTGGAAGATACAAACTGCCACGTGAAAAAAATTCTTTCTTTTTTTCTGATGCATTCATTAATAAATATATTCATTATTGATGATCAATAGAAAAAAGAATTCAACTGAAAAGTAGATGTATCACTGTTTTCATATGCAATGACATCAGACTCCAGTGGTTCAACAGTTTCACACTTCTTCCCGAGCTAGTATAAAGTATCACTTTCCACGGGCAGCGGTTGAGAAGATGACCACATTTTTTCACTAAGTTGCTGGAGCTCCGTTGGTTGAGGACGTGTCTATGTCAATCTATCATGTCAGCACAGGTATGTATTGGTCATTTAATCGTGATTCAAAACTAAGAGGTTCTTGATGTTAAGCGAGTATTCTAAACTCTAACTTTTTAAGGTACAGTCCAGAGCATGCCTGTATTATTATATATGTAAATGTACAATGCTATCGTTTCTCACTGTTAGGTCACTTGTTAGCCATCAGCGATGATATACTGAATATAGTATTGATTATCTCCTATGATATTGCCCCAGAGATAAATGAGTCCATTGATTTATCAGGTAGATAGTCTTTACATGCTTCTGTGTGTTGATGGGCAATGTTTAAATCTATCAGTATCTTAATCGAATCAATAACTTTTGCCTCGTGATCTCTGCATGAGATTGTTACCAGGGATAGAAAGGATATTCTTATTCTCTCCAAATTAAAAAAAAATGCTTTGGCTAGAAACACTTTTACTTTTGGTTTTTCGCATTTATTGAACAGCAAGAAAGGGTAAAGATGTTTGGATTAGACTAAACGAGTAAGATAAAAATTAATGTTTTAAGTTGTGAATTAAACTCAAAGTAAATGGTGTTAGATGTCTTCGTGCGCATTATCGACAGCTAAATGGGAACATTTGTAGCACAGGTTCTTGTTTCTATTAGTAGTCTCCTGTTTGATATGGAGTTCGCCATTACTTCTAGACTCATTGGTGTGACTGAAATTGTGAATTAAACTCAAAGTAAATGGTTTTAGACGTCTTAGTGCGCATTACTGACAGCAAAAGTGGAACATTTGTAGCACAGGTTCTTGTTTCTATTAGTAGTCTCCTGTTTGATATGGAGTTCGCCATTACTTCTAGACTCATTGATGTGACTCAAGTTGTGAATTAAACTCAAAGTAAATGGTGTTAAATGTCTTCGTGCGCATTACTGACATCTAAATGGGAACATTTGTAGCACAGGTTCTTGTTTCTATTAGTAATCTCCTGTTTGATATGGAGTTCGCCATTACTTCTAGACTCATTGGTGTGATATTAGGTATGTTAGTGAATCTTGATTAAGACAAGTAGCCATTTGTCTGACTATGCACTTAATCCAGAAAAACAATAAATGGAGCCTTTTAATAAACTATGACTTCATAATCTACTTGCGTAGTTTAATTCTGAAATATGTTGATGGATGCTTCTGTTTCTTAAGAAAGAAATAATAAAAATTTTATACAACGACTAGTATTTAAGTTTGATATATTTTCATATGGAAAACTGCAGCCCAATCCTCCATTTATACAAAATTTCAATTATGTTACTCATTTTTAATTTGTATGTATGCTTAAGAGCACTATATTCATATCTAATCAAGGAAAATATTTCTTTAAAATTTGGCGTTTGCCCCTGTATCTTTCATAGCACAGCAACTGCAGTAACCACTGATACATTTATATGAAATTTTATTTGGCTTATCATTGATGTAGAATATATATTTGATAAGGATTTTACATCCTAGGTTTCATTCTCATCCATGAGCATGTTATTGTATTACTAATATTATGAAAAAAGATTAGCGACTACAAATCTGTAGAAATAGGAAATCAATGAAGGAAACAATGTTGTATTTGAGTTCAAATATTTTGATTTACTTTATATTTTGGGATACTTAGTTTTATTATAATTTCGCATAACTA
The DNA here is from genome assembly GCA_030067965.1 of Latrodectus elegans. Classification (NCBI taxonomy): domain Eukaryota; kingdom Metazoa; phylum Arthropoda; class Arachnida; order Araneae; family Theridiidae; genus Latrodectus; species Latrodectus elegans. The sequence continues at coordinate 43,646,020 of CM057816.1, read as the reverse complement.
AGATAAGCAAATAAATTCGGAGATGATCAGGCAACTTACAATAGGTGCTGGTATTGGAATTTTCAATGAATATATAGTTCAAAAATGATTTTATTGCTAATGATATATGAGGAAGACTTCTATTTAGGAAACATATTGATATAATAGAGTGAGGAAATTTATTAACACTGATTCCACATGTTTGCAAGACTTCTTCCATTAAACTAACTGTAGATTTTAAAATAAGTTGAAGAACTGAAAATTAAATTTCAACAACAACAATTTAATTATTACTCACTTTGACCGATGAATTAAAGGCTATTTAGCCTATGTTCAACAATTCGGGAACTCGATATTTACTTTGATCGAGAGTTTTGGAATGGTTTTAAATTCATTTGAAACTGACAAATCACCTCTCGTGTTAAAAATTATTTGTATATAATGACAAAGCTAATTTATAAATTCAACTCTTCGAGAAAAAGGAATAAAAGTTTTTTTTAACATCTGAATTTATATTCTATTGGAAAATCGGTGATTTTTAAAACAAACACATACAGAAAGATATTATTTATGCACCTAATAGGAAATCATTTGCATTTTATCATTTTTGTTTTTTATAATTTAAAAAATGAGCAATATAAAATGGAAAATACTTATTTAAAATTATATATAGTAGATAAAGATATATAAAGTTTTAACCAGCAATACACACTATCTTCAAAATTGTTCATTGTTTTAAAAACTAAGACTAATTTTCCAAGAATAAAACCAATTTTGAAATCAGTAGCAATGAAACACCTAAAAATTTTTTAAAATTATTTGTGGTTTGGAGTTTTTTTGTAGAGCACATTGGTCAACGAATTAGAAACCTTTGTAACTTACATTTAAATCCTTGCTTTGGATGAAGTATATGTTATTTTCTTTAAATTTAATTTTGAAATTTATTTATAATTTTAAAATTTTTTTATTTCGTAGGACTTTAGAAAAAATATTATTAGAATGCTAGCATAAATAAAGTGTCAGAGTGCAAAATGAAAAAAAAAAATCAAAAATCTTTCTTCAAATGAAAAAAGTTTAATTGTTGGCACTTGTTCAATAGGATCCTCGATTTCAAAGATATGAAATCTCACTAGATTTTCAAAAGACGCCATTTACAAAGAATTTCAGAAAATGCAATCAAAACATACAGTCCAGCAGACATAAGTTTGCACTTCCTATCCTCTGCACTTGATTCTAGATGAAATCTGCTAGGAAAATACTCGGTGATGATTTTTGCAATTTTGAAAAACAGAAAAGTCCCAGTTTTGCCGTATAATTCGTTGGAGATAATCACACTTTTGGAAACCGATTAGACAAGGGCACCTTTAAGAATTAATTAATAAAAAAAACCAGACAACCGGTTAACTTAGAAGAATTATGCTTCAAGTTAATGAAAGTTTGCAATGAACTAAATAAAAATAAATACATTCTCATTAAATAATAAAAAAAAAACTTTGATAAATATACGAATAAAGGAAAATAATTTCTTGCACAAAAAGGTTACTTTTTACTTAAATAAACGAAAATAATTTTGTGCACAGGAAAAGTTAATTTTTATTTAAATTCGCAAGAATGAAGTAATGAAATGCTTAATTGTTGCTTCAGAAGTATGCTAAATTAACTCGTGTTTATTAGTAGTTATCTGTTAGTGGAAAATTTGACCATGACTTACCAATTTCAGTCAATTTTATCTGCAAAAATTATAAAGAAAACAAAATATTATGCGACAATTTTTGCAAAATACAACTAACAACATATTATTAATTACAAATCTTAATTATTAATTGAACCATTGAGTGTAAATTAGTGGTTCTGGTCCAATTATATATCATTCACACAAAGTAGCTGTAATGTGTAACCGATCACATTAAAGATAGACAATATCAAGAAAAATATTTATAATTATATGAAATTTTCTGAGTAAATTTCTTTGTGCCATAAGCATTAAAAAGCCATAAAGTAAAGGTGTTAACATTGCAGTGTGATTTATTTCAATCATACTGGTACAATGTTAAAACTTAAAAAAAGAGCGTTACTTTCTTCTCTTTTAATACGAGAAATTACTTTTTTGAACGAGTGATTATTCATATTTTTTTAGTAATAATTTCTAGCATAACAATTTTAACCTTAAGTAATGAATTCAGTAAGAATCGATTTCAATCAAAAAATTTTTTTCACTTATTAGTAAAAATTAAAAATGTAAAATTTACTCTAATGTATATAATAAATTTAATCGACACTACTGTATTTTCTTTAATATGCACGATATATATGTAGTAACTAAGAACAACATTTCAAATATCAGTTTAATAAATATGAAATTATTTTCGAAGTTTGCTTTTATTATGTAAGCAATTTTTCCTTTTTTGAATAAAGCTTTTCTGATTCAATATCAAATTTATTTCCATAAATATTTTTAAAATCGAAATATTTCGCTAAACTAATATATAAACATAATTAAAATTGTAGATATTCCATAGATATTGTAGATTAATAGTGAACATTGTAGATTAATAGTGAACAAATTGTAGATTAATAGTGAACAAATTGTAGATTAATAGTGGACAAATTGTAGATTAATAGTGAACAAATTGTAGATTAATAGTGAACAAATTGTAGATTAATAGTGAACAAATTGTAGATTAATAGTGAACAAATTGTAGATTAATAGTGAACAAATTGTAGATTAATAGTGAACAAATTGTAGATTAATAGTGAACAAATTGTAGATTAATAGTGAACAAATTGTAGATTAATAGTGAACAAATTGTAGATTAATAGTGAACAAATTGTAGATTAATAGTGAACATAGATATGAAACAAGAAAAAACAAATGAATTATTCTGAGAAGAAATAGGAAAGGATATAAAAATGTTTCATTTGATTTCGTGAGCATTAAGAATTACATTCTTTCTTATGAAAATTTTTAAGAAAAGTTAAAAGTACAAAATAAAAATTAGATTCCATTAAACAATTCATAAAAATCTTTGTTTACACTAATCACATAATTATCTAGATATATAAAATTAATTAATCGAAAAGGAAAATATTATATAAAGTATTAAAAAAACAACATTTCTTAATATTTTGAATAAAAATTAATCTAAAAATTTTAAGAACTATGATTCTTTGGTTAGTACGTTAACACAGTTAATTTATAATATAAAGTTAAACCATAGGATTTTCTTTAGTTGGAAAAATCATAAAAAAAATTTTCTGTTGAATTATAGTAATTTTATCTCATACGTACATCATATTGTTTACGTTCTCTATTCTACTTTTATATTCTTATCTTTATATAGAAATATTTATTAAAAACAGAAATATTTATACCTGGATCTAATTAATTGGAAAGGACTGCAATGGATTAGTGGAGGAAAACGTTCTTGTGACCGAAAAGTAATGTGTTCGATACCTGGTAAAATAAAAATTCTCATGACGAGAAGGCCTATGATTATTATTCTTTTCATCGACTAATGTCTCCCCATAGGTTTGAAAAATGTTAAGGAAGTATCCAGATTAGGAGTCGACACCTCGTTATTTAGCCAAAATTCAATATTACGACTTAGTTGTTAAAGTTACATCGAATAGAGAATATATATTATAAGAAACACACATGTGATAATCTAATCTTCAATTAAGAACCTCATTGTAAATGAAATTAATAGTTAAATTATAGTGGTATGTACAGGAAATTTCGTACTACTGAGAATCAATACCGCTTGAAGGAAAGTTTTAAATAAAATGCGTGACTATAACCTGAAAAATTTCCTGATTTCAATTAATTTACTTTTTTCGTTTAATTAGTTAATATTAATTTAAATTTATACTAACAATAAACTTGTACACACAAACGTACATTTCCTTTTATCTACTGAATAACTACTATTTGCGTTTGATGGTATAAATGCAAGAATACTCACACATATACATAAAGTTTAAAAAAAATAAAAACAAATATAAATCATTGACGCAAAATATAAAAATAAAAATGAATTTAAATTTATTTGATTAAAAGCCAGTAGAATTTTTATAAGCACTCATATAAAGCTAATTAAAAATTTGTTTCAATGACTATTGAAGTATAAACTTTTAGTATATTACCATGGAAATAAATAAATATTGCTTATTTTTGACAACCGGTAAATTGTCAATAAGTTTGAAGAAGAAAACAATTCTATCTTGGAATTTAGTATTGAAAAACAGAAATTCGAAAAATTGGCAAATCTGTTGAATTAACTCACTTTTATACTCAAATTCTTACCAAAATTATAATTTAATGGGATATATACTCTATTTCCAAGCTACTTTTTTATTCTATATTAAATCTCATCACAAATGAATCTTGAATTTAGGATTAATGACTTTTCTATTGCAAATAATGCGAAGAAATATATAAGGAGAAAAATTTATGAAAACTATTTATAATGACATACGAGTATATTGATAAATCTCCAGGGCATTAAATTTCAATAATTAGTGCAATATATAATCACATAAAGACATTTCAAGTATTTATTCCAATCTACTCACAACTGGAAAATAGAATATCGTAAATTTTTTAAATATTTATTCTATATATACAAGAAATGAGAAGGAGACCGCAAATGATATGAAGTGAGGAAGGAAACTTGAGAAAATTATTCATGATAATATATGTATATACTAGAGTAAGATTTCAGAATGTTAGTATTTAATAGTTAAGAGGAAATATACCATCCCATTCTGAAAAATTCTCGAGTCTAGCTGCACATAAAAAGTAGAATATGTTGAAGTCTATATCCAAGGATTGTGAAACTGGAGACAACAAATGAAGTTAGAAAAAAGAAATTGAAGAAAACATTATGCATTATAGATTTTTCTGTTATTATTTCTTAATTTCTAATGATTTGAAGAAATCTTGCTTTCTACATCAGTTGTTATTCAAAATTTTCATCAGGTGGAGCGACTGAAGAAATCTTGTCATTAAAAGTTGAAAGACTTGAAGAAATCAGTTGTCATTAAAGTTCTTAGCTGGTATTGAAGTTGCTTGAAGAAATCTTGTTTTCTACATTAGTTGTTGTTAAAAGTTCTTATCTACAGGAGCGACTTGAAGAAATCTTATTTTCTACATCAGCTGTCATTTAAAGTTCTTATCAGCATGAGCGACTTGAAGAAATATTGTTTCTACACCAGTTGTTATTATAAGTTCTTATCAGCTGGTGTTGAAGTTGCTTGAAGAAATCTTGTATTCTACATAAGTTGTTACTAAAAATTCTTATCAGCTGGTGTTGAAGCGACATTTCTTTTCTTCTATAGAATAGGTCTTCTGAAGGAGAAGGAAGCTGTAGCATACAACAAAATATTTCCAACAAACACCTGTCACCTGGACATAAAATTTTATCATCATCCAACACATGAGTAACTTGTTACATTTTGTCAAACCAAGAATGCTATAATGGACTTATTAATCTCATTAAATAAAATACTCATATCTTAAATATATTTCTCTTTTAATTTCTTTTATGCACTTTCACTACGCAATTCCTTTTCGTAAAGATGATGGAATGTTGCGTTTGAAAGCTAAACGATAGCTTTCAACGTCGATTTACGAAGGTGATGAATTAGTTAGACAACTTTAGCTATCAATACATTGACTTTAAACGCTAGTTCCCTATGCTGGAGGCATAAGTACTCAAATAATTCTTCATGGAAAAGCAATGTCATTTTTTTATTGAGGGAGATAAACAATGTTTGTAATTTCATACTTATATTTTGAGATCATCGTGGTATAGTAGTAAGATAATAAGATCTTCCGCATCGAAAATCAGAGATTAGATCTTAGGTATACATTGAATAAGTAGTGATGAATATTATATTCAGTGTTCTTTATGGACGTTCTCAGGATAGAGAATTGAAAGTTTTCAATGTCTTTTCACTTGTGACTTCCGTTGGTCCCAATGATGTATATGAGGTGTCTACTCATATACATCATAGGGACAACCACACTTTTACCATTATACGTCATTTACCACTTTTAGATTGAAATGAGTCTGCACATGATTGATGAAGGGTTATGTCGTTATAAGGTTTAATTGAAAGATCACTCAAAAAGTACTCAAAGGTTTAATTTTCATGATAATAATATCAAAATTATTCCATTATACATTCTTATATAGACAAGCCCACGGTGCACTAGTAGGTTAGAACATTGCTCTCATTATCAGAAGGTAGTGAATTTAAATCCTAGCTTAACCGAATATCCATTGTGTTCGATAAAAGTGGCTGCGGCACGTTAAAACTGGGCGTGGTGGTAATATCTTCCAAGTAAAATGATATCGCTGGGAGGACAGGCCAAGTATTGGAAATCTTCTGCTTGGTCCCTCCTTCAAAATCACGAAGACTCCTTTCGGTTGTTTCTAACTGGTAAAGCCCAACTCAGGGATTTGTACGGGAAAGCTAACTGGTGCAAAAAAGAACAATACTTACATAAGGTAGCAATATTTAATGGAAAACATTTCTTGAATAATCAAAATCCTCTAATTATATATGAGTAGCAGGATTACATCTCATTGTTAATTATATTCTGTAAAAATTGATAATTATGTACATTTACATATACTGTTAATATTTCTTGGATAAATATAGTACTTGATTAGTATGTAAGTACCAGGATATGCAATTAATAGTGTTAACTTACAAAAGTAATGGGAAACTCTCAGCGCCGATCATCTGGAAGTCCAACAAGTGACGCCAGTAAAAAAGTCGACTCTGACTCTTGAATACTGGAAAAAAAAAATGACACTTGAATACTGTCCACTATATAACTGAAGTCCTCCTAAATAGCTTGAACGCTGTACCTGTTCAAAAACTTTATATTAAATTTTGACAGTTATGTTGTATATTTTATGGTGTCAAATAGTAAATTTTTTCTAAAACAAGCTCTTCAAATTGAAGTCGTTTTTGTAGAATTTGAGATTCCAGATATTTATTAAAAGGCTAAGGTCATGATATTTCATTTTTATTAATATTAAAGACTACATTTTAATGTTTATATCTCAATAAAACACATTTACATTTGCTGTTGATTTTGAATTATTTGGAATATATTTATAATAAAACATTTATCTATTTAAAATATACATCCATTTTAAAAAATGGATGGTTAGCGTGGAAAAAATATTGCAATAAATGTAAAACGCGGAATGGCAGTAACAATAAGTCTGCGGCAGATTAAATTTGAAAATTTTTTTAATAACTCTAGGAGAAATTCAAAATTTGTTCCATTTGTTTTCGTTTCTTAAGAGGTAAGATGAGTCTTTGTGCAAAATTAAAAAAAAAATATCGATTTATAAGGAACTCAATATTTCTGTATTCATTACAAAAAAATAGAAGTTCTTCGCATTGAAATTAAGTTCATCTTTGTGCTTGAAAGCTAAAGATAGATTATTCCTTCACTATATATAAATAATGTTGCTTAAATTACATGAACCGAGATGGGAATCGAGCCTAAGAACAGCTGGGCCAAAACCGAGTGCCTAACTATTCATCTTCCAGCCCTACCACAGTATTCTGGAAACTCAAAAACAGTTGTAAAATCTGATCTTCTAGATTAATTTGTATTGTAAAACAGAACAATTTTTTCAACTATATGTATATTTGTGTATTTAGTAATAATATCAGTTAATAATCTTACGTAAAAATTTTTTTTATTCAAATTAGAATTGAAAAATATGAATTACATATACAATGTTTCTCTCACTAAATTTTGAAGCTACAAAATTAAATTAGTAAATATTAGCTTTGAAATAAATAAGATAATTTAATGTCTCTTAGTCTCATACCTCTTTTCTATGTAGATAAAATTCTTATTTTGTTTAATATATATATATATATATATATATATATATATATATATATATATATATATATATATATATATATATATATATATATATATATATATATATATATATATATATCAAATCTAATTTTTTCTTAACTTTACTAAGTAGAATATATTCAAGTATTTATTAAGTTATTAAAAGAAACTAACATGCTAAAACTATAAAATAAATAAAATAATGGGATGATGAAAATAATTAGTATAATGTGGAAAATCTACTGAAATGTGCTTACAGCAACATACATAGAATTTACGAGGTATAAGTTAGTTGATATATTTACACCTTATGCTTTTAGTTAATGACACTAAAGTTGTTTTAGTGTCATAGATTAAGATATTTTAATACTATTCTTTCAGAAATACTCATTTAAGATAGAAGTTCTTGGTTGCAAGATATGATATAATTAATTTTGGGAGAGGGTTTTTTTATAGTTAAAGTAGAAAAGTGCAGGTGACAGGTTCAAAGTAACTATTCCAGTGTTTTTGATTCTTTATAGTCTTAGTGTCATAAGTCTCAAAGATTTGTTGAAACATAAATAAATTTTTCTAGTGTATTTATATTGGATTTTAACTTTTAGAGATGGTGTTTTTATATGACACCTTGGATATCATACTTTTTAAAAAAAAACTTAACTGCTATATATCTTTTATTTAAAATGTTTTAATGCTCTGAAAATGCTCTATGTAGATGTAAAATGGCTTGCTTTTAATTTGATGTACATTAAAGTTTCTTCACGCCTTGTTTTTTAATCACTATCCCCCCTCCCAAAAAAAATTCATCTTGAAATAAAATATTCTTTATAGCCTTCCAATAATTGTATGTAAAGAGTTTTTAGGTTAGAAGAGCTAAATATTTTAACTAATGTTCTGTACTTATTGTTTAAATTAGAGTGTACTTACTTTAAAAGCTTATTTTCTACTTTAAGATAATATTAGCCTTCATTTGAAATTGGATGACAGTTCAATTCAATGTTTGCATAAAATTGCATAAATCTATTGCATAAAAACTTTCACGAATAATATAACATTTTTTTTAACTAACAGCAAAATGCATCAAACCTACACTTTTAAATTAAAATTATATTACTTTTTTCCTAGTTCAGTTTTTTAATTTGAAGATATTCTATTAGAACATTCAAAATATTGAATGGTTTCAAAACTTGTTAAAAATAACAGATAGCATTGTATCTATTATTTTAAAGTTATGTTTTCAATTTAATCAAATTTATCTAGATTTCTTGCATTATTTGATAATATCTCTCGTATGAGAAAAAAAAAAAAATGATAATATTGCTGTAAAGTACTCAAAAAGAATATCTTACCAGTAAAGTTTGCTTTCTCGCGATACTACGTGAAATCAAAATTATTGATATAGCAATATTTAGTTTTTGGTAAACCTAGGGTAAATTAAAAGCCAACGACAGGGTTACCAGATTTGGCATTAAATCATCCATTTGACTTCTGATTGTAGACATGACGAGAAGTTTCTCGGCGCATACTTCAAGATACTCAGGAATCTTTTAAAAGATAGAAAAATCCATACAGGCTTTTCTGAATCTCAAAAGAGATCAAAGAAGTTTCGGCTTAAAAGTGTATAAGACTATGTTTTATTGTGAAGCTGATTATATGGTAGCAGACTTAATTATAATTGCTGTTGATTATTTTAGGTCATTTTCACATGTATGTAAAAGTGCTTTGGAGACTATCTGTGTATTTTTGAATTATTGTCAAATAAAGTCTGCCTGTTTATTCATTGAGGGTATTTACTCCAAAGCCATAAACATTGCAGAAACAGCAATATGAAATAAAAAAAATGATATGCTTTTTATGTCTGGCATAATGTACAATTTATTTAGCATTGAAAGTCATTTATAAAAACTTATACTTAAAATGGCATTTAGGAATATATTAATTATTCTTTTGGTATTTTTGATTTTGATCTTCTAAATTCCATTCTATGCAATGTGAAATCAGTAATTCTCAATCGGAGGATTTTTAAAAGGAAAAATATTTCGATCAAATCACATTTTAATTTTTGGATCGATAATGTCACTGATGAATGTATAAATTAAATTTATAAATAATTATAATATTTTAACTGTTGATTTAATCTGATATCAACGTTAAAATGCGTTTGTTCAAAAAATTCTTAAGCAAATTTTTAATTTTTTGAATAGTTTTATTTTAATCTTTGTCACTAGTAATAAGTAGTAATGTTTATAACTTCCTACATTAAAATATAATTTTATTAAAAGTGCTAAAATGTATGTATGTCTTTTGTGTACTACTACTACTACACCATTCATTTTATTGCCATTGGAATTTTATAGAATTGTTGAATACACACCCGTTAAAATTTCTTGCATCGTACATCTCTCTATGATCTATGGAGTGCGTGTATACAAATTAAAAAAATAACACTTCAATTTTATGACTTGAATATGTACAGCCATAAATGCATGCACATAATGACATTTCAGATATCTGAATGCGTATGATACACTAGCAACAATGAGCAACGATGTCAAGCTATGAATTTCAGTGCTAAAAAACAAAATACCAGGCAAAGTGGCAACGAATGAATCCATCGATACTTTGATGAACAAAAACGAATTGTCAGTTACCTAACGGAATTTTTGAATTCGCTCGATTTGGCAGGTATGCCACCACATATTTTAAATTAAAAGTAGTCGTGCTTATTATTGTTTTTTGAAATTTCAATCCAGCAATCCAATCAATCCAGCAATGGTACAGAAATTTCGATGAAAATAACGATGAACTATGACCTCGAAGCTACAAGTTTAAATGGGAAATTATAGACAAAAAAAGTACTGTTGCATTTTTTACCATCCCAACGGATATTCCATTTGAATTCAAATGTTTAGTTTCCAGTCTGACTTGTATTTGCAATAACTATCAACAAAGCACAAGGACATTCACTATAAGTTTGTGAACTTGAACCCATGCTCCTCAGATGGACACACCTGCATGTGGTCAATTCATGCTTTAACTGGAAGCCTTTTAATTTGTTCGTGTGCCTACATGAACAAATTGAAAGGCTTGCTAGACGAGAAAACAAAAAATATCTACTACCTACAAGCATTCAAATAAATTTAATTAAAACTACGCTTTAAAATACTTTTTTTGAAATATCACGCAATACAAATTGAAAATAATCATAACTAGTTATATCAACTTACTTTCTTATTAGCTCATAGCAACGAGTGTCAGATAAGTCAGTTAAATAATATAAATGTAGCTTCAGCTTAATCAGTAGAAAGAAAAAGTAAACCTAATGTGTCTTACTAATTACACTAATTCAAGTAATTTTCGATTATTTTTATGTTATACTTTGTTCAATATCAATGCTGTCCAGGAAAATCAGTGGTTAGTTCCCAGGTTCTTTGCTTATCATCTTGTAAGTTCGATTCTCACTTCTAATGTTAGTGTTTAGATTGTTTCGGAGTTTCCCTTTAAATGATTGGTCAAAGAACCGTAGCTGTGATGGTCAGCCAATGTAACATGTGTATCTTAAAAGACGTGTGTTCAGAAATTCGAATTTAAGAATTGGTTTTTATTCCACAAAATTACTTTATTTTTTTTTGATTCTATCAAACAGACAACAAATTTTTAATAATAAATGTTATTTTTATGTTTTAAAAGTGCCAATTTCTTTCAATATAAATACTTTTGTGACAAAAAATATATTGGAGAAAAATAAAAATTCCCATGAGAAATCCCTTTACTTGTAGTGGTCAGTTTTTTTTTTTTTTAATTTTTAAAAGAAGTTATTTTAAATTTAAAAAAAAATGGAATAAAAACAATGTCTAACAAATATATTTCAGGGAAATGAGAAATTACAATTTATACACACATATATATAATATAAGTATATTTGTGATAATAAAACTTAATTTAAAAATTTAATTATAATAACTAACATTATGTAAAATATGTTATGTAAAACAAAGAAATTTTATAATATAAATTAGAAAGCTCCATCTGGAATTACTATGCATGTATAATCTTCTAAATATAAAGCTATTCGAAATAAAGCTGAAGAAACTGTCATAAAAAATCATATCTTTAAGAAAAGTTCTCATACTTGTAATTAGTATTTTTATTTAATTTAACTGAATTAGGCAAAGAAAATTTTGACAAAAAACACGAGTAACCATTTAAGAACTTTAATAAACACAAAGAATATTTTTATCATTTTTAAAAAAATATCACACGATTTTTCGCTAATTTTTTTTATGAAACACGCAATCTTACTAATTTTAAAACGCTTCACATGGGAGTTAATTTTTCTCGGTAAATTTAATTATATTCTAAAAAAATATAATTATATATACATAAATATATCGAAAAAAGGTATTTCCTTAAATTAAATAAGTTTTGATTAAGGAGCTTTTATATATTATATCTCTAACAGAAGAAATTTATAATTCGTTATTAAAAAATAAAATTGATATAGTTAAAATATAAAAATATTTTAAGATTATTTAATGCAGTAAATAAACTTAATATTTTATTCGTATGATCAAAGAATGTCCCGTGATAATAAGATTCACTTGGGATTACTTTTCTTGCAAACTTAAAAATATGCTTGTGTGAATAAAATATAATTATTAATAAAAAAACTACTTCTTTGTTAATAGTTTTTTTTAATGAAAAAAAAATTTTTGTAATAGAAACCAACTTGGGTTATACAACTTTTTGACTAGGATTTAAATCATGAATTTTGACATTTATTTCAATTTTGTAAGATTAAGAATTTTATTAAAAGAAATTAGAAGGAAACACACTACTTTTCTATATTAGTAATCTAAAGGCACTTATCTTGTTGGAATTAAGAAATGCCTCATCAGTAGCTTATTCTCCTTTGTAAACTTGAAAAATATTTTTATTAAGTACATCTCTAAATACAGATGTAAACTCAATAGACAGATTCCTCTAAAGTTAAAGTCTAATGGGCAGTGTAAACTCCCTTAGTTTGCAGGTTCGATTCATAATTGGGGAAAAGTTACTTGCGGATGATTTGGAGTCCTTATTAAACAGGTGCTTATTAAATAAGCTTCAGTGTATGAAAAATTAAAAAAAAAAAATTAAAGAAAATATTTGTATTGTAAATATTTTCTCCTAAAAATGGCTTTATTTTATTTTATTTTAAATCTAAATGTACTTATTTCTTGAATATTTGTGATAAGATTCTTTTAAGGACTGAAAATTTCTATTGGGAAAACAAAAATTCAGATTTATACACCAGAAAATTTTATTATTTATCTCTCTCTCTCTCTCTCACACACATATGTGTATATATATATATATACATTGATTTTAACAGAAAAAATCATTATGGTATCAATAGATACTTTTAGCTTCTCAGGCGACCAAAGATATCTTTATGATGGAATCACAGTAACCTAGAGAACAGAGGTTTTCTCACGTTTAGAAAGTTTCTAGTTCAATACCTCACCATCAAGTTTGAGAAGATCTATTTGCGTTGATAGCTCCACAGATTTCTGAGCACCATGGACGATATGGACGACCATGGGCGTAGAGAGGAGAATACTAGAGCTCAGATAATGATCTTCCTCACTTGACTATAATTACAAATTACGAGGCATTTGGTTGTGCTTAAAATCTTTGGCTGGCACTAGCAAGCAAGCAAAAAGTACTATATTAACCTAACCTAAGATTATGTAAATTTAGTGAAAATGTATACTTCTTTTTGTAATAGATAAAAAACTTCTTTTGTTGTGAAAAATGCTAACTTCGGAAATACCTTTATTTTGTAATTTTGGAGCATTTTTTGAAGTTAAACGTTATCATAATTATATTGAAACTAAATATGTATCTTTTTTTTCATAAAATAAACAAAAAATATATAAAAGAATTTTATTTAAATTTTGTGTTATTGTTTTAGCAAAAATTTGAAACCGATATTTAATTATTTAATTGAAGTTTTTATTCTTCCATGGAAAAACAAATACTAATATAGATATAGCTTTCATGGAATTTATTTTTTTGTGGTTCTGTACTATAAGCCATGCTGAAAGAAGAATTGACGAATGCTTTATTTCAATCGGTATTTATCTCAATCTGTTCTGTCTCAGATGTAAGCCTTGGCAGTATTTCAGAATTCACCTTAAACTGCAAGGCCCAGTAGACTTAGCTCTAGTGTGCAAAACTGATGAGCGATGATGAAAAATTCTTGCATGTATTTCCACTTTTTTCCTCGTATTTTAACTTTTAAATGTAAAATGAAATTATTTTCTGACATTGTATTTCCTAATTAATTTCTTCTTTAGGATTTACATAAAAAAGTAAATAAAATTTTATTAAAGTTTAGTATTTTTACTTACCACTCTAAAGTTCCATTTTACCTTTGACGGTTAATTCAACCATGGTTTACAATTAAATGTATATAAACCATGATTAATATCCACACCCGAAGAAGAGAATTCAATTATTATTAATTAGATTATTCATTTTTCAGCTACACTCTCAACAATTTAGAGTTACATTCATTTAGTTCGGTATAATAATTTGAAAAAATACAGTTCAAAAAATAATAATAACAAAATAAGAATTAAAATGCATGACTTTACTGTCATTTATTGGCAGCATTCTTACTTTTATTTATAATGTTGAATAAAACTAGGAATAGAACAATTATTCTCTAAAATATTTTATGAATTAAATTAAAATATAAATTTGCTTTTTTTAAGAATATTTGTCAGTGAAGGAATATTTCCTGAATAAATTTCTAAATAAAATTAAAACAGTCCTAATTAATTACATAATTTTAAATATATTTCAAATATAAAAGAATTATCATTTATAAAATATCTCCCATTACCCACTATTTAAGTACTGCACTTGACAAATTAACAACTGATTACTTCGTGTTCTTGTCTTCAATTAAAAAATTTATAAATTCGATTCCCCTTTAAGACATGAAAGATTGTATTGATAGTGAATTCCCTTTGAGGTGCGCGTGTTTCTCTTGGTTGAATTAGCTCCCCCCGAAAAAGATCGTAGAAAATTAAACAAAACCAAATCTTGACTTGCGCTATTAAATCACAGAATAAGAAAACCGAGTTATTTGTAGATTATTTATCTCAAAAATTTAATTTTTCAAATTTAATAAACTTTATTTTAGCAAATATATATTTTTCAAAACTTTTGATTCTTAATTTTTAATTTTTCACAGTCATTTATTTTTTTAAACCGGAACAATGAGACAGTAGTTCATTGCCTAGTGTTTTGGCCTTCAGTTCAATAGTTCATGTATTCATTTCCTATCATGGGTTATGATGTTTCTAATGACTATGATTTTTTTAAATTGTATGTATAGATCTAATGAACCCTGGTGCATAAGGAAAATAAATTTGAGTGGTAAACAAACTAGTTTTTTAACCGGAGTTTTTAATTCGTCTAATTAGCATCATTGCCAATATTTGACATCTGAATGAATCTTCCACTTTGATCTTTCGAAAATGAGCTTTTGCTTTAAGAAAATTGAAAAAAAAAGAGCTTCTTAAAGTTAATGCTTTCAAAAATAAGGAAAATCTTTAGCAGAAAGATTGCAAAGGAAACAAGTACCGGTGATTAGTTAACGAGCAGATCGGACTGCGAGCAAATCGGATAACAAACACTTTCAGGAAAGATTTTTGTGTTTGGACAAGGAACACATATTCGGATAACGAATTCTAACGAACACTTCTCGGATATCGGAGCATGATGAGCAGGTTTGCTAAGCCAAACGAATCAAAAATCGTTTTTCATTTTTCTTGAATACACTGCTTGCCTATTAAACTTCAAAATTCCATGAAGGGAGAAAATTCTTTTTTCAATAGAATATTTATATCCAAAATAGGCTATTAGTTTCGGCTTTGATTTCATTTCTTAGAACCGGATGCCTGGTGAAAGTGAAACCGGATGCCTCAAAATCAAACCGAAATTGATTTCATTTTGAGTACCCCTCACCCGTTCATATTTTTGAAGAAGTGAGAGGATGTCAGGGCAATGGTTTTGGAATGGCACGCAAATCAAACTGATATCAGTAATGTTAGGGATCTTTACAGCAAAAATGCTATCAATCACTTCCAGAAAGTCTTAAAAAAGGAAAAAAAAAATAATAATCGTCATTGGACATGCTCTTCAATGGACATGCTACTTAACATTTTTTACTTATGGGGGATAAGTAAAAAATGCTAAGTAACCGATTTGTAGTATGCAAGAAAAATTGCCCACCAGACATACATAATTTTAGAACGTATGTATTATTTGTTTTTAATAAATTTATTAAAATTTTATACATCCTTTTTTAATTCAATTTTTAGGGTTTACAGAACAAATTAATCAATTTAAAAAAAAAAAAAAAAAAAAAAAAAAAAATCTATGATAAATCGTTGATTGGTTAACAAACAATTCGGATAGCGAACATAGTCTTGAAACGGATTATGATCATTAACCGATCATCTATTGTAATTATACATGCCCGCCAGACATACATAATTTTAGAGAAACAAAGTATTTAATTAGTAATTTAGCATTTACTAAGCACACTAATTTTAAGTAAACTTTTTTGTTCTTTATATACTATTCTAATTTTATAAAGAAAAATATATAAATAAAAGAGAGAAAGAGAAAAAAGAAAGAGAAAGAAGGAAAAAAGTTTCACTTGTTATGTAAAACCACATTTTCAAAGTTTAAGTAAATAATTTCCTTTTTCTAAATGTTTTAATTCCAAGTATTTAAAATTCATACTTTTAAACAAATAATTGTTCTCATTTTATTATTTTTATTTTCTGATATTTTAAAAGGTGAGGAGGATACGAGGGTTACTCTGAAATGTTTGAGTTACGCGCAGACGAGAATTTACAAAATAAAAATAACGGTTTAGTTTTAAAACACAAAGTATTTTAACACAGAAGACGATTTTTTACTGACTTGATTCAACTTATTTAGCGTAGAATAAATTTTAAACGGAAGACATAATGGAGTTGACGCGAAAACATTTTCGCGCTGTGATTTTCTGCGATTTTAAAGCAGGATTAAATCAAGAAAAATGCGTTCAACCGTTGCAATTAGCACTTGGTGATGAATCTCCAGCTCGTGTTACTGTATTCAGATGGTTTAGAGAATTTAGAAGAGGTCGTAATTTTCTTTAGGATGAAGAACACACAGGAAGGCCACCGTCGGCAGTAATCCCGGATAATGTGTCTGCCATACGAAAAATGTTAATGGATTTTAATCGCTGAACCTATCAAATGATACAGAAGCAACTTAACATTGGATCCGCAGCCATACACAAAATCATTCATGAAGAATTACGTATGAAAAAAGTAGTTTGCCGTTGGGTTCTCCATAATCTAACTGAGCACCAAAAAGAGGAGCGTGTCAGAATCAGGTAAGAAACTCTTAAACTGCTTAATGATGGTGGCCACCGCATCATTTCTAAAATTGTAACAGGTGATGAAACGTGCATACCGTTTTTTGACGTTCCAACACGTCAAGAAAGCAAAGTATGGATCTTTGAAGATGATCCCACGCCAATAATGGTGAAGAAACAACGCGCACTGAAAAAAGCGATGTATGCCGTTTTCTTCAGAAGTACGGGATTGGTCAAAGCCATTAAGTTGTAAGGACAGAAGACAGTAACAGTAAACTAGTGTCTTCGAGAAATTCTACAAGAACTGAATGTTAGGGGACTAATGCTTCACAATGATAATGCATCTTCTAATACAGCCGGATTAACAATTGAGTTTCTTAAGCAAAAAAAGTGATCGAACATCCGCTGTATTCACTTAAAAGAAGAGATTGATGTGGTTATAAATGCATTTTTTCATCTATTCCAAGAAATGAATGGCTTGAGGCATTTAATCTGTGGAAAATTCGTCTCTACATAAGTGCATTGATGATGGAGGAGACTACTTTGAACACACCTAAAATTTTATAAGTATAACTTTAAAAACCTAGTTGTATCTCAAAAATTTCAGCGTGACCGACCCTTGTATGTCATACTGGATAATATTTGCATTTCTTTTAATGTTCAAGAAGAGCTCTAGATACAAATGTGATTTGCAAAATTCCTTAACCAACATTCAAGTTTTGAAAAATATTTAAAATTCACAGTAAGTAAATAAGCTTTATATTTTCTTAAGAAATGTTCAAGTAATAATAAAATGAATGATTATTAGATCCTCAAAACATTGTTACTTTAACTTTAACTTAAAAGTTCTAAAAACAAATTGTTACATCGATTTCATTTTTAAAATAATTTTATCTTTTAACTGCAAGATATATGTTCGCAGTATTTACCAATTTTTCATTTTCCAATGAATAATTTCACATAATTTTTAAAACAAAATTTCTTCATCAAATTTTCATACTTTAATATTTTAAGAGAAACAGGCATTTGCAAATTTATTTTTTAATGAAAATATAAATATTCAGTTCTATTTTTAATTAGAAGAATAATTAAGTGAGATTTTGGTAAAATATATTAGCTTAATTAGAATATATTGAAAATATTTAGCATCTCAAATTTGAAATATTAATTATGTAAAATGTGGAATCCAAAGAAATCTGTCAATAAAAATATTTTTTCTTTTAACAAACTTTACCATACATTATAATAATAAATATTTTACAAAATAATCAATTTATATAATTTCATAAACTTATTATTAACTCTTACAAAATTTTATGCTGATCTTAATTGTAATATTATTGTCTGCGTCCTTAAAAATCTCATTTGTTCTTATATAAAATATTTTAAACTGTGAGATTCTGTAAATTTTGTTAGCTAATTTTAATTCTGAGAAGACATAATAAATAGATAGTATTTTCAAGTAATAAAGCAAATTAATAACCTTCTAGAATCTTTAGAATTCTTTAAATTTAGTGGCTAGTAAATTGCCTGATAACGGTCTTCGACTGTTAGATCGACGCCATTCAAATTATTGTTTACTTTATTAATAAAATAAGTCAGCATTTATATTTAATCCAAGCATTTTAAAAATTTTTTCATGAAACTGTTCATATTACGGTATGTTTCTAAATCCCTCATGATATGAGACTTGAGAATACATACATTTTTATCGTAACAAGAGAGGTAAAATGTTACAACATTTTACCTCTCTTGTTACGATAAATAAGGATCATACTATACATAACATGCATGTATCAATTATACATAACATGCATGTATCAATTATACATAACATGCATGTATCAATTATACATAACATGCATGTATCAATTATACATAACAGAGACACCCTGAAATACGATATGACGCAAAATGAAGTGTTCGTTACTTAATAAAATCCTGAGATACAGTTATTGTTTATTTCACTGCTAATAAATCTTCATTTTAAAACATATTTCTTAAGAAATAATTCAAAATGTTAATATCTCGAAACTTCTCATTACATCAAAATTGAAGGCATCTTTACTCACCACATCAAAATAATGAATGAGTATCATTTAATATACAAAATGAAGCCAGGATTTTTTTTTGTGGTGTTCGGACCATAATAAATTGGGCTGCAAAATGAAACGCCATGAAAAGTGACAGCTCGTAATTAAAATCGTGTGTGTTTAATTTCTTGAGCAGATTGCTCCCCAATGGCCAGAAGAGCAGGAAACCGCACTGTTGTTAGAAAAAATAATTAAACATGACGCTACCACGATTCGGCAACATCTGCCACTTCCTCCTAATCCTCTTAACCCTTTCTTTCATAAGGCACATGTTACGAATCGCTCAAAATAAAAATGGCAAATTTTATTTCATATTGGCAACAGCATTGTATCAGATCAGTAATCTCGAGAACTTTTCAAAATTAAAAAATTTCGGTTTCAACTTTTGAGTGATTAAAAATGAAGATGAATTATTATTAAAATTTAGCATAAATGTTGGTTTTGTATTTATTTTATTAAAGACATGAAAGTTTTTCTCTATAACGAAGTTTATTCAACGCGTTTTTATTTATAACGGCATTTTTAACCAGAATAATAAACTAATGCTTTGATAACGTTGGAAGTGTTTTAAATATATCGAAATGATACACACAAACATTTTTGATACCAAATATTTAAACAATTTCTTTTTTCGTGTATAACCAATACAATTCATTTTAAAGGTGATATAATATTGATGTGTTTTTGACGACTTATTTAATCCTGATTCTCCCAAATTTTTTTCACAGGTGGAACATAATTACCAGGACTTAATCGATAAATGATTTTCTTATAGTTTAATTAAATTTAATGAAGGGACAATGAAAAGAAACTTTGGCAAAATTTAGGGGCTTCAGCCGTAGAAAAGGCGAACTAAAAATTATGGCAATAATGAATCGAATCTCTTATTAATTATTGTAAAATAAATAACTACATTCTTTCAGAATACATACGTAATGGGGGTGGTTTCCACAAGAATTTCTATAATTATATTAACTATTAAGAAATTGATGAATTTCAGGTTGACAATCAATATATCATAAATCTTATATATAAGGAAATGGACTATTTATTTTACAAATGTACATTTTGAAAGTATTATAATCAATATCAGAAAATTAGCGTATCTGATTTCCTTGGTTTTGAATTCATAATATTCATTATCAACTCGAATTACATTATTAACTCTCATAATCCTGTAGTTTCTGAAGAAACGCATCACTTTTATAGCTCTGGAAGTTAATGGGTTCGATACCTTATAGAACAGAAGAAAACCACACTGACAGGGGCTATTATCATTAAGCGCCTAATCGGTTCTGAAGTTCTTTCACTTTTACATCACAACTTGGAGAAGAGAATGCCATCACAGGTGTCGACTTCATCATTTGATTGTAATTAAAAAAAGTACCATAATTGTCAGTGCTTTGCAGATTTTATTGGAATATATTTATATAACCATTTTGTTTATAATTGTAATGATATATTTGGGCTTCATTTTGTAATTATTTTATTGTTATATTTTGTTATTGTAAATGTTCAAATAGATATAATTTCAGAAAGAGCCGTCATTAATTCTATTTAAAGAAAAATTAAAAGACACATTTCTTTAAAGAATACATTTCTTAAATAAATTCGTTAATTATTTTTCTTCCAAAATAATTTTCAAACTTAATGAATCGTCCTCATCAACATATTTATAATCGTGATAGAAATACAAACATTAAATATTTTCAAAATGAAATATTTTTTAAGAATTTGGAATGATTGTTTTAACATATCTGATATTATTAATGATAATTTAAGAATTTATGTTTGTATTTCAGTTTTGTGTTGTTTATCTCAATAAACTTCAATAGTAAATGACCAAAACTACTTCAGATTTTAGTGGTACGGCAGTTGCTTCTATTTTCGGTTTATTTTCTTCACTGGTTGTTTACAATTAATACACCCTAATATTTTCCAATAAATAAAAATTACATTGTTGATTAATGGCCATGTAAACTTCTCTAGTTATTGAAGCAAGTCATAACTTATTGATACCTGTGAGTAAAAAGAAATAAAAATTAATGTTGGCGTAAGTAAGGCATTAGTATTAAGATTAAAAAGAGATTGTTTATAAATATTATAACTATTATTTTACAATTCTACTAATTAATGAAATTAAAAAAAATGTATGTGAATTTTTGTGAGTGTGTCCTGTATTTTTCCTTTTGCTTTTCTTCTGTTGCCAACGTGTTAATGACTTGAATTAATGGAAAATTGCTTCTGAAACCAATGCTTTCGACGGTGAAAATGTGCTTTGGGTTCCCTTCTTGGCGTATTTTCAAAAAGTCACCAACTGGCGCGCTTTTTCCGTGTTGTCTCATGGAGTTGAATGCTCCGAGAGACACCGTGCAAAAACGAGGTTTCTATGGCGACGAAACCGAAATCCGTGTTCTTAACGAATTTCACCGTTGGTATGGCAACAAAAACAATGGTTTTCTTACGAATTGTATAACAAAAAATACACATATAACTGTATAACAAAATATAACAAAAAAAAAGAATTGCCACAAAGAGTGCATTTAGGATAAAATAGTCAGGGTTACCACGCTTTGCGCATCTATCGCCCATTTGGCGAGAAAGGGGGGGTACCCAAACCACAGATTAACCCTTTGGACCTTATATAAGAAATCGTGGGAAAAATTTACTGTACTGTCACTGTTGATGAAATTTTCCAAAAGTCACCAAGGGTATGACGAATTTCCGATCGGAAAAAACGGCGGGATGAAAATGGCTGAAACAGTGACAAATATTTCATACATTGTAGGTATCTAACAATATGCTCAACTAATTTTACAAAATTAACAAAGAACGCAGATCTATATAGGTTTCAAACATGAATGGTAAAATAATAAAGTTGATATGTTAAATTATCCATGAAATTTTTTGATTAAATATTATATTAATGAATTTAAATCGTAAATATTTACGAGAGAGAGAAATTAATGACAAATTGGGTTACCAAAATACTTGTTTGCCTGGTTTCCAGTAAAAATGTTCGCCAAATTTGGCGCCAAAAAAGCGCGCCAAGGGTAACCATACAGTAAGTAAAACTGATCCGAAGACATTTTAATAAGAAAATTCTCATCATCGACAAGTGAGAATTACGACGTAACCTCAATACGATGTGACGTAGATGAAACGTTATCGGACGTCTTGGACATTTTAAACAAATAAAAATTGTAATAAAAAGATGTAATCATGATCTCAACAGGAACAAAAGAAACTATTTTAGGGTTAAAAATATGTCCACATTAAGCTTTTCTATTTCGATAAATAACACAAATTTTATCCCATTCATTCTAGCTGCAAATTTATATCAATGCTTTACCAAAATATTAAATTCATAATCATAATTCAAAAGAATATTCTTAATAATATCTCTTAATGATAAGATGAAATTATTTGATAAAAATTATTTATAAGTATAAATATTAAATATCTTTATTTTTTTGAACGAAAATTTGTGTAGAGGGGTAATAGAAATGCAATAGACTGAATAGGAAAAATTCATTCATGCCACCTGAAAGTAACTAGTTCGATTCTGACTCAAACTATGAATCATTCAAAGAAACATTTTGAAGAACATAATATGCCATATGTAATTGATATACACATCATACATAAGGAGAATACAAGGAACTTAATTGGTCATATGTACTTTAAGTATTAAAGTTCTGTCTTTCTGTCTCTGTGTCCGCTAACTCTCTAATTCCCATCGCCTCCCCTCTTGACTTTTGGCCAGGAGTGTTCTTCCATACAAAATTACTGGTACACACAAATAAATCTTCTCAACATCCAGAATTCTTAAAACAAGTTGCACAAGAGGTCATCAATAGCATCCCCTCTGAAGCTGTACAAATTTATACTGATGTTAGTAAGGATAAAGATGGACACACTGGAAGCAGAATGTTTCTTAAACTTGAAACTAAATTTTTTTCCAAAGCAATGCAATGCTGATTTTAGTTTGGTCTTCTGTGCAGAAATTACAGCCATTGATATGGCTCTGGACTTTTCCTTGAACAAACAGTTAAACGGCGAGATTTGGATTCTAGTTGACAGTCGTAGCGTTATTCAATACCTTGAAAGATGGAGGGATATTGTGGACCAGAGGGGAAGTTGTGTTTTCAAAAAGCTTAAAGCATTATCTGAGTCCTCCATTATTCATTTTCAATGGATTCCATCACATGTCGATCTTAAATATAATGATATCGCCGATGGCCTTGCTAAGGATGGATCATCGCTGCCTCTTGGTTCTGCTGATCCGCTGACTTTCCAAGAAATCTTCTCTAGGAGTAGGGCTGTTGCCAACTCATCTTGGAAAATTCTGCCGTCTCATCCTTGGTACTGTGGCTCTGATCCTGGGGTATCTTTGAGGTTCGACGGTGAAAGACGTGATCAGACTGCCTTCCGGCCATCTTCGGATTCTACGATTTTCTCAGGGCAAACAAGTATTTTGTTATGAATTCAAGCGTTAGAAATAAATAGCTAGGAAAAAACATCATATAACAACATGGTAAGAAAGGTTAGGTTATTACGATGTATTTAAGAGTGCCTATTTCTATCGTCTTAGAAATGTTAACTCAACTTTTCAATCATGATCTAGTAACGAATTCGATACCTGAACTGTCATCATCGCGAATCAGTGGTGGAACATTGGATCTTGCAGAGCTTTTTGTCCACGCTTATCAACACGATTATCTTCGGCTGGGGCTAGTATCGAATAAGTTTATATGCTGTTAAGTGAATGATTCATTAATCCAGAAAGCTACCGCAATCATTGTAAAAAATATTTTCGCTTCATTTTAATAGTGCAGCACAATAGCAATAATCTAGAATGTAAATCCTGGAAAATCATCCGGAAAAAATTTGAAGTCCAGTATCTATTATTAACATTTATAGGTTTGAAACTAAATAAGATGGTATTTTTGCCTCTGTACTGCGTTGGTGTCTGTGAACCGTGGGTGTAAATTGAGAATTTTTATTATTTTTCTTACGAACAGTTCTTACAAGTCGAGAAGTAAAACTATCTAATTGGATAAATTGCACCAATTGAAAGAAAGAGGCGCGCTATTCAGTATCATTCCCAATTCACCTGAAACGTTAGATTATTTGTTATACTTAAATGAAAATGATTGGGCTGTAATTCAAGACTATTTTCTGACGAAGTTATCGCTCACGATCTCTTTCGGAAAAACTCTTCGGAACTCCTTCGTTAATCATCATTTTCAGTTTGTCCTGACAGCCTTGGTACATGCCGAGTACAGCGTGGGCAATAATTGCAAAGCCAAGTCACGAAAAACACTTTTGCAAGTATGGGAATGCCGCGGAATCGGTGTCCCTCTCTCAAATAGCCTCGAGTCATCTTCAAGTAGTCAGCATTTCGCACCTAAGAGCGGCCGTAAATAACAGGATTTTGCACCTTCCAATTAAGGTGATTCGTTGAATCGTTTCGAAAACATTTCGAAGAAATTTCACGACGTAATCTTTTAGGTCACTTTCATGCAAAAATATTGTGAAGAATTCAGCCCTGATTTTTCAAATAAAGTAATCTGGTGAGTTAGCAAAGAATAAGTTGATGTAAAGGTGCTGCCAATTTAGAATACTCCAAATAGGAGGCTACTATTTAAAAAAATGCCTAATTCAACTAATAAATTAAACTGTCTCCTATTTTTTCATAAATGTGTATATTTTAAAGAAAAATAATTTCCGTGCATCATATTATTGATTATGCCAAATTTGCCACATTTAGTATGTAAAATTACCAAATTAAATTAAAAATATAAAGTTTTTATATTTTTTACATAAAAAATATTTTTAAGAAAAAAATATCCATGTATCACAATTTTGATTACAGTATTATTCAAAATTTCAAAGGTATTTTGAAATTGTAAAATGAATATTATTTATAAAAATGTAAACCTGAAAAATGACTCTAGCAAAATAACACCCCAAGTCTAAAAAGTGTATTTTCTGTGGCCCTATGCTAAATTTTGGTGAAAGAATTTGTAGCTCATTGAGCTATAATTATATTAAATATTTATTCAAGTAAACAAATTTAATTTCCTGCTTTGGTGTGATGAGGTAGTTTTGACACTGAGTTGTGAAACACTTAATGATGCAAGGCATTTTAATGTTCACTCCGTAATTGCCTTGGTTTTTCATTAATGATGGGACATGTCACAAAAGAGAAAACCTGGAAAACTCCCGAGCACCCATTCAAACAATCGTACATGCAGATGGAAGAAATAAATCATTCTTCAACCATTCTTCAACAGTAGTTGAGATCGAACCACGCATCTTTCAGTCAGAAAACCAGTGTCCTATTATTAAGTAAGAGCCTATGATGTGACAGCTTGATGAGGTGGTATGTTAAGATGATTTAGCCAGTTAACCAACTAAGATTGCTTATGTCAAACATTTTCACCTAACTAGTATATTATTTTGACTTTATAGTTTGTTCCACAAGAGTCTTTACTTAGTTTTTTACATTATGCTTATTTTTCGCACGTGAGAGATCATTTCAACTAGAATTTATACTTGTCGTTTGTTGTTGCTTTGTGCCAGTTAGGCTGGTAAAAGGTGTGCGCTGCTATCCTTTGCCAACTGAATCGTTATTTGGCGTGGAGTCCGACTTCCTTAGAACACACATGCTATAGGGACCCGTTTATAGGGTAGGAAACCATTCACACCTCATTCATACACAGAAAGGACAAAGACAGGAGAGAGATAGAGAAAGTACATCCATGCCTGAATTTGGATTCGAACCCGGGCCATCCTTATCTCAGTCAGGCACACAGACTACTAGACAGATGGGTGTCAGATTTTACACTTAAAAATAAATTAAGAACCTCTTCAATTCTCGCTATATATTAAGAGCGCAAAATATATCACACTTCGAAAACATATTTCAGTCTTGAAAATATTTTAAATCGTAACTTTTAATGTTTCATTGAAAAATAACAAATATTAAGCAATATATAATTATATTATTTTGAAATAATTTTAATGCATTGTTACTTTTTTATATTTGCTTCAACATAAACAGTATTTTTTAAATTATTTTGCAGGCAGATAAAAAAATTCAAATTAAGTTTACTTTTCGCAATTTTTAAAAAAAGTCACCAACTTTTTTAATTTAATTAATATTTATACTTAATATTGTTAATTTGATTTTACATGAATTTGAAGTAGTTATCAGTGTTATACATACATACATACATACATACATACATACATACATACATACATACATACATACATATATATATATATATATATATATATATATATATATATATATATATATATATATATATATATATATATATATATATATATATATATATATATATATATATATATATGGTGAGGTCATGGACGCAGCACATCTTCCTCGCTGCCCTGCACTTCGTAAGACGTCTCTAACTGAGTGCTATTTGGAAGCTAAAGACATGTTAGATTAATAGAGACTCTGTTGCAGTATCTTTCTCTGTTATTTTGTTCTATCCTTTTTATTTATTTTGCTGCAACTGTCTATAATCTGCCATTGGAAATATATATATATATATATATATATATATATATATATATATATATATATATATATATATATATATATACTTAAATATTATTTCTGAAAAACTCCTTTATGAACCATAAACCATAAAACAGAAAGCAGAGAATATCAGGGTATCAGGATATGATAATATTAGATGTTCACATGACTTCAATCCTAGTGACGTCACTGTTTTGATGATTAATAAATATTTACAACAGGAATTATATTTTCTCGTAAATTTTGTAGAAATAATGTTCTTTGCTTTTAATATGTAATTAAAAAATTTCCGTCAATAACATTATAACAATAAGATTTAATGGGGTGCAATTAATTTTAACTTTCTTAATCATACTTCCATTATTCGTATTGATTTTTAAAATATATGTGTCACGCAAGCATTCCTCTCTCCAGTTCAAATTGAGTAGGTTGCTTACTTAATGGTTATTCGTTCCACACAATAATTAATTAGACATGTACCTTCAGTTTAAAAATAATGTTCTAAGTCGCAACAAAAACCTACGCTACAGGTAGGAGTTGAAACTACGAACTGTTCAACATTAGATCAGAACTTTCAGCACTTAACTGTAGCTTCTGGCGACAACTTTAGATTTTGAATAGTCTTATTAGCAATAAAATGGTTGTTTTTTGCGTTCTAGTTAATATCATGATTATATCATTTTATTATAATTGTCATAGGTTTACAATACTCATGATGACAGATAACGTTTCATTTAGTTCACATCTTATTGAAACGGTGTCGCAAATCCAACTTTTAGACGAATTTACTGCCTGTCATCAAATCACATTCTTCAAGCGGCAGCAAACAAGGCGAAATTGATCATCAAATATTTGAGAATATTGTTCAAAGTTCATTTAGTAAATAAGGCGATTTCTTATACTAGGTCCAAAGCATCTGCTTAAGAAGCCGTTTTCCATTGATTTAGCCACTAATAAGTTGACAACAGAACAGAAGCAAAAGCAAAAATAAAAGTCAATTTTAATTTTTTTTAAAAAAAATTATTAATAAATTGAATTTTAAATTAATAATAGCAATTCTTGTATGCAATCTCTTTTAAATCTTAAGACAAATGCGCAGTTTGCTCTAACATTAAAATTTTATTTTCTACTTACATCATATTAAAGCCTTAAATTCGATCATTGGTGATGATTTATGCTAACTCATATGATGTATTCAGTGTCAGTTTTTTAGGAATTTGAACTTCCGCTTAATAATTTAGGATCTGTTTTCAGTTCATCAGTATCTAGGATCGCTTCAGCTGTCTTTCAGTTCAGGTTTATGTGGAGGGACGGTGGAGGAAGATGTTTGTTGTGGTTCAGAGTCGACATTGATATGTCCAAGTTTAAGAAGCTCTATAAAGAAAATTTACAAACAATAGAAGATAATGGGATTATTAACAATAAAAATATTCATAATAAATTTTGACTTAAGGAAAATTTTCTAATTTTAAATTTTTAATGTAAATATATTTGAAGTACTTATTTTTTCCCGATACAAATATAATCAAAAAGATAATGAAAAATATCAATAATAAGTTGGTCATGAAAATATAAAATGAAATCTTGTTGTGATTTGCCTGTCGCTCTACGATCAGTTTCTATACAAGTGGAAATTTTAAAACACATGACTTGAAGTTTAAAAAGAATTTTGAATCATTCAAAATCTTTACAAAAATGACCATGGTAGGCATTGAACTCATGAATCTTTGAACTGAAGATTTAACCCGCCATTCATCTGTCATTTGGTGAAACTTTTCTTTAGATTTCTCTGACAAAGAATTGAATATTGTTCAAATTATTATAAACTTTCCTAGGAATTTCAAAATGTTGACTGTATATTTCTCAAAAGTTATTGATTAAGAGAATTATGATTATTCAAATTATTTAATTTAATTAAATTTGATGATAAACATGGTTTTTATAATCTTGTAACTATGTTAAAAATTAAAAATATTAAAAATCAAAGGATCAGTTTGCTATATAAGCGAGAAGGGAATACTTAAGCCAACTGAATTAATCTAAGATTCTTAAAAGGGAATCTCAACCACATCAAACATCCTTACCGATATAGGAATGAAATCAAGCACAACTGCTAATTATTCAACAATTTGATCTGTAAGTAATTTAGAAAAATGCTTTTGGAATGTTGTTTTTCGAATGAACTACGACATGCAGCCTTCTTCTTCAGACAATGCGGCATTTCTAATTATCACACTGTAGGCTTATGTTATCATTTAACAATCCCTTTGAGCTCGCAATGGCTGATTCCCCCCAGGACCAACAGCTTAAAGTGGGTTCCAACTAACTTCAACATTTACACTCGAGGACAGAATTGAACCCATGTTCTATTTAAATGATTCTAAAAATGTTTAAATGAAGACTCAATGAAAATGTAAAATTTATTTATAACTTAAAAATGGTGTAATATAAGTTCCTAAAATAATAAAACTTATAATTTTGCTATTTCATATAAAATACTAGTAAGAAAGAGTTTTTTTTTAATTTCTAATGCCCTGCTTCTAAAGATGCTTCCCATGCTTAGCTCTACGAAGAATATAAGATGAAAACTTATATAGTGGATCACTCAGTGGGTGTGCCATCTTTCCGCAAAAAATAATTTAGAAGAAATACGAAGCAGAGAAACCCTCAGGTTGGCTTCTCAAACCCATAAGTGTCATTTCACATGGAAGCCATTGCTACCATGACATATTTTAAGTGCCTTCTCCACCATTAGTGAAGACGACATATCTTTGGTTGGGTGGAGATTCAAACTCATTACCTTCCGATAACGAGAGCGAACACCGATAGCTGACCAAAACGGACCACAGTGGCCTGGTTGATTAGAGCGTCGTCCTCATTATCAGTAGGTACTGAGTTCGAATCGAGGCTGATCGAAGTTCCATCGAGTTCACCAAAGGTGGCTGGGACACATTAAAATTAGGCGTGGTTGCAATGTCCTCCGAGTGAAATGAAACCTCTGGGGTGGCAGGCCAAGTATTGGGGGTCTTCTGCTTGGTCCCTGTTTCAAAATATGAAGACTTCACGCGGCTGTTTTTACCTAACTAGTAGAGTCTAATTCAAGGTTAGGTACAGGGAAGCATGCTGGGCAACAACAATAACTGACCAATAATTACCTTCCGATACCTACCCAACCAGGCACTATGGCCTTACTTTGATAAGTTGTCTACCACAAAAGGTAAATGATTCCTTAAAAACATATCTTTTAGTAATTTAATTCATGGTCAAAATTAATTCTGACTAATTCTTTTTACTCTACATTTCAGAATATATTTTAGAAAGTAGTATGATTTAAAGTTTTTGGATGAAGAGATAAAACTACTAAGATTAATTGGCCTCCGTATTACAATCCAAAATAAAATTTTTACTGTTAGTTTTACAGTGCTGAATTTATTTTTATATTTTCAATATCATTAAACGTTTTAGCTCTTCAAATTAAATTTTTGTAGTAATTTACAAATAATAACTTGTACGACAATTTTTCAATCGAGATACTTGTTTAAGTTTTAATATCACATTCCTTCTATAGTTTTCTATCAAATTCATTCCATATAAACAGAACATAAAAATATTGGTTTTCTGAATATTGAAAATTTATGATTTCATTATCTACTGATGAAATAATTTATTTACCTTACCGTAGAGATAAACAAACATGCTTTTTATCCAAAAACTAAACCTTTTCACACTGATCTACAAATGAATTTAGAGACTTTCACACTATTTTTCATGTAAAAATGAGGGCAAATTACAATAAGAATTAAAGACGTGGCGTGCTGCATTACAAAGATAAACAAGATATATATTTTTATTGTAGCCTTTCTTTCAAATTGATTTGTTCTCTTCATTCTAATTTTCAGAGATTTTTCTGGAAATAATATTTTGATTGATAACTTTGATGATCATTTATCTTAATATCACTTATCAGACAATCAAAATTTTTTAAAATTCTTTATAATCATTTTGAACTGTCCTATTGATTCTTCTTCTCATAAGTTGCCGCAATTTGTTCTCAGTTAAAGAAGTTGACTTTTTATGACAATCCTATTCAAAACGATTTTGAAAAAAAAATTTGTAGCCCACCCCCCATAAGGTAACCCAAATATATCTAGGCATAGTTGGTAAAAAAAAAGTGAAATAAAACATTTTTAATTGTGTGCGTGGTGGTAATATTGCTATTCTTTTCTCATTGACATTAATCTTGATAAACGTTTCTAGTAAACGTTACACCAATAAAGTAAAGAGACGACACATATTACTACTGCTATACTTTTCAAGTCAATGCCTACTTTTTCCCTAAAACCACACCCAGTATTAAATGCCTTTCTGAAACACTAGAGAAATTACATTTATATTTCTTATCGGACAACATTTTTTCTACTTGTGTAATACACAGCCTCGTTAACTTATCATGATAGTAATTTTGGATTACAGATGAGAGGAAATTATTCCGAATAAAAATGTTACGGCAAATCTGATAATTACTGTAATTTGTAAGTCATAATGTGTATAATTTACTTCAGCTATTAGTTTAGTTCTAGAAAATCCAAAGCAAGTAAAACTCGAACTAGTTATCTAAGTAACATCCTTCTGCAATTTATGCATAATAAAATTAGAAAAACTGTCAATTTTTTTTATTTGGATATAATTTGTAACGTTCACTATATAGAAGATTGCTTCCAAACTTTTTGAAACTTTCATAAATGCAGTTTTTAGTTTGTTTTCGCATACATTGTTGATTATTGAAATAGTTTAAAAAAATTTATTATCTTTTTTACATACAGGAATTATAATTGTTGTAGCATCAGCATGCTCCCTGTTCTGAGTATAACTCTTCCAATTAGATAGAAGAAGCCGGGTGGAATCTTCTTGATTTTGAAATAGGGACCAAGAAGAAAACCCCCAATACTTGGCCTGCCAACCCCAGAAGTATCATTTCACTTAAAGGACATTACGACTACGACCTGTTATAACTTACCTAGCCACCTTTAGCATACACGATGGATCTTCAGTTAAGCTGAGACTCGAACTCACTATCTTCTGATGAAGAGAACCACGTCCTAACCAACCAGGCCATTACGGTCTTATGAAATTATGGTGCTTTAATTCAATGGATTGTACTTCTCTTGTCAGTGAATGACATTCTTTGGTTACTTTCGGAACAGGAACACTGATTAATCTGGGCTGATGGACATTAGAATCTGTGGTTCTTTTTAGCATGCATAAAACCTCTCAACGTGACATTTCTGCTGATTTTGGCACTGAACCTGCAATCTTGTAGACACGAAAACGGTGATATTACTTATCCGGTTACAGATCCTCCAGAATGGTAACAAAACAGCTCATTAGTTTTATAAATAAAGTGAATAATAAAGATTTTATAAAAATCATAATCTAACTTCTCTCGGATGTGTCTTATTTGTTTCATTACGCTCTGCCACTGTTTATCAAACCAATAAATTCTATAGACTTTCTTGCAATTCTTAATTGAGGTTAATTGACGAAATGAGTTAGTTCTCTTCTCTCTCCATTCCATTGGGGGAATATGAGACCCTGCTATAGGTTAAAACAAATTTGACTCTTCTGTGACGATTTTTAATTAAGATAGATACTGAATCCACTGACTTCATTACCAGGATATCCCTTTCAATATCAAGATACTTTGTTTTTTTAACATGCCATTAGCAACTTTTAAGGCAAAAATGTTTCCCGTTTTAAAATTACGAAGAAGTCGTTTTTCAAAACAATATGCAGACAAAAACTATACTTTCAATGTGAAATTTAAATTTGGAAAATCCCATCATATAGCTATAAATTTCCTGATTTGTTATGAAAACAAAAGCGCGTATAGAGTATTTTCATTATAATTAAAAATAATTATATATATATATATATATAATTTTTTAAATTAATAATTAAATAAGTTAATTTTTTCCTGAAAAAACATGGAAAATAAGTTAAATAAAAAGTATAATTGAAATGTAGAAAGTCGCTTTAGAATTTGTATGATCCCATTCCCTTTATGTGTATTTTTTCCTTATAAATATAGCAAATTTTTTCATGTGAATAAAAATAATAATGTGCTTGAAAAAACTAAATTCAAATAATTTAAATAAAATGTTGCGCATAAAATTATAAATACAATTATGTAAATTATATAATCTTTTTTTTCTATTTTAGAAAAAAAAATACAAGATTACATAAGAAATATTGTAACTCTCACATTTGACAGCTGCCGTCACCTCCAGTGACAAAGCATTACAGCATGTCACCAAAAAGCGAGGAAAACTTTATAACACCTCATTCATCTTACCTTTTCATCACATATTTGTTTTTGCGGAATAAAAAAAAAAGTATTTGGGAGACCCTTTTTTTATAAATGCCGAAATAATTTGAGTATCGTCCTACAACAGGATTAACGCATGTGTAAGCAATGCTATTTGAAATGGTATTTTCCTCAATTGTAAAGGCAGGATTTTTTCCCCTCTCATTGTAGTGCATAACTCAAGCGTCTCGTATCTAGCAGCAATACTCCTTTCAAAACTACTTTAAAATGGAATGGTGAAATGGTTCCTCCATCCACCACATGTTGTCGCTAGGGAGCGTTGAGTAATTTCAAGTGCAGAACAAACACTAAGCCTTAGAACTGGAGGGCTTACCTCTCTCCCTTTACATTTCCCCTTCTCAACCTTTAAAGTCCAGGGAATATTTTCCAGATTCTATCATTAGAAATGTATAATATATTTTCCTCGGTAGAGTGCATTTCATTTCCTAAAAATATGGCAGATAAATTTATTCCGTAAAACCAAAACAGACTACATTATATAAGTAAGTTTAAATCAGACTATTAAAAAACTGGACCTATAGTCTATTTAAATTCCTTAAAAATCTATAGCCTACCAATTAACCTATGGTCTGTTAACAGGATCATGCTTTTTTCAGTGAAGAGTCATGGCTTAGATTGTTGTAAAATAAGAAAGAAAAAAAAAACGTGACATTTTGACTTTCTATGTGATATCAGTTATGTTGACTGATTAGATATTTTCTGTTTTTTCTGCTTTTCGATGGGTGGATTTGGATCCAAATCTATTAGCAGTTTTCTCGGGGAAAATAACTCACGCCAGGTATTCAAATACTCTTTTTAACATACTTGACTGTCATGTTATCTACTATCGGTGTCGAATCATTTATAATTAAGTAAAATGACAACTGTAATGTCATGATATTGAAAGGAAAAATTTTAAAGTCCAATCTCCTTGACATAACTGAACAATGATGAATGTATGATGTGCATTTACTTTCTGAGTATATGTCCGGCAGGGTGAAGGATTGGTAGTTATCCAGGTTACTCTCAATAAATATGGCTTCCTATCTTTCAAATATTTCACAACAAGTCCGAAGCAGTTAACATCATAATGGAAATTACAACTGCTTTTTTGCTGTTAGAGTATACTCTATGCGGTATCAAGAATATACAAGTGTGCAACTGTGGTTGCGATTCATGACCTAAAATGCTACATTACGAGCTTCATATTAAAAATCCATATTTCGATTCTAGTTTCTGTTGGAGGATAGAAAAAGTATTTTTCTCTCTTTATATTTACACATGTCGATGTGTGTCTTTTGAATTTTTGCACGTTTTTTTCTTCGGCAATAAAATATAAAGTTCCCTATAAACAATAGAAAGACATTTAGAGGTCATTGAACTACTTAGAACTGTTAGATTCTCTGCTATGTATACAGCACTTAAGATTATAATCATCAAAAGAGACGGAATCAAGAATTTTGATCATAAGAGAAAATTTTTCTTTTTATAAAATGCTAATTTTATGCATTAGCTTAATATAACAGTCTACTGAAAGACGCACACAAATAAACAATAATTGATACTATATGGAGGTAAATACGCATATAAGATATGCAAATGCGTCTTTTGTCAGAAGTGATAATCACGACGTTAGAAGTCATTTCGAACGATAAAGATTTAAGAGATTTGAAATTTCAAGTTAAAATATGATACTGAAAACGGGGAATGTACATACTTTGATTATATATATATATATATATATATATATATATATTTTATATATATATATTATATATATATATTATATATATATATATATTATATATATATATATATATATATATATATATATATGTATGTATATATATATATATAACTTTATGTTTATCAAATTATCAAATGCAATTCTTTTATTTTCTTAACTATTTAATACTTATGAAATGTTAACAATTTTAATTTTAATATATGGATTTGCATTTAATACGAAAGAATATTTTTGAATTTAATTCGTAAAAGTGTTTCCTCTTAAGTTAATTTTTAAGTAAAATTATGTATATATTTTAAAATAACTTTAGTGAATAATATAGAAATTAAAAGCGAAATATTTTATTTTATTTTTATTCAATACATATTTTTTGTTTATCCAGTTTCGAAATTTTCATCTCTTGTTTCTATGTGGTAATTCAATCTTACTTCGACTCAAATTGTTGGATACTTATTTTTTATAATATTCGAAATATTATAGGGGTATTTCTTTGATTTTGAGGGATTGAAATTTTGATTGGACTCAACACACAATTATGGTCAAATTCATTTTGATGAGTGAGCAAAACAAGCTTATATTTCAACTGTATCAAAGATGTTCCTACAAGTTCGCGCATGTCAGATAGCAGAATTTTGTAATCTCTTAAATTTAGGAACTTTTTTCTTATTTTTTATTTCCTATAAGTATGGCAGTGAATAACTTGATGCCAGGTCCCGCTGTGGTACACTGTATGTGATTGAGGTTACAATGCACGAAGACAATGCGATATCTTTAGGATCACTCAACAAATATTCGTCATTCCCATTTGATATCAGCAAATATAATCCTCGCATTATTCGAATCCCATTCAGCCGTTGGCTTGCCGATTTCACAAAAGGGATTCTTTTTCCATTCCTGGTCCAACTGCCAGGAGCTCTTCCTTATCACAGCCAGTCAGAATTTCCACATAATCTCAAGCTACAAGGACGGAAAAAGTCAGCGCCGAATGGATGACTTTGGACAAATGACACAAAATATATTTTCAGTAAATGTTTCTCTGAATTTATTGATATGAACTGTATAGAATTGGACGAATAATTAATCGGTTGAAATGTTACTTTGTTTTGTTTTGGAGAGATATTTTCTTTCTAAAATTAATTATTCTCGCTAGATTTGTTTAAATTACTAAAATATGCTTCATTGGATGTTTTTAATGGGAAACTTTATATTGAAGAAATTGTTTTTATGGACTTTAATCTCCAGTAAGTCATGGAAGACGTTCATGACTTACTGGAGAATAAAGTTATGGCTTGAAGAATTTTTAAGATTTGTTTTTGTCAAAATTTTGAAACATGCTTGATAAACATTGATATCTGCTGCATTATTGCTGATTTTGAGTTATCATAAAGTAAATAAAACTGATATTTACATTGGAAGTAAATTTTTTTCATAATGAGTCATTAAAAAAGAAGTCTTTTAAAGATCAGTTATTATTCATTGACATTTGATAAAATAATATCAGTCATGCCATTCATTATGTCTTTGAGATTTAGCATTTTCATATTTGTATCAGATCATAAAATGTTGATAAAAAAGCTCAACTTAGAAACATTAAAATATCAAAAATTTTGACCATTTCAATTCAGGACATAACGCGAAATGAAATAAAGCATTCGAACTATTACTTAATTGATGCTATACATTTTATCTGATTTTATTTCATTTTATATGAAAAAGTAAAATAAATACTGAATTTTTGATTACATTTAATCAAATGTTTTAATCAGATGTTTTCTGACATATTATACATATCAGTAATTTAGATTTAAAACTGAATAATATGTTTTAAATCTAATGTAGAACGATTAAATCCAAGAATTCTTCTATGTAGAACAATTTCCTAACAAGCGTTATGCAAATAACATTATTTTAAATTCATCATTGTTGTGTGAAAAATAGGATAACAATAGCTAACCTTATTTAAAAATGATTAACAAAATATGCAAATAGTTTATTTTTATTTCAAAATTCTAGTACCATTTAATTAAACATCTAGTAAAAGAAGCACCATTCAAGTTAAATGTTAGGCATATTCTTGAAGTTCTGCTTCATGGTCATTTCCAAATTTTGAAGATCTTTATCTCATGTGGATTAAAATGCAGACAGATTCTATGAATAGAGTAAGTGTTTTTTAAATTCTATATATAGAGCAGATGATTGAATCAAAAGGAATCGCAGATTAATTGGGTTTAGAAGTGTTTTGTGATTCATAGTAAAATTTAAAGAAAACAAAACATTTATAAATTAATTTCATTAGTTTAATCCTTCCTTTGTTTAATGGCTTTAAAACTGGAAAAGTGAAGAATATTTTTCAATAGAACAAATTCTTTGAAATCCTATTAAAAATGAATTAGAATTGGATATCCATGGAAACGTAATTAAAATATGAGAATTGATTTTAGTTTTGTTTTCTTACAGTTTTCTCTTCCCAAAAAGTAAAATAAAAGTTGACATAAAAGGAATTGTTCCGACATCTTTATTTCTATACAATTTCAAAATTTTTAAAGCTGTTTTTCGTATAAATATGATATAAATTCCATTATCTATAGGGAAAAAATTTATACTTTTTCAAAACTATACTTTTTGAAACATTTCGAACAGGATGAGTTTTAAATTGGTGAAAACCATATTAGAAATTTTCTCTTACAAAAAGATATTGGATTTAATTTTAGATAAAAAAATATGACTAACCTTTATTAAATAGTTGCAATACTTTTCTGATATTGCAATTTATTTTTAATGACAGAAATATTTCGTAATTTTGAAGCCAATTGCAACGTTATTTTAAAGCAAGATCAAACAACAAGTTACGTATTTGAGTTGGCATCAACTTTCACAATTCGCATTAGTTGAAAGATATTAAGCCCTACTGAATTTGAAAATGCAAAGCACAATGTTCGTTCACTGAATCAGGTATCGAACACGCCACCTTATGTAGATGAACGCAACGACTTACTAAGACTCCATAGCCGGAGTTGTACAACAACAACAAATGTTTGTTAATGGAATACGGAATTCTAAATAATGAATATGAACTACTTTCTCTGATATATGTAGTTATCAGAATTGTGATCGACCACCAATAATAAGAAATAAAAAATATTTTGTGTATGAATATTTTTGCTAGTTATTTTAAATTTAAGAAATAAAAACTATTTGTGGAAGAATTTTATATTTTAAGATGCTTTTGATATAATGTACAAATTCAAATCTTATAAAATTATTACTTAATAATATTTTCAGCCTCGCCTGTTTTAATGTCTAATTGCCAGTTATATGGTTAGAGTTCTATTCAACAATTCGTGAACTCAGTTCTGGCTTGAATGTGACGATTTATAATGATTCTTTATCCCCTTTAAATAGTATGTCTAGGCCAAATTAGTTTCTATAAGCAATCGTAAAGCAATAAAAAATTGTTATCCTGATTTGCGGTTTGCATAGTTAATTTTTTACACGCTTGCATCTTTGGAAATAGATTTAACTGAAAACCATATAAAAAAGGGGTTTTATCATTACTCATTTGCTTATGACAGGAAATATTTCATTTATCTATCATTTACTATAAAAAATTGTTTTGACATCACATAATGACTTTCCTCACGAAATATCTCATTATTTTTTTGAAAAACATTTAAAATTTTGTCCATGATATTTAATAAATATTCCCAATGAATGTTTCAATTATTTTTAATGATTTGTTTCTGGTCTTCATTGCGTAGCATAGAGAGATAATAATCAATACATTTTATGAATAATAATGAGTCATTACTATTTATAAAGTCATCGCGAGCCAATGATTAACACCAGATCATTATCGATGACTAATAACTTTATATCGTCACCAGCAATTAATAACATCAAGCCATAATTAATAATATTAAGTCCTCTTTGGTGGCGAAGTTAGTTATTTGCTTATAATAATAAGCAATATTCTCCATTTCTACAATAAAAAATAAAGCTATCACCTCACGCGGAATAATCTTTCCTTTCTCAAAATAAATAAGTTGTAATTGTTTTTGAAGAGAATCAGATATGAATGATTAATGAAGTCATTATTTTCAGACATAAGCTGTATTCTTCATTTAATTGGATGTCAACATTTGCAGAATGAGCATAAATCATTTGAAGGTTAATAAATGTTTGATACCTTTAATTTAAATAATAGTGGCAAGGTGTTTTATATATCATAATCAACCTTAGAAATGACGAGTGAAATCTATAGATTTTTACCATTTTTTATAATTATGACTGAGAATAAAAGTTCTGATATTAGAAATCAATTATAATAAGCAATATTTCTTTTTCTTTAAAGTAATCATAGTTGTTAAATTATTTTTATTATAAAATTATGATATACATTCAAATATTTATTAATAATTAAAAATGTGAATTTTTTCACTAAGCTATTTTAATATATTAAAATGTTTCTAATTTATAAGCAAAAAAGCATCTTAAAATTCTATTATTTTTATTTATATCTATATAAATAGTACAATTTAAGTGTGTTAAATTACAATAATTTTTAATTTATTATCCCCATTATTTTAAAATTATGGGGATAATAAATTAAAAGCGCTTATGTTTTCTAGTTAAAAAAATGCAAAATTTCCAAAATATTAAAAACAAATTATTAATCGGGAAGTTTCTAGTTTAAAAAAATACAGAATTCTAGATATCAATAAGAAACAAAATAGAGAAAAATTACAAAATTATTGAAAATTTTTAAGAATAGAATATTAAAAATAATCATATGTTGTTATTTGAAATGAAAACATTTATTTTCCAAAAAACCATATTTTTCAATAATAAGATGTTTGGAAAGTAATTTCGTTTTTCATTTCATGTAAATGAAAAACGTATAACGAATAAATATCGTATTGCAATGCATATTGTCCATTTTAGTCCAATGGCTTTTACCATCAAGAAAGATGGTAAAAGCCATTGGACTAAAATGGACAATATGCAAAAAGCTGATCCAGGGAGGGGGGGGGGGGAATGAAATGACTTTCCGAACAACCCAATATAACAATTTTTTTTTACATTATAAAGTAATTTAACAATTTTATCTTAGACAATGTTAAAATATGAATGGTAATGAAAAAAATGTTTTTCAAAATAAACTTTTTTTTTTAATTTTATTTACGTATTACTGAAATTATTTTTTCGTTTTTTGTTTAAGATATGAAACATTTGAGACTCATAATGACTATATCAATGCACAAAATATTGTTCACTCACCTGAGAATATATATCATAAAATTTTCACAAAGTGATTAAAATATCACAAAGTGATTAATAAAATCCCCACAAAACTCAGTAGATAGGATAAATTATTGAAAAATTATCACTTACATTGGTAAATATTTATAAACCTCAACTTTAAACAGAACGTTAAATTAAATATTAATTAACAGTAATTAAAATTTTTTATGTATATTTGACTAATTACCTGAGAAAAAAGCAATTTAAATTATTAAAATTTATAAAAAATAGTTCTCAGTCAAAGTAAACTAAGTCTATATTCTAAAAAATTCTTTATTTTTTAGAAAATTCATTATTTTTATTTACACATAAAAGTTTACCTATTTAGATACATTAGACTGTTATGACATTTTTAATTACACTGTTTTCCAGATTTGCATTTTCTCTTGCAAATGGAATGTTAACAGCATTTACTTTCTCAAAGATTATCTTCTAATACAACCTTGAAGTTATGATGTTTAATCTAGAAAATCAAGGTAAATAAAATTTTCTTCACAAATTGTGAATTGGTTTTTGGTATAGTTCTATGAAATTTTTCCTTAATTTGTTCCTGAAATGTGAATGTGTCTCAAATTTGCATTTCCAATACAAAAGCTAATAAATTTTTTGGGTCATTTCTTGTTCTACGTACCTTTAGTACTCATAGTTTTACTGTGTCTGGCACTTATAATCAATATTACTAGAATAAAATTTAAAACTTTAAAAGCCTTTTTTGCTTGCGATTCATCTCTTCTTTAGCACTTTTTCGATATATATATTTTCTTATCTGTTCTTACCTACTTAAAATACCTAAATGGTTCAAATATATAACTTCATCATTCTCATTCTAAATCACAAAATTAAATGCAGATAATGAGTCATTTAGCTAAGGATAATTAATTTTCACATTGGAATCATATTCTGTCTCACTGTAGATCTTAACAGACTCGTTGTTAAATATTTCCATCAAAACCTGAATTTACTCTTCAGTTTTGAGATATTTGATTGAGTTTTTTTAGGAAAAAAAAAGTTTTGAAAAATGTTTTTAAAGGTATCCCAAATATTGCTTCTGTGATGTGTAGAATGGCTAAGAAAATTAACGATCACCATTTTCTGGACAACACATTTATTTATTTACAAACAAATATTTTATAGCAAAAACCAAACACATAACTAACTTGGAGCCTTCCGCTACTACCAGAATATAGCGACCTATCCGCGTACTTCGGTCTGTCGATACAACTCTAAAACATGGCAACCTCTCTCGAAAGGGATCAAACCACGCAGTTTGTTGATCGCCAAACAGCCGCCAGATATTACAGCTTCATAAAGAGTACACTTGATGCTTTCGTGAAATGCTTATCGTAAGTTGTACAAAGTATATTCCTTCGGAAAATTTGATAATATTATTGCTTTCCTACCAAAAATTGAGTGTATAGTTTCAAGAACCTAATTTGCACTCTTAACCGAACTTGTGTGTGGAGTCTGGGTGTTTCCATGCACAATTTTCAAATTGATCCACATTTGTCTAAGCTTCTTTCACGTTCTTGAACTGAACTGAATACGAGATTGTTAAGAGTATCAGATGCAGACAGAACAAATAGATATCCACAAAATTTATAAGGGATCATATTAGAAGTTCAGAATTGAGACATTTATATTTTAGGAACAAAAAAACAAGAAAAATATATTTCTAGGTGTATATTGTGAACTGATTTCTGGTAAAATTTATTCTACTTGAAAATTTTCAACATCAATTAATAACATATCGAAAATGTATTAAAATTGTTTTGGATATTCAGTGATGTTAATGATGTGTTTGCAAGACAGAGTGAAAATCTGGTAAATGCAAACGTAAAAAAGCAATAATTCTAAGTGTCAAAATAGTCTAATGTATTTAAATAATTAAACTCCCAAATATATATACGTAAATACTTTTTTGGAATATATGTTTAGTTTGTTTTATTATGAGAATGCACAGCGATCTAAATTGTTTTCTCCATCCAGATTTTTTTGTCAATAAAACATAAAAATTATCTGTATAAGTATTAATTATTGATTAATTAAAAGCTCAGATTTGTTTAGATAAAGATAATTTTATTACTGAAATAACACGCTAGGCTTTATTTTACTTTCAATGGGGTATCTGATTTGTGTAAATGTTAAAAATCTGGACAATTGTGTACTTCTAAATGTCATAATAGTCTAATGTATCTATACAAATAAACTTACAAATAAAAATAAATATATACTTTATTAAAAATCTAGGTTTAGTTTGCTTTGATATGGAATTTTTTTTTTTTTTTTTTTTTTTTTTTTTTTTTTATAATTCCTAATAATTTAAATTTTGTACTTTATACAGGTCTTTTATTTAACAACACACAAAATTTATATATATATATATATATATGTATATATATATATATTAGTTACCTTATACTATTACCTTAAACATCCGTCTTAAAGTATCTGCGGAAATGAACGCATTAAAAGGCTACTGTTCTTGTTTAATAATAAATTTTAAATAATTATTGAAAGTTTTATACTAAGCCATTATGACATTCTTCAAATTCTTAAGAACTAAATGCTTCATATTATTTGGAAGTATTCATTTTTCGAATTAAATTATCATCTCACTACAAAACAATTGGAATTCATCACATTCCCAATTACGAGTTGGGGATTATATTTGTTTAACTGTATAACTGTAAAAGTCGTAAATTTTCAATAATTTATAACATTTTTCGAGTTTAGTTAGGATTATGAATAATACTCGGTTATTATACATAATCCCCGATTAACACACACACACGCACGCACACGCGCACACAGGTTATGCGATACCAAAAATGTAACACCACTTCTAGAGCAAATATGCAGAAAGTGATAAAAACAGATAGAAAGAGAGACAAACAATAAGTAATGCTTATTATAAAATTACACTCTTATAAATAGACGATTACATAAAATGCCCAGTGTTTGGTTAGGTCATAGTTGATATTAATATAGCCTATATAAATAATTTTCGATTGGTTAAAAATCCGGTATAAAAAAATGGTCAAAGATATAAGTGAATACTTGGCAGAACATATTGACTGATCTGCTCTGTATGAAATGTGCTCGTTATCCTGTTGATCAATGGCACTCGATGTCCTTTGAAGAAAGGGCTGTATAAATCAATGGTCTCAACATTGTTCACGTATAATCGAGTATCATACAACTTCCAATAGTATACATCAACTCCAATCCTCAAGATTTAGAGTTGAAAAATGTGGATTATTAAATACTATATGTACATTAATTAAAAATTAGTAAACTCATTGGCGAAAAAAAATTGAAATTTTTTTTAAAATAATAATTATGAAAAGAAAATTTTTGGAAAAAATTATCTATAGAGATACATATATCTCATTTTGTCATAATTGAAAATTATTAAATTTCACATTAAATCCATAATTTATCCGTTCTAATTAAAAGTATTGTTATAAGAATGTTTACTAAAAAGGAGCTCCGTTATAGGAAGAATATACTATATTTTAATTAGCCTTATAGGCATAAATAGTTTCATTTATAATGAAAATATATTTCAACAAATTCTTAACTCGAAATGAATATTTTTACGTTCACTACTTGTGGATTTTTATAAACATTCACACTGTGTAGATAGAGGCATTTTATTAGAAAGCAATATCGAAGTTCTTGATGAAGCTTCAAAATTGTACAAATGTATTAAAAGTAAAGAAAAGGAAATGATTCAATTGAATTTAAAATTTCAAATTTTTGTGAAGCGCAGCTCTAGTAACTTATAGTTTGAATTTTAAAAAAATTTAAGTAATTCTGGTAAGTTCCGAATAAAATCTCGAAATGAATCATAGAATTTTCTAAAAAGCTCAACATCGTGTCAATGATTTTGTTATATCATAACTATTATCATCAAATGAATAATTTGTCACAAAATATGTGGGTTTTTACCATTTTCACATTTCGATGTTATGTACTATAAATTCTGTTAAACTCAATTATTTTCGTTTTACCACGTTTTGCAGGAAAGCAAACATCATGTGAAGGCTACTCCAAATGATTTGGACCATTATTGGTTGATACTTTTATTCATTTTTATACTCCTTGATGCCTTTATTATTTTAAATTTTATAAAGATTATATTTTTGAGATATTGTCTTTTAAATAAATAATCAAAATCTCTTTTGAAAAAGAATCTTGTAAAATGAAAGAATTAAAAAAGTAATCGAA
This sequence comes from Latrodectus elegans, assembly GCA_030067965.1. Lineage (NCBI taxonomy): Eukaryota > Metazoa > Arthropoda > Arachnida > Araneae > Theridiidae > Latrodectus > Latrodectus elegans. The sequence goes on along the minus strand of CM057816.1, from coordinate 43,601,400 downwards.
TTGAATCTTTCCACCGAATTACATTATGTTGGAAAATTTAGTTATTAAGTATGATTAAGTTATTGCTAACATTAAATATAAAAACCCAATTTAATTAATGGTCTATTCCTTTAATTATTATTACAAGTTAACTATATAATTGTTGTTATTATTATCACAATTATATAACTACAATTAAAATAATAAATATCACAAAATGGAGCTTTCTATTTAACCAATTAAAAATTTATGACAAATACAAATAAACGTAAATGTCACTTAATTTAATGTTTCCCAAGCAGAAGCATATTCATATCACAGAATTTGTGCGTCATTTCCCGATATCTTGAGTTATGGAGAACCCCTTTTCATTTAACGTAGCTAATAGAGTGCATGACTTGAAGGCTTTCTCATACTAATTGGTTTACTCTGGATAGAAATTCAAATTAATCGCTCCCTTGGATGTAATTAATGACGTCCTTGCATTTCCGAGATTTATGGTTCTTTCCAGAATATCTTACTCTACCTCTTCCCGTCCAATGCACAAGCTCTGTAGGTGTAAAAAATTAAATATACACGGACTTAAGCGTATATACACCGAGTTAATGCTTGTAATAACAGAGGGGAGTTTGAAGAGATTATTTTTTGATTTTGCTAGCTTACCAGATATTTAAAATAAATCATCGGCATTAAGACTGTGATATTTTTGTATTGCGTGTTAGCTTCTTTTTATAGTTTTTGATTTAATTTTTCAAAAATTCTGTCTTTTATATTCATTTAACCAATTATGGAATGCATTTTAAAAGGCTAAAATTATTATGGAGAATAATTGAGAACATATCTTAATTCAATGAGATATGAATCACTAATTTAAATTTGTGCTACTCAAAAAAGTATGCAAAAAGTTTTTCTTAGCAGTCTTAATTTAACTGAAAATATTTATTTATTTATTTATTAAACTAGTCTTTAAAATCAATTTTACAAAAATCATAGTGATTTGGTAGGTTTGGTAGTAAAAGTTTGCACATTTGTTGTGTAGTAATTTTAATTATAATCACATTCTCAAACATATTATCTAAGGTAGTTTTATGAAAATGTGTTTAAAAAATTGTTTCAGTTAAACTTTCTTAAATCTAGATGATGTTCGAATGTGATAGGAAATGTTATGTACACTAGGAATATAGAAAGAGTTTTCTAAATTTTAAGAAAACGCGTTTTTCAGGTTTAGTTTGAATCTGTGTGTTCAACACTATTAACAAATTATATTTTACACCTCTTTCAACTTTAAAACTTAACTTCATAATCCTAATTAATACTTCCAGTTACTAATTCATGTCTCCAATTTCGTCTGAATCTGTCAAATAAGTGGAGTTGTGTAAGTTCTTTTCATACCCTTTTTTCAATGCTTCCTATAAAACATTATATTAGCAATATATTTATATAAATGATAAAAACTAACTTGTGTAAATTTATGCAAAAATGTTCGTTACCATATTTTTTTATACAAAAGAACTGGTATATATGAGTGATAGAAAAATATACATTAGTATTTCGTAATTAAGCGTGTAACTTTTGTTCATTTTCAACTTTTGTGTCAAATTCGTTGACAATAATCAGTGCTTGAGAAAAGCATTTGCCCGATTCGTAGAGATGGTGGACGATTGAATGAATGAAAATGGTGATGTCACAGGCTGATACTTCTAGACGCCTTTATGTGTTTATCCATGTGGTCCACCATCTTTATAATAAATTACAAACAGAAGCTTCTTTGTCCAGAAGACATGTACCAGGCCGACTACGAGCTACGACACCTATAGAAACCATTTTAAAGTTCTTTTGTCTAGCAGGAAAAGAAGCCTTTCTGTGTCTTAACTTGTTGCAGATCATTCTATAGAATCAGAATGAAGAATATCCCCTAGTATGGTACGACGGTGTCTTCAAGTCTCTATGCAAAGCAAACAACTGTGTGTGTCCCTTTCATCGGATGACAGAAAAGGAATCTCTTATCTTGGACCAGAGAGCACGTTTCCTGAACCAGACAGCGACGGGTTTTTGCACGTTTTACAGATTCACACTGGAGAGAGATTTAAGACGTGTACTGATCTAGGGAAGGGAACAGAGCATCAAATACCATCAATGCAACATTGTATAAAGACACAGTTACCGCTGTGGCGGAATAATGATTTGGCAGGGATTTCACTAGGTGGCTGATAGCACACTGATATGTTTGTGTACCAGGGAAGGACTGTGAATGGTGTGAGATTCCGGGATTAGATCCTTGATTTATGTCTTCTCATTTACCAGTGCAAATAGCAATGATTTCATTCGAATGGATGATAATGCATGGCTTTATCGAGCTGTAGTTGTTGTGTAATATCTTGAGGGTCTTGGTTAGGATTATATTTGGAATGTCAGCTTGATCTCCATATCTGAATCCCACATAGAATCTCTAGAACTATCTTGATAGACAGATTGCTGGTTTAAGTCCCCCTAAAAACTTTGCAGAAGAGCTAGAAAACAACTTATTTTGAATCTGGTTTTCTCTTCTCACTTCAGTAGCCGCCAATTTGATTCACAGCAAAGGCAGTCGATGCTGCCAATACATTCAAGCTAAAGGAGGGCAATTCCTTTATTAAAATTCACTTTTGTTATGTTCCTATGACATATTGTCTCATGAACAGTGATTATTATTTTTTTCAAGAACGGACTTTTCCCGCGAGATGTTTCGCTTTGTGTTTGTTGTGAATCTTTCGTGCATTTTTCTTATTTAAACTCCTCTGTTGCAATCAATGCAAAACTACTTTATGCACACATCATTTAAATTTGGTGTTTCTATTATTCATTCATTTAAAAATTGGTCGTAAAAATATCGGTTGTTCCTTAACTTTTGGAGGATACTATACTAAAAGTCAGTGTCCATCATATCATTTCTAAAACTGCAATTAGAAAAACATGTAAGCCATTGTTTGAAATCACAAGAGTCGAAAATCTTAAGTATGCATTTCTGAAAGTGCTTTTCGATCCACTGCTATGAAAAGACAATGGGAAAATGAAAAAAAGTAATGTATGTAATTTTCTTCAGCAGTGCAAGAGTGGCAAATAAACAGTTACAGTTAGTTGATATATACTAACCAATACTTTCCAGAAAACTTTCATGAATGAAACATTAGGAAATTCATGTTTTAGTATAACAATGGTTCTTATACAAGAGGATTGAAGGTTGAATTTCTTGAAAAAAACATATAAAAATTATGAAACAATCCTCTTTATTCACCTGATTATAACTAATTTTTAGTAGAAAAGAATTTTTAGTTTATAAGTTTTAACTAATTTTTAGTAGAAAAAAGAATTTATAGGGATTTTTTTGTTCTTAAGAGGAAATTCATGCAGCTATATATGTATTTTTCATCGACTTTAAAAATAAATGACTTGCGGATTCAATCTTTGAAAAATTCAAGTGTTGAAATCCATTAATGTTAGAGCGTTTACTTTAAACACTTATAAAATTTAGAAAATTTAACTTTTAAAAGCCTAAGTGTAATTAAAACATTTTAAAATATCCCTCGTTTTTTAAAAAAATTTCATTTAAAGAAGGATTTGGACTGGTCATACATTGATTAATTTATTACTGATTTGTTATTTTCTAATTCTGAGTGTTTTCCCTATTTTGGAAAAAATATATATCAGGATTTAAAAAAAAATGACCTGTTATCAAAATTTTATCCATTTAAAAATTTTAATTTGTTCTTTTAAATATCTTTTTGAACTTTGGATAATATGACAGAAGACTGTTATATTGATAGTACCATATTATATTAAAAATATGTATCAAAATAACAACACTTTCAGAATGTTTTGATTTATTTTAACGTATTCTATTAAATATGATATATGTAATAAAAGTATCAAGAGAAATTTTTTATCATTTATAATCACCTTATGCTTAATTCCGATCAGATTCGAAAATTTTCTGACAAATATTTCTTAAAATGTTCCGATTTCAACATATTTTACTAAACAAGAATCATATCGAAACGACTAAGAGGAGTTGTTTTTAGTTTCTGGTTATTTCGTACTTTTTAGTAAGCACTTTTTTTTTTTTAACATATTTTGATTTCAAAATAATTTATCAGTTAAAATATATACAAAAATAGTAAGAAAATTTCCTATATTTTTGATTAAATCATAATCATTAGTCAAGATAATTTATCAAAAAACAATGACTCTTAAGACATGCAAAATGTTAAGATAGGAACTGAAATGCTTTCAAAAATATTTGCAAAAGGTCTCAATATATTTTATTAAAGTAGAAACATTATCAAAAGAACAAAGACAAATTTTTGCACTCCTTATAGTCATTTCTTACTCGTTGTTAAATAGTTATTTAACGTATTTCGATCTTGATATATACTAAATAGTACTAAAAATGAAAAAAAAATCTTTAATCCTTTCGGTCATCTCGAAGTTGCAACTCTTATCAAAGTCAATAATACTTTTGATACATAAAAATTTAGGAAAAAAGCTTTGAAATATTTTAATGTAATATTTGTAAAATTTTCTATAATATCAATATATTTCATTAAGTAAAATATATACATCATAAGGATCAAATGGAATTTTAGATAAGATCAAATGGAATTTTAGATAATCAAAGATAAGATTTGAATTATAATAATGTTTAATAAGTAATTTTAAAAATATTATGATTCCTAAATAAAAAATATCCATCAAAATGATCTTCAGAATTTATTACACATATTTGATCACCCCTTACTTTTCAAAAGACGAATCATGGTCAATATTGTTCACGAGTCTTGGAATAATGAGAATGCTAGTATAATCTTGCTTCATTACACTTTGTATTAATACTCAGATCATCATTTTTAGCTGCAGCATCCGGAAACTTATTACTCTCGGGAATAAGTAGCCGAATTGCAAAGCGTCTATTAAAGAAACATGGACGCTTCATTCCATCTCCAAATCAATATGCAGCGTCGGTACTTTTCAAAGGTTTGCTAATCCTTCTGCAACCCTTTCATGTCCCACAACACACGAGCGGAGGGATAACCCTTCTACGCCTCGCAATTAGAAAAATGTCCTCAGAAAACTTTCACTGGTTTATTGGACGCATTTAAATGAATTGATTTCTGCCTCTTAGTAAAATATTGGTGACTCACTGTTTGCTTCTAGTGCGTGGTTTTGGGTCTCTTAAGGATTCATGTGTCATGATTGGTGTCTACAGAAAGATTTCGCGATTCTCGTAGAGTTTTCTCATTCAAATAGAAAGACTCAACATTTTATGCAATATTAAGTATGCCTTATATTATAATAAAAATAATATATATTAAAAATCAAATATCTTATGTGTTTAAATAAAATAATGCACGTATATGTAAAATAAGCAATTTTGAATTTTTTTAAAAATTTATTGAACCTGATTATACTTACCGAATTATTTAAATAAGCACTAAAAAGTCATTTGAACATCACAGAAAAGATAGTGATATAGAATTTACATTAAATTGGCTATACAATGATAAGCGAATTAATCAGAAAATGAAAATCAAAGTGTAGAATTTTTCTCCGTAAGCAAAAATTTTTGATGAAATGCATTTTAATTACATATTTAGTATTACACATTTTTGAATTATTACCAATTTACAAGTAGGAGAAATTAAAAGTTAATTGTTTTTTGAGAATGTGACTTTTTCTAGAAATAGGACTAAAAAAAAATAAATGAATTGTACATAAATCCTTTTTTATCGATATTAAAATGAAAATGTGAAAATTACTAATTTTGTTGTAGTATTTTTACCTTGCAGTTTATTCAAGCATTTCAATGTTGTGTATTCGAATCCCATTTTAGGCGTGGGTATTTGAGTGATTCGGAATCCATTTTAAACTGTAAGACTCATTCTAATCAGTCTCTGCGTGCTCGTGTTTGCAAAAAATTACCCTTGAGCGACAAACCAATCCTAGCATTTCAGTGCTGCATTTTCTATTAGCTGCGTTATCGATTACAAGATACATAAATGCATTCTGTAATCTTTCTAAAGCATTATTTATTTTTTGTTAATACCTGCGTTAAAACCATACTGTGTGAAACATCTTAGTGTGTGTATAGCTCCTTCGAGCTGGGTACAAGGAAGCTTGCTGGCGGAAGCGTAAACTACGTGAAATTGCATATTTTTATCTCCTCAACACCGACTCTACCACTTGTATGATTCATTTGTAAGCCCATTTTGAGTGCAATTGTTGTATGCTATAATATAGCAATATATACACATCACAATTTGGATACAACCTGTATATCAAGCAGTGAGTTATGGTATGTCACAATCCGAATGAAATTATTGAATATGAAACTTCTTCATATTTCCTAGTCATCGAACATTTTCTCAAGAGAATAATTCCTTCTTTCCTGTTTTAAATTCTACTTCTTCATGTAAAAACACATGAAGAAGTAGAATTTAAAACAGGAGTTAATTAATTAAAATTTTTAATTAAATGCTGTTAAGCTGGTTGCCTGATGCTGAATAGAAATTAAAATGGTAGAATTTTGATTTTAAAAATTGGATGAAAGGCAGTTGTGTTCACTACCTTACATCAATCTGGGAGAAAGCTGCGGCATATAATACAAATTATTATCATATATATATATATATATATATATATATATATATATATATATATATATATATATATATATATATATATATATATATATATATATATATATATATATATATATATATATATATATATATATATATATATATATATATATATATATATATATATATATATATATATATATATATATATATATATATATATATATATATTAATCGTGTCCAGCGTCGGGCATCTTGCAAATAGTCGCAATCGAAATCTTCTTCATCAGATGTAATGTCATATTCCAACGTTTCTGATCCTGATGAAGAACGAAAATAGTCAGTCATCCAGCTCATTGTCATCACTATCAGACATACTGGACAAAAAATGAAAATCTTTTGTAACACTCTTTAACGAAAATGAAAGAGAAAGAATAAAAATTACGAACTATACTCGAAAAGAAGCACAAATAATAACTGCAACGTATGGAACAAAAATAACTTTCCCCGTTCCAAGAAATATATGGATTACTTTCAATAAAAAGTGTTTTCCGGTATGAGAATATTTCTGTGCTTATTTACTGAATTTATCATATTTATTTATTTTTTTAGTATTTAAACCACTATTATTGGTATTTAACAAATTAATTTCTTCTAAATATAGACTTAAAAGTAGTATGTTATGCACCTTAAACTAATAATAATAATAATAAAAAAAACCTCTTATTAAATGCTGAAAATATGCGGTCCCTCGATATAACAATATGCCTCTCTACAACAATATATTTATTTGGTCCCTAAAATATTGTTGCAACGAGATTTCACTGTATATATATATATATATATATATATATATATATGTGTGTGTGTAATATTCATATTTTGGTAAGATAAACCGTATTATTTGTTATACCATATTATATAAGGAAATTTTCGTTCTTACTTCAAAAAACCAATATATCTTGATATTTGAGGGCATTTTGGTTTGATTGGGAAAAGCTTCATTCATGCAAGTATACTGACTCAGCCACAGATCCTCTATGTTTATTGAATGGTAATTGAAACAAATAAAATAGGTTGCAATCACACTAAGGCCTTAAAATTATGATTATATTTCTCAGGTTACCAGATAAAATAGGAGCCCTCTGCTTGCCGCTAAATTACGAAGATTCACCTGCTTTCGAGTTTTCTTTTTATGGTACGTTTTTCTAGATGTACAACTATAAAAGATACCATCAGTTTTAACTATCATTGCGTCAAAAGTCCTAAGCTTATCAAAAATGGTTATTCAATTTTAATGCAAAAAATATCTTGGAGTTTTCTTAAAAATAGCTATACGATGTTTTTACTGCTTGATATATTAACTATATAAATTAAAAAAGAATTTATTATATATATATATATGAATCCATATAACCATGAAAAATTTCCTGCTTACAATTATAAGGGACCTAATTACTCTGTATAGTTACAATTTTTATTATTTGTCACCATATCGATTTCAATATGTTTTAATATAATGATTCTCGGATCATAGTTAACACATTCAAAAATTACTTAAATAAATTATTCATTCTAATTATAGTTATTAGGTCTTTGTTAATCATGACTAAGTTATTCTGAGTGCACTAAAATATCTGTAAACATCACTGAAACAAAAGTTTGCAAAAGGACTTAAAGGAGGATTTATTATTGCTCTTTGCATTAAAATGTTTTTATTCCAGAATTTTTCTGTTAAGAAAAACCAACATCAAACTAAAATGACAATGTTTTATTTCTTTTGCGCCAAACGTCTTATAGATATCTGTTTCATTCCATAATCAAACTCAGTAAAAATGCGTAAAATATTTCTCTTTATTCCAACATTTAATTTATTCTAAATTTCAATAAAATAGTTTTGAATCATGAAGGAAGTACTAATTTTCTGTTTCAGTATAAAATTGAACAATATGCTTCTTTTAGCATATGTAATTATTAACGATAATCTCAAGAATATTAATTGGCAAAATAAGTTATCATTGCTACATTGTACATATTGTATAAAAATTGTATTAAAAATATTAATTTAATTTATATTTCATTGCTAGATAGAAATACTAAAGACATCGTAATAAAATTTATTTAGGCAATAACAATTCAGACAAAGATCAAATTATACAAAACACAGCCTCTTGTGAAATGAGGTTGGTAATAAAATCAGTAGTTAGTGTAGCCGCTATTGTTGGCTGTCATAACTACTGCCAAATCCTTTGGTTTAAAATCAAAATGGCTTAGGATACAACTTTGGGGTATAGCGATCCATACGGCTTCTACATACTACCAAAATCGATATGGTGTAACAGCTGATGCCTATGTCTCAGACCAATTGTTGTGCTAGCATGGACAAGACGTTTTAGATTAGTGATCAGTCAAAAGAAAAGACAAGCAAATTAGCGATTCAATCTGCTACGAAACAAGAATTTTTGAACTTTATGTGCCACGTGTGATTGCAAATTATCCTGTTAAAATATAGCTGGTGGTGTGTATTAAAAGTGTAAGATGACCATGAGCAGTAACATCTTAGAGATATGGCACTAGATAGAAAAATGATAGATAGAAAGATGTTGGATTGAAATACAAATATTATCCTAAAGCCTGATACCGGATGAAGTACCAAGTGTGGTCATGCATTCTGCAGTCTCTCACTACGGTGTCCTCAAACTGAAATCTGACCAACGTGGTACTTCAGACGGATCGGTATTTGTCAGTAAAGACTATGTTTTTTCTCTTCGTCATCCTATATCTTTGTTTCTCTTCGTTTCGTTATCGTTCATTGTATCAAGGGTAAACAAACGCTAATTGTTTTGAGTCAAGCTTAAACAAAGCAAGAGATCCTTGTGTACGTTACTCTCAAGTACAAATGACTTCCAATGACACGAATGGGCACTGAATAATGCCAAAAAGATTGAATCTATTTACTACGGTTCGTGATGTGGCTGAGAGATCCAATGTGCACAATATTCTTGTCATCATGTGCTGTAGTGCATCGAGGTAGGTGCAATGGAATCCCGTTAAACCATCCAAAACAGTTTTCTGGATCCAGCGATTACAGATCGCAACACAGTTGTGTGGATTTGTCCAACACTATCTTTGATTTTTCTGAATATTCTCAATTCCTATTTGCTATTATTTTTCCTCTGTTGAACTCAAACTTGGTCGAAGGATCTTGACACACTTCAAGATGTTGGTTTTGGATTGCCAACAGTGCATTTTTTATCTTTAGAAGAGAATGGAAAGCTCGAAAAACCAAATAAAACAGAATTTTTTTATATTCATAAAATTCCTGTTATTTTCATTAATTCCATAGTCAAACTTGCATAATATAATTGGTTGACATACTATTCAATATATTAGAATAATGAAGAAATCTCTATCTTTTTTATATAATTAAACAGAGTGAGTTTTTTAATTTGTTGGCTCTATATTTTAAAAGTATAGCTTCTTTTATTATGTGTCATTTTTATGTCCTCCTTTGAAATAAGAGCAATTTTTATACTATGTTTCTATTCTTTATCACAAAAATTTTTATTATGTTTCTAGCAAATTTTTCTCCAAACATTTCTATTTTGGTGGAATGCAAGTTAAAGTTATCAACAAAAGAACCTGAAAGATTTTACTTTCGTAATTTGGTAAGAATGTGTGTTAATAACTGAACAGTAAATTAATTACAAGTTTATTTAAGTCACTTTGATCTAATAAGCTTTTAACTTTACTATACCTTACTAAATGTGAAAGATTTTAATTTCGTGATTTAGAAAGGATATGTATTAGTATATTCGATGTGCATATTAATTATTAGTTAATTTAAGTAGTTTTGTTCTTATAAGCTTTTAACTTTACTATACCTTACTATATTTTAGAAAACGAATTACTTGATTACCCAGCAACTCACAACTATGTTGTAGTGTAATGTGTTTCGAATAATTCCATGCGATTCAAATAAAGTTTTATTTAGCAATTAACAATTGGGGCAAAACCCGCTTTCTAACAAGCTAACAAAGAAGAAGGAGTAGCTGTATGAACTACAACAAAAGTGAAGTGTTTTTTTTCACGGCCTTTGGGGTTGTTGGCGCATTTGGCGTACGAAAACATTAGCCAACTTTCAAAGCGCTGGCTCCAACATATGTATTTCGAATAATGTATATGTATATATATTACTATGTATTTTTTAGCATATTCAATATATATATAATATATAATTTAACATTAAAGAAAACAAAAACTGGTTAAAATTAAATTATGAAAATCCTTATCTTGTAGATAAATGTACTTAGAGACAACTTTGATTTAGTTCAATTTGCTATGATTCTTTAACTTCAAGTTTGCGCTTTTTCTGGGAAGAAGTTAGACAGCAAATAGAAGGTAAAAAAACTGAAGTATTTTTTTTTTACTTTGTGGAAATTTTCAGAACAAATTTCAGAACAGATTTCAGAAATACATTTATTTAGCATAAGAATATAGCCAAACAACTACCCTTTATTATAAATATATGTAATAAGGAACAGAATGTACTGATTTATTTGATTTACAATTTTAATGATAAATTCTTATGATTCAAGTACTAAGAAATCGAAAAACTTAATTTGAAAAAAAGAAAAAAGAGAATTTGTAGTTTCGGTACATTTTTCTTTGATCTATGCGAAAGATTTTATTGTATACTTTAAGGATTTAAGCATTAAAAACGCAAACACAGACCAATAAAATCCTCCTTTCCTGCAGTGTCATTCTTCAAGGTTGAGTTGTCCCGTCTCCACCAATGCAAATTGAAAGAGTTGGAACGCGGAGTGCCTGTCCTGTGAAGCACTTTGCTTCAAGTGCGAGACGGGGTTACCCAAAGGCACGTGCAGCCTTACCACTGACTCATGCTCTCGTAGGTGGGTCGCGCGATCTTTTCTAAATATTAGCCTAGCTTAATTCATCACGGATATTGCTTTCTAGTCGACAATAGTGGGATTTGCTGTCCTCTTCCACCCCCCTCTGGAGCATTGTCCCAACGGGAGTTCCCGCCGATCACCATTATGAAGAAATTTCACGCCAGTGAAATGTCTCACTGTTCCAGGGATAAATTTCAATAGGTTTAGAATTGAAACTGCATGAATTGAATATTTTTTATAAGGAATATCACATCTATCAGTTCTTTTATTCTTCGTAAATACAATTTTTCACATGTAGCTGTAGCTTACTGAAAGTTAGCACAAAGAAAAATCTGTTGTTTATACGTAAAAAATACTTATACATTAAAAGATTGTTTTTAAAGAAAACGAGTAATTTTTTTTTGTAATTCGTCTCCATAATGTCTTATATGTAATATTCATTAATTGATATATGTATATGATACTGAATCTCATATATATATATATATATATATATATATATATATATATATATATATATATATACGTATCAGATCCTCATCTGGTATATAAGACATTCAGTATTAAGAATTGAATGTGTATTAGGTAAATACAGGACTGGATTATTTTATTGAATATCTTAAATTGAATTGCTATAGTATTTGAATTCATGTGGTTGCAGCTGTTTTTAACTGTAGCTTGTCAATTTTTTTCCTCAAAGATATCTTTTGTTTATTTGTAAAGAAAGATTTCCGGTTCAAAAATTTTCTTTTCATTGAAAAATACGCATTTTTTAATTTTACTCAATTTTTATTCACTTTTTCTGATGTCTTTAAACAATATTTCATATGGATTAAAGATGAAGGGAGAATTAGTTTTCTAATAACATAGATTAGCCTTTATTAGGGATCGAAAACGGATTACAAGTAAATGTCTAGAATTCAAGTAGCATTTGAACTTGACTTATTTCATATCAATTTTTGAAATCATATTCAGTATTGAATTTGATACAGAAGCATATTGCGACAAAAAATTATTTCTTTATATTTGATGTGAGAAGGAGTTTACTTTTAGTAACATTCTTTATTTTCATTCAATAATTGTATAAATCATTTTGTTTTTCCCCTCGGTACTAATATTTTGTGCAAATTTTTGTAATATGACTAAAATATTTCGCCTGGTGAACATAAATTTTATTTAGATTTGCTTAGTTTACATTGAAAATTTTTCAGGTGTACAGTCAATTAAAAAAATAAATAAAATAAAAAAAGCGTGTTTTGGAAGTAAATCCAGTAACTCTGCTTCCAGTGAGGTATTCACTTTTTAACGAAAAGAATTGGATAAAAATATCCTCACTAAAATATCTTTCTTTTACTGCATTATATATATATATATATATATATATATATATATATATATATATATATATATATATATATATATATATATATATATATATATATATATATATATATATATTATATATATATATATATATATATATATATATATATATATATATATATATATATATATATATATATATATATATATATATATATATATATATATTACCTTTTTTTGCAAATTTCAGCATCCATTTTGCTCTTATTATTGAATGATAGCTGCAAAATATTTATTTATGAAATAAAATGTAATGTGATGTTAGTAGACTGTTTTGTTGGCACGAATATATTGAGCTATAGTAAATATATTATTTCATCATGGAAACTACAAATGAAATTTCTACGTCATACAGACTGTTGATCTATTGTTAAACCTGATATATAATACCAAAAAAAGCATTTAAGTGTTTATGTATATCATACAAATACTTTAATATGGTTCATTCATAAAGTATTCACTCCAAAAGTCTGATGTGTGTTTGAAGAGCAATTTTTTTCATAAATAGAAAAAGCAGGCATATTTTCCAAATATTTGAGAAATATGTAGCAATGTTTGTAATACTGGACTAAAAAAAAAAGGAAAATGTAAAGTTGTGAATACGCAGAGAGCAGTTCAGCGTAAGCAGATAGTAGGAACCCATTTTTTTTTTGATATAGGGTTTCTAAAAACTAAATTCTCGTTAACAACTTCAGAATAGGTTACTTCTGTTTCCGGCATACACCTCTGTTGGGATTGATAATTGAGAATTTCTCTATTTTCTCCCTCGCAGTATGTGAATAGGGCCAACTATTTATGAATAGTCCTGCTAGAAATCATTTCATAGCAAATTTTCAATTGCCACAGCAAACATCAACTGCTTAGAAATTTCCAAGAATTTAGTATATTGTTTTCTTCACGGTGTCATCAATATCTTCTAATTAAAATAAAAATATATGAATATAAAAGATTACAAGGACATTTTTACTGATTATTATTCACATACATGAATATCTTGATACTGTTTACTGATGACTCCTACTTTGATGAGCAAGTCACTCTTGGCAATGCATTTTAGGCATTTTCTTACTTATTGTTAAACAAATAATATAATTGGGGATAGCAGTTTGCATATTATATTATGTTTGGTAATATATTTGTAGCTGTATTCATATATGAAAACCATTAAATCAATAAACACTTGAAACTTGTTTTCTTCAGGGTTCTGAAAGCTCGACATCTGGTGTCATTGTAAGTGGCAATGCTGAGTACACATCGCTTCCACTTCAAGTCCCTCTATTCGGGACTTTCATAAGCTTCCAAGGTTTTGCTGATATTTTGAAGTTGGGAGCAGTACCATATGCTCTGGTAGCTGCGGTACACCTTATTAGCAGGACAATGGACGATGGTGGAGATAGCATGCCAATATGCAAGGGGTGCAAATGGTTGCATACGCAGCAACGTTATCTCAATATATACAGGGTGTTCTGTTCTTTTTAAACTGCACGTTCTGCAAACATTCTACCAACTAAACACGGGTGCATAAATCTGTTGGGTTCCCAACACAAAAGCAAAGCAGGTGGTGTTGTTAACAGAAGCTGATAGTTTGGTGTTTTTATTTCAACATGTTTTGTACCTCAAAACTAAAATTCGTCTACTCATAATTCATTTGCTAAATTATTTTTTTTTATGAAGCAGCAAGTTCAACAATAAACAATACCTATTTTATGGTCATTCAGTTTGATAAAAAAAAGGAATAAATTTATAAGGAATCTATATATAGAATTTTAAATGTTTTTCTTCAACAAAATGTATTTTGTGTAAGGTATTTCTTTATTCCGGGAATATTATTCCTTTATTTCTGTTGCATAAATTTAAATGTGTTATAAATTTTGAAATAATACACACACACACACGCGCGCGCGCACACACACACACACAAAGTGTGTGTAAAGAAAAATTTTTCTATAATTTACTAATATTTCAATTAATTTAAAGTGAAACTAAAAATATCTATATATTAATTCAAAAATACATTTAAGGTGTAGTAGGTTTGAAAAAAAAAAAGAATTATTTTCGTTATTGGAAGATAATGAATTCGGTATTTAATCTTGATACAGATAATCTGCATCCTTTAAATAGTTTTAGTTTTTTATGTACCAACGTCAGCGTAAACGATGAGCATGGAAAACCAGCTCTTTCTATGCATTGTAGATCTCGTCATTGGACGGTGATTCAAAATTATAAGAATGTAAATTATATTTATTGGCTTTAAAATGGTAATGAAGAATGAGATTAATGAAACAAATAGAGCTGTACTAGAAAAGATTAAGAATCATAAAGTTAAGTGGTTTCTTAAAAAGAAAGGCAACAGACGTATTTCCATAAAAATTTACTCAAAGAAATTATACTATAATAAAAGTCAAAAGCACATCAATAAAAAAGGATCATTCTTTTAGAAAGTCGAAGATGAACTAATGTAGTAGAACTTCAACAAAGATTTTTTAAAGCGTTTATATATAAGCTCTTCTTCCAAATAAAAATAATTAACAATGAAAAATATACTTATTCAGATGCTAATTTAGAATTAAGAGCTTTTAATAGAATAGAGCTATATTTAGCAATAAAAATCCCCCCCCCCCAATAACTTTGGAGAGCTTTCCTCCTTTTTTTTTTAAAAAAAAACATTATTTAAATGTTTGCTTAAACTTTAATGCAACAAATATTTTTTAATTTGAGTTATAGTTAATTAGTTATAGTTATATTAATTGAGTTATAGTTAATTTGTGTTAGAGTTAAGTTAATAAGCTTTTCTCTAATTTCTTTTGTTCATGAATTACACTAATGTATATTTAACTTAATTTGCTAACAAATTATTTTGATAGTTGCACAAGATATGACAATAATTTCAAAGAATACTTGTTTTATTTTGGACATTTTGTTTTCATAAGACAATCATTTACAAAAACTATTGTTATATAAAACTATTTTAATTCATAAGTCAGTTAAAATTAATCATAAATGTTTGAAAAAAAATTCAAAAAAGTGGAAAAATTATAGAATTTTTGAAAATTTCAAAATATTTATTAAATGAGCATTTTAATTACTTGGAATAATTAGATGTTCAATAAATCCATTGCCACCAACCAATCATGTACTTACGTCCCTTTACCATCGGTAGTAACAATTATATTCGCTACATTGCGTACATTAAAAATTTCAAATCTTTGATGCCACACAAAGTTTTTCGTCAAATATTTCAACAAGATAAAATAATATCTAACAATACTTTATGAAAATAAAGAATATTCTTTGCGTGAAATTAAAAATAAGGGAAATGATATACTTTTTGAGCAAAACAATTGAATTTTGATAAAAATAATTTTAAAACGAACATTTTTATTACTGCTAAAAATCCTTAAACTTGTGAATGCATTTTCTCTGTCCCTAATATTAAAGAAACTCAGATCTATTCTTTTTTTACATAATGAGAGAACTTTCAATACATCTTTCTTTACTTCATAATGTTTTGGCAAATAGCATAGGATGATGTATATTATACAGCAATAATTGAAATACAGCATATCATAGAAAATATAAAAATTTCACAGCCGAATGTTTGATTTTGAAAAATCTCTATTTTTTGAGTATCTACTATATAAAGTACAAGAAATTGTAATAAAATATTTTTTTTATAGAAACGCGCAGATTTCGCGTTGAATTACAAAGAAAATAATTTTTAAAAATTGCGTTTTATAGAAGAAAATTTGGCACCAATGGCATGTATTCCAGCATGCCAAATTTTTTTTTTTTAAAAAGCAAATTTTCTGGTTTATTTGGAAACCTGGTTTTTATTACGTCGTAAAGATGGAGACCTATGAGAATCATGGAAAAGAAAATTATATTTTGTCAACCCTAGTGTTTACTTCACTGCAAGGCGTCACCATACATCCACTTGGCAACATTTCTACGTCATCGAAAAAGTTCAGAATACGGTACGCTGCATTATACGACATCTGTGAGACAAAAATTCCTTTTCATTTCGAGTATGACGATCATGTTCTATTATAGATATAAAAAAGAGCACGGAAATCTTTCAAGTACTTAGATAATCAAACTTTTTGTGAATAGAGAATTACTGCAAGGTTTTTCCACCAAACGATACTAGTAGAACTGATCCTCCACTAGGAAGGCGTGATTTAATTTGAATACCCAAGTGGTTTCTTCAGAATTAATTTCCCACACACTTTTATTTAATTTATTATTATAAGCTATTTAATGATTATTCTTAATGATAATACAAATTAGTTATGATTATGTTTATTTGAATGAAATTATAATATATTATTTAACATATACGATTATTATTCTCAGATTAAAAAACAGAGAAGCCAACAACATATTGAGAAAAAAATAATGAATCACTATACAATCCAAAATAAACGCAAAGCTAGAATTCTTTTAATAGAGTTCATTCCATTTGATAAAAATACATATTTTTATTCAATTTTGACACTACAAGTGATAATATAATGACTTTAATGTAATATCTTTAAAATAATTAGAATAAAAGTTAATATACTTGAGAATAAATGGGATATTTATTTCTTAATTTTTCATTATTGAAGAAAATAAAGGGAAAATGCGTATTACTGTAATTAGTATGATTTTAAAATATCAAATAACAATTAAATATTAAATAGATTAAGTTTTTAGTTCTTCTTCTATATTTTAATTTACAATTAATTAAATTTATATGTTTGTGGTAAGCAGAAACTGAATTGCGTGTTTTCATAAATATTCAAGTGATAATACCTGTGAATATGAATTAAATTAATACAGCGTATGCGATAAGCTCGTTTTAAATCATAGGAATTTAGAAAAAATGAATATAAAAGGAATATCCGTTTTCAGGAATAACATAAGAGTTAAATCTCATTTTTGAAAATAATTACCATTTTGAAAGTAATTACCAGAGGAGAAGTGTATATAGCGAATCCGCTACTTGAATCCATAAAATTATCACGTAAATGCAGTAATTGCAATTAATCCATTGAAATAGACCCATATGGAATTTCATTTGGAAAATGCTACTTTTACTAAATAAAATATCAAAATTTTTAATAACCCCACGATTAAAATTTGCACTTAGTAGAGATTTTATGTGGTTTCGAATCTTATTCAACACTTCGAAATAATGCGTTTCTCTTTCTATTATAAAGAAGCAGCTTTTCTTTTACAATTGCGAGTCAGATTTATGTGCCAAGGTGTACTTGCTATCTGAATTTGACAATGGATGACTCAGATGGGTCATCCGCTGTCAATAACAGTGTTCATGAAGTGTTAAGATCTTGCTCAGATTCATCAATTTTTGAAGCATCAGACTCGGTGCTGAAATCATTGGAAGATAGTATAACGCATAACTTCAAAGCTTCATAGCTTTGAAGTTCCCGTTATACTATCTTCCAATGATTTCAGCACTGATTCATCATGGTCCAGTGATAGAATTGCTATCTTTGGTGTGAAGTCTTTGGGTTCAGTCTCGGCCATTTTTGAGCAAAAAGAAACGACAGTTGTGTTTCTATTTTCTGCTTGCACATCTGTGAAATGAGCGCTGGAGTATTTTTCTGTTTCCATGTAATAGGTTAATAAGGATACGTCACCTCATTCAGAATTAAAAAGAGAGAATTTTCAATGGAGAAATAAAAGAAATCATTAAATTTCCGTGAAGAGCGTTGACAAATATCTAACAAAAAATAACACGTTGAAACTTCAAAATTATGCCCCAATCTTAAGTTGTATCAGTATGTTAATAACTTTTAATTAAAACGAAGTTGTTTTACATAAGTTGATATTTCTATTTAATTACTTCTTTTGTTTTACTCTACACTTTCACTACCTTAGATTTCTGCTGATCTAAATCAAAGTCTTATGAATGAATACCCAGTTCTTAGTTTGTACGTGGCAAAGTCGACACTTGAATTCGCATATGTTTCCTCTAACCTCCACACTACACCAGAATCAAGACATTAAATATTATGAAAATTTAAATGCATACAATGGTCTTCAATTTGATCAATTATCAAATCTACCCGTTTTTCAAGTTTTGAAAGATGACCTCTACTTCATGCTATACGTTCTTATTGTTTCATTTAGTTCTTCTTCAAGTTTCTTACGTTGATTCATTGAAGTTACAAAACTCAGCCAACTATTTCTTTTCTTCTTCACTAAATATTTAAACATACGTGAAATAGGCGAAAGATAAGATAAGGTAAGATAACAATGAAAAATATGCTTGAAAATTTTTTCACCATTTCGAGAATTTATCTTTATTGGTAATCGGAAATTCATGATCAAATAGCACGAAGCCTTTCAAGACAGTGCTATCCTTTCGCATTATACCTTCTTGGCTGTTGTCCAGTGTGAATCACATTTTATCTGTATTATATCACCACAAACTCAAAATACTATCAACAACTATAATAATGTTTTGTTTTGCAAACTGATCTAATGCTTACACACTATATATATGGCACATTAAATTTTCTTTCAACACTAGCAGGTTTGAACAACTGTTTTGGCATTCTGAAAACCTTGTCATATCACGTGACCAAAAAGTGCTCCATTACTTTTACAGATTTTACATTATTAAGCAATACGTCATAAGAGAATCACTTACACATTTTACCTCTACAAGAGCAATATTGTTTGTACATTATGTAAATGCCGTTATCTATATAAATATCCTTAGAAGTTGTATTTATATAGATAACTGTATGAAAATATTAAGATATATAAAAATAATTGTGATACCCATACCAAGCCAGGAGGCAGCCTATTAGTTAGCTCTTTTTTCTTCGGTTCAAGAGTTCATGGGTTTGAATTCTGCCTTAGGGATAGGTGATTTTAGTGATTCAAAGTCCACTTTAAACTGTAGGTATCAATCTAATCAGTCCCTGCATTTCAACCATATCTCACTCATCTGCACCTCAATTATAATAAAATAATTATTTTATAGAAAAAAATCCTGCAAAGGATATTCTGTACTGTAAAAAATAATGCGTATCGTTTCCTGAATCATTCGTTGCAAATATAAGAAGTGTTTAAAATGAGACAACATATTTTCTTATAAAACGCAAAAAAAAATTAAAAAATGAATTCTGGTAAATCTTGGCGAATTTTAGTTTTTAAATAGCTTTTCGTTCTGAAAATTAAGTTTAGTATAAAAGTTCTTTTGCTTGCACTGTTATGTAAAACAAAAAAAGTCAGCATTGCATGGCTAAAACTGACCAATTTATCATCGAGAAGTGGGGGCCATATACTAAATAAATTTAAAGATGTATTCAGATATTTTAAATCATTCAGAATGAAAATCGGTTCAGTAGACTTTTTGGTATTTATTTTTGAAAATATTAATAAAATAAATAATACTTGTTTCTTCATTATTAAAAAATTATTTTGATAGTGCCAAACTTTAGAAAGAGATATTATTTTCTTTTCTGATTAAATAAGTATAGGCCCCAAAACTCCAAAATATTAATATTAAAAGCCTTGATTTTCACAATTTTTCTTTTTAGATTTAATCACGTAGGCTTGTAAGTCACTCCTATTATAGCGTTAATTTGAATGACGAATATTTTAATAATTGTAGGGACCAAAGACATTGCAGTAAACATTCGATTTATAATTGTCTACAAATTAAGAAAAGATACAATAAAAGTTACTACACAAAACACAGGAGTTAAAATTATGAAAAAATTAAAATGATATATTTTATATCATTTTAATATACTCCCACATAAACCTCATCTGCGTTTTCGAATGGAAAAAATAATTTAAATTAGAAAATTAAATATTTTATAACCTGATTAAAATTTTAATCTCATATGTAATTTTGGTTTGACATGTATTTAATACTGCATATACATACAGAGGAAATGGTACAGAGACTGGAAAAATTTGCATTTCATGATTGTTTCAAAATTTACCTGTCGACTTCATTAAATTGTATAAAGTAAGACATCATCTCTGATGAATATTCAACACTGTCTCGTTTCAAGAATGTATTAGGGCTTTTAGAGAATGCATGACGTAATAAGTAAGGATTAAATTTTATATAAGCATTTTAAAATAGTCGGTTACTGCAATGCAAATTTTTTCGCAATTTCAAAAGAATATATCATATAATAATATGCAACAGAATTATCTGACGTACTGAGCATTTTTGCATATTGCCCTTGCAACACGGTAACTTTTCGTTGAGCTAAATTTCAAACCTGGAAATTTTCTGACGCAACAATTTACCACATCAGGATACCACGGTCCCTACTGGCAGAAGTTGAAAATAGATCATGCATGACAATTATTAAAGTTTATTATATTTATAAGGATAAAATGATTAAAAAGCTAAAGAATACTTTTTATTTTAAGAACGCCACAATTTGATAGTTTTGTTAATTTTAGCATAAAATTAAATTTGATGTAATTAGTGAACATAACTCCTTTTTTATACAAAATTTTATTTTTAAACAAAGCATTAATTTGGTTCATAAAAACTCATGCAGATAAATTTAAAATGCATATTGAAAGTTAATACTGAAAGATTTTTCATGAAGTTTTGAAATAATTGAAAGATAAATCATTAATTATTCTATTAAAATTAAAAAAGTTTTTATGGAAATAAAATATCCATTCCTCTATTTGAAAATTCTATTTCGTGTAGTAGAAAAACTGATGGAATTTTTGTAGTTGAGAGATAAATCACCTAAACTTATTATATATATATATATATATACATATATATATATGTATATTTATATATATATATATGCTAACATTTCAAGATTTCTTAATATTTTGTGTATCTCGTAATTTAATGAAAGTCTTACATTTAACTTGCGTTTGGGCATTCTATTAAAGTACTGATAAAGTTGCCAAAAATCAACTGAAATAGATATCAATTAAGAATGCGAACGATTCAATTAAACTTCTCTTTTCTATAAACTACTTTACTCAGATACTTAATTAAATATCGGGAGGAGAATAAAGATAACGGAAGAAAAGGAATTCACATACTATAAAGTTCTGAAATTAAATTTAAACCTTTAAAGAAATATGACCTTATTTTAATTCAAACTACTTTGAAAGAAATTTTTTCCCCTTTTTTTAAGAGATTCAAAAACGCGGAAATTAATAGAATAAGATGTAAAAAAAAAAAAAAAAAAAAAAAAAAAAAATATAGTGAAGAACTAATTAATTACTCTCTCTTGGCAGGTAAAAAAAAAACTTTATGTTGGACATAGCTAAATGGATACTAAATGATCAAAGTTTTTCTATTAACTGCCAACTTATTTAATGTTAAGTGAAGAGGTTAAAAATAGTTATTATGTCCAACGCATATTATCATTCATCATGGCTAATGACACACGTTGGGAAACATCATTTTCCACGGCGTGTAATGCACACGACGCTAATGTTCTTTTGCTCGTATAAAATCCTCTTTGCGTGCCTCGAACACCCATATTTGAAACATTTATACGTTATAACAGTAATGCAATTTCAGTTGTGTGTCATATTCTTACACTGTAAGCGATCCTTCCTGGTGTCACTGGGAAAAATATTCCGACGTTGGCAGCTGCAGATCATCTCATATCAATCGATAGGGCTTGCGGTTGTTGCTTTTTTTTGAGGTTCTTACAATGGCGTATGCAAAAAATTAAATCCTGTGAAAGAAATGGTGAATTATAAAGAAGAAATAAGGTAGTAAATTATGAGATAATTAAAAAGAATTTATATGGGTAATCATAGATGTAAATTATGTAGTTATTAGGGAAATCGTGTGATTAAATAGTATAATGTACTTTTAATTAGAAAACATGTATAATTAAATAAATAAAAATATTGGAAGATTTTGGAAGTAAATTATATCATGATTAAAAAATCTATAAAAGTATAATAATATCAGAATAATATTCAGAATCAATTAAGTAATTCGCGCGGCTCTTTTCCATATTCGGAAAAAAAAGTGACTATGAAAAATGGGGAACTAAATAACAACACATAGAGAAATAATTTGTGGAGTAAAACTTGCATGAAAATTGTGAGATTTTATGAGAGAAAATATCGATAACTAAGAAATTAAGAAAACACTAAGGATTACAATAGAAATAGTGCACTTTAAAGTAAAAAATATAACAATGATAACTAAGAAAACGTCATAGAAAATATTCGGATACAAATTACGTAACTGTTAGAAAACACCTGCAGTGAATGAATACGGAATAAATTACGTGATAATTTTGAAAAACATGTACAAAGAAGAAAAATATTTTGCTTTTTTGTAAATTTTCATTGGATAAAAGTTCTTATCAAATATTTAACAATCTGTAAAAAATGCATAGTCATTGCATAAAACCTATAAAATAAGAACATGCAATAAATTATTTGATAATAAGAACTTACAAAAGGAGAATATGACTGTAAAAGTAGTTATAAAGATTTCACAAAGATCGAATTTTGAATTAAATTATTTAATTAGTAAGAAAAATATTAAAAACCAAAACCAAAGAAATAAGCTATGAGTTAATTAGAAATAATCTAAAGAAAAAAAATCAGTATATTAAGAGTTATTACAAACAGCAGAATCAAATCTTAACTTTGGTGAATCTTGTAAGCCCACGAAAAACATCCTGTTGTGGAGAAACACAAAATAGAAACACAAATAATAGATTATTTTTAATTATAATTGCATATTTAATTTTACTTATTTTCAGATATCATTGGTAGTAAAATTGCTATGGGAATTTCAATTAGAATCTAGCAAAAAATCGTTTTTTGTTGTAAGGTTATAAAAATGTAAGCCCATTTCATCCCAAAGAGTTTGTGTTCATATAAAACTTATCAGCGTACTGTGAGAAAGAACTCCATTTGAAAGCTAGTTTTAAAGACTATAATTTTTTTTTTAACAGATCCACTATTTTTTATGACTTTGAATGCTAGCCAAAATCAGTGTAACAATAAGTTCTCCACTTTTATGTAAGCTCTTAACAATGCGTATTCCACACATAATCAAGAATAAAGCTTTAATCTCTGAACATTTAAGCTACCAGTTCTTTTTATGTTTTCATAGGCTATCGAACATAAATACAGAAAAATCTAGGCAATCTTCTACTGAATAAAATGTAAATCTTTCATGTTCTACATTCTGGGGGCTTATGTCCTTGACCTGTACTGGTACATTGTCATTCCACCCTACCAGGAATCGCATTAGCATACATTTTCCATTGTCAGGAAGATCTTTTCTCGTCTTTTTAAATGGTTGCATTTATTGAAGTTGCTGACAGCTAAGTGACCAATACCTTTTTCCCAGTAATTCTTTTCACGGCACAGCAGGTGATGAGGGGAATAAGCTGTGCCAGGGACAAATATTGCAAATACATTCCACAGAACAGCGCTTTTCAACTTTTAACACCTCATGGAACCCTGACTTTCAGGGTTAAACTTTCGCACCTCCCCTATTTTATTACGAGCTCATTTTTTTAATTTAAATAAATGCAAAGACAGTGATACTGATAATAATGATTAGAATTTTTGTTGCCAAAATAGTATTTTACTACAATAGTAAAATGTGCTGTTATATTAATCATCGCATTTATTGAAAACCAAGTTAACACTTATCTAATTAGACTAAGGGAAAATTTTAAATGAAATTTAAATCACATTTTAATTCCAAACCACCATTGCGTTTATTTATTTATTTTAAGTTTCAAAAGAGCTAAGAACTAACTTACGAAAAGGTTAGAATGGGGATATAAATTGGTAAAAATATTTTTTATGCTACTAAAATTTAAAGATATTGAAATTCTTCTATTTCGAGATTGTATAGAAAAAAAAAGCATCGAATAATTTTTCATTATTTTTTTTTAGGATATTTTATATTCTTATTTATTGACAAAATAGTTGAATGATTAACCTATATATATACCTTCTTTCAATAGTGTGTAAGATTGATTATCATTTATTCTTCTTTATTTCTGTTGATAAATGATAACCCCAATCAAATATGCCTACTAACAATAACAGTAGAACGACTGATATGGCAAATTAATATTTATATATTTTTTTCATTTGAATTTTCCTTACTTATTTTTGAAGTTTCTTGCTTACCAAACATAGCCTTTATTTTATGAATCAGAAATGAGTACAAATGTAAATGTTAATCCTTTTCTAACCATTAATTCAAAAATGTAAATAGAATTACATTATTCTTTGGATTGCTGTGGTAATTTACTCATAAAAAGTTTTGATAATTTAATCAATAGGCTCGCTTGTTAGTTTGGTCAATATATTCGTTTGGTAATTTAGTCAATAACTTATTTTGATAGTTTGGTTCTGTAGATTATTTGGAAAATTTAGTCAACAGATTCTTTTGGTTTTGTAGTAAATAGATTTTCTTGGTAAATGATAAAAGAATATATAATGAAGCATATTATAAAGTACAAACAGAATCTAATTGATAGAATTTTTAATTTCAATTCGTAGAAAAGGTGAAGTACTAAAATTTGACTCACTAACAATTTGTTATTATATAATTATAGTTTAAATTGATGCAAAAAGAAGATGTACTGTGCTAGCACTAATGAATTTTAAAGTGCCTCTGCTGGCAATCCTTTGCAGAATTCAGTGAGCAGCTGACCCCTCCATTTTCTGTAGAAGTTGGATATTGGGGAAGAGCACACCTGCTGCAGAAGAATCGTCTTCTCGATGCTCCTGTTCAATCCCTCGTTCGAAATAAATAGCTTAACCATCGGATCTCCACTGATTGGCAATCAGTTTTCGAACAAATTACCTCCTCTCAGGTAAGGGCTGCGTTGCCACTTCGAGCAGGAAAAATAAAGTCATTATTAAAAGCGGCGGGGAGAAAGAACGCATTCGATAAATGCAGCAGCGAAAAAGAGCGAAAACAAGGAGCATGTTCTATAGAGAAACGAGAATTTTAAATTAAGGAACTGACACTCTTTTTTTCCATATAATGTCAATTAATCGCTCAATAAAAGAGAAGTTTAAGGAAATGGATTATTTTGTTCGGAGAAGATTCGATTTTTGTCGAGTCTAAAATAACAGCCTGATGAATATTTTGAGCAAAGTATTTCACCGAGCAATGCTTTATCTATGAATTTTAATTTGTATTTTACCATTTATAATATTTATTCTACATTATAAAATAATACATAGGATTGTTTTTTACTTTTTTATCATATAAAAATTCATGAAAATAAATTTCAGCCAACAGTGTAATGCATTTTAGAAATAATATTTATTTAAAAACAATCCATTTACAAAATAAAGCAACGTGTCTATTAGTAAAACAGAAGGAACTGCAAAAACTTACTTTTTAGTGAGTTTTCATTTAATCATAAACTCGTCCGTGCAATTTTATTCAACATTTAATCACTGATTTATGAATTTCTTTATGCTTATCTCATATCATTCTCTTCCTACAAAACAGTCTGCAATTTAATTATAAATCAAACTTTTTGTTTTGAAGAATTCCACAAATGTTCCATTTTATTTGGACTATGGTAAGAGATAAGATAACTTATCTGAGACGTTAATTCAAATGTCAGTCTTAACACTATATACCATTAATTTAAAGCTCTTGATTTATGTGATATGATACTTATCTTCTTATAAGATAACACAATCCATTTTTGTATTGTGTACACACTCGTGTATATCGTGTATTGCAAAATAATAACTCAAATTTCTTTTCTACATAGGATTTCACTTGGTTAATAACATATATAGGATTAAGTATAACATTTATAGGATTCTGTATCTACAGAATAATACTCTTTTTTCTTTATAATGTGAGGAAGTTTCCATAAAAATGTTTCCCCCTTTTAATATCTTTTGTAAATATCTTTTTTTAATGAGAATGTAGATAATTGTATAGCTTCTTTTTGAAATTTGAGAGCTTTTTCTTTTTTGTTTCCACTTGTTATTAATATTTCTCTCTTTTGGCGACAATAAGAACGCAACATTATGCTTACTATTCAAGTGTTTGTTTTTAGTTTAATCAAGTTCTGTTTTTTGATCAAATACGAGAAAAAATAAAAAAAAACGGTTGATGTATTATCATTCACAGTTCTTTGAATATAGATTTTATGAGAAGATACAAGAGGATTTAAGAGAAGGTTAATCATTTAACTCCAACAGGGTGTCTGATATAACGCGGATTAATTGTTCTGACAGAGAAATTGCTAAATATATCGTTGATGAAGAAAATGCCGATCAATGATAATTCATCAATGTTTGTTACCTTTCTTTTTTTAAAAGAGAAGGTGATTGAGATAGTAACTCTTTTCTTTATTAAAAAATAGGTTACAACCACAATCACTAGTTATAATTTTGCTCCTACCTATATAAAAATGTCTAGAATATTCTATACTTAATCTACGTAATATACTAATTAAATATATTTTTTGAATCCACGAAGCAATTAATATTATCAAGTTAAATATACCTTCATTAGTTTATTATTAAATATTAAAAATGAATCATATCTCTTATTGGCATTCCATATTTTATCAGAAAAATAAATAAATTATCAAAATAGCTAGAGAAAAAGTTAAAATTTATGCACTGAAAAATCATTGGGATCAAACAATTATTTTTAATACATTAAAAAAATATGTTAAGTGTTTTATACTTTGAATCAAAGCTTAATATCATGTGAGTCAAAAAGGTTTGGAGTTAGAGTGAATAAAATAATTTGATTATAGTACAAAAAATAAAAGCTCAAATATGAACATTAATTTAAGAAATTAAATATTAGAATGCTTCAATATAATTTATTTTGCATTTCATTTGCTTTTTGTGCGAAAAATATATATTAGTATGTATGTTATTATTTATCATCCATTCAGTAACATTTGTATTTGCAAGCAACTTGCTTGAAAAAATTTGTACTATTAGCTAATTAAATTGGAGGTCAATATAGCTCTGTTCTTGAACTCAATAAATTGTGGGTTGGAGCTCAAGTCAACTTCTAAATTGGGATTTGAAATCATTCAAACGAATCTCATCGCAAAGAAGAACATATGTAAATCTGAGATGTGATTTTAAGACTTCTTTGATAATTGACCTTTATATTATGAAAGTAGCTGTAGTTATTTCTTTATTACTAGTAATTCACATTAGGACGTATATCAAAGAAAGTAATTTACCACGAACACACATAAAACCATAAGGTGAGAAAAATTATCTGATTTTTAGTGACGAATGAGGAAAACTTATTGAAAGTTTGTTCAAAAGAGAAAACAAATTATTTTGAAGAAAATAAGAAAAATATATTACCTTCAATTAAAATGCTTTAATAGTATATATGTGTGACAACTACAATTACAAATATATAAGTTTACTGTGCTTAATTTTAGAGACATGGTCTATATAGTGAAATGTCCTTTCCTCGATTCCGGTCAATACTGAAGAAGGAAAGACACATATTGGATTTCTGGTATCTGTATGCATATCTTTTGGGGTGGGACACGATTATAGCCAGCTATCTATAAGATATCCTCTCGGAAGACAAGAAGTGGTTAATATTTAGATATTTTACAACATCCATGTGGTATTAGGCTATTTATCTCAATGATATGCAAAGATATGCATTATGCAGTGGTTATGCTATGCATCTTGTAATTCTGAAAATGCAATGAATATAACTATTGGTTTCCCTTGCTTAGAGTGTTATAACAAAATATCGAATCAATTAATTTTTTAATAATTTTTAATGAAGATTACATTGTTAACAATTTGTTTTGGTGTCCAAAAGCATAGTCATCATTTAATTAAAAATATAGTAATTAAAATAAAGGATGAAAGGCATGAAAATATTAGAGATTAAAATACTATGACTCAATAAGAACAAATATAAGAAAAATAATTTTATTAAATAAGTAGTAATTATTAAAAGGAAGATAAAATCTCTTGTGCAATATAAACCGAAGTTAACTTAACTTAAACTAAAATGTACTTAGTTTTTTTTTATCTAAATGAACTATATTTTTTCATCGAAAAATTAAAATATATTTTAATTTAACTTCAATTATGGTGTTGTTATCTTATCTCATTTGATCGACAAGGATATTGAACACATACCGGCCGTGATGAACGATGAGAAGATGAAAAAGTTCGGGAACAAGAGGTACCAAAGGTTTAAGCCTGAATTTTGCCTGCAAAGGATTTAGATCAAGCTGATATGTCATCTTAATTTAGAAGCAGAGACTAAATAGAAGAACCCCGAAATATAGCCTACCACCCTCAGAGGTATCATTACACTTCGAGGACATTGCGACCAAGACATAATTTACGTACTCTAGTCATTATTAACGAACACGGCGGATCTTCAGTTATAAGTTGGCATTTGAATTCACTATTTTCCGTTAGCGAGATTGAATGCCCTAATTAACAAGGTGCTACCGAAATATACTACTGGCCATTAAAATTGCTACACCAGGGAGAAATGCAGGTAACAAAATGATAATTATTGGACAAATATATTATACTAGAATTAACAAGTGATTAAATTTTCAAAAAATTTGGCTGGATATATATCCTGAGAAATCAGTACCCAGAACAACCACCTCTGACAGTAATAACAGCAGTTATATGCCTGGGCATTGAATCAAACAGAGATTGGATTGCATGTACAGGTACAGATGCCCATGCAGCTTCAACACCATGCCACAGTTCATCAACCATAGTGACTGGCGTTTGGTGACGAGCCAGTCGCTCGGTCACCATTGACCAGACGTTTTCTATTGGTGAAAGATCTGAAGAACGTGCTGCCAGGGCAACAGCTGAACATGTTTCGTATCAAGGAAGGTCCATACAATGCCGGCAACATGCGGTCGGGCATTATCCTGCTGAAACGTAGGGTTTCGCAGGGCTCGAATAAAGGGTAGAGCCACGGGTCGTAACACACCAGAAATGTAACGTGCACAGTTCAAAGCACCGTGTATGTGAACAAGAGGTGACCGAGACGTGTATCCAATGGCACCCCATACTATCACGCACGCTGCCAGTGTGCGTTCACCACGATGCGCTCAAACACTAATGCCACCATCATGATGCTGTACACAGAAACCAGGATTCATCTGAAAAGATGACGTCTCACTATTCGTGCGCCCAGGTTCGTCGTTGATCACACCATTGAAGGCGTTCTTGTCTATGATGCAGCGTCAAGGGAAACCGCAGCCATGGTCTCCGAGCTGAGAGTTCATGCTGCTGCAAACGTCGTCGAACTGTTCGTGTAGACACTTGTTGACTTCCAAACGACCCCGTTTCTTGACTCACGGCTCGTGACATGGTTGCACGATCCATTACGGCCATGCGGATAATATGCCTGTCTTCTCGGCTGCTAGTGATAGGTGGCCTTTGAGATCCCGCATGGCGTTCTGTATTACCGTCCTGAGCCCATCGATTCCATATTCTGCTAACAGTCATTGGATCTCGACCGACGCGAGCAGCAATACTGCGATAAGATAAACCGCCATCCCGGTACGCTACA
The DNA here is from genome assembly GCA_030067965.1 of Latrodectus elegans. NCBI lineage: Eukaryota > Metazoa > Arthropoda > Arachnida > Araneae > Theridiidae > Latrodectus > Latrodectus elegans. The sequence continues at coordinate 43,570,960 of CM057816.1, read as the reverse complement.
ATTCGACCTTTATCAAAGTCAGAAACGTGCTGGTACGCATTTCTCCTTCTTACTCGAGGCATCACAACTTTTCACCAGGCAACAACATTCAAATGCAATTTGTGTATGAGGAACCGGCTGAACAATTTCATCATTTAAACACAATGTAGGTGTCGCTACTGGCGCCTGCTTTGTCTGAATGCCCTGAAAAGCTAATCATTTGCAGATCACAGCACCTTCTTCCTTTCGTAAAAATTTCACGTCTGTAGCATGTCGCCTTCTTGGTGTAGCAATTTTAATAACCAGTAGTGTTTTACCTTTTGTATAGATTAAAATGAAAAGGAAGGTATAATTTTCTTTTCTGACATCGTATTATTTATCTTTAATATTACATAAGAAATTACGTAAATAAAGTAATATGGAATTTATATATACTTCAATACCAAATATACAAATTCTTTAAATACTCCTAATTTTTCAACAACCTCTAAAAACTAAAGTTTACTTTATAATAATTTTTTTTTTCACTTTAAATAGAACGGTAAGCAAACAGACGAATAGTTAACGCTTTAACATTCAATTTAGCAGTTTATATGGTGCTATTTCAATTTTGAGTGTAGATTTTCTCAGTAGTTCAGAATACTTTTTATAAGCCATTTAAGAGAGAATTTTTTTAGTTTATAAAATTTCGCTTTAATGTCTCAGATTAATAGTTTATTAGTAATAAAATATATAATAAGTCAAAATATCAAAATATTAAAGGCATATACACATATGAATGGAAGTTATTCTTATCTTTATCCACTGAATGTGGTATTATATATCGCTAGGAAAAATGAAAATAATTTGTTAATAATGCAATAATGTTATTCAAGTGCAATCTGAATGGTGAACTATATATATATATATATATATATATATATATATATATATATATATATATATATATATATATAACTGAATGTTAAAAATCACTGAATCACATGCACTTATTTTTTTATTTTTTAACATTTCCCTTTTATTTATCACGATTTAAATTGGTTTTTATCTAAAAGTCTCATTTAACTGTTTAATTTATTGTTTCCTAAAAGTGTTCAATTGATATAAATATAAGCATTTACCGTACATTGATGTAGACAGATTTTAATGTGGAGGCTATTTTATAAACTGTATGTTTTATGCAGTTAAGAGAAATGCAGGAGTTATACATAACATAATCATAATTATTTTTTTTTAATTTTATTTCAGAACTATTAAAATTTGTATTGGATACAAACCCATAACGACAAAAACATGAGTAATTGAAATTAACTCTAAAATGGAAAGAATATATCTTTATTTTTGTCCTAGAAATTTAATCAATAAACTTGCCTTCGAAAATAAGACATGATAGCTTTTTATTTCACATCAAAAATGCATAATAAAATGTTTTCTTTAATAAAAAAATGTGTTTTCCACTTAATTAAATTGTTAAAGGGATTTTTATCTAATTAGTTGGTTTGATTGGTTTGAGTTTTATCCAATTAGTTGGTTTGGATTTTATCTAATTATTTATTTGATGAATTTATCCAAATATTGTCGGAGTTTTTAACCAATTATTGATTTTAAGCAATATCACATTCGCATATTTTATTTAATTTCATAAACCAACTTGCAATTTTTTAAACGTCACTTTTTGCATGCCATTCTTTAGAAAATGAAATATAATGTTTTATTTGGTTAACATTCTAGGCAGCACAATTTATACCTGTTTCAAGCAACTTTATTCATGTAAATGTTCCTAACTCAATGATATTAAGCAAACGTAGAAAAAAATGGGTACTTTTCTAATTTTTATAGCAATCTTTTCTGTATTACGCACCACTGACGGGCAAAATTTCTAGGTGGATCCATTTCATCATGAGAATGAAATATTCTTCTCCCCAGGCATTTGCAGATCATTCCGTTCCGGCCTTCGAAGATCTACCTGCATGGCAGACCTCTAGAGGGGGACTTTTATTACCCAGATGCATGCACCCCTCCCCTCTGTTTTATGGACTTCCGACGGGTGGGGTATCGCAATGTTAATATTTGGATCAATACTTCCTACAAGCAATCCTGGCAACAGCTACATTTCAAAGATTTTCAATCCTCTTAAACCTTGATTCTTGTTTGCTTTGTTGCCTTAATTAATTCACATTCTTGAAATTAAATCAAAACAAAACTGGTGAATAGAATAGTAGATCTAAATAACAACGAGTTCTTTTAAGCTCCATAATCTTTCTGTCCGCCTAATGATCTTGTGTTTCTATTTTAGAAACATGCATTACTCAGACATCAAATAAAAGGTTTTTAGAATTTCTTTGAGGGTATGTGGTTCTTCTTGATTGTTAAACAAATAGCAAGCTTCTATTTTTTGCTAAGAATTGTTTTTGGGATTTAAGTTTTAGGACTTGGTTTTGTAGGCTTAAGTAGAAATTTTGTTTTCCATTAAGGCTCTTGTTAAAGGCAGAATTGTTTGGTAAAAATTTCTTAATTCTGAAAATTGACATATCGAGGAAATTTTCCAAACTCAATATATATATTTGATCAATATAATGTGCATGGAAATTAGATTTATAAGTAGTTTTGGAACATATATGATATGTTTCTTCTGTATATCAATATTTAAATATATTTAGATATTTAAAAACTCAGATAAAATTTGTAAAATTTTTTACTTTAAATTTTTCAAAAAAATTCTAAGGAAATTCTGCTATTGCATTTTTTTAAAATTCCATATTAACGAAAGAAAGAATGCATTTTATACAACTCTGAAAACAATTGACAATAATTATGAACTGAAAGACAGGAAAATGTATGACAAACTGCGTGTCATGTGACATTCAAAAGAGGAATTTGAGGAAAATACATATTGTTTTGATTTATTCAAATTATTTTAGGTCAGATTAAAACTACTGGAATAATTTTAATATTTTTAATTGAAAATCTATGAAGAGAGAAAAGTTTTTTTTTCAAATTAATGAAATTTCAAACTGAAATATACATTGAAAGATGAAGAATTTTAGTGGGTATCTCTGTAGAATAACTAATGATCATTCGCTTTATTCATTTACAAATATGTTTTTAAGTAAAATGTTGCAAGGAACTTCTAAAACAATAGAACCATTAGCTTGGGTTTTGTCTTGTTTCTGATATGATGAGTTACATTTCCCCGCATTTTCCCCACTTTGTCCCTTCGTGACATTCATTTTCCCTAGCTTCCATTTTCAAGTACTTCAGCCCCAACTTGCAGTAGAATTTCAGTAATTAGAATCAGAATTCGGAGTGTGAGCTATGAGTACCTAGAAGATGAGTGGCACTTCTGGAGTTAGAAAGATGGGAATTCCTGCACAATCAGCGGGGGCGCTTCCTTTTTCCAACCTCACAACTCATTGTCATGACAACAAATCCATTATTTTCTGCGAATGTGCAAGAATCCGGATACTCTCATAAGAGTTTCGCTCTACTAGATTTCTCTAGTTTGTTAAAGTACGTGAAAAAGTATGTTGAACACTTACAGTAAAAGACGTAGTCTACAACTCTACAACTAAATAAATAAAAAAAATTGACTTTTAGAAGAAAAACTGCAGAATTTTTATATTTTGGTAACCTTATTTTCTGATGACCATGATGTGATTTTAAGAAAGAACGCAGTTAAGTGTATTACAAATTATTGCCAATATTAATTAGGCTAAATATATACAATTTAATTTGTTTTTCCTCCAATTTTCACTAATTTAAACCAACAAAATGTATGTATTCTCTAATCGTTCATTTGCCGTATTATGTTCATTTTCATCTTTTGCCGTTCTATGGTTAAAGAAAGGAAAGTATTAGATGAAGTCTTGGAATCGCTACTTGATTATATTCAAAATTACATTACAATCGGATGTATATCTAGCAGCTTCAGTCAACTTTGTTTGGTTTCTTTATCACTTAACTGCTATCTTTTGCACATGAGGGCTAATTTGACAGATACCTGCACCTTAAAGTGTATTTCGAACCACTACAAGTATCCAAACTCAACATGGGATTTGAAACCGCGAATTATTGAATCGAAGAAACTTCGGTCAGCAGAAAGGGCAACCGGAAATATATTGCATTAAGCTTGTTTTTTGTTTTAAAACGTATATTAATTTTAATTTAAAGTAACTGAATGTATTCTCCAGTCATTTGTTTATCATATTATTTCCAGCTACTTTTGTCCTTTAATAGAAACGTGTGAAGAAGTCAGATTTCGTAATCGTCATCTGACTGTCCAAAGTTATATGGTCATTGTATATATTTAGCAGCCTCCGCCATCAAAAATAGACACCCAGAAAAGCATTACTATAAAATACTGATTGAAATAAATAATTCTAATCAATAAGTTTCTTATAGTGAATCATGATCAAATGACTAAGCTGACACTTGATCTGGCAACATCTCAAAATTTTCGAATCAGCAGAAAGATATTAGACACAACGAAAGTTTAAAGTACCTAAACTCACTCTCAGGATGATACACTTCATCAAATAAAATAACAAACAAATTTTTGCAGAACTAAGAATTGAATCTAATACATTTCCCACTTAAGAACTCCAACTTTTCTAGATTTACTGAAACAAGTGTAATATTTTCAAGCCTCTGGCGCACATAGTTATCTCATATACTCCAAGTAAAATATTTTGCAAGAATGCAATAATTCACAAAATCCCTTGTACTTGATAAAATCTGGTTCTTACTATGTTCTTTAATATAAAAATTTCGAGGTATTATTTTACATTTAATAAAAAAAAACATGCATTTCTTATAATTTTATTGTTTTGTTTTTTGTATTATTCAGTTTCGAAAACAGTATTTTCTCCTTGTTTGCTTTTTCTCCCTTATAAATTTCCAATAGTAATCAAACAACCTTGTTGAAACATTTTCTCTAGCAAATAAAATGCTTACCTGTTCCAAGTTCTGCATCTATTACATAAAAAAAATATGGTAAAATATGGAAAAACATCATTTATCTTCAAAATGTAGTGGATTTGATATCTGACAAATATCATGAACAAGACAACTATCTTTTGAGAACTATATGGATACAAATTAAATATTAGTAAGTTATAATGTCACTTTTTTTGATATAGGGCAGAAATTTGAAGAATAATATGCCAACTGAAATAGATACTGACATTACCACTCGATATGAGTTTAAAGTTACCTAGTGACTGAAATTCATTATCACTTTCGATGGTAAGTAATCTAAAACTGGAAACACATAACGCAATAATGCAACCTACAGATTTAGTTTATTAGAACATTTATGTGTTCGAAACATTTCGTGTATTCGAACAGAAAAAAGAATATAACATATTTTCATGTAAATAATCCCACATATAATATTATTACATGTTGAAATAGCATGTATTTTGCCTTAAATCACCACAGTCTTGAAAAACTATACATGCAATATTTTAAGAAATTGAAATTTTAACCATTGAAAATTCTTAAACATTAGGCAGAAGAGATCTGATGAGCAAAAGTATCAGGCTTTTGATTGGTAAGTAGAAGGCTATATGCCTGACCTAGATGAAGAGCTACCATGCTGGGATGGCCTAAGTATGTTAAAAGCTCCATAAAGTTCAACATTTCTCTGCTGGTGTGATGGACAGAAGAGAAAAGTAGCTCTAGGATTGGCCTCGTAAACTTAACCGTGCTTCGAAATGATGAGAAGATAGTTTGAGTCTAATGGGGCTCTGCAATCGATAGAAACAATCAACTGAAAGCGCATTGCAAATAAATAAATCTTAAAAACAACCCCATTTAAATTAAAACCAATGGCATTTATAATCAAAGAGTATTTTGTTAAATTTTCCCAGATTTCATTGAAGTTTTTAGATTTAAGGTGAAAAAAAATTAAAAGCGGAAGAAAAGTGAAAATTTACAACAATGATGTTGAAAACTATAAATAAGAATTCTGGTATAAGAAATATAAATATTCTAGATGTTAAATTTGGAACAATGTAATTGATAGTTATAAAAATTTTAAATAACTTAGAATTAATTATAATAAAAAATTTCAAGGCAAATAAATAAAACAATTGGTTTCCCATTGCCGAATTGCCTTAAAAAGTAAAAAGGATCTGAAAACGAATATTTGTGTATGAAAACAAGGAAATTTGTATCCTGAGGAATTATTGCTCATATCCCACACTAACTTTTATATAAAAAGAAAGTTTTTTGATGAGTATAAGTGCATCTAATTTTTCATGTTTTATAATTGATTTGATAGCACTAAATGTAAATATATACTGACAAAATTATATTTATTTATACAAACTCAATGAAAAAAAACTATTGCTGGAAATTTATCTTATATTATATGAGATTTATAAAAATAAGTAAAAGTGAACTTATGCATTTCCCCATGACAGTGTTTTTAATTTTTTTGCCAACTTTTTCAAGGCGAAGGAATATAAACCAATTTCTGACAATACTGACTTTTTTATTTTAATGCACAAAGAATAATATGGTTGAATGTTCCCGAAAACACATAAAGTAAATATTCAGTGAGCTTTTCCGAATGCTTCTGTCAATAAATCTCTTTTATCTATTAAATTTCACTTTGCTTGTTTCTTCCAATAAAATCCCTTTTCTGAACACAAGGATGCAAAAAAGGGATTTTCACAACAGTTTAAAATGAATCCCAACTCTTACATATATATGGCGATAAATTAAATAATAGTTTATATATATATATATATATATATATATATATATATATATATATATATATATATATTATATATATATATATATATATATATATATATATATATATATATATATATATATATATATAATATATATATAATCCCATAAATTTTATTCAACTTCCTTTTTAATTAGATTTATAAAAATAATGAAATATATAATAAGTGTTACGAAATATATAATAAAGAAATACTTATGTGTGTGTATACATATATATATATAAGTGTGGTTTACAGCAAAAATTTTAAAAACATTAATTTGCAAATCAGCCAAATAATCTGAAAATTAAGCTATTTGCTCAATCAATGTGAGGAATTAGGTGTTTAAAAATATGAATGTTTAAAAGCAAAAACTTATGCTAACAGCTAATTTGTTGCATGTGTTAGTTTCAGTCCTTTCGATATCAAAAAATGAATAAATGTTGTTATCATTTCTCGTTACGTATTTTAAGCGTTTAATTCTTAATATTACAGTTTTTTTAATATATTGATGAGAGAGAGAGAGAGAAAGAGAGAGCATCAACTGGACACTAGATATCAAAAAAAGCTAATAATCTGTTAAGTTTAACCAACAGAAATTTTGTTGCTCAAGCAAAGCATTTATTTTCATTTAAAGTAGTACTTAGTAATATATATATATATCATGGAAGGGCCACAACCACACACAAGTACTACTACACAAAATGGCATGGACTCGAGCAATGTATAGAGATATCTTACAAAATTTTTACACCATGAATTCTACCTGGCAATGTACAAGGTCGTAAGAGCAAGAAGTAATAAAGACTTTTCTTGGCCCGATTAAAAATGGCAACTACAAAATGCAAGATATAAAATTTATTTTCTAAAATATGGAAGAAATAAATTCTGATTCAATCCGCGAAGTAAAGAAAAAAAAAACATTTTAAACATTTCAAATAAAAATACTTTGTATTTAAGCGAACAAAGTTTTTGCGCAATCCGAGTCAGGAACATCACCAAACATTACTCATTTTGAGGTGGATGATTTTATGAACTAGTATTTCATCAAGATATATACTGTGTTTATAATCCGCATCTCTGAAGTGGTTCTGTAGTATGTTACAATACCAGGATAAATGTCTAAAGACTCCCCTTGGTTTATTTGTACGCTGTAATAATTGCTCCGGGTTACATTTTCAAGAATGATAATACACGTCTTTATAGAATTGTTATCGTTAATGATCAGTTGCAGACCGAAGGGTTTGTTTGTATAGAGTAGATACCACACTCATAGACCCAAGTCCCATCAAAAAGGATTAGGATTGTCTTGACTATGTTACATGTACACGTTACCGACACCATTCTTTCTCACAGGCTCGGAAACTATTTTACAAGAAGAAAGATGATTACTCAATTTTGCAAGATAGATCATCATATTGAAAAAGTACTCAAAAGCAATAAACTTTAATGCAGATAGAGTGCTTACATATCACATTAATTCTGTTTTTTTTTGTGTGTGAAAGTTCTTCCTAACTCTTATATATAATCATATATCAATGATAAATTCAATATTGTTGTCGACTTTATTTGTAATCCTCTATATTTCTCGTTTCAGGAATAAACATATTTACTATTAGCAAATATGTTTATTACATTTCGCATCAATGTTTTCTATATTTCGCATCAATTAAGATATTACCTTTTAATCTGTTTGCTGATTTGTTCTTAACATTTGAAAATGACGGTTACAATTGATAAGCAAAGATAATGCTCTTTCAATACCACAAATCGGGTATTATTTCTTAAATTGTTTCCTATTTCTTTGATATAAAGTAACTTTAAAACTACTTCACGTCTTTGTATTACAACTTCACGTCATTATTATTTCCTTATATATACTAGAAATTCAAGATTTTGGATCTATGCAAATCAAGGGTCCCGAATGTTATCGTTAAAAATCGGAAGATATTTGCCTCATTCTTCGTCCTGTAAAACATTGTTGCAAATTTATCAACTTCATCTCATTTGCATCACATCTAGGTCTTAACCTGTTTCAAGACTTTTCTCCATTCCACTCTACTGGTTGTACTCAGTTTCCAACCGAAAATTCTCAATCTCTTCAACTTGATCTATCCCTTTAACTTTTACTTATTTTATGGAACAAGGTCTATCGGTGTTTTCCTTAAAGAGATTTTTTTTAAATTTTTTTTTACTTATCTACATTATCTCAGCAACATTTAGCAGTGAATTCTTCTTTTTCGCATCTTTAATTACATCTGATTCCTTATATCTGTTACAGATTGATACATTAAATTAAAATGTCTTAAAAGACACGTATTCCCTTGATTTCAATTGCTACATGGTTTGTGAAAGTTGAGATTCCCGTTATCTTAATTGACTATAAGAAAAATAATAATCAAGTACATGAAATTCAAGATTTTATCCTGGTACTTTAAACAAGTATTATGTTGATAAGAGCGTATTAATAATTGGAATCAGTTAATTTTGATGTATCTTATAGCTACAGTAACATTGTTGTCTTCAATAGTAATATGAATAAACAAGTGTAGTGAATAGACAAACGCATTTTATTTCTAACAATTCACAAGGTGAAATCAAAAAAAAAATTATACTCATCATAAAAGTAAGCAAGTACATTGATACATCAACATCCACCAGCTTTCAGGCTACAATGGTAAACACAAATTCATAGTAAAATATCGTATTGTAAGCTTTCAAGATCAATCTAAAATCTGAACTGGGAGACAGAAACGTATTTGTAGATTTTGCTACCTTCCAGGTAGATTATAAGAAATGAAAAAAACTGAGTATTTTGCAATAATATCGTGTTGTTAGAACTTCTGTGTCGTTGAACACTGAAATATCATTTTTGAAACCCAACCATTGGCTTAAATTTTGTCAATAACTCCAAATTACAAAACACAATTTCAAAATAATTTTGTAAACATTAATTGTAAGCGAACAGTTATAATTGATAATTGAGTAAAGATTCGGTTCGATGAAAATTCTAGATTTTGAGAATACGGATGAAACTATTGCGATTCTTTATTCTGTGGATATTATTTCATTTAGAAATATATATAGATACCCTTTGAGTATCCAATATAAAAACAATACAGAACCCCATTACCATTGAGGAGCAGCCGTATTTATCAAGATTTTGCCCTTCAAACTACAGGCTAAATCCAAGAAATTCATCTTCACATGACATGTAAATCTATGACGTATAATCCTACTTTTAGGAAGGATAAAAGGATTCAAATCGAAACGACCTATTACTGCTACCAAGTGATTATAGTTGAAAGTGATTTCTTAGGACACTTGTGCTTCACTTGATTCATGATTCAAGAAGTATTATATTCAAGTGTGTCAAAAACGTTTTTAATTAACATATAGCATAAATAATTCACACGATAGCTTTAGATCCTAACGCAAATACATTAATGCAAGGAACACATATTTACTCTTAATTTAGTAATGTAATTGGAACGATTGGAGTAGAATAATTGGTTCAATATATGCCCCCATTGCAAATCAAGTGATGAATATTGCGTGTCTGTCTTTTGAATGTGCATCAACTGGATTGGATTCTTAATAATTTTCTGGTATTTTCCTTTACGAAACGGAAAGACATACCAACTTCTGTAGAAAGTCTTTCATGTAGACGTACAAAGTATTTTAAAAAGTTTAAAAATGAGTTTTGTTTTTAATCCTCTCCAATACCCAGTATAAAATACAATTGTGAACAATTGCTTAGGATTATATTCTTTCGAACAAAGTATTAAAAGTTCGATTTAATTCCTTTAAAAATGTAAAGTAGTTATCAACCTACTATTCTTTCCCTGTATATCTCATGGAATTGATGAAAATCGGACCAGGTTTATAAAATTTTTATCCAAAATATGAACAAATATCACACTGAAAAGCTTGTGAAGTATTATCAGGTATATTCCACAAACTTCAAAGCAGTTGTTATTCTATAGTACTCATTGTTACATATATCACATACAGATACTATTAAGTATCTGTATGTAATATATGTAACAATGAGTACTATAGAATAAAAACTGCAAACTTATATATGAATTAAGACTTTCTAAAATATTTCTTAAAAATTTTACTATGCAGCTCTGCCAAAGATTGCCACATTCTTTTTATCTCTCTTTATACAATCATTGGAACTTAAAATAATATACTTATCTACTTTTCATCCCCGCGCACATATAATTTTAAATTATTTATGTTTCTGGTAAATACTCTAAATTTTATCCGTCAACAACCTGTTTTCCTACCATAAATGTTTTTCTTTCTCCCACTAGAATCTTCAATAATTCTTTTATGGGTCTTAGTTCAAAACTGACATCTTAAAAATATTGTTCTCGTCCATGTTTTTTTTTCAATAATTCTCATTTTTGTTTCTAACATTCCCACTGATGGGCACTTACCACCTACTACCTGTGCAGGAGTGAAGAGAAGAAGGTGGTCGCTGTCGAAATTATTTTCATTGAATAAAAGCAAAGATCAATTGAATGAAGACGAGCTGATGGAAGTTTACTCTTGAAGAGAAGGTGGGCCAAAAAACGGAGGAAGAAAGCGTTACCCTTACCAATGGCCTTTTCTTCCACCGTAATGTTTTGCTTTACAACCTGTATTGTTGGGTGCAATAATTTGGAGCGATTTTTTTGGCCCCCGCCCACGACGTGATGGACGATCTCAGGGGTCTTCGAGTGAGGAAAATGTTTCTCCTGGATGGATGGCACGTGCTGCCTTTCCCCAGGGTGGATCCACAGGTGCACTCGGGGAGGATTCGGGGTCATTTTCCTGAGCAGTAGAGAGACACTTCCATAATTTATGGAGCAATCCTTATCTTTTTGAGTGGGAAGGGCGCCGAAATCATGTTCTTCTAGCAAGCTGTTTCGTGTTTCTACCGTTATTAGGCCCTTCTTTCTCGGTTACGAGTGGGCATACTTAAATTATAGGTTTCTCTGAAGATATCTCTAACGATAGTTTGCGATATTAGAAGAACCAAAATGTTGGACTTGATGGACAATGGTGCAGGAGAAACTGTTGAAAATATTTTTTACCACTTTCATCATTACGTTAATACTATAAGATATTAATATTATTTTAGGTGATATAAATAATTATAGTATTTATAACAACACAGGGATTATAAAATTTTTAAGTAATATTATTATTTAGTATTATTTTATTAAAAAATATTGTTTTGATCGAAATTAGTCAAGCATACACCATGTTTATTAGCAAATGATTTCATAATAATAAGACTTTTAAGACTATATTCTTATTCAATATTTTACGTTGTATATAAATTCCTCATATGTAATAAAAACAATGATTGTTTTAGATAAAAAGTAATTAATTGTTTTAAAATTTTAAAAATAAAAAATATTTTTCTAATTAATATTCAACAATAAAAAATAAAATAATATTTTACGCTTATTATTTTTATTTTTTGATGAACTGTTGCATGCAATTAAAGAGTAAATAGGGTGATAAAACAATTAACAACTAGAAATTTTCTTTCTCACTTTTTTTGAGATCGTTTTAAAGTAGTTTAATTTTTCATGTTTACTTATCTAATAATTTCAAATGAAACTTCTTTTTCGCTCATGGAGAGTTAACAAAGCCGAAAAATGAATTCAAAGCCAATAATCGAAACACCAAATTGCTGAACTGAAAACCATAATGGCAACCATTAAATTATCAGCTCAATTTTGATAAAGTCCGGAAAAGCTTTATTTTTTAACTATTAATATTTCATATCAAACATCTCATTATAATATTTTTATTTCATTATCTAATCAAATTTATTAATGTCCCAATTCGATTCTATAATCCACTAGAAAATCATTTATATTTAGGTTGTTGTTAATAAATTTTATTTTTCGATTCTTAGATAACATGATGTTATTATTCATTTTGAAATAATAACATAATTTTGAAAAGATATTAATGTAGGAAAGATATTTGGGAAATTAGAAAAAAACTAAGCATCAACAGCTTTCTTAGATCATGATATAGAGTTACGCCGCAGTTGACTGTGTTTAGTCATTTTGATTGTCAAATAGATGCAATCAAAAGCGAATTTAAAAAAACACACTTAAATATTCGCGCTCTTTCCTTTTTTAAAAAAAAACTTAATGGCTATAAGAATCATTATACTACCTATAAAGTTGTATATTCGAAATCTAATTCAGCTAAACGTCATGCTATTGATAAGGGATTTTTAAGTTAAAATATTTGCTTAGACGAGGTCCTTCTGCTCGAGTGGTGTACATACTAAAGTGAATTAATTTATAAATTATATTAAATATTCATAATTTTATAATTTAGTATACTTAGTATTTTTAAATATAGTTATTTCAAAATTATTTTTGTAAAACTATATAAATTTTTTGCGTTGATGAAATAATAGTTCCACAAACTAAATTTTTTTGTTTCGAAATCAACATTTCTTGGTATGCATCGAATTTTCGTCAATAAGGTAAATAAATTCTTAAATTTGCATGATAACTTGTATTGAATTGTCGAAATTTTTTAGCTCTACGCGGGTTAGAGTTATAACTGTGTTTTTTGAAGTGAAAGATCCGATATTAAATTATATGAACAATTTATCTAAATATTTAGATCAACAGTTTCCGCTCCCTTTAGATTCTAAAGGAAACGAGTGGAGTACTTTTACTTTCTGCATCCATATCGAGTTGTTTGGTAATTTAACTACTCCTTTCCTTGTGGTAAGTAAATAAGGCTTATTATCTATGAAAATATACTAACATGAAGCAAAAGGCTATGGGCTGTAAAAAATGCCTTATCACAGCTTTCAGCTTTTAATGCATCCATTTTGTGTTGTTAAATATAATATTAAATTTTTGGAGTCATTTACACATTTTCAAACTACAATAAGTTAAATCTGACTCCAACACACTGACTTCTTTGGACCAAAATTTCTGGGAATTCATTTCAGTACTATTTTAAAGAACTCAAATGAACTTTCAGAAAAACTTCCAGTGTGTAGCAGTCAGATTTAACTGACTATTATACACTGGCTTCTTTTGACAAAAATTTCTGGGAATTCATTTTAGTAGTATTTTACAGAACTCACACAAATGAACTTTCAGTAAAACTTCCAGTGTGTATCAGTCAGATTTAACTAACTGTTACACACTGGCTTCTTTTGACCAACATTTCTAAGAATTCATTTCAGTACTATTTTAACTCAAATGAACTCTCAGGAAAACTTCCAGTGTGTATCAGTTAGATTTAACTGATTGCTACACACTGGCTTCTTTGGACCTTTGGATTTTCTTTGGATTTCTGAGAATATATTTCAGTACAATTTTCATACAATCAAAATAAAAACTACAACAATTTTACATGAGAAATGAGCAAAACAAATACATTTAAATTGCTGGAGTTCTTAATTTATTATTAATTATAAACGCCCAAGTAGATATTAATCACGTTTTCATATTCGCGATCATAAGAAATATCCCTTTTCATTAAAAATTCATAAACTGATTTGAATTTTACATCCAGGGGAAGTTTCCCTCCATTCAAGATCAGATAATAGAACTGTAACTAAAAACATAAATAATGCTTAAGAATTCTGTAATACGAGGGTCACTCTGAAATTTGTGAGATACAACTAGGTTTTTAAAGTTATACTTACAAAATTTTAGTTGTGTTCAAAGTAGTCTCCTCCAGCATTAATGCAATTATTGACTAATTTTTTACAGATTACATGCCTCAAACCATTCATTTTTTGAAATAGATGAAAAAAATGCATTTATAGCCACGTCAATCTCTTCTTCTGAATGAAAACGACGTCCACGTAAGTTCTTTTTTAGATTAAAGAATAACCAAAAGTCGCACATAGCTAGTTCAGGTGAAAATGGCGGATGTTCGATCACTTTAATTTGTTTTTGTTTAAGAAACTCAACTGTTAATCTGGCTGTATGTGAAGATGCATTGTTATTGTAACGCATTAGCCCCCTAACATTCAGTTCTTGTAAAATTTCTGGAAGACATTTAGTTGTATACAGTTTGCTGTTATTGTCTTCTGTCCTTACAACTTGATGGCTTTGACCAATCCCGTACTTCTGAAGAAAATGGCATACATCACTTTTTTCAGTGCGCTTTGTTTTTTCACCATTGTTGGCGTGGGATCATCTTCAAAGACCCATACATTGCTTTCTTGACGTGTTGGAACGTCAAAAAACGGTATGTACGTTTCATCACCTATTACAATTTTAGAAATGATGCAGTAGCCACCATCATTTAGCAATTTAAGAGTTTATTTATTGATTCTGACACGCGCTCTTCTTTTTGGTGCTCTGTTAGATTATGGTGAACCCAACGACAAATTAATTTTTTCATATGTAATTCTTCATGAATAATTTTGTGTATGGCTGCGGATCTAATGTTAAATTCCTTTTGTATCATTTGATAGGTACAGTGATTATCATCCATTAACATTTTTCGTATGGCAGACACATTATCCGGGAATGATGCCGACGGCGGCCTTCCTGTGTGTTCTTCATCATGAAGAAAATTGCGACCTCTTCTAAATTCTCTAAACACTCTGAATACAGTAACACGAACTGAAGATTCATCACCAAATGCTAACTGTCACCGTTGAACGCATTCTTCTTGATTTAATCCTGCTTATAAATCGTAGAAAATCACAGCGCGAAAATGTTCTCGCGTCAACTCCATTTTCTCTTCTATTTAAAAATTATTCTGCGCTAAACAAGTTGAAGTAAGTTAGTAAAAAGTCATCTTCTGTGTTAAAATTCCTTGTATTTTAAACCGTTATTTTTACTTTGTAAATTCTCTTCTTCGCATATCTCAAAAATTTCAGAGTAACCCTCGTATATATGATTAATATAAAGCATATTGATGCAATGCACAAAGATTTTCTTTCTGAAAATTGTTTATAGAGTGTTTCCCGACATGTAAGCGAAATAACAAGCATTTTAGTTTTCGCAATTATACAGACTACGAATTTTCCTCAGCAAATAAATAAAAATGAAATATACATCCAGCATACTTAACCTTTGTGATTTCAATAATAAAAAATTGAACATTACATTCTTTATCATCCATATCAATTATCCATCTTGTATTCACATTAAAAATTGCTGAATGCATTAACATATAAATAAAATATAAGACTCTTGCATCTTATTTTCAATATTGCTAAAACCATAAAGTGCAAGATACCAATTTTTTAAACTCTGTGCATTGTTCATTTTCGTTCGCCAATAATACGAGAAGGCGAATGTAACATAATATCTTTTTGAATGTAATCATTAAGAAGTAGCTTTAGCAGTAGTATACTTTAAATTATTTGCTTTTTGTTGCTTATAAAATGTGTGTTTTTTATCGAATGGCAAAATTATAAGCACTCATTCTTTAAATAAAATAAAGATGAGGGAGAGAGATTGTTATTTACATATTCAGTTTTTTCTGTAGGATAATTAGTACTTTATGTTATTCAAAACAATACAATTTGCATTTGTTGTATATAGTAATTTCAGCACCAGAATTCTCCCTGCAATGAGTAGTAATAATTAAATTTTAATTGATAATTATTATTTTTTCATTAAAACTGCTAATTGATATAAATAATAAATAAATAAATAAATACATTGACAATGTACCCAAAGGTTTGCAAGTTTTACAAAATCATTGCCCGGAAATAAGAGTTTCCTTTACATATTATTCATAGAGTACATATTTATCAATAATGCAACTATATATAAATATAATTTCTTGGAAATAACGGATATATTTTCAAAATCACATTTTTTGCTTAATCCAATAATTTGTTAAAAATACATTGCAAGATTTTTCAGTTTTAAGTGTAGAAAATCAAATTGCTTGTTTAAGCCTATTGTAAATTATTAACTAATGTTTATTTCGTTAATTATGATTAAAAACTATTAACTTTTAAAATGATTTTTATTTTAAATAAAAATTAAAGAATTTTTTTATCATTATTAAAGCACTGATTTTCTCTTAATCACCGATTTCAATGAAAAGTATTTATAAGTACAGGGAATGATATTAATTGATTATTATGATGATTAAGTATTGAAAATGGATATTTCCTGAAGATAAATATATACTAAAGGAAATAAAAACAAGAATATGTATTTTTAGCTATATCTATATCCATCTATCCATATGAATGTTGTATGTATTTTACAATTTCAAAGGGTAAGAATGCCTCAGTTTTTTTAAGTGAGCTGTGTTTCAGAAAGCTGTGCATAAGCAAATTTATGGAAATTGGAGTCTGCATTAAATTAATTGCAACCACTTTAATCAAAATTTTTAAAAGAAATATAGAGCTAGTGTGTCACATTGAACAAAGTTTATTGGCTTGTCGCAAACATAACTCGATTTTGAACAGCTCTTCTCTAAGGATTACTTGAGACAAAAATCGGTTGACAAGCAGACTAAGGATTTCATGCAAAAAGAAAAGTGTTGTAGAGCGGATTCCTCTTTTTCCTCGCCAACTTCAAAGCATAATTTATTTTTTTAAAATAACAGTATTTATTATTTTATTCGTTTTTTAAAAAGTTTAGTTTTTTTCCCACTCTTAGCGAGTTTGCTTGCGATTTTTCCAATGCTCCACCGATCAGAAATACACTAGAAATGGGATGAAAGGAGTTATTATCTCAGTATTTAAAAATATCGTCTATCTATATCTAATATATATTTTTAATAATCTATATTTAATATTGCGTTATGTAATTTGTATGTATCGCTAAAAATAATAAATATTGTTTCCGAATCGATTACTGTCATATATATATATATATATATATATATATATATATATATATATATATATATATATATATATATATATATATATATATATATATATATATATATATATATATATGTTGCGATATGTTGGACAGTTATGCTTTTCCTGATAGTAAACATTTCACTTCAGTTAAATTCCATAGATATTTTCTATATGAACATTCAGGCAGTGTATTGTCTGTTGCTCAGTTCCTTAACGGGAAAAGGGAATTTCGCCTGGAAGGGAAAACATTCAGCGAGTGCTTCCTTTCTGTTTACCTGCACTTCTCATTCCGTCTGGGCTTTGAGAAGCCCTCGAAACCATTTTTAATACCTTACGTTCAAATAAAGAGATGAATAAAAAAAGTTAGGAAGAGAGAGAGAGGAGGAAAACATAGCTAGAATGTAATCTTCCTTGTTGCTTTTTCCATTTTGCATCCCTGACAACAGGTTGCCCGGGTAACCCCTGCCACATCACAATCACGTGCACCTATTCATTTGGGGGACTCTCCACAAAGTGACATCACCCCTAATGTGTGTGTACAAGTATTCTCAGCATAAATAAGTGTCAAATTAAATTTTCACACAAAATCATATGGGAAAAAATTGAAACAATTGTAAACTAATCTCAAACAGGAGAAAATTAATCTTGATAAACATTTTTGAACTTTAAAAAATTCTTCTTTATAATTCAAAATATCCAAAAAGATTAATTTTTCAAGTAAAAAAATAATTTTTGAGGATTTATTCATTCATATAACCATATTGCTCTATGTCTGTCTTTTAAGAAAAAGAGGAGAGGTACAATTTTTTGAAGATTCATTGATTCATATTGCCTTTTACTATATTTAAATAAACAACCATTTTTTCATTTTAATTGAACATGGAATTTTTAATGTTGTTTACATAAATTTATGTTTAATCTTTAAAACATAAAACTTTCTTCACACAGTAAAGCAATTATGTTATAAAATTTATAAAATGAATGAATTTATATTGTTTATAAACCTATATAAAAATTTTAATTCATTATATTTTATAAAAATGTCAATTTTGGGAATTTCATCTTATCAAACAATTTATGTCATACTAACTTTTTTCCTTCACACTAGCTTTTGGTTTACTTTCAAATCAAAGAGGATAAAAATTCAAATAATTATTATAGAATATGAGCAACCCTTATTTGAAGGATTATTCGTTTTAAGGTTTAAATCGGATGTCTTAAATAAGTACGCTTCATCACGAATAAACAGTTCTACATTTGAGCTGCATGTATTTTAACTCAAAAAATTAGCTATTTTCTACAAATTGAACGTCAAACTAGAGGTTGGATCTTTTTGTTTTCAATGCAATTATTGATGGATTCAATTTTCACTTCCGAATGTGATATCTTCAATGTGGTTTGAAATTCATTTAAGACTACACAACTAGTTTCCATTAGCTTCAGTGTTCAAAATGTGACCCAAGAGAAACAACCAAATCATCTTCATAAAGTAATTCATTTCCGCTTTCATTAATGTGTCAGTTTTTGTTCATCAGAAACTTCATAAATAGGTTTTACTTGTATGTCGTTAAGAAAATGAGATGGAAAATATCAACGTGAAATTTTACATCCAGAGTCATAGGTTACATTTTTATAACATGAGAAATTAAACCGATATCAACAAAAGCCGTGTACTTCCATGCATCTAAAATTTTTTCATCGAAACATGCTAAAGGTTTCAATAAAATATTATTTTAGCTGGTACATTAACCTGTTTTTTAAAAAGTGAACAAAAATGTAAGTTTTTTTAGATTGGTTTTTTTTAATGAAGTTGATAATATTTAAACTCATCTTGCTAGGTAACATGAATTGGAATTCAAATAGTATATAAATACCAATATAAAAATAAAATTAGCTTCCTCTCTTCTATTTTTTTCAATGACTTTTGAAAATTTTTTGAGGATCCAATCGAGTTATCTTTCACAGAATAATTCAAAAGTATTAATCTATTGTGGAATTATAAAAATTATTCTAAATCACACAGAAACCTGATATTAATTTAATGCAATTTAATACAAACTTATTTTAAATACTAACAAATTTGACAGTAAAACTCTGTTGGTACATTTCCCTGTATTTCAGTTCTATAAATCGTAGATTTTTGGAGACATTTCAAGTAATAAGTACAGCAAAATTTAACAGAAATTAATGATTTTAGAGTATATCAGAATTGAGCATACCCTTTTAAGAGAATTTAGTATTCGAAATGAAGCAGTTCAATACCTTTTTCTATACAACTAAACTCAACACTGTGGCCAAAGACTAGTGACGAAGATTTCGAAGGTAATTTGGTTTTAATTTATTAAAGGTTGTATCATGTAGGTTAAAATTTTTTATTGGATTAATAGCATAATAAATTAATTACTAATTATGTAGGCACATAAATTCAATTTTAGATCACAACAAATTCAATTCCCTACAAATTCAACTTTCAGCCTTTCTTTTATTAACTTTGTAAATGCCTGTAATCTGGGATGCTATTAAATTAAAAGCAAATCAAAATATATATTGTAAGGCATTTACAAGAAGGAATAATGCATCATCAAATTTACATTGATTTAAAATAATGATTAGTTTTTATTTAATTCAAAACTAAATTGTTTTTCTTTATATTATAAATGCATGTGTGATAATGACGACTTAGAAATGTTCTATTTTTTTCAATAGTGAGAGCTATAAACAGCCATTCCAGTGAGTTTTATTTCAAAGTTCAAAAAATACAGGATTAGAAATACTGCTCATTAAACTTTCCAACCGTTTTGCCAAATAAATATGCTGGTGAATGAATAAGAAATATCATCAACAGTTGTTTCTTGTGTGGATCACAAAGAGTAAAAGGCGTAAATCTACATCAGTAAGGCGGTCTATGCAATCCTGTCCTTCATTCAGTTGTGTTGGAATTCAATTGTTGGCGCCTCGCTCAAAAAACAGAGTGGTTGCTCTGTTTTCGCATTCTGCCCGAGTATATTCGGTTCCCAAATTCACTCAACACCGTCTTCAGGCCGGGAACTAAATTCATCAAAAAGGTGCAACTTTTCCGACCAAGAGCTTTGAAAAAATGGCCCCCGGGTTGAATAAAATTTTCAAGATCCAAGTAAGAATATGAAAGAGTGAATATATTTGCAGTTTTTTCTCCGTGATCTTCCAATTTAGTTTTCTAAAAAAATTTCTCACCGAAAAGGCTGGAATAAGAAAACGTGTTTGAAAAGCTTATAGCTTCTGAAAGTGTCACCATGTGGAGAAAGTTGAGATTATCCTATGGCAACACAGATTACTTCCGTGGTATTTTTGCAAAATACAAGTTGTTTTTACGCATAACCTAGTTATATATATATATATATATATATATATATATATATATATATATATATATATAAGCAAGGGGAAGTATAACTTTTTATTGGATAAAAAGAATAAATTTTCAGAAAATGCAAAGCAATTTATCGATCTCAATGTGTCATTAATTATACAAAAAATAAATTTTGTATCATTCTTTCCGTGCGTCTAGGCATCGAATATTTAATCATTTATGGGAAAGATAAAATTAAGAAATCTAAAAAGTTGAGAGATATTTATGTACTCATAATAATTTTTTTTGTTTTATTTCGATGAAATATGCGATACTTTAAATTCAATTGAGAATAATTTTATTCTGTTATCAGTAGAAACAAGTTTTTGATATGAAATTGAATTTGTCTTCCTAGGTTAAAATAACGTAATGTTTTAAGTGATATTGTTTAAATTTCGAATGTCTCTCTCTAAGAACTCTTTTATATTATGTTATTATTATTGCGCGCGCGCGCGCGTTATTATTTAAATTTATTAGGTGAGAGAATTGTTTGCACGGATGTGTTCTTTTCATATAATTGTCCACTTATTAATGTTATAATTTTTTTTTAAATATTATATATTTTCATAATTTCTACGAGATTATATCAACACACGAAGTTTTTATTCTTCAGTTTAAATTATTGTTTTAATTTTTTCCAAAATTTTAACAAAAAGATTTATCAAATTTTATTACTAATTGTTGAAAATCCATTAATTGTCATTGTTATTTTTTGTAGATTATTTTTAAAATTTATAAAAACACTTATTTTGATTCTGTAAATGTAACTTCTCTTTCCCATATTTATGATAGTTTCTTTTTAAATTTTTTAAAATAATTTCTAAATTCTTTTTACTTAAAATTTTTTTAAAAATTAATTGTTCCACTTTATTTTAATATTTTTTTTAGAAATGTGAGAAAAAATATTGATTAAGAACTTTTTTTATCTTTAATTTGCAACACAAATGATATCATTTGTTTAATACCATAACAAATGCAACGTTGACAATTTTGTACGGAATGAAAAAAATGTGAATTAATATTTTAAAAAAATTATATTTTAAGGATTTATTTTAAAACAATATTGAAAAAAAATGTTTTAGAAGAATTATATCAGTATAGTAGTATTGAAATAGATGCATTTTTATTTTTTATTATAAATTTATATAATAATCAAAAAGTTTATTATTGAATTAAATGCTGAACACAGTTACAGAAATCACTTTGTAAAGTAAGATTGGAAAGAAAACCAGTGTCACGAGCGCGATAAAGGTAGACAGGTATCATGTTTCGATTTTAAGCGTGTATATCTATCTGGATCGGTGATTGGGGGGTTTCAATCTTTTTTTCCTTGTAATAATGAATACTTAATATTATCTATGAAAACAAAGATTAACAAAATGAAGCATGATTTGTCGTGGGCAATGATTAAGAGGGTGACCATTTTCTTCCTCACTGGGTTACTAGAGCTCCGTGGGTTAGGGTCGTGTTCCCGTTAACCTGTGATATCCAAAGTTCTTCAGCTGGTGAGGCATGGGTGAGGAAAGGAGGGTGCCAGCTCAGGTGTGACTTCGTCACCTGACCATGGTTTAAAATTACGTGGCGCTTGGTGATGAGTGAGTATTCGAAACCCGTTAACCTTAAGGTTCAGTCCAGGGCTCATTTACACCGCTATGTATGTACGTTTATTAAAATTACTTCCAAAAGAATCTACGCAGTACAGGCTAAATTGTTTTACAACAGCCGTAAGCTAGTTGTTTGGTTGTCCTCTTAATATGTCCAACAGACTTGCATACACTATGTTGAAATGCACCATCCAGTTCCTGTTATTCTGCAGAAGCAAAGATAAAAATTTGACCTTCCAGAATGTAGAAACACAATACCATTTTCTCATTCTTCAGCAGTGACGAGTAGTTTCTGGTGTTTATTCTTTAATATATGTAAATATTTGTCATATGTTTATAAGCGCTTAACAGCACAGAAACTAGCAATAAAGTTAAAAAAATGTAAGATGAGTTACAATAGATTTTATCTGTTAGTTAGAATATCTATATATACCCTGAATATATTTCACACATGTTTTTTATGTGAAACATGTGTAAATTTATGTACATTTCTAAATTATTTAAAAAAATTTAACATTTTACTGTCATGCATGCTATTGGATAACTAAACTGCTTTGAACATTTATCGCTCATGTTATTATTGTTATATTTTCCATAAAAAACACCTTTTCTATTTAAAGGGAAAAAAGTTAAAACTGTTCATTTGTAATTTCACGATAACGAATTTCTTTTTTTTATATAGTAATGTATAAATGGAGTTTTACTATGATTTTATAACCACTAAACTGTATTAACACATTTACATTTCATAAAATTTACTTCAATGTCTTTATCAACTTTTTAAGGTAATACTAAAAATCTTTCTAGCTAAAAGTGTTGGTTGAGAAAAAGAAAATTTAGAGCTATCTGGTATATTTCTAAATCCTTTTTTTTTAGTATGTACCCACTAAACATAATTAAAATAAAAAAATTATTAAAATTTCAATAAGTAAAATACCTTGAAAATTAAAGATGTTGTAAAAAATATAATATGCAACAGTTGGAAAAAAAATTTTTGAATGCTTCAAAATTTTTACGAGATTCCAAATTAATATTAAATTTATTGTTGAGTTTTGAGGAATTATTGATAGACAAATTCATAAATTTTTTATTTTAAAATAATCTTCTTTTCCTTGTTACTACTTGCGACAACGTTACAAAATTAATTTCAGCTCGTTCAATGAACATCAATTAATAGATTTACTGACTCCTCTCTTGCTGGAAATAACTTAGTAGTTTACATTTTAATTCAAGTAAAAGTATTCAGATATGTACTATTTATGTATTGTGTATTATAATGTTGGTGCGCACAAATGCGTTAAAAATGCAATAACTTCGGCTCCCTTTTAAAAATCCATGAAACTAATTCATGACATATTTGGGATTAAGAAAATGTTTTGAACATGAAAGGGAAATATTTTCATATTTATTTTTATTTAACTCTAAAAAATTTTACATTTAGCATATAAATTTAAATAACTTGTAATTGTATTTATTTGATTAAATTAAACATAGATAATTTTATTGAAACAATTAATGAACACCGTGTTTGAAATAAAACAAATCTTTTTTTTTATTGATCAGACAAAAATTAAAAACAATTCCTGTGTTTTTCCCATTTTGACACAATTTTTACAACGATTTTATTTAAATGTAACTAACTAGTGCAGTTAACTTCAATATTGATTATTAATATCATTCGTTTATTTATTAATAAATATCTGTAATATTTTTAAAATTGAATTCTTTGATACAATTTTCAAATTATGCTTTAGTTAAATAATATTAATACAATTATGTCTGTTAAAAGTATAACTCTTACTAATTCGTATTATTATTTATTTATTTCTATTATATTCTCAAGCATACTTTGAAGAAGATTTTAAAGACCAAAAAATTTCAAGAAATGTAATTTCGCGACGAGAAAGCTAGAAGTTCAGTCAATACTGATAATAAATATTATAAAAGATGTATTAAAAAGCACTATTAAAATTTAGAGCATGAGATGAGAAATTACTGAATTGGAATAAAATGATATATTGGTTGACATAATTTTACCATTATAATCGCTGGATAGCGCGCGCGCGCACGCACGCACGCACACACACACACACACACACACACACACACAAAGTGTGTGTAAAGAAGTGTGTGCTTTGTACTACAGATACAAGTGTGTGCTTTGTACTACAGTGTGTAGTACAAAGTGTGTGCTTTGTACTACAGATTCAATATATGCTTCATACTTTTCACATTTTATAAAGAGCTAAAAAGTAATATGTGAATGCTTCAGGATGTTTTAAATTTATAAGTAATATTTTGTTAATTTGTATTTGAAGAAATTTTATTAAATTATTTTTACTGTTTATTTGGCATCATTTTAAATAAAAGGTTGATTATAATTTACAAGAAAATTTTGCATAGAATTAGATTTTAAGTAACAAATTAGAAAATTACAAGAAAAATCAAAATCAAATTATAGTAAAAATTTTTTTTCCGTGGAATTTATTAAGATTAATAATGGTGTACATCTCCATCGTAAACATTATTCTAAAAAATCGAAGATAAACATTGTTTTTTTAGAGCTTTTCAACAGTGAAAAAGATAACGTAATACGTAATGAACCGAAACCTAACTTATTGATTTCATAGATTTGATTTCATGACTATTTACTTGAAAATAATCTAGAAAAATAAATATTAAAAAAAATTAAAATAAAGAAAAATAATGTGTTTCAAATGATTAAGGATAAAAGGGTATTAATGGGCCAAATTTTAAAATCTATTTGTACTTTCAATCCAATACGGAAATTATTCTGAAACTTTGAAAATATGCCCAGACATGAAATGGTAGAAAAAAATTGGTGGGTGTATTATAAAATATGAACTATTTTATCTTAACAGATGACTTTTTTGGCCAATTACAAGTAGTACAGTTAAGTGTGTTAATGAAACCTTTTCTGTAAACATGCTAAATAAAACTTTCGTAAAAACCTTCTTTTTTCTTTGAATACAATTGAAAAAGTGACAGAATAACTCAATTTTTATTTTATTGTAAAGAAGAGTAGTAAATAAGATCCTCTCGACTGGCAGAAATCCAAGATACACTATATTTGTCATGAAAGTACATCTTTTCATTCAGTGAGATAACTGTTTTGTTTCTTGAGAAAAAACGAATTAAAAGAAAAAAACTAAGTTATTTATGTAATTAATATGCATGGCTACGTTTTAATCGTAAAAAGACTTCACATAGACTTTATTTTCTATTTCAAAGAAGAGGCTAACAGAGTTTTGAAAAAATGTACACGTCACTTCTTAGAAGTTAAAGCTTAAAAAGTTACATGGCTTATTCATTTTAATTATCATTGATGCATTGTTTTAAAAATGTAAGAAGTATACAGAGTATTTACAAAATTGCTCTTATATTCAAACTCTAGCTGCCTCTCCCCTCATACGCTGAATTAAAATTTGAGACTATTGTTTGAAAGTGCTTGGTGGAGATAGTTATGATTTTTGAAACAATGCGAAGCTCTCGATTACGATTACAGTGAGTGATTTTTGACTGTTATATTCACAGTATCCTCGTGCAAATTGATCCTCATATTGAAAATCTGCAAATAATGTTGGAGCCATTAACTTATGATGAAAAGTTTCGGCATAAATATTTGCACAAAGAAAAGTTTACAATAATCTAAAGACAAGATAGAAGGGAGGAGATTTACTTCACTTAATTTATGAGTTCAACCATAAAACAATCACTTACAGGACTCCACCTGCACAGAATTGCTTGAGGTAAACCTTTTAAAAAGCAGCGTCTGAAGAAGTGATATATTCGAAAACGCCAACAAGATAGGGCTTGAAATGAAACAGCAAAATGAATTAATAAAGCTGTTTTATATGAATTCGAAAAATGCTATCTTAGCTGCGCGCATTTATTGATGAAATCACTGACTAAGACGAAATCCATGTCTCTTAAGAAGTGTATGCGGTTCCGTAAGGATATGTGAAGGAAGTGAATGCAACTGTGACCATCTTTTTCAGTTGAAGTTCTTAAGAAAATCATAATATATAATCACAATAAATTACTTATTACATAAAACTGCTCACACTTTGGGTGTACCGAAGAATATATTTCTCAGGTTACTGCCCTCTAGTCTCCTGAAATTTTAATATCAATTTCAGCTTGTCCAGGTTTTTCAATTTGGAGATGAGCAACAATGTGTGAAGTTCGTCATTTTTTCCCTTATATATAATATATATATATATAATATGGCCACTAATATTATGGATAGATGAGTCATAAATCGTTTTAAGTAGAAACTTTAATATCAAGAATTGAATTCAGTGATTCGTCAAAAACACTCACAATGTTATAAAAATGATGGTGCGATATCTTTTGCGCAGTTGTTTTTAATTAGTGCTTCCTTGGTAAGACTATTTCCATAGTGTAAAATCTAGCTAACATAAATGTTTTGTATAAATCAATGCTGAAGAATAACATCATTTCTATATTGCAGCAACGAAACGTCATTAATGACATTGTATGAATGCAAGATGGGACTTCTTAGCGCATCGATCAATGTTTTCTTTACATACTAAAATAATACTTGGTGATAGAATCATCTTATTATTGCAGTTTCATTGTTACCATGATCTCCTCAAACCTAACATCTTTCCATTTTCGGTTCTTGGGTTTTCTGAAATCTAAAGTGTACATGCCTGGTCCTCAAGATGTGTCAGAATTTAAAATTGCCATAAAATGTGAAGTTATGCAAATTTTTCTTTTTATGTACATTCAGTCCTTTTGTACGTTCATTCCTACACCAGTAACTCATTCCTTTTATGTGCGATGTCATTTAAAACTTGATATAATATAAAAGCTTTTTTTTTATCCTCACTTCTTTTATCATTAGTCTTTTATAATTTTATTTTTTGATAACAGCATACATTGATTGTTTTCATCTCCTGTTAATCGCTTCAACACAATTTGTAATTTTTCAAAGCATTGATAAATTATCGCAAATAAACAGTGGATGCTTTTATTTACATATTTCAATATTTTCTCACCGTAACTACAACTAGGAGTTTTGTGTTATTTAAAACCATCCCAATTTCCAGAGTTTATTTTCGAATAAACATGCCTAAAATTTGAGTTCAATTTGTTGAATGAATCAGCCTCTAACGTTTCGTTTGTATGGGATAGTATTTTCACTCTTTATGTGAAAAATATTAATTATTTAATTTTTGCATTCGTAGTTTAGTGATTAGGAATTTACTTCTGAGAGTTGAATTTAGAACGGTGTTCACGAAACAGAATGAATCTTATATCAGAATGTTGCTGTTTATGTTATGTAATAACTTGAAATACATGCTCTGTTTCATTTCTAAATTTTGATTGTAGTGCTTGCAATCAATTTAACCTATAATTAATGTTGTTTAGAATTCACTTTAAAATTGTGATTCATACTATTCTGTAAGTCCTCTCGCTCAAAAAACGAAATATGAGTCTCTCTTCCATATTAAAATTATCATCTATGCGTAACAAAAGTTAGAGAAAAATATGTAGGACCCATCAGATCTTCCTTTTTTTAAACTTCCTTAGTGTAACTTTTTTTTTACAGTAATGTCCATTTTTTCGATTTTTGGAAAAGTATAGTTTTTTACATTGCTGGAAAAATGTTTTCGGTTTTTCTAATACGCCGCATATATGAACTTCACTAAAATCTAAATGACAAAAGTCAAAATTTAATATTTAATTATTTCATTTTTAAATGGGAATTTCAAGCACTCCATACCACAAATGATCTGTTTTTATCTTTGAACTTATTCCGCTTAGTAAAGGAGCGTTTTGAGCTTACATAAATAAATAGTAAATGACATTTAAAAAATAAATATTATGTTTTCTTTAATAATAACTTTTGTCTGTAAGATTTTAATTTTTTTTACCAGAAATCATGCCCCTCTAGCATAAGAATAAAGAATGTTAAAAAATAATCATTAATCAAAATTATATAACGGTTACCTTTGTTTGAAACAATATAAAGACAAATGGCAAATTAATGATTTATAATCAATCAAACCGATTCTTCCTTAATCATTGATTTTTCTAATAAATAATCCTATTATATTGTGACAGAAATATAATAAACGAGAAAAAATCCATCGAGTATCTCAATTGATTGATTAGGAAAGATATATATTTCCCTACACAAATGCTCAAAATAAATGGCAATATTTGAAAGAAAAACCCAAATGTATAAGGTTAAATAAAGCTACCAAATAAACGTTTGACAGTCAAATTTATTGATTTGAGATTCACTGACGAGAACTCGTTAAATTATTGTTTATTTTAAGACAACAGTAATTTTTTTTAATCTTATCTCTGTTTCAAAAAAAAAAAAAAAAATACTTTTTTTTTATATTTGCTATCGATAACCTCTGTTGACAACAGATACTCTACCTTTCAACTGATTTTAAAATTAGTCTAATTTCCAGCATTTGTAAATATTACTTTATATATTTTTTGTAATGTTATTAACATTATTTAAATTTAGTGTCGTTGTTTATTATGTATTCCCTATTTAAAATAAATACTCTTAGCTGGAAAATATATCGCTTTCATTGCACCACAAATTCCTAAGAGGACAACTATATCGTCTAACAAAAGTTGCAACGCCAATTATTTAAATTTGAACAATCTACAAGTATATAAGCGGATGCACCATCATATCTATATTTTTACAGACTATTATTTCATGGATTTTAAAAAAGAGCGAATGTTTTATGAAACAGTCACAGATTTTAAGTAATAAAATTAATTTATGTGTTTAAATTTTTATTACATTTTTTAGTATAGTTTTACATTTTTTTTATATTTCATATTAACTCTTGAAAGCTATTTACCATGCATTTAGGAATTTCTAATTTGTAGCAATATTCGTGAGAAGCATATTATAATAGTCATGGATTAGATTGTTTATTTCAAAGTATTTCATGGTATTATAACTTAAAGACCCATTTATTTCTATACATATAAAAAATGTTCAAAAAGAATTGGTAGAGACAAACTGGAAAAGTCTCATATACATTATTAAAAAGTTACATTTATAAATAAATAAAACTAAGGACTCATTTTACAAAACTACCACAGCCTACCTTGCCTCATCAAGGCTACCATAGCCTCATCTTGGTATTGTAGAAGGATAGCTATATTTTTGGTGTGAAAAGTTTCTTGTTCAACTTCATATATTGATAGACGATCATAAAATGATATCTCTAAATACAGAAGATCCCCTGATGCTTGTCATGCCGTTCTCCAGAGGTATTATTTGACTTGGATAACATTAGACCTATTTAATGTGCGCCAGCAGCTTTTAGTGATTAGTAAGGATCTAAGGTAGGACTAGGTAAGGTTAAGGACTAGAACTCACGACTTTTCTATAACGAGAACGAAGTCTAACTCTCTTGGAAACCGCAGCTTCTTCTTGGTATTGTAGTAGGACAGCTATATTTTTGGTGTGAAAAGTTTCTTATTCAACTTCAACTATTGATAAAGAAAGATGAAATGATATCTCTGATTTGTGCATGTACGCCAGTATGGATTAAAATTGGTAGTTTCTTCAGTTATCACTCTTACAACACTGAATGTATCTCACTATGTATGAAAAGCCTTCCAGAAAAGTATATAAGCTCAATAAATTTAAATATGTTAAAGATATAAATCTGAATCCATCCATTAAGGATTTCATTGATTTGTCTTTAGTAAAAATACAAAAGCTCAGTTTTAAGATCTGTATACAAAATTTGACAGTTCAAAAATTATTGTACATCCAAATGCTAAAAAAGTAATTTTAAGGACTGCCATTTTCCAAAACTCTGTAGAACACGACTATGTTTTCATATTGTTAGATGTACATTTAATATTTATATTTCTTGTTTTCTTTTGAATTATTATTTTTCTCATTGTACAAATTTATGTTATGATTTTTACAATAATCTTGTTACTGGCAACATGCTTTATTTTATTATTGAGTTTGTGTGAGTGGCAACAGTTGTTCATGTTTATACTTCAGTAGAATAGCGTTCTTAGCCGTACTGTGCTGCAGGCAAATCTTTCTGTTCAATATTTCTTCCTTTTATCAGCTTTATAGCACTTTTAAATTCTAAAAATTTAAAACTATATTATCAAAATTCTAAAAATTAAAATATTATTTTAGAATTAAAACTTTTCTGTTTTCATATTTTGAGTACAAGATGAAGCTATAATTAAAATTTCAACTGCACAGGACTTTTGGCTCTGAAATTTTAGGATAGTAAATGGTTTCAAGATAAAAGGAAACTTATTTACTACTAGAATTTCGTAAAAGTTTTTTTATTTTAGTTCACTCCTAAAGACTGCAAAAAATCTGAATTGTAGATTTTTTGCATCTAAAAATAGGAGGATCTATAAATAAGAAAATAATGTGTTTAATTAACAGTTTAAGGCTAAATTTTTAAAAAAGAGAGTCTTTAAAGGTGTTTTAGAGTAAGAGACAGAATTTTAATAAGTATTTTAATGTGCAGCAGTTCTTAGAGATAATTTATAAATCTTTGGAAATATGTTTGCCCAATCCTAGGCTTTAGATGTTTATAATCAATAATTAATAACTGAGTGGACTTTTCTTGCACGTATAGAGAAATTTTGTTTGTAGTTTTTCGTTTATTTTTGTACACAATGGCTGTTTGGGTATGGGCTTAAAGATTAAAATGGATACCCAATCTCAATAAACATCCACATTCGAGGATACAACCCATGAGCTTTTGAATGCATAGTTAGAAGAATGCTCACTCAACAGCTAGCTTAGTCTTGCGTAAAGAAAAATTATAGTATAAGTTATTAACACAATGAAGGAAATATAAAATTGCTTAAATTTTCTTTTCCTTGTACAAATGCTGTTTAGTTTTACTAATATTTTTTTTTCAAATTTTGTTGTGTAATGTATTGCACATAAATAAATGCACAACTTTAAAAAATAAATCAGATTCAAGTTTTATTAGGAAACATTTGAATTGAATGTGTTTTACTTTTCATTTCCATTTATTTAGTGTCACATTTATTTTCGCAGAGATTGAGCCCGTTCGCCTGCTCTTTACTTTTAAAAAATATATATATGACTGTGTATGAAAATCAATATTTGAAAACAAAGTCATACGTTGGAAAGTGGGCTGCGAGAGAAACTGGGGACGACATTTCCAGAATTGAAAACCAGAAGCAACACATGAAATGTGCCCGAGGTGGGGGAGTGTTCCACCTTCCGAGTGTTTCCATTGTATCCGCGTCAAGGATGGAGGTGGGGGAACAATCGAACCCTATTTCCGGATGGATTTGAGGGATGGTCCAGGAAATGAGGGATGATACGGACTGGAAAGAAAGTCGTTTGTGGCGTTTGCTTATTCCCCAAAGTAGCATCTCTTTAACCTTGAGTGTCAACGGGAGCATGGTGTGCGAGGGTGGAGGGAACAGGCTATCTCTAAGAATTCTTACTCGACTCCCATGGAGGGAGTGCTATCTCATTCTTTTCCTCCTAAGCACCGAAAAAATAATAAAACATTCCCTAAAAAGTTTTGAGGGACTGCTTCGTGAAGTCCATATTTCCATTCTTTTGAAGACATGAAATTTAAGTATTTTCTTAAAGATGGACCCATAATCCATGAAAATATAACATAAATCTGTCTTTATTTTTTTAAAGTAAATTAATTCTAAGACCAAGTATTTATAAATTATGATAACAGAAAAATAATATATCTGAATATGATTTATTATTAATTTTTTGATGAAGAATTATAAAATTTTAAAATTTTACATTTTCTCTTTATGGTATCAATCCCCCTTGCTTTAATTTTTGCATATATATAAAAGGAAGTTTCATTTAAATAAACGCATTTATTCCTTTCCTTTGTTGATCAAAGGACAATTTTCTTGCGCACCAGGAACTATTAGATCGGGAAATAAAATTTAGAGTCGATTCCAAATCACTACAAGTACCCATTTTCAAAGAGAGATTTGAACCTATGGACTGTTGAACCAAAGTTTAGAAAGGCTATCATTCGGCTGCTAGTTCGGGTAATCAATCCTTTTTTTTTTTAATTATTTATATCTGAAGTGAAAATTGAATACCGTATAAAATTGTTGTTATTTTAATTTTCCAACTTAATAGAATTTTAACTATTTGTAAAATTATATTGCGTGAATTTTTTCAAAAAAATTATAATAAAATGGAATAATTAGTTAATATCCATACTCAAAACTAAAAATAATGCAAGGGGAAATCAACTAAGCTAAAAATGGTTTAAAATGAACAAAACAAAAGACAACTTTTTAGTTCAAATCATTAGTTAGTTGAAATAATAAGACTCAATTATACATTGCTGCCTAACGAAACTCCAACACTAGGATAAGAGATATGAAAGTTAAATTCGCGTTTCAGAATTAACAAATAGTATAAATATAAATTGATTAAAAATAATGCTTTTTATGCATTCAGGAAACAATCTTCCGGATGATGAATATTTTTTCATCCGAGATTGATGAATATTTTCTTCTCCATTACCAATGACTCCAGATTTCATTCACTGAAACTATATGTCATGTAAAGGAAAATGACTTCCAAATATTGTTTGCAAATAACTAGTAATAATATTTCATACATAGCCAATGTTTAATCATTTAAAGGATCTCAAGTATGCAGTATCAAATACAAAAATTGTTACTAAGCAAATCACTGCATGTAAAGAACTGCTTATTTTCGTTTCTGATTATTCTTATGTGATCCTTATATATTAGGGTACATTCTACTGTGGAAAATCGTATATTATACTAGTTTGCAGAATTATTAATTATTATTAACATTAAATTTTAATAATGTAAATATATTTTGTCAGATAAAACATAATTGTTCATGTGCATTTACTTAAAACGATCTAATGAAAAAGACAGCTGCTTACAGTATTTCTTTAAATGACAATTTAGGAGATACAATGTATTCCGAATTATCCTTAAATCAAACAGCATTTGCCACATTCATAATGTCTACCATCAAATAACGTGTTCTCAAAATAATAGCACAAAAGAGAAACACTTACTGCTTTTAATTTTCTTTCATGGTTGTTTAACAAATGGTGATACATATTCCTCACTTTCTCCATCAACTGTCTGATTTCGCTTTGGTGGCTGAGTCTTTATTCATTTATCAGTAGAGAAGACATCAATTGATCAATTGTCCAATGGCCGTATAGACAAACGCTCCTTGAACTCTCTCTTCTGTGATAGGATATGACACACATTTGTGAGTCATCACATCACATAACATGACATCAACCATTTGTCTTTGTAAAATCTTCTATGTGCAATAAACATCTATTTCAGCCTTATTAATAGCTGCAAAAAGAATGGATCCCAGTTGTTGTACTATTCTTTCTTTCGAATCACTACAGCTATTTGTCATCCTAACGCTGAAGGTGGTCTATGGTTTAAAATTGTTGACAAAATGAATGAAACCAAAAAGGGACTCATATTTAGTAATTCAACAACTACAATCTGACTTTATTCTATTTCTAAACACCATTTAAATTTCCTCCTTCTTTTATCAAATGAAATTCATGAGATCATAATAGCGAACTTTTGACAATTCCAGATTACTTTTATATAACCGAAAATTTGCAATCTTGTACTGTTCTTGTACTCACTAAAGATGGCCTATTCATACTGTTTCAGTTTTTCTTAGTTAACTAAGTATAAAACTTTTATTAAGAGGAACTTATTTTCAACAAATTACTATTATTTTTTATAATTTTGGGGTACAAATGTATTCGAACATTTTTAAATAAAAATAATTTATATATATTAAACGATAATAATTTAGAAAAGATGTTATTTTAATTTTAGTGATTAATAAGTATGACTTCCTTCTCACAAAAATTAAATAAATTTGCTTTTTGGAATAAGATTAAATCATACTAAACCTGTGACATGACAGTCATACATATGTTGGCAAAGGACTACTAGGCTCATAGCTGCTTCTTTAAACAGGGATAATATAGAGTAATGCATATATTCCAGCTAGGTGTCCAGCCTAACACAAAAAATTCCCAGTGGTTAGCTAACAAGCATGTATTTATTATTTAGATTATCGACCAACTGTGAAGTGATAAAAGACTGAATCGACTTTTCCTAGCCCTAGGACCGATCCTCGTAAATGCGGCGTGGAAGCACAAAGCGGTACCACTAAGCAGGCATGGGAATGAGACTAATTTATCAAACATATTTATAATCTATCTGTATCTATCTATCTATATATACAAACACACACACACACACATATACACACGAGGGTTACTCTGAAATTTTTAAAATACGCGCAGACGAGAATTTACAAAATAAAAATAACGATTTAATTTTAAAATACAAAGTATTTTAACACAGAAGACGATTTTTTACTGACTTACTTCCACTTGTTTAGCTTAGAATAAATTTTAAACAGAAGAGAAAGTAGAGTTGACGCAAGAACATTTTCGCGATATGATTTTCTACGATTTTAAAACAGGATTAAATCAAGAAGAATGCGCTCAACGGTTGCAATTAGCATTTGGTGATGAATCTCCAGCTCGTGCTACTGTATTCAGATGGTTTAGAGAATTTAGAAAAGGTCGCAATTTTCTTCAGGATGAAGACATTCAGGAAGGCCGCCGTCGGCAGTAATCCCGGATAATGTATCTGCCATACGAAAAATGTTAATGAATGATAATCGCTGTACCTATCAAATGATACAGAAGGAACTTTACATTGGATCTGCAGCCATACACAAAATCATTCTCATGAAGAATTACATATGAAAAAAGTAATTTGTCGTTGGGTTCACCATAATTTAACTGAGCACCAAAAAGAGGAGCGTGTCAGAATCAGTAAATAGACTCTTAAATTGCTAAATGATGGTGGCTACTGCATCATTTCTAAAATTGTAACAGGTGATGAAACGTACATACCGTTTTTTGACGTTCCAACACGTCAAGAAAGCAAAAACAAATTAAAGTGATCGAATATCCGCCGTATTCACCTGATCTAGCTATGTGCGACTTTTGGTTATTCTTCAATGTAAAGAAGAACTTAGGTGGACGTCGTTTTCATTCAGAAGAAGAGATTGATGTGGTTATAAATGTATTTTTTCATCTATTCCAAGAAATGAATGGCTTGAGGCATTTAACTGTGGAAAATTCGTCTATAAAAGTTCCTTGTATATATATATATATATATACTCTAGAAGAAATAAATTTTTAGAGTTTGATAAATTTATTGTCTCTATTTTATATAGTATGCTTACAAAGGTAATTCTTTAAAATACCTCTCTACACAATCCATCCATTTACGCCTATCTTTTTTCTTGTTCCCAAAAGCTTATGATTGAAAATTTTAAATGTTAATGATAAAAAGTCCATTCTGCATATGTGGCCCGCATATTTCCCATGACTAATTAAAAAAAATTTGACGATGTATATAACCTTAAATAATTTATACAGTTCAAATTTCGTCGAAATTTCCATACTTTTTATTTCATTCACAGTATCAAAAGTTTATCTCGGAGTATTTCTATCAAATATAGCTTAATTCTTTTCTGTTTGGCATTTAAGAAACATCTAAGTCTCGGATCCATAGGTGAGCACAGATCTGATAAGTGCTTTACGTGATGTAGTTATAGTTGTTTTTACTATGCCACTTCACTGAACAAAAATTCCTATTGCTTATGACTTTTTCAAATTCAATAAAGTTATATTATTTATCACAATAGGATTTCTAATTTATTTAACAGTGAACGTTTATTTCTCTTATAAGAAAATGGTGGACTTAAACCCTGCTGTGAATGGAGGTGAAAAGTTTTAAAGTTTGTTTTCAATGCAAATGCATAAAAAATGAATCCATTGTGATAAAAATTTAAAAAAATTTAATATCTTAAAATTCTGAAAAAAAAATTAAGTTATTTCTAAGACAATAATAGGCAATAAATAACAAAAATTACTATCCTTTGTTTTCCTTGAACTAACTTAAAAAAATGGATGAATCTATTATTTAAACTAAGTTATTGCGGTACGTTTCCGGCTGCATTTTCTATTTCTGTAAGATCAAACACATTAAATGATGATAACTACCAAATAATTTCGAATTAGAATCAAATGAAGAGATCGACTTCTGAGCTAACACCTTTCACTTTATACTACTTCACACTAGCTAATACTCATTAAATCCTTTGAAATATTTAACATATATAGGTTCACTCAGGACGATGATCTTCGCATATTTCAAATATCCTATATTGATACCTTCCATCCATTAGAATAACATCTTTTTGCCATTAGTGTACAAAAACAAAATGATTGCTTTAGTTAAATAATGTGTCATAAAACCAAATAACATCTTTACTTTTCCTTAATTAATTTTGCATTATAATGTTTGTTATGTAAGTAATTTTATTTTAGTTTGAGTAATTTGTTATTTAATTCATGCAGTCAGTAGGAGGGAGCACCAAATCGAAATTTTTCTAATAATTTTAAGGTAAATTGGTTACAGAGAATGAAAATAAATTGGAGGATTGCAATCTGAGGAAAAGCAAAGTATATTATTTAAAACTTAATTTTTAATGAACACTGCTAAGTGTATTAAAAGGTATCTCAATAGAAAAAGAACTAATGCATCTACTTATTTAATGTTTTGTGCCGAGGAAATCACGTTAAAAATAAATAAAGGCATCTGATGTAAATGGGTATAAAAATAGCAAATATGAAAGGAACAGTCATAAAAAATAACAGTTATGAAAAGAACTGGTATCAAAAGAAAATACTAAACATGAAAAGAACAGATATCAAAAGAAAAGATTAACCATATTGTTATGCTAGTTCCTGCAGCATTTTACTGTCTTCAGGTAGCTGAATATCTTGTCAAAAAGAAGAGCTTTGTTGTACCCATTGTACAGTAGGAAACTTGATTGTAGTATAGAGTTTTGGAATGCTTTCCATTTAAATCATTTTTATGACCATGGAAAACTGGAGATCTTCTAACTGCTTAGTATGGTGCTGAATATGAGTTTGCCACCAAGAATTACGGTTATGGGAATTCCTGATGAATGTCCTTCAGTTTAAAGCGTTATCTCTGGAGGGACAATTCTGTGGGCGATTTGAACGGTTATTTTTGTTTCCTAAAGATCTACTGCTTCTGCTTTCCTTGAACAATCTACTTCCTGTAGTTGAAGTGGCGAACTTTGGGGGCGAAACTGCTTTCAGATCTCGTAAAAGGGACATTTATTTCACAAATGAACATTTATTCTCCACACTTTCCCTTAAAAAAAAAAAAAAAAAAAAAAAACGATTTATCGTACAATCCATACATTTGTTTTGAAAATTCATTAAAAGGAATAAATTGAATTTTACTTGAATAACGCTTGTAAAATGTCAATATCTATTTTAAATTCAATAAGAACGTGTAATTTTTTTCAAGTACAATATTTCTTAAGAATTTTGTCAATTACTTATTGCAAATCATTTGTAAATCATCTTAAATAAATCATTTGTTAAGTAATAATAATTTGTTAAGTAATATAATCATTTGTTAAGTAATAGTGGATACATTTGATTGTTTCTTGATATGTATAATTTGTCGAAAAGCTTGAAAAATTATTTTGTCAGTATATTTAAATATGCATTTAAATATTGCATTTTTGATTTTACTTAAAATTTTTTTCAAAGACAATATAATTGCCATGTATACATCTTTTACTTGGTTAATTTCAAACAAAAGCTTGCTATTGAAGAACGAAACAAATGAATAGTCATGTTGTTTCTTATTTTAAGTTTCACACGAATTGAATATTTTTAAATAAATTAAACATTTCAAATTACTCTGAAATAAAGAAGCCATGCTTAACAATTATGCTATTTTTTATTTGGAAAAATTCTATTGAATAATTCAGTTTTCGGAGGTGATAGCTTCATGCATTAAGCATGCACCTAACAGTTGGGAAAAATTGGAGATTTTTAAAAAAATAACAATATTTAAAATAAATATTTCACAAAATGATGAATGGTTTTGCTCAAAATGCAGCTTTAAATTACACTACTGCCTATTAAAATTGCTACACCAGGAAGAAATGCAGATGACAAAATAATGTTTATTGGACAAATATATTATACTAGAAATAACAAGTGACTAAATTTTCAAAAAATTTGGCTGGATAGATCCTGAGAAATCAGTACCCAGAACAACCACCTCTGGCAGTAATAACAGCAGTTACACGCCTGGAGATTGAGTCAAATAGAGATTGGATTGCATGTACAGGTACAGATGCCCATGCAGCTTCAACACGATGCCACAGTTCATCAACCGTAGTGACTGGCGTTTGGTGAT
This sequence comes from Latrodectus elegans, assembly GCA_030067965.1. Lineage (NCBI taxonomy): Eukaryota > Metazoa > Arthropoda > Arachnida > Araneae > Theridiidae > Latrodectus > Latrodectus elegans. The sequence goes on along the minus strand of CM057816.1, from coordinate 43,531,996 downwards.
GAGCCAGTCGCTCGGCAACCATTGACCAGACGTTTTCTATTGGTGAAAGATCTGGAGAACGTGCTGGCCAAGGCAACAGCTGAACATGTTTCGTATCAAGGAAGGTTCATACAATGCCGGCAACATGCGGTCGGGCATTATCCTGCTGAAATGTAGGGTTTCACAGGGCTCGAATAAAGGGTAGAGCCACGGGTCGTAACACACCAGAGATGCAACGTGCACTGTTCAAAGCACCATCAAGGCGATCAAGAGGTGACCAAGACGTGTATCCAATGGCACCCCATACCATCACGCCAGGTGATGGGCCAGTATGACGATGACGAATGCACGCTGCCAGTGTGCGTTCACCACGATGCTACCAAACATGGATGCGACCATCATGATGCTGTATACAGAACCTGGATTCACCTGAAAAGATGACGTCTCGCCATTCGTGCGCCCAGGTTCGTCGTTGATCACATCATTGAAGGCGTGTTTGTCTATGACGCAGCGTCAAGGGAAGCCGCAGCCATGGTCTCCGAGCTGAGAGTCCATGCTGCTGCAAACGTCGTCGAACTGTTCGTGCAGACACTTGTTGTCTTCCAAACGACCACGTTTCTTGACTCACGGCTCGTGACTTGGTTGCACGATCCATTACGGCCATGCGGATAATATGCCTGTCTTCTCGGCTGCTAGTGATAGGTGGCCGTTGAGATCCCGCATGGCGTTCCGTATTACCGACCTGAACCCATCGATTCCATATTCTGCTAACAGTCATTGGATCTCGACCGACGCGAGCAGCAATACTGGGATAAGATAAACCGCAATCCCGGTACGCTACAATTCGACCTTTATCAAAGTCAGAAACGTGCTGGTACGCATTTCTCCTTCTTACACGAGGTATCACAACAACTTTTCACCAGTCAACAACGTTCAAATGCAATTTGTGTATGAGGAACCGGCAGAACAATTTCCTCATTTAAACACAATGTAGGTGTCGCTACTGGCGCCTGCTTTGTCTGAATGAGCTGAAAAGCTAATCATTTGCATATCACAGCACATTCTTCCTTTCGTCCTTTCATGTCGCCTTCTTGGTGTAGCAATTTTAATGGCCAGTAGTGTATAATATAAAGATTCACTTATAGAAGAATTAAAAACAAATTGAATGAGATATTTAGGATTTCCTATATAGTTGTTAAGCGTTGAAATCTTGACAATTCATGTTTCAATACAGTTCCTACAGACGGCATATTAAGTAAAAAAAAAAAAAAAAAAAAAAAAAAAAAAAAAAACTCAATCTGTAAAGTGCAGGAAAAAGGGAATCTGATGTTTTTCTCTTCCTCCCCCGTTCACGCATAAATAATATTTTTAAAAGAGAAGGAACCATACTTTTTTTTTTCTTTTGAAACCAGAGGGTTCCGGAATGCTATTACTAAGTCTAAATTTATTATATTACCGCATAAGCAAATTTAATGAGGGCTCAAATCAGCATTAATCTTGGCTTAAATTAATAAGAAAAAGGCAACAAATTTTGTGAATGAAATACAGCCCATGTGTTTAGCTAGCCATATATCAACATCTTGTTATAAACTTCCTTCATTTCTGTAGTAATATTCACTGTAACCCCGGGCAAAAATTCAATGTACAGTCAGAAGTTTTGTCTGGCTAGTGATTTTGGATAACGCAAACAAGAATTTCATTAATAGATGTCAAAATTTAACATCTTGAAAGTAATTTAAGATAGATTTAAATTCCTTGAAGCAACAAAATAAAGTGAAGGACATTTAATAATGCTTAAAACTTGTTTTAAATTTTATCTACTTTGAATATATGAAACTTGTGCTCTAACACACATATGGATACTAATTTACTTATTTTTATGACTTTATAACTGTGCTTCTGCGAAAGTATGTATGTCTTGAAATAATGTTACATATTGAGCCATAAAAGCGAAAAAAATGGGTAGATTTTTAGGAATATTTTATGCAGTTTAGGATTAATCCGTATTCATTAATCTCTCATATATTGATGTGGTTCATATATTAAATTTCACTTTATTAAGCAATAACAGATTATGTGGATATATTTTATTCTGTAGATAAGTCCAGTTAAATGAATTTTGTAATCAAAATTAAATGACAAATTGATTTCTCATATTGAAATATTTCGTAATTCCAAGAGTTCCTTGTTTCAAATTGCTTGTACGTCATTGAAGCTAACTATTTGGCTAAAATTAGAAGTTTTGAAACTTTTTTAGTGGCAACTTAAGTAAAAATTGTATGATTTTATCCATATTTGAACATATTTTGTCTTTTATCTATTTTAAAATATTTGAGAAATACATTCATTACCAATTTGCTTAAAAATGCAAACATTTTATCAACCATTTCATTATATTCATTTATTTCCGATATATATTTACATGCAACCCAATCAGTTTTCATATAACTTATTGGGTCAATCCCATTTTTTTTGTTTCTTTCCCCAAACCTATTTAACGAACGAAAACAAAATTTCTGACTATTATTTCTTAAGATTAAAAATACATATTTGTGTTATAGAAAGTTCTAGAATTAATATTCTTTATGTTATAAGATATCAAAATATTTTATAAAAAGCTCTAATTATTTTTAATTGATTCTTAAAAATGAATTGCAAAGGAGAAAAAAATTCTACATTAAAATTTAAAACTCCAAACGATAATGTAATCAAATTGGTTTTTTTTATATTCATTTTACAATGAATATAAAAATAATTCTTAACTGCTTCATATAAGTATAGATAAATAGATTTATTTCCAATGTGAAAGTTCAAAAAAGCTCGAAAGATATCTCTTTATAAAAAAGTTTAATAAAGGAATGAGTAAACAAGGAGTATTTCTTGCATACTTGTGGAGAATTGGGGCTGCACTTTATCTATTGTGAGAAGCTGTCATTCGCATGCCCTTAAAGTAATGGATTCGATCTGTGGTTTAGGCAAAGACTATTTTGAAGAAAAAACTTATGGGTATTAATGCTCTTTATAATCTATTATCCTTTCTTTTATGTAGCGTGGAGAAGTCTATCGTATGTGTTGACTCCTGTTGTACAACAGGAAATAGATGTTTTATCTTTTTTTTCCGACATGCATGTTTGTTGCAGTGACTGTCTTAGAAACCTTTGGGTTTCCTCCTTTCCAATAAACTAATAAGCTTATCTTACCTATTGAAAGCCCTTCCAGAAGCAAATATACCTATGCATATCAAATTTACTAAATATTCATTTCTTCCTCTTTGATTAATCACCAATAATTTGATGATTAGATATACCGAAGTAAGTTATTATCATTCTGTATTTTGTTATGTAACTAATTTTTATTTTTCTATGAATATTTCAGGCAAAATATAAGCCTCAAAAATTATAGTTCAAAGTCTTAAAATTTGAAAATTTCTCTGATTCAAAAGTCAAATTTCACTGAATCACAGATCCAAATGGCTAAGATTTGTCCTAAAACTTTTGAAGTCGCTAACTAAATCATTCAATATTGCAAGATTCTGAGATAATTTAATTATAAATAGTTGATATAAATCATGGCTATGATGCAAAAATACATTTACTGATAATAATAAATAATTAAACAGACAAATGAATGGTTAGTACTAATACTACTATTCACGGATGTTCGACTTGTTTATCAAGTGCAAAGATTTATAATGATTTAGAATCCACTTTAAGCATACGTGCCAATCAAATTAGCTCTTGTTTGCAAAAGAAAATTATCAAAAGGGGAGAACACATATCCTTTATTCTCTATAACATAGAAAAGTTGTACTTTTCAGAACTGTAAAAACACTTTTCTACCATATAATATGGATTTATTAAAACACGAGTTTGGGCAAGGAAAAACAAAAGAAAAAAATATAATTTTTTAGATAATTGAAGTTTTCAAAAGAACAAACGAGGTCTCATATTTTTAAGTAATAATTCTATTATTTAAAAATAGGGATTTTAGTACATTAAAAAGTCATCTAATAAAACTATCTTGAAATGGCACTGGAATCGGAAAGTATTTTATAAAAACTGCTTTTATAAGAAATCTTTTATAAAAATTATACAAAATGTTAAGAGATTTCTTACTTACCCAAAATAGTGTGTTTGCCGAATTAATAACTGATATGTTAAATATTATGGTTTAAATTAATTGCAAATAATAGTATAAATTTTATTACTCTAGAAAGCATGCCTTCACTCTGAAAACAATGTTTTTCTATATAGAGATTTTATTCTATATAGAGAATAAAAACAAATAATAAAAAATCCCTGACTGACCGGTAAATTTATTTGACTTAAAATTAATAACCCTGAGCATTTACTGAAAGGAAAAAAAAAAACTGATTTTATGCCAAAAAACTTTCTGAATTGAAGATGTCTCCTCATTGGCAACCTTTTATTTCGTTGAAGCAATGCTAACTCTGTTGCCACTTAAAAAACCGTATATATGACACAAAAAAGAGGTAAAACATTAGAAAAAAACCGAACCTGCAACAAAAAATTAAAAAAAGCAACAAAAATTAAAATGGGCAACCCTAAAGAAAAAACCGGCAACACTATAATCAAAGAAAAGGATGGTTGATTTGGCGCGACAAATCTCCTGGGGGAATATATCCTATTTATATCATTTATAATTAACCCACAGTTAATTAACCACAGAATATATCATATTTATACCATTTATAACTTACCGACAGTATAATTTTATATAATTCGTCATTTTGTTGTGTTTAAAGTTTAATATATATATTCATTTTTTTACAGTTTCACACACATTTATTTTCTTATGATTTGTTGTATCTTCAAATTACTTTGAATTTATTTTCTAATATATCGCAAATATGTACAATGTTATTAAGTATAACTATAGCTATTTTTATTTAATACATAAATCACACTTAATCTCATAACACAATTATGCTTAATTTTACGTCACACGTACCACATTTAAATGTTGAGGGGATGGCGAATGCTTATCATGCTTTTTTTAATTTTTTTTAAAATTTCCCTTGTTTGATATTCTCACCACATCAGTGCAAATTAAGGAACTGTTCCAAATCTCAGCTGCGTAGATCCCCACTTCAAGTTCTCATGACAATCAAGCGTGTTCCCTGAGTGGGGGTGGATGATCTTAGAAGTAGTCTCCTTGCGTGAAAAAAGATCGATCCACTTTGCTGTTTCATTTCTTGAGGGGCGCCTGTTCATTTTCCCATGTCCCCGTCGAGTCCCCCCCCCCTGTTCTTACAATTCCTGCAGCCACAATTCGTTTTACCTGTTTTTAGGTGGCTAAATTATTTTCTGAAATATTTCTCTACGTGACACTTCTGGGAGGTGGGGGTTGTTTTTTGCTGTTAGACATGTAGCGCAATGGCATGTTCCCGCACTCTCCCTTCTTTAATAAAGAAAACTATGTAATCTTTAAATTATAATTTTAAAATTAAACGATCTGTGTTTATTTCTCCTATTTACTTGTTATTTCTATCAGAAATTTGTATTTCTGAAGCAAACCACATTTCGTTTTAAGTTGTAATTAATTAACATAACATTTGTTAATGTATGAACATGGTATACCAAAATTAAAATTAAAAACAAGTATTTTTTATTATTTCAGTTTAAGATTAAACAAATTTAAAATCATTCATTTCATTAATGTCAGAGAATTATATTTTTAAATATCATTACATCTATTCTTTCACTTGATATACTTACGCTAAAAAATAAAATTTTTACTTAATTTTACTAGTAATCTTGACGAAAATTCAACTGTGATCTTAAATAAACAAATAGCAAACGAATAAATAAAAAAATAAAATTACTACTTTCAAGTAGAAGAAATATCTATTAATTCAACTCTTGGACTTCTATCTTTCTACTTTATGATCTCTTATTACTTGTTCACTCACAATTTCAAAGATTTATTTTTCTCTATGAAAAGATTTACTTTTTGCAAAATATATTCAATTATAAAAGTACAGCTCAACGAGATATATAAAATTGCTTATTAAACCCGCATATATAATACAGCAGAAAAAAATTTATATATATTTCCATGTATTTGATCAGAGTCGTGTTAATAATAAGACTACATGCCTATAAATGATCAGTTAACCATTTTTCATGGCATTTTGAAGACTTAAATTATTTTTAACGGTTCTCTGATTTTATTCAACCTTTTCATAATTTTGAGAATTTGATATTCATAATACGACAAATATTTTCTACAGACGAAAATACATATTTGGCGAGTTTTTATTGAATATTGAAACTTTCTTCCACATTATGAATATCATATTGAACAAGCAAGACTTCATTTGGCATTCCCTAGAATTTTTGTTTTGAGACGAAATGGTGTGACTCAGGCTAAGATAGTGTCAGTTATATTTTCTATTTGCCCCTAAAAGTTCACATTATCTAAGGCTTTCTCCACTTTAAAAAGGCCACCAATCAAGTGCTTTAAAAAACATTTTAGTTGATTAATTTATAGTATCAATGTGATAATTTCTTTTTTCCTGCCTTTCAAGAAAGAACAGCATCGTAATAAATTGCTATAATAAGTTAACACTTTAATAAAAAAATTAAATAAATAAATATTATAATGTTAGACTTAATTAAAAAAGAATAGGAATGAAATCTTACATCCCAGTAACAATAAAGAATGAAATGTTTTCAGTGAATTTTTTTCCATAATGAAAAATCACTATCTCTGCTCGAATAATAGATAGCCTAGAAGAGTAAAACTGCTGTGAAGGTTATTAAATACGATTACTATTTAAAAAAATCAAATCTGTTACATTTCAAGATATGCTTATAACCGCATACAGAATCTTGATTATGTTCTGATATATATTGATCATTTTCAAAACATAGAAATTGTAATTGTATATTCAAAATCATAGATATGTTGGTTTTTAAATAATAACTACAATGCCATAAGACATTGTATGTTAATATATGCAACTAAAAAAAAAATAAAAATATTAGACCTTAGAACCTCGTTTGGTATATTTTAGGGGAAAAAAAAAGAGTAATAAATTGAACAATATGTTCAAGAAAGGATAAATTATTCAAAGAATAATCACTTTTTAACAGCAAATTTTTTATAAGTAAATAACGCAAGAACTTTTTAATATGGAAGAAGCATATTGAATATATTATTTTATTATCATCAAAAAAATGAAAAAATGGCATGGGGTAAGTTTAACTTTTATGATAGCCATATCATTTTTTATTATACACATCTCTTTCTTTACTAGGTCCATCAAAATCGGGGGTTACAATTTGTTTAAGTCCTTACAAGGCTCGTTCCTTTCTTCTGAAACAGATGGGCATTCAAGAAGAATGTGAGAAGAGTTGTCACTCCCAGAGTTACACATGCACACCTCATTGTTTTTAATGTGGAAACTATGTGGTTAGCTATTGAATTTCCCATCTTCACCGTTTCCACATAAAAAACAGTGAGGTGTGCATGTGCAACTCTGGGAGTGACAACCCTTCTCACATTCTTCTTGAATGCCCATCTGTTTCAGAAGAAAGGAAAGAGTTTTGTAAAGACTTAAACAATAAGTGGCCCCCGATTTTAATAGACGTAGTAAAGAAAAAGAATTTTGATTTTTTTAAAAAATTTATCCATGCTGTTATCTAACTCCTTTTTATTTTTATCTCTCTTTTTTTTTCTCTGCCTTTTTTTTTTATTATTATTATTTTATCTCATGATTTATTTGGAATTGTTATGTAGTACATTTGTTGTATCTTCGGGCCCTGTGTAGTATTCCTTGGTGCACAGGGAGATATTCTTGTTTTCCCATATATATATATATATATATATATATATATATATATATATATATATATATATATATATATATATATATATATATATATATATTTCATCCTTCTGATTTCATGATATTGTAAGTAAGATTTATAAATAAATTTTTAACTAAACATCGCAATATCTTTGATTTTCTCATGATTATTAGATTTATTTTATTTCATTTTTTATTAACCATAAAGTAGTTGTTTCTTTTTTTCAGGTTGAGATCATGCCTACTCCTCTTTACTATAATTCTAATTGGTTTAAACTATTCATGACATCAGATAACGCTTACATCGACATTGCATCATATTGAGACGGCGTCGTAAATCGGTCTTTCGATAAATTTGGTGTCTATCTTCAAATCGCATTCTTCGAGCGGCAGCAAACAAAATGAAGTTCACCATTAAAAGTCTGAGTATCGTCGGTTTTGAGAAAAAAATTTACTTCATGATTTTTATATACTAGTAATAAAGAAGTATTTTTGAATTATAATTTTCCCCGTTACTAAAAGTTTTTAAAGCATGAAAAGTACCTGTTGTTCTAGATAATTTTTTGAAATTTTCAAATCTATAGCGATATTGATTCCAAAATTGAACATATTTAAAAACAGAAAAAAGAAAAAGTAGAATTTGAAACAAGCAAGACAATACATCCACTTTATGGTTTGCTTAAATCGTCAAAGACGATTTAAATTTTTATTTTATTTATTTTTTTTTTACCAGGATTTGCTTTATTTTACATTATTAGCTATTCAAATATAAAGACACGTAATGGTAAACAAATGTAAACTCCTCTTTATAGGGATAAACGTCTTTATTTTTAAAATAAAGTACTTAAATATGCTGTTTATAGCATATATCTTTTGCAATTTCTAACGTGCTTATTTTCTTCGTGAACATGTGTATTCCTCAAACCCTTCTTCGACGAAAATCGTTTTCTAAAATGACTAATCAAAGCCAGCCCCCCTAGAGACGTCACGATGAGAGAAAAGAAGTCGAACCTCCTCTCCCATTGATTTTAAAGAGATGAATTAAGAGTTGCTGTCAAATAAAATTATGTGAAAATTCTCTTCCAAGAAAGTTCTCTTCGTGTCGGTGAAGTGGCGGAGGTCGTGTGCGAGGGTCATTTTTCATCGACACTTGCAGTGACAGGACAAGTGAAAAAGGAGAAAACTTTTCATCCGTGTCCCTCAATAGATTTCCCCTTCTAGGATGGGGGTAGGAGAGGACAACTGATTTGATGCCGCGGGTCACACCCCAATGGCTGCAACACTGCATTTCCATTACCTGAGAGGGGATGATTGGCTTTCCGAGGGGGGTGGTGTGAGCTTTCTGCCCTCACTCTGGAATGATTTGGGAGTGAACCGACAGGTCATGCCTTTCTCCGTTTCCAACCACAAAGGAAATGGAGAGATTTTTCAAGTCTTATTTCTGGGGGTTGTTATTTCAATCGATTTCCGACAATTATCATTAAGTTCGAAGAATAAATTTCAAACATTTTTTTCCCTATGGTTATTACATGTGTTAAGATCCTGTGAATGAAACTACTATTTGGGATTCGATTCGTCTTACTGAGGAAAAAAAGAAAAAACGTAGTAATAATAAAATGTATTTTCGCAACTTAGAATTGTTATTTTTATCGAATTATGATGCATTTATTGTTGTTTATGTAACCAAACATGCGTGAATTTATTAAATAATATAAATGATTGAATGGCAAGATAATATAAATGATAGTTATTTAAATATAAAACACGCTGTGTTCTTTTCTTTCAATATTTTATTAATAGAAATGTCTTAAACATTTTGCAATATTTCTCAAATAATGTGAAAACCGAAGTCACATTTTGAAATTCTGCTGTTATTTACTTACAGCTTGTTCAATGAATAAATGCATTTCATTTTAAAAAATTAATTCGGAAAGATTGAAATGGAGCTAAATATTAATATGAATGAAAAAGAGCGAGGGATAAGAAAATCAATTATTCACTATATTAGCAATTTACGACCAACAAAATGCATATTATAAAGTTTCCTTCATAATGTGTTTTGAATATTTTGATAAATATTATTTATGTTAATATTTTTTATTTTATTTATTTATTGAATACTATTGAATTAAATCAGTAAAAATAAGAAAATAAATAAAAGTATTTTAATTCCATCTTTCAAATGATAACTTAATCCTAAATGACACAAGAGTAAGAACAAATACTCACCGTACTCCAGTGTTATATCCGCTTTCTTTAAAAGTGGAAATTTCCTGTTTCGATCCAGCCACCCTTATTAAAGAACGGCATATGCATGTTGCGATTCTACTTTCAGCACAAAATTGGCAGATTTTTGGGTTTCATTTCTTTAGAATATGGCCCACCATCTATAAAACCTCTTTGGAAGACTATAAATATTGTCGAAGTTTTTTTTTAAATGAAATTACCATGCAACATATTTTAGTTGTCAGACTCTCACTACATAGTTTAAAGCTCATTTGTTTTAACAACTTTTCTATTGAGAGAAACATTATAATTATAGTAAATTTTTACTTCTTAATTTGGTCACATGAGTTGGGATCCGCGTGTTTAAAAAGTAAACATGAAACCAATGTTAATTTCCTCTGAATATTTAATAGAGCCTATTATATCACTTAACAATGGTTAGATTTTACAAGGTAAATACGAAAGTTTCTACCGTTTTTAATAACTTGCACAGAGTAATATTAAAAGAATATGACACACACAAAGTCAAATTATTTTTAATGGAATTGTATTTTTAATGGAACAGAATATTGAGCAGTTATTTACAAATATTCGTAATGAAAATGTATGTTTAATGAGTAATCAAATTGAAGCTTGCTTTCATTTTTTCTGTTATTTGTTTTAAACTGCAAACTTTCACGAAATCAAAGCATTTATAATATTTTTTTCCATTCTAATGTCTAGCCTTTGAGAAATTTCACCCTTTAGTAAAGAGTAAAGGGTGGGGTATCTACTGGTTGTGCCATCTTCTCTTCGAAGGAGACAGTCTTCTTAATTTAGTTGCAGAACCAAGCATGAGACCCTCAGATTTTATTCATGCCATCCCCAGAGATATCATTCATTTAGAAGAAATTGCAACCACCGCCTATTTCTTGTGCACCAGGCTCCATTGGTGAACAAAACGAATCTTCAATCAGGCCAAAAATTGAACGCATTATCCTTTAACAATGCGAATGATACCTTACTCAATCAAGCTGCCACGGCCTCATAATCATACCATTCATTTATTTAAAGTCAAATAAGAGTCAGATATGTAGATTAATAATTTTTGTTCCCCGATATATGAATTAAAATTCTGATGAAAATCCTCTTACAACTTGTTCCAACAATAACAAAATATTACTTATACTTGTTTTAATTTGCAAGTTTTCGTGTAACTGCAATTTCCACAGCACTTAATCCCTAAAAATTATGAAAGGATTCTATAGATAATAGCAGCCAATGGTTATAAGACTCAAATAAAAATTTTGAAATCAAAAGACTTGAAAAAATTGTTCATATGTTTAACAAATTCTCCTGTTATACATTTGTTTTCAAACTGTGCATCATTTTCATGAGATTATATCATTCATAACAATACCTAATTAGGATAAAAATTCTGATGCAATGATTGGCACTCATTGATTTGAACATATGAGTTCCAATTGCGAAATCAGCCAAGTTGCAGAATTGCTTCTGTATCACAAATCCTCACATTTTGAACATTTATTTTAATTTGTAAAATTTCAAGTAATAAAATTGTTCATTTCTTGAAAGCAAAGCCGGTATCCGAGATTTACAGATTGCCTCTTATCGCCCCGAGTATTCAATTTACAATTCTGAAATCAAGCCGCTTGACGTGACTGATGGCTCGGACATGCGTGGCGACAGATTTCGAAGGCTGACAAGCTGTTGCTGCTCCTCGGACCTCGGCTACTACTTAGTTCAAATATCCATCACACCCGAACGGGCAACCCCCCCCCCTTCCTTTCCCGTCTGAGTGAAGGCTGGTGCCGAGGTGGGAGGGAGAGGAGTAAGCGAAACATCGAGGTAGAGATTACAGTTTGCCTCGGGCTGAAGAGGTGTGCATTAATTATTAGGCAGCCTGCAGTAGCTCAATTATCCGGCAATATTTTGTGCCACATTATCCGGGAAGGGTGTAAATTAATTTACTTCACGTGAATCGCGTGTTCGGACTGATTATGCAAATTCTGGATGAAGTATCCGGTTTTGATGCTAATTCATCTGAGCGCATTCGTTGGCTTTCCAGGAAATTTTTTGGGAAATTTTGTTGATTAAATTAAGACTTTTCGAAGAGGCAATATGTGACCAATCAGTTTTACAGGATGCGAAGCTTTTAGGGCTCGTCTTAATATAAAGCCGTCCAGCATGCTTTAATTATGCCAGAACAGTTTTGCAGTTGTGTTGCGGTAGAAATCTCGATATAAAAGCAAAACTCCCATAAGCACTTTATTGGAATTGAAGAGTTGATTGGAATTTTTCATGCATCAATTTTCAAAGTAGCAAGGAGATGATTTCAGCTTACTAAAAGCTATCCCTAAAAATGTTTTTAGGGATGAAATATTTTTCAACGTAGATGATGATGTTGTGGCTACATATGAACGAAAAATTCGGTAACTCACAATTGTTGAATAGTTGTTTCTGCAACTAATGGAGAATAAATGTGCTTATAGTAGAAGTTAAAAAAAACATTGAGTCGCGAATGAAGATTTGCTCATATTTACGCTCAATGTAATAAAAAATGTTTTGAGAGTAAAATTTTTTTATTTCATTTATTTACTTTTTGTTTCACACTATGAGATTCTCAACATCATTTTCTATTAAAATAAATTGCAATTGAAATTGCCCACCGTAATCGATAAGCACAATTAAACACTTTTAAATTTTGAAATATAGTTAAATGTTGATTACGTGCCTAAGGTGCAATCACTTCACAAAATTTTTGCATTGTAACAATAGAGAAACATTAGACTTTTTTATACATTTGGAATTTTTTTTATAAAACTTTCCATTGCATTACATCACAAAATTTTACATTTATTAATCGTTTTAGAAAGTTTTATCATATACAGGTTTTTTATTCATTTTTTTTTTTTAACATGATGGGCTTCAACTGGATCAAGCATTGAATCTACTATCTTTCGACAAATAAAATTCAACAGTACTGTTGTATGGTAGTCAAAAGTATTGTTGTATTTAATAGTATGACAGTACTTTCAGAAAGAAAGCTTCTGGATTTGATTCCAGCTTCTATTGGACAGTTGGAGGCGGATGTTGCGTTTCTGTTCTCACGTCTATTAAGACGGTTGCTTGTGAGTTTTTCGGGTTTCTTTCATAAAGATATATGAATGTCACTCACTTTTTTTTATGAAATATCCTTCAGGACGCATTTTATGCAACTCTCTTTAAAAGCCTGACAACTGCCCTAAGCTGTTTGGCTGCTCACTAATCGATATTAAGGTATTGTTATATAAAGCTTCTAAATATTCGTTACTTCATATGTGGGCTAGTGATTAGGATCCTTCACTTTTTTTATTCAGGGTTTGTTTAAGGGTTACCCAGGGTTACCAGTTTAAAATTATGCGTGGTTGCAATGTCATCCAACTGAAATGATTCCTCTGGGTGTGGCAAGCAAGTATTGGGGGTCTTCTGCTTGGTTTCTGCTTCAAAATCACGAACACTCCACCTGGATGCTTCTGGTAAAGACCAACTCAGGGCTAGGTGCAGAGAAGCAAGCTGGTGCAAGAACAATTCTCTACTTTCTTTCTGCTGAAATTGCTAAACGCAATCAGGTTGTTTTATTATTTTGAACCACTTTTAAATGACAAGATCTATTGTGAAGTGAAGTTCTCTCTTTTCTTAACTTCTGCCCCCATGAAAGGATTGTTGTAAGTTTTTGAATATTTAACACGCATAGGCTCTCTTAGCATGTCGCTCTTGGACCATGAAAAATATCAAACTTACTACCGTTTAGACAACTTTTTCCTTGGGAAGATACATTTGCATGTGTTATATAAATTTTAGCCACATGAAATAACGTAATTGGGTATAATTTATTTTATGTAAGAGTTAGAATTTTCATTTTTACTTGTATGGATATGCGCTGTTTGGCATAGAAAAATTATTTTTCAAAAATAAAACAGTAAATGAAAACATGAGCAAAAAAATTACTTACCTCAATTATATATGATAAACTTCCTGTGAATGCGGAGAAGAAAAAAGGAGATATTTTCACTTTAATAAATGAATTTTTGGAGAAAATTATGTCCCATTTTAATGTCGTTAAAGAATGTTTGGATTTCAGCTAATCATATTTCAAAATAAATTCTTTTTTTTTTTTTTTTTTTTTTTTTTTTTTTTTTTTTTTTAATAAATTTGTTTTGAAAATTGCTATTGAACGTTTTAATATTTTTCTAGGATACAGACGTATAATACCATATTTTTTCTTACATTTCAAAAATATGAAGAAAACTTGCATATTTCTACTAGAAATCTTTTAAAAGTTAATCATATAATTTCAAGACTTACGTATTTAAGAATTTATTTAAGGATTTTTTTTTTGTGTGTGTGAGTATCTCAAATTATTTTAAGAATTTAAGAAATAAATGACTCTTTTATAAATTATAAAATATTTATAAGTATAAAAAATATATTTTTTATGTAGCTATAAAAAGAAGAAAAATTTATGTTTTTATTACCAAGATAGCTTTTCAGTTCCTAAAATTCAGTTTTTGATGACGTGACTATTGCATTAAAATTAATTTTCCAAATTAATGAAGAATTCATGATTCTTTAAAAAATATTGCAATTTTTGTTTATATATTCAATACAAAAAAAAATTTTTTAATTAATTGAAAAAGAGAAAATGAACAAAGCAAAAACCTACAGTAATTATTAAATATAAAATTTTATAATATTTATTACATATAAATAAAACTAATAAATACTTTTAATAAACTTGAATACTTGCTCCTTTGAACAAAACTGAATTTAAAATAATATGTTATTTTTACTCATTTTTTGGATTTTTTAAAGTGTCAAAAATAAGAAATAAAAAATGTATGCATATAATGTTACTCGTTTCTTTTGGATTGATGACCCAAACATTAATAGTTCACCAAATGTTTTCAGATTTAAACCCGTGTTATTTGGGATCAATAGTTCACCATTTCTCCTCCTTGCTACGATTAGACATTATTTGAGTAAAATTTCTGCCACATATTCCTGCACGTCAAAAATCCTAGAACGTTCATGTTACGTAGACAAAGTCATCGCAAGCAACGTAGGTGTAGAAAGTGCCTATTCAACCAGTTTGGAGTGCATTAAAATTTTTGAAGAAGCCGGTATGCAACTTCACAAGTGGCAAACAAATTCGAAGGAACAGCGGAATTTGCGAAGAACGCCAATATTTCTGTGCAAGATTCTGATGTGGAAACTATACCGATAAAAGTATTGGGTATTTCATGGAGTAGTAAAGATAACTAACTTTATTTTAATACAAAACAGCTGACAACATTCCTTTCGAAGCTAGAAAATTCTAAATGCTTTGTGTTGCAAACATTAAGGCATCTCTTTGAGCCTATGGGATGTTATGAAATGTTTACTGTCAAAGCTGAATGTCTTGTGCAAGAAATTTGGTCTTCTAATATAGACTGGAGAGTTCCTATATATGAGAAGTGAGAAAAATGGTATCATGACATACAAAAGTTAGAAGAGATGAAAATTTGCTGTTATTACTAGACAGGAACATTTTTCGATGATGGAACAACACAGATTGAGCTGCACTGTTTCTCCTTAGACTGGAACAACACAGATTGAGCTGCACTGTTTCTCCTTAGACTGGAACAACACAGATTGAGCTGCACTGTTTCTCCTTAGACTGGAACATTTTTCGATGATGGAACAACACAGATTGAACTGCATTGTTTCTCCTTAGACCACACAGCCATAATCACTTAAAGGCCTATGGCTGTGTGGTCTATCTAAGATTGTGTACAGACACTGGTTAAATCGAAACGGCTTTTATAGCTTCGAAAAGTAGAGTATCACTGTTAAGTCGCGCTCTCTTCCAAGACTAGAACTATTGGCTGCGCTTCTGGCTGCTAGACTGGATACTAAAGTTGCCAATAGTCTGAATTACAAGTTGACTCTAAAATTTTGAACTAACTCGATCATAATCTATTTTTGGATCACAGGTTCTTCAGACAGATTTAAGCTATTTGTAAAAATCAGGATTGATGAAATTCAAAAGCTCACTCAAGATAATACGACTTGGTCACATTGTCCAAGACGTAGTAATTCTGCTAGTTTAATTTCAAGGGGACTGAAGGTAGAAGAACTAAGAGAAAATGAGCTATGGTGATTTAGACCATCTTGGCTTTTACAACCGGAAGATAATTGACCTTCACAGGAATTTAATACATTTAATAAGGAAGATTTATAACTTAGGAAGAACGTTGTCATCAATGATTGTATAGCAGAAAATACTGAATTATTAAAGTTGGAAAATTACAGTAATCTTCTGATGGCCATTAGAATCATTGCATTGGTGAAACGCTTTATTGATAAAGCAAGAAAAAGAAATGATGAAAAAGGAACCCTTGCATCAGATAAATTGCTAGATGTAGAGCAGAATTTGATAAAGAATATCCAGCGGAACAACTTTTCTACAGAAATCGACGCACTTTAAGAGAGGAAACCTATTGCCAGAAATTCAAACTTGTATAGTTTAGCTCTTTATTTAGATGAAGATGATGTACTGAGAATAAAAGGAATAATTGAAGAAGTGGAATACACCTATGATTAAAAAGATCCAATTGTCTTACCACAAAATTCAAAGTTTACTGAATTGTTGATAAGAGAAAAACTAGATATTTGGTCCTACGTAGTGACTACTTTAATTGGGATCAGAAAAAAGTATTGAATTACTAAAGGAAAACCATTGGTGAAGAGAATAATAAGAAACTGCTTAATTTGTAGAAAAGATTCGGCGAAACCAGCAAATCAACTGAGTGCAAAGTTACCGAAGAATAAAATAATTGTTACCCCTCCTTTCACCATTTGTGGAATCGACTTTTCTAGACCAATTTTCGTTAAAAATGACAAAACAACTTTCAAAGCTATGTAGCTTTGTTCAAATGTGCTTTAAAACGCACCATACATTTAGAATTGGTATCCAGATTACCATCACAAAGCTTTCTTTTAGCTTTTAAAAGATTTCAATCAAGACATGGTGTTCCGAAAATCATCTATTTCGACAATGCAAAGAGTTTTAAACGTGCTGCAAATGGACTTAAGAAAATATATCATGCTCTAAAAGGTATCAAATTTTAAGATTTTATGGTTGCCCAAAATATCACTTGGCAATTCATTATTGAATGTGCCCAATAGTAGGGAGGTTTCTACAAAAGTTAATCTCGGTTAAGGATCCACTTAGAAGGACACTCGGAAGATCTCTCCTTACGTTTGAAGAACTTGTGACAGTATTAACAGAAATAGAAGCTGTTCTAAATGAAAGATT
This sequence comes from Latrodectus elegans, assembly GCA_030067965.1. NCBI lineage: Eukaryota > Metazoa > Arthropoda > Arachnida > Araneae > Theridiidae > Latrodectus > Latrodectus elegans. Next base: position 43,514,618 of record CM057816.1, on the reverse strand, counting down.
CCTTATTTTTATATCGGATGAATTCGGAGAATTTTCCCCATTTTAACCATTTTTTGAGATTTGAACTTTGAGAAAAGAGATTTAAGAAAAGAAAATTTAGAACTGCCCATTAGTTTGCTGGAATTAGAAAATAAAGTCTCCACAAACGATACTTTAATTAAAAGAAAGGTTTATCAAGCTTGAATATTAAAACATCTATGGATTAAGTGGAGGAAGCAATATCTGTTACATTTAAGAAACGTTAATTACTTGAAAACCCCTGAAGTACATCAAGATTTGAAGATTGGATACTTAGTGTTATATTGGAAGGAACAGAAAATTTAAAATTTTTGTGAAACTTAGTAGTAATTAAAGAACTTATAAAAGATAGAGATGGACATGTGAGAGCTGCTATTGTCAAAACTGCACAAAACGGATAAACTCAGAAGACCCATACAACTCCTTTACCCGTTGGAACTAAAGAGTGACTCTAACTAAAATTAAATAAGATTCTAATTTTTCATTTTAGAACTTCAACATTTGATTTTGCGCCCAAAGTTTGAACATTATTCATGCTAATTTGGTATGTATTATGTAAATGTGTGTTTTTTTTCTCTTTATCTAGTAGAATAACATTTGTTTATTTGATTTATTTACTTTTATGGAAACCAATCATTAAGTAAGTTTTCTTATTTAACTTTTTGATAAGTAATTGAACCTGATGTTTTTCTTTGAATTTGATATCAGATGAGAACTCTTAACGAAATTTGGCGGGAAGAGTGAAATAATCCTATAGCAGAGCTGAGAGTGAAATCTGTAAAGAAGAAGTAATTTATAATTTGTATCGAATGTATAAACACGTATTTTGATTCTGTCGATAGGAATTAATCATTCCTAATTTCAATATGATTTGAATTCAATTAAATTGTTAGTCAGTGTTTATCTACAGCTGCGTAACATTTAAATTTTATTAAATTGTTGAAGTAGAAACTAGACCACTATCATTCGATTCTTTTACAATGTATATTTCGGTGTGATATGCTTTTATAAAAATTATATTTTTAAAACTGTTTATTTATATTGAGTTAAGTTTATTTATGTAAAGGTAACAATTTGAAACAAATTTTAAGTAAAGTACAAATTTTCTGTTATATTGGACTTTCATAAATATTTAGATTTTAAATCTATGTCAAGGCCTTTTTTCTTTTTTTAATGAATTTTGCTTTATTATCGATTTAATCTACTGATTTTGGTCTATTTAAAAGGGAAAATTATCCTTATATCATTTTGCAAGATGAAAATAAACTAGAAAATCCAGCGTAGGTTTCGTAAATTAAAACAAAAATAATTTTTTTAAGCAAAGAAACTAAAATATGTTAATTTTAATAGATGCAAAGTACTTGCGATTGTTTTTATTCAGGGGAAAGCTAGATTTTTCAAGTAATGTTAAAAATTTTTTTAAGTATTTCATAATTTTTTCTTTAAAATAAAACATGTGGTAGATTTCACAAAACCACATTGTGTTTTTAAAAGATTGATTCCTTTAAGAAATTTGAAAAATCATTTCCCCACTCAATAACAAAGCTTTTCAATTAGCGATTTATTTATCCCTTTTTGTGTGCCTTCATCAAAAATATAATTTTTAAATAACTATAAAATAAAATTTAATTAGAATATAATTAATTTAAAAATATAGTTCTTAAGTAGCAAAAATATCAATGAAGACTATTTTCTGAGCATAAAATGGAATTTGATACTTAAATATGCTCGCATCAAATTTTAGTAATTAAAAAATGATGAGATACCAAATAAATAAATAAAAGTATAATTCTATAAAGAAACGTTATTTTGATTGCACCAATTTAAACGAAAAAACTAACTCTCTCCAATTAAGAACATGTAATTTTGATTATTACAAATTATTTCATAACACCATATCTGAAGACCCTTTAGCAACACTAAGTCTGAGTGCTTATGAGAATTATACCATATTTAAGCAGGTGTTAATGACCAATAGAGTATTCGTAAGTCAAAAATGCTGGAACTGCTTCAATCAAGTTAAATCTCAAATTTAGCGAGAGATTTATTCAATTATTAATTTTAAATATTAATAATATTTTCTAGGATAAGTATAAAACAATAATTTAAAAGGGATACATAAAAATATTTCTGATTAAAAAGGTAGTTAAAAACGCTGTATTATATTAAATCTAAATGTTTATCGATTCTTTTGCATTTTATGATGAAATTTATCATCAAATGTGGATATTAAGCATATATAATGAGCGTTATTTAATGTGAGGTTAATATTCAAATGAAATACAATTCCGTAAGAAAATTAAGTATATTCGTCTAATTAAGATTAAGACTGATTAATACTTATGGTTTAACTAGTATTAAAGACGATGAGATCGATAATTAAAATTAGCATGCTGTTATTTTGATTCTTGCTTCGATAAACTATATCTGTGTGGAGAATAATATTAGATTGTTAGTAATTGATATTTTTTAAATTTATCTTTATTTATAATCAAAATTATCGCAACAGATAATCATCATCGATTTCTGCAGATCTTGTTATTATAAAGGTAAGGTCTAGATTATTGCCAAATGAAAATAGTAATTCTTGAAATTGAATTTAGTACTTTTTTAATTTTAATCATGTAAAAAATAAGTTCAATATTTTTACATCATTAAAATTAAAATATACTAATACATTAAAACGTGTTTTTTTAATTCGTGTAATAAAAATTAAAAATAAATATGACAAATACTGTGCTTAATGTCATTTAGCAAAGTCTTTTTTTTTTTTTATCGATTTTGGCATTTAATTTCAATTTTGACTTTAATTAAAGTAGTATTAATTTTGACATTTTTCTTTTTATCACGAGAGACGTGAAAATCGATTAGAATTTAGTAATTTATTTCCCATTTTAGCCTTTCGTCGATATAATCGTAATTGTGTTGCTTTAACCAGAAAAATCTCTTGTCAACAGCAAGAAAAGTCACTAATATCGTTTGCTTTTTCTCTATTTATCACTTGCAATTTACCAAAAAAATATAATTCTTGTATTGGGAATTAATACTGTCCATTGATTCAGAAATAGATTTTTGCCTTAATTTTCATATTTTGTAGTGATAATCACTTTTCAAATTTATTTAAGAGCAATTCATAGATTATGTATAATTTACCTATAATTGTGTTTTAATATCAAAAGTAGCTATATAAATCAATCTACCCAAGTTTCAATTTTTAAGCCCAAGATATAAATCATGGCAGAAATTATCCTTATTCTCTGAAGCATAGCCACACAGAAGGTGAAAAGACGATCTATATCATAATAAAACAACAGTTACCATAGAAACAGAAATTGTTCTATAATGTCCGAGCAGAAGACAGATCACCCAGAATCTCTCTCACACACGTGAGAAAAAACAGACGCTTTTGGGCGTTGCATGAACGGTGGTGCACCATAATGAATTTTCGTGTATCAGAAAGCACCGCGAGACAAAAGATGATGAAGACATCGTGTATGTTATTACTTGGGGTATATTGCACATATCTTGCCTCTGTCTCTCGGATATTCGCTGGGCCTTTCATGTGATGGACGATGTCCTCCTCTGCCACAAATAACTAGATTGGTTTTTTTTCCCCCAATGAAGTTGTTTTATTAGATATCGACATGGAATAAGGCCTTTAAGAAAAGCGGCGGCTGTCAAGGCTTATTTAACCATTAGGATAAATAGTCTTGGAAGATGTGACGTATTAAAGAAAATAACCAGAAATTCATGGATTGGTTTACTTTTCGAGAAAGTAGCATATGGTTTTCTCTAAATTCTAATTGTATGTAATAACTTTGAATCTCATCACTTTTATTTGGTTGTTGTATAATATTTCAATTTTTGAAAACATATAAGAAAGTACTGTTTTCTCTCTCAATTGCAAAAGATATTTTTTTAATTATATATAAAAAATTTATTATCAAAGTTATTTTTAAAAAAAATGAAATTTTTTATGCAATTATATGTATAAAAAAATTCGTTTTTTAAAAGAATGGTTTGGTTTTTCTTATCTTTTATCTGTATTTTATCACACACGAGGGTCCATTCAATTGTAATATAACATAGTGTAAATTCTTGATCACTAGAAAAACTCCTCTTAAAGTGGGAATCAAAGTCATGAACTATTGAAGTGTAGACTGGAATGCTAACTGTTCAGCTATTAGCTTAGCTAACAAATATTAGGAAATCAAAAAATGGAATACATTTACTGCAGATTCATACTGAAGTAGATGATAGGGTAAATCAATTCCTAAATGGGAAAACAATTTCTATACACTCTAAATAAATTTCCACGTAATGATGATAATTTCTCAAAATTTGAATGCTTTGCTTGATGTTACATTATATTTTTGCTATTAAAAAGTAATATATTAACTAATCCGCTTACCAGAATTATCAAACTTTTGCCAGAGTATACTCTTAATATTGATTCAGTTTCATAAAACATGAAATTAGAGTTTAATATAAATTCTTTTTTGATATTAATCTAGCAAAATGGATAAAATATAAATTGCGTACTTCTTCTGAAGGCTATAATCTCTTAAATTAGATAGATAGCATTAAATTAGATAGATACATAGATAGCATTTAAAATATTTACTTCAGCCTTATATAATCACTCCTGAATTTCATTAATCATAATTAAATGAAATTAACATATCAATGCAGTGAATGTGGTTTTCGTTACAGCAAAATAAACTATAATCTAAATCTCACGTAAGAGATTTAACACATAATTCCTGACAAAAATAACAAAATTACCATATAAAAATAACAGCTGGGTTTTTTTGACATAGAAAAAAAAATATAGCTTATATATAAAACTATTAACTTCAATAATTTAATAAATTTCAGTATTGTATCAAACCTAAATACGATATTGTACAAATAGTGTCAAGGAATTGGATGAATGGTCATTTCTTAGACATTCGGTGAAAGTGTCAAACTTAAAATCTATATAAATTCTTACTCTGTTCGGAGTGTAAATGAGTGTAAGGAATGTTGTATAAGTATATAGATGAGTGTAAGGAATGTAAGAGTTAAAATATAACTTGTTATTCAAGCATAACTGGTTAAAATAACTTGTTACTCAAGCATAACTGGTTAAAACAACTTGTAACTCAAGCATAACTGGTTAAAACAACTTGTAACTCAAGCATAACTGGTTAAAATTACTTTAAATAATTGGTGAGGGTTAAATAATTGCTTAAAACAGATGGAAACTTATATTAGGATGTTGGCCTTTGGATAATTTAAATCATAGGCATGTTTTATTTCGAAGTGTTGATAGAGCGCTTTAACTAGCTTTCTATTAAACTTAATAATTTAAGCCACTACAAAATGCTTATATTATATTCCTATCATACTGGAACCCTAGTCGCTTCAAGAAGGGATGCGTGGAATTCTTTACCCTTTTTAAAATTCCATTTGCACCTGATGAGGATATAAAAATATGCACCGCTCATCAGATCGCTCTTCATTATGCATTTCTACATTGAATTAAAATGGCGACAGTTACAAATTTTTCCGATTCTTGAAAACATATTGATTTTGCTCATTGCAGCAAACTTGTTTAAGGTTTTCCCACTATGCCGCAGATCAGGAATGTATTGAAGGGGTATTAAAGAGTTGCTACTTTAATATTAAATAACATAAATAAAGAAATTTTCAAATATTCCACATCTCCTGCCATTTTCTTTAGCTGATTTATATGTGGGATTTGATTTCACATTAAAAAATATAAACGAAGCTAAGTTAATAGTGCATACCGTAAAAAAATAGTAGATATGGTTATTTTTCAAAATCTAAATTTTTCCCCAAAATCTAGGTACACGTCTCTTACTAGAAGGTAAAACTCATTTTAGTCAACTTTAAACTTGTTCATGCTAGTAACTTTGGTTAAATTAAAATTCGGTACAAGAACATACATTCTCTGAGGAAATGCATTATTTCTTAAAACATTATATTTATGAGACAAAATTATTACGATTCACAGAGATATAAATTAAATTCCAACTAGTTACAAAGACTGATACACAGATATATAATACTTTCATAGATAAATTTCTTTATGATATTTCCTTAAATTCAACTAAATGAAGAAAAGCTATTTTTCTCAAATTTCCTTCACGTAGTAGTGCAAAATGAATCGCTTTATTAATTCTACGAACACCACCCAAAAAGCGATCTCATCAAGAAATTAGAAAAGCATTTAGAAGACTAATCAAAATGTGTAAACTTTATTTGATTCCACACATGTTACGCTTTTCGAATGCGACAATATTGACCAAGGAAACCACGTGACTAGAATGGGCGGGAGTAGGAATGTCAGGAATTCCACTGCAACTTACAATCACTCGAACACGCGCTTTCCCCCTTCCCTGCGCGCATAAATGAAATATTTCTAAAGTCCTATATGCATTCGAAGATGCCCTTCCCCCGGCAAAAATAGCCAAGCGAGCACGAAAAATTCTTGAAATAATATGACATCGGATATTTTCTATCATAACAATTAAGTAAGGAATGCGGGGTTTTAGAGAGAAACACAAATGTCCTTCCGATTCTCGTAGGCGGCACTTCCGGGTGTTACATAGGAAATTAAAATTTACGTTGAATATGAATATTTTATTATTTAAATGTAGATGGAATAAAGATCTCTCTTTTTTTCTATCAGTGCATCGTACAATGTACAAGGAAGTTTGTAATTTAAATAATTACAGTGTTTTACTTTAGATTATTTGCTCATCGAATCGTAATCGAGTATTATTGAATCTTAACCGAATGATATAGATAATGCTGTTATATTATTATCAATAGTGAAATCCTCATAAGTAATCAAAATGAAAAAGCTTTACTTAAAAATATGTTGGTCGATCTATTGATAAATACTCAACACTAAATTTATAATTTAATTCATATTTGATTAGAGAGTGAATGCTATAAAGCAAATTTTTCTTTATCTTTCATTTTTACATATACTGGCATTTGGTTGCCTAGTGATTAGGGCAGCAGTCTTCCGTCCGGAAAGGCAAGGTTCGATTCTCAATGCCACCAAAGACCCACCGAGTACATATGATATACGTACTCGTTGAATCTGTGGAATCAAAATTCCTGCGATTGGGCGTTGATCAGTTACCATAGATGTAATGGTCTGGAGAAAATTTCTTCTCCCTCCAGATCAATGTCAAAATTGAGAGAATGGATATTCTGGTGGTGCCATCTATCGGAGGAGTTTATAGCAAAGTCGTATTTTCACCTCCGTGGTGCTTTGGTTAAACGAAAGACCCACCATATTGACTTAAATTCACATAGCTAATGGCAAAAAGAGCTTGGTGTGATGTGTCCAAGTGGCATATATAAACAAAATGGACTATGCTTGTGCGTAAATGAACTAATTACCTTTCTTAAAATTGAGAAGCAAATATAGTGAAGTAGAATAATTTATTACTCTTGTACCTTGAAGGCAACGAGCTCAAAACTTTCAACAGGTTAATAAGGAAATTGAATCTTATAGAACGTTTAATGAACAATGTCCATCTTGTATTGGAACGAATCGGGAAGAGAGGTTGTTGGCTCAAGTGCCGACTTAGTAATTTGACTTGAATCAAAACTACATTAATCGAAGGCAATTACCTATATTTGAAACCGCAAAAATTACGAAACTTCTTAAAATAAATGAAACTTGGTAGTCTCATGTAAATATCTTTAATTGCCTTACATGTATTTTCACCAGCATATTTCCCTATACCTTGCCCAGATTTGGGATCTACCAGTACAAAACCTTGAAAGCTGCTGGGTGACAGTCTTTATAACTTAAAATAAAGAATCAAACAGAAGACTACCCCCAACACTGAGCCTGCTACCTCCAGAGGTATAATTTAATTCAGAGATCATTGCGAACACGATATATTTAATGTGCTCCAGCCGATTTAAGTGAGTACGATGAATCTTCGTTTAAGTTGGGATATGTATTTACTGCTTTCCGAGGATGAGAACGACACCCTAAGCAACATGGCCATCTTTTCCCTTGTCTTTCGTACGTCATTCTACCAATACAATTCTCTGTACCGAACCCATAGCCGGGTCTTACCAGTTAGATGGAAGAACCGGCTGAGATTCTTTAGAAACAGAGACCAAGCAAAAGACTCCCAATGCTTTACCTCACACCCTCATATGCATCATTTCACCTGGAAGACATTGCAATCAGGACCTATTCAATATGTCCTAATCACTTTAAATGAACAAGATAAATCTTTGGTTAAGTTGGGATTTGATCTCACTATTTTCCGATAATGAGAGTAGTTGAGGATTCTCCAATATTTTCTTAAATGTTTTCTGCAGTGATTATTAATACAATTTTAAAAATATGATTTTATTCCTTATAATATATAGTTATTTAGAAAATAAAAATGTGCTGAACAACAAGAAATATAGATACCTAAACATCTATAATATTCTGAATTGATTTACTTATATAATAAGAAACATATTTTTCTCATTAATAAATATTTATTGTGGCTTCATTGTGTCTTAGTAATAGTTATTTCGATCCTAATTCGTCAAGGCCTAAAGCTAGTTCTTATCTCGAAGGTTATGTCTTCTTGTCCTGGATCATACTCTTTGGAATGGAAGATCCTAGATGAAATTTTGTGCATTGTTGAGCAATAACAGAGGAATACTGTGTGTTAGTCTGCAAGAGCATTTGCTTGAGTTAATACGATCTACAATATGTGGAAATCCCCTTAAATCCAGGAAGTCTTACAACAGAATCTCATATGACTGCTGATAGACGAAATCAACATGTGAAATCACTTGCTGCACTATGGAAAATCAACAATACAGTATCTGAAAACAATCCAAATGATCAAGGATTAGTCGTGGATAGAACATTATTTCTGAAAACGACCATTTGAGGATGAGGTGTTTAAATTGACCAGGACCCCCTGATTCAAATGACCAACGAAGATAAAATTTCAACCAAAGTAAGAATAAAATTAGATTCAAGTGGACCAGAATCAATAATAAACATTTTTTATTTGGGTTGTATATAAACATAACAAAAGTTGTTGTTGTTGTCGTGTGACAAGGGCAAGAGGGGAAAAAAAGAAGAAAAGGTAAAGAAGACGAGTCATATGGGACAAAAGGCATGGAACACTTCCCTGGCCACATCTTCAGCTTTTTCCGTACAAAGGATGCCATGGCAGCAATTGATGTCGATGCTGAAGAGGGTCGAGGCAACAGAGATGCAGTTGAAGAGATGCCTCGGATCCAGTGGAACTTATGTGCAGTGCCTGCATTCTGCATATGTTCTAGATCCATCGGGCATGACTTTCATACCCCTCATGTAACCAGTCCACATTCTCATGATTATAGAGATGTATCACGGCCAGGATTAAGCTCCGGTAAGCACCATTTTTTCCTTAGTCCCCCGCAGAGCTAATGTTTTGTAACGGCGTTTGCATCGAAGCAAGTGGTAGTTGTGGGAAGGAGATTGGTATTTCTAGCCTCCTTGGCGAGCCCGCCCGTTTATTTCCCTTGATGTTAACATGCACAGGGTCGCATTGGATGGTGCAGGTTTTCTAACTGTGGTGGACAGAAGCACGTTGATGTCTTGGGCAAGTTTTGTTTTACCTCCTTTAATAGCTCCAGTGACAAGTGCAACATAACAAATGGAATGTAAAGTTGCCAAATGAATAAATAAAACTATAATGAAAGGGGAATATAAATGTAAATAACATGTTTGGTATTACAGTTATGAATACTTTTTAAAGTTTCTTTTTTTGCCAATCTGCCATATAAAATATTATTAAACAACATAACAGTTTTTCAATTTGCTTCCAGTTTTCATCATACGTACATATTTATGAGTTTCTGAATTCATATTAAAGTTTAGATGCCATTTGAAATAAACCGCTTATGGTAAAAAAGCGACTACTGAATGACAACTAAATTAAACTCATTTCTTGAAAATTATTATTATTAAGTTTAAAAGATCTGATTTAGCATTTTAGAAAAGGTAAAATCTACTCCCTAAAGAAACTCAAAATACTGAAATAAACTTTTGCACTCATTTCGAATAAATGTTACACTATTTATCGATCCTACTAAGAAAATGGTAAATGAAATTGGGATATAAAATGAGTCAGTTAATTAAATTAAATGCGATACTATTTTTCGGAATTAAAGTTTAATTTGAGAAAGCGATTTACCATAAAACTAGATTAGAAAACTTTTCATTAAGGCTAGGAGAAAATGTGCTTATTAATTAATTGAAAAGAAATCAATAATGGAAACTTTAATAGAAAAGAGAAAAATCATATGTTTTAGTTAATTTAAAACTTGAAAGGTGGAAACAATGCATTTGCCAAAAGAATAAGCTTTGTAATTTTCTAAAAACTAACAGAAATGAGAATTTTTAAATAATGATAGATGTACATGCCTTTGCTAAGGAAAAGTTTTTAGAATTGCTTTAATATTAAATTGCTTATGCAAAACGACGGCCCATACATAGTTTTTTTAAAAAAACTTTTGCGTCATTTATGTGCCTTTGATATTACTATGATGGAGTGATTATTTATTTTAGATCAATGGTAATGTTTAACGAAGCAAAATTTAAATGTTAAGAAAATAAAGGTGCACTTATTTTTTTTCAAAATAATCAATTTTCAAACTAAGCTGGAAAAAGTTTACTAGCTCTGTGTTTGATGCCGCGATTTTTTTTAAAATATGTGCTTATTAACTCCGATGCTTTAAATAATTATATACTTTTGTTTGTGAAGAATAGGATTTGCTAAAATGATTAAAAATATCAGTCAGCAGTAAAATATCCTGTTGGAATCTTTTTGATTCAATTAATGGCCAGTATGTTTCCCAGACCTGATTCCAGCAGAAAAAGATGCCATACATGATCCACCTAATGCAATTTTTATTAAAACTGTGCATTTGTGATGCAATTGCATATTTTTGTTATTGAAATATTTAATGTTGTTTCAGTATTATTAAATGAGAGTTGGTTATTGTCTGAGGGGAAAATGTTTTTGAACATATAAATGCTATAAAAAATTGAAGCTTTTTTACATAAGCTTAATCATGATTTATAAAACAATAAACATATATATATATATATATATATATATATATATATATATATATATATATATATATATATATATATATATATATATATATATATATATTTGTGTGTGTGTGTGTGTGCGTGTGTGTGTGTGTGTGTGTGTATATAGACGGGGACCAATAACTGAATTCAGAATAACCACCTGAATTACTTACTACGTGAAAATCGAAGTAAAAAATTACTGAATGAAGGCTTAAAAGCTAACCATTCAAATGCAAGCAATATTTAAACATGTCAACAAAAAATATATTAAATGTTTCTCTTAAAGTTTTTGTTTGTTTAAAAGTTAGAAGTTAGGATAGGACTATTTGCTATATAGATATATATATATATATGTATGTAGGAAGAATAAAGCAATATATGTGTTGTTCGTAATTGATTGGTTATAAGTTATCAAATCTATATTTGATAAAAACAGAGAGTAAAAATTTAATTATAAAGAGCAGAAGATTTTCTGGAGAAGGGGAGTACTTAGGAGAAAAAAAAGTGGGAGAGAGAAAATATTCTTGGGGTTCCTGATCTAGGTCATATTTTTATTATTTTTGTTGCAATTTTCTTTGTTTACTTATCAAAAATTATTTCGGATTTCTTAATGTTTACTTATTTTACAAGCATTTGCTTTTAGATATCCGAGAAATTTTTCAGTTTGTTCATATCCAATTTTTTTCTAGTGAAATATTTTAAAATGGATCTATTTTCTTCCAAATATTACCAATTTTAAATTAGCTGATATATAAAATACTATTATAATTTCTCATGAAAAAATATGAACACCATGTACACTTTATGAATTTATATTTATTTAATTTATTATAATATGTTTCTGAAACATGGTATTTGATTGCTTGAAGATTGCATATTTGCCTTGTTCGTAGTGTCTTGACATTCAATTAATTTTAAACCATTTTCTTTATTTTAGAGTTAAGCTAGTGATAGTCAATAAATTCAATTCCTTGCAATTTATAAAATATTTTCTTAGAATTGCTTATCTCAAGAAAAAAAAATAAACAGAAAAAACATGCAGATTTTGACTCCGTACTAAACATATCATTTTTCTCAGTCATCGAAATGATATTTTATTACATGGAATTCTATATTTTACATATTCTTCCGCATTTTTAATTGCACGTATTAGCAAAGAAAACCCTTTTAATAAAAACTTATTAATTTTTAAAGTAAATAAAAGTTTAATAATTTTTTATTTATTTATAAAGTTTAATAAATCTTTTATTTACTTATTTAAACTTTTAAAAGGCATTTTTTTTATGAATAAATTTTATTTGGGAATATCTTTCGAATTATAATTGTTGTGAATCTTACTTCTCACCATATTAAGAAATGGTAATTATATATAAACACACCTTACAGAGTTGATAAGTTTACCAACAATTAAGAGGAAATCAAGTAGCAGCATTTCGCTCTCCCAAGGTACAAGTACGAGGTTCGATCCTCGCCCTAGACAAATTCGACTCAGCTTTTCATCCCTTTAGTGGATCGATGAAACTAAGTACCAAATTTGCTTAAGAACTAAACACGGACTTTTCCGCGTTAGGCTGACAGCCTAACTTTCCCAGGGGCCTGAAATCAGATATGGGTACTATAGGCCTTGGCTTCCACATATGCTGTCGTGCCACTGAGATTAATTGAGAGCATTTTAACACACTGCCAGTTGGTGTGATTTCTTTCTTTTATACCATCTAAGTATAAAACAAAGAAATCTGTTAATTATATAAGCCTGAGCTGAATACTTCACAATCTATATTTCTTTTTAATTGTTTTTAAAAGTGTTTGTTTCTTATTTCCCATGGTGATTGTAAAGACACAAATGAAAGAACCTGAAAAAACTTAAAAGTTAATGCTTAATAAGCATTTAAAATAGTGTTAAGTATGTGTTTACATTGATTTTGCATTGTTATCCAAAGTACTTTTTCAATGTCCATTTAACTGTTGTATCTATTTAGTGCGCACGCACACACACTGACGTAGTAAACAGTCAATGATCTGTTATTTGAGTAAGAGTGGTTCCTAGTTCGGCAATTAATGATAACATTGAATAATAAATTACTTTTAAAATTGCAATGAAAATTTACTTTAGAGCAATTCTATTTTACTTACAATATATAAACCAATCCAACAAACGTATTACAAATTTACCAACAAAAATTCATTTTAGAATTAAATATGAATCGGAAATATATTAATAGAAAAAGAATAGAATTTATATTTTATTTAAAATAACTTGATGACTTGTATTTTTAAAATTTACAATTTAGAAAATTAATTTAATTTTTATTTGTAATAATTCAAGCACTGTTATCAGTTGGCTGCCAATTGAAATATATTTGATCACCAAATGACTTCACTCACAATAAAGTGATAGTTAAAGATAATTGGTGAGTTTTTAAATAAAAATTGATTTGGTGCAATGCAGAGAAAACAACAAGGATGGTAAAGAAATTTATACGTTCTTCTCTCTTATCTTCTAGATCATGCTATAGGGAAACTAAAATGCCGTTGATAAAAATGTCAGAAAGGAAAAAATATTATTTTATACATTTCAGGTTTCATGCAGACTTATAAAAATATTTATATTAGATTTTGAAAAAAATTAAAAATATTAAAGATAAAAGCTCGTTAAATGCAATAATTTTTAATAGTTAGAAAAATAATATGCTTGTCTTTTTATCTACCGAAACGAAGTGAATTCAAAGAAATAATGGTTCTCAGAAATGATGCCTCGTCAGCATATTACATTATTTTTTTAATTTTGCATTGTGTTAGAGATCTGCACGTTTGAAGTCAAAACATTGCATTGAAAAATATTTTTCCCCCATTCTGTAAGTTATTTGGAATGTTTTGCATTTTTTGCAAAACACGGATTATTATTTTTTGCACACAAGGGCTAATAAAATCCTGACCTATGGTTTAAAGTGAATTCCAAGGCATAAGAAAAATCCAAGCAAAAGATGGGATTCAAACTCAGGAACTGTTGAACCGAATCCAAAAGCGGTCGACTACCACCTCGACTACAAATCATTTGCGAATTCTCAAATATTTCCTTTCATTTTGTTTCTTAAAAGACATGGAAAAGAAGTGCAGATTTTAAACTGTAGTTAACAGCATCGTAATGTTTCAATTTGTATGTTAGAGAATGCTGAAATTTAATTATAACTCGTAAGTTGAAATTAATCAAGAAATTAAGAAGCAGTACTCTGAATTGTACAGGCTATATTTAAAAAAATGTCTATACTTTTTCAGAAGTAAAATATGTAATTTAGTGGACAGCTTTCATTGTATTTTCTAAAATTATTTAAGATAAACTTCGCAAAAAATGTAATCGATTATTTTTCGTCTTTATATTCTACGTACAAAAACAACATTAGTGTTCATGATTGCCAGCACAAAATGCTAATACATTCTTGCTTAAAAAATTCTAGGAAAGCTTTACTTTGTCCCATTTGAATATGATTTGAAAAGAGAAATAAAAAAAGACAAAACACTTAATTATTCAGCTATGAACTCTGCCTAAGATTTATAGAAGAGAAAGATCTAAAAATAAAGGATAGAAATTCGTACTAATCTGGAAATAGTTTTATTGATAAGATTCTTGAATAAAAATAATTGCATATTTTTTCACAAATGTGATGTAAAAGAATGAAAACATATGGTATCAATTTTATCATACAATTTGAGAATTGCGAGATATTGTTTTATATGTACATTTTCGATTGTGTTCCTTTATAGTTATTAATTTGTACAATATTACCCGATATAGATTTAAAGAGAAAAATATTAAGGTGAATTATAACAAACATGTGAGATTGATTGTAACAGAGAAACCACAAAGATAATTAATTGCACGTTTGAAAATAGGCCATTTCGGTGGCATTAAAATAAATATAGACAATACAAGGACATATTTGAAATGTAGAAATTATCCTGACAAATATCTCTCTTCAAGTCATATTTTCAGTTGTCCCCATCAATACTAACACTTCTCCAGATCATCGGAGAATATTCATTTGATGGCGATATTTGCACAGAAAATATAGTGAAACTGGCCAAAGCCGTTACTGGTAGTCCCAGAGCAATTTGACATTTTGGATACGACACCATTCCTCCAACCATTTTTTATGATATTAGTGAAAGATGATATTTAAATGGCAAGATATATCAATTTTAAACAAAATAAAAATATATTTAAAAATACGTTCTAGGAATTTTTCTTAGTGATTTTATTACTAAGCAGTTAGAGAGTTTTGTTTTGAATTTGATAGTAGGTTCGGCTCTCTAGGTGAATATGGAAGCTTGAAATAGTTCAAATTAAATCAACTCTTATATGTAAAAGGAAACATTAAAGAGAGAGAGAGAGAGAGAGAGAGAAAACAAGATTCCCACTTACATAAGTATGCTCAATTGATGTTAGATAAAAGAAATTAATTATAATAATATATTACATTATATTTTTTCTGTAATTAAAGAAGAATTAATTGAAAATTGAATTTATAAATCTAAATATATCAAAACTTACTTTGACTAAACAATCGGAAGGAAATATCAGTAAATGTGTATGACACATACAAACATTCCGCAGTAAGAGATACAACAAATCTTACCGATGCACTAAATGCATCCATTTTTTTTTTCTTTCTAACTTTTTTAATCCTAAGAACGCCATGTGAGCTTTTTAACAAAAACTAAATATCTTCCACTTTAGATTTTATACTTTCTCGAAGTTGTGTGTGTGTTGCGGTAAAAGAAAAAAATGCCCACGGAAGCAGTAAATTCAATAAACTTTCCGACCCCCCTTATGAAACAGGGCATAATGTTTCCGGGAGCTAATAGCTTAACTTGGGACTATATTTTAGCGTAATCTAAGTTTTGCGTGAAACGCTCCGCTAAATTTGAGCGCTTCGTGTTGAGAAAAAGAAAAAACTTAGAAACCTATTTTTCTTTATTTAATCTTTTACGCCCGGTAAATCTGCATGAGCCCATTAATTTTCGCTTTGCTTTTTCTGGCGCGTAAGAAAATTAACCAGCCGCTTATGTTTCGCCGTATTTATTTTTACGTTTTTAATCAGCGCTTTCACTTATGGCTTGCCCCAATGTCATCTACTAATTTATCATACATTAGTTTATGGAAGGCACGTTAAAGAACAGGAAAAAAAATACTAGACCCAGTTTTAATGTCTGATATTTTTCTACGAAACTCTTTATCCAGTAAAAATATTTTATAAGGACCCATTAAAAGACGATATTTCTAAGAATACTTAATAAATGTCAGAATGTTTGTTTAACATAAGCGTTTCTGTTGTCATCAAACTATATAATTATCGATATATTTGTAGAAAACAGTAATTTTCTATTTCCTTAAATGTAGAGAAGGACCTGACATAAAAGAAAAAATAGTGGCTTGGAATTCATTGAAATATTAATAGGAAGAAATTATTTACTAAGTAGATATTTTGGTGGTTATTGGAGCACATTTTTATCACTGGAATGAGAATTTTGAATTGCATTGTATCATTGAGTTTATTTCATATCGTCTTCTTCATTTTGACTTGTTAATGGTTACTAATGTTATTCCTTCGGTTCAGCTATTAGTGAGCTCAATTCTCATTTTAGAAGTAGGTTTTGCATTGTTTGATTATCTATTCTAAACTGTAGATCTACCGCCCAGCCTGTCTAGTAGTCAGAGTCTGACTGCGGATAGAGAGGTCCTAGGCTTGAATCCCAGTTTTGGGCATAGATGTACTTTTTCTCTCTGTCTATCCTGTCTTTTTCCTTCCTTTGTATGAATGTGTTGTGAATGGTTGCTTACCCTATAAACGGGTACCTATGGCATGTGTGTACTGAGGAAGTCGGACTCCACACCAAATATGGTTCAGTATGGAAAAGTGAAGCAGCGCACCCCTTATTGTTAGCTTAAGCTGGCACAAGACAACAACATCAATTGTAGACCTGACCTCAAGCTGATTATGCTTTGCATAGAAAAAAATTAATTGTGAATCGACAAAAAGACTTAATCGCTGATTTTTTCCAATCAAAGTCGCTAATTGCTTTGTAATTTTAAATCAATTATTAAAAACGAAGCTTTACTTTTTCAGAAATTTCGCTTAAAAATGCATATGACTCTAACCAAGTAACATTAAACTCTACAAATATTTAATAAACACTATTCCTTTCAATATTGAAATCATAAATTGAATCAAGTATGACATGACATTTACAGATGTCAGAGCGACACCTTTCCAAAGCTAGCTGTTTTAATCTGATATTTACTGGATACTTATTTATTTTAGTTTTAGATTGCCATTCAACATTTTCAAGTGAACAACATCAGAAAGAAACTACCAGAAAGACAGTCTTATGATTAATACTAGAGGACTATACACTTCTTATGTGCTCGAAGGAAATTAAGTAGTTATATGTGCGTTATTTTGACATTCTATGGTTATTCTATTTCATTTGAGGTCTAATTCAATTGGAAACTTTGGAATAAAGAGGATTCTCCTCTACGTTATTCATCCAATACAGAAATAAAAAAATCGCACTCTCGAAAAGCTAATCTGATGATGAAAGAACTTCCCATTCGATTTCTCGCTCGACTTAAATGTGTATTCCATCTTAGTAATATATTTTTCATTCTTAGAGTAATAAAATCGAACACATAAATTTTTATATTCCGTAATGAACCAGAAAAGACAATACTTCAAAAATTTTTAAGCAGGAACGAACTACTTTTTTAATCCAAACGTATACGAATTTATGAATATAAGATCTTAAGAAGAAATAAAGAAATTCAAGATTATAAATTATCCATCTTTTCAATTTCTTAAATACAAAACTATAAATAAATTACAAACTGTTTTTCTTGTTTTTTATTTTCGACGACCATTTAAATTGATAAGTAATAAACATTTTATATTTTAACAATTTTTAAAAAAATGAATAATCATATAAGTTGTCTCTTAAAAGCACTGGAAGCATTTCAGACAAATAATATTGGAAAAAGTTACAAATAATATATTTATGTAAATTTGATAATATTTGAAATTTTCATTAGGATAAATTTTTATATACATTTCGAAGAAGCTACAAAAATAATGATGTATGTATTTTAATGTCTAAAAATTATCATTATGTGAAAGTTGTTAAAAATTAAACATTTAAACCTAACGTTTTACAATAAAACATTAAACAAACGTAATTTTCAATGAAGTATGAAATACTAAACTATTTCTGGAATATTTTTTGAAGATAGTGAAAACAGTGGACAGTTTTTGGAACTATCAGTGGTCAATGCTTCAAACGAGAGTACGATAGAGAAAAATGTCTTTCTCGTGGTTCTGATGCAAGGGATTTGATATTGAATACATATTTGTCTTAACGAAAAGCACCTTGCAGCACAATGATTCTAATATTTTGTTCACATGAAACATAAAAAAGCCTATATTTTAAGCTACTGAGACATTTATCTTATTTATTAAACAATTCGGGAATAACAAAGCCATAATTCATTCTAAAAGGCAATGGATTTGATACCTATTCCAATTGAAGATTTTCATGATGTGATTGGCTTGTGCTTATTTAAAGCTCTGTAGAAGCTAATGCCTACCTATTAACATAGAGGGGACAGAGAAGGATAGCAATGGTGATTTCATTTCAGCCACTTGAACGTGATTCGAAACTGTAGGCGACTGATCAAATTTATCGAATTTAGTATAAAGAAACAGGCATATCTGAGGAACGCAGATCAGTTATCTATTCTATATTTATGATTGACCAGCCTTCGTCTTGCAGAATATTATCTAAAGACTGAATTTCCAAAGTAACTTAAGTTTTACTCTTTTACTCCTGAGGCAATGGCATTAAAGAATGAAATACAACATTTGATGCTGTATTATTTTCTGTACTCGTATTTGGTGCAGATATCCATACATACATAACAATTTGAATGGACAAACATAGAATTATGAATCTTACTTAAATAATAAGGTAAGTAATTGAGATTACACCTGCTTTTTCACATAATACCCCGTATAAAAAATAATATTGTTACAAATTTATAAATAATTATTGTATATGTTTTAAAATATCTCAGACAGATCGGAAATGCTCACATTTTGGGAGAAAACTGCGGTATTTAGACGTGTTATACGTTAAAAGCGGGTTTCTAATAATTTGGTGACTTGGCGATGGTTTGGCGAGAAAACTTGGCGATATATTTGGAGACTTGGCGAGATTTTTGGCGACTTGGCGAGAAATATATACTTTTGGAAACATCCATCACCTAATCTCTAGGACCAATATTTAACGAGATAGCCTAGAAGCTTCCAGAACCTTGGCGAAATTAGTAGATTTCTCCGCCAAGTCAGGTATAAATACCGCAGCCCAACATAGTTAGGCAGGTTTTGTAAAGACAGTCAGTTTTGTGAAGACGATTAGTCGTGACTGCTAGTTTAGAGAAGCTGTTCTCTGCCTGAGGTATTTGAGACCTGCGATTGGAAGCTGTTACTTACTGTATCCGACGAATTGTAGCTGTATAATTGTGATTGTTACAGCTGGTATATCTAGTGGAATTTTTACGAATAAAAGTCTTGTGTTCATTGAGTGGTTGCTTTCTTCAACTCTCAATCCACACGAACCCCGAAGCTCGGTACAATATTTAAGAGTCCAGTCAGCGTAGTAGTCTGTATGTGTTTCAAAGAAAAACTAAGGTAAAAAAACAAGGATGACTATCTTTATATTCTGATAAGAACCTATTTCAAGACAATAGGTTACTCATAGCAACTGGTACTAATATCTCGAATATGCTTTGTATAAGATAATTTAAATTAGATATAAAAATTACAATTGAGAGAAAGGATTTTGTGATCCAACTAAAGAATTTTTTTCTGCAGAAATGTGGTTCAAGTATATGTGAGAAAATTATATTTTGCATACTTTTACCTACTTCATAATCACTTTGTTAAAAAAGCGTTTTTGGAAAAGAATTTCAAGCCCTGTTCTCGCTAGTCAAAATGATTTCAGCAATCACACTCCAACACCCAAGTTTATTTTGTTTTAAGGATTTGTCATAAATTGCACATTAGATTTTGTTCACAAACTAATGGAATTCTAATGCTTATTTTTAAGCATTGATTTGAAAAGCAATACGCATATGTATGAACAATTGTTCATCAAATTTATTTTTAATATTTTGACAAAAACTTTTAGTAATTTTTATTTCAAAATTAAAAAATAATAATAATAAAAAGGTTTCGCAATTTGAAACTTTTTATTTTCCAAAAATTGTTTCGTATATATGATTGTATTTATTTATATGTTCCTTAAGGTTTTCAACAGAAAATTGATCTATTGTATTTTTAAGATTTATTTGTTCATTTTTAATGTAACTCAACAATGCCTATAAAAAATCAATGCAATCTTAATATTTCAAGCGTACTAACTTAAAGATAAAAATTCTTACCTAAAACAATAAAATGTTTTCTTTTAAAGAATAAGGGGAGAAAATACACGAAAGAGTTTCTTCCAACCTTTATAGTTTTTTTTTTTTTTTTTTTTTTTAGAGCTTCGGCATTAGTTTAAGAGATCCTTAGAGAAAAATTTTCCATTTAATCTTTTTCGAGAAAGATGAGAAGTTTCCTAAAAAGAAAAATATAGATAAAATGTTGAAAAAAATTGACAACTTTACTGTGAACTGTTTTTCGTCTTTTCGGAGTTTATTTTAACGAGTTTGTTGCAAAGAAATAAAAACTATTTTTTTTTTTCATTTTATTTCAATGGTCTTAAAGGGATAAGGTTCAATACTCAAACTTCACTACTGAAGACTTCAATTATCTAAAAGAACAAGAAAATTGAGCATTATCTCTTAGATTTTATTTATTAAAGTAAATAAATTCTGCAACACAATGCAGTTGAAATGTAATTTATAATTTTATGGTATTTTAAATGATCACAGTTAATGTTTACTACCGATAAATGGATAGTTTAATTATTGAAAACTGCTGCAAAGATATTCTTCATAGAACACTTTAGTGAAGGACATTTTTTTGGTATAGGTGATGTTAATGTTCCACATAAAGCGAAAAATTCGAGAACCTCCCGAGTACTCCTACTCTAACTAATAATCATAGAAAACAGAAACATAGCATTATTCTTTCATTATCCAAAGTAATTAAATCATCCAAAATCTTTTCCTCAGCGCCCCCAACCACAGGGCTACATCAAATTCATTGGAAGACCATAATTTTCACGTTCAAAAGGCAACAGGTTTTCATAACTAACGCAACTGAGGAATATAATGTTGAGAAGTACATCAAATACTGGTTTAGTCAATTTTCTGCCCATTGTGATGCATATATTTTTAGAGAAAATGTGAAATTATGATATCGTTTTCAATACGTCATTGCAGTTCAAAATTTCTGGACGATTGACCTTATTTCGCCACTTCGGCCTTTATAGATATGTTGTTTGAAATGTAATGCAAAAATTTAGCTAATTTTCTTTTTTTGTATTAAAAATATGAGCATAGCATTTATCTTTGTTCTCAACCGTTACCGTATATTTTAAAATTGTTAAATATACATTTAATAGTAATTTATATAGTTACTAAAATTTTCAATATTTTTTCTCCCATTTTAGTCACATTTTTCAAAGACATTAGTTTCTTTTCATTTCTTCAATCCTTGGAAATTTAAAATAAAAAAGATAAAACTTTTGAGTATTAGTTTGCAAAATAAATCTTCATCAAAATGTCTTTTATTGTCAATAAAACATCTTATTAGCAGCTTTTTGTTGAATAGAACACTTGCTTCGAATATTTATTTAAGGATATCAACATGAAAAACTATTTGCTGCTTATATTTTTGTCAGAATTCTTTAATGTATTTTTTCTGTATTTCTTTGAGAGAAAATAAATGGTGGTCTTCTTCATAGAGCAATCAAAATTTTGACGTAATCTTAGAACCTTATCATCTCTTTGAAGACACCTTCAGCAACTCAAAGTCAAAAACTGCTGCTGAACCAAAAGAATGAAAAGGAAGGTGGGTAACAATGAATAGTAAGTAAAAACATTAAAAAAAATGCATGAAATACTTTTTTAAACACTTTGCCTTTGTTGAGCGATTTTTATGGCAATTATATTGCAATCCAACGACGAGAATTTCACTTTCACTAAGACTAACAGCAACTTTATACTATCGCCTGCTTTTCTCCTAGATCAGTAAATTCAAAAAAACGTCAACAATTCAGTTTTTCGTAAACGGTGGCGTTGGAGGGGAAGCATCAGAAACGGCAGGAAAATCCAAAAGAAACATGATGCGGAGGATGTCGGGAAAAGTTTACATAATAAAAGTTTTATTTGCTTTTTCCTCCACCCCTTCCGCGACCTCTGAAAGATGGTAACAAAAGATCGCGCTTTTGTTCGTCAATATTAGCATTTTCTCCTTACAGTGCACACGAAATGCGAGTCACTGCAAAGACCGACAGCACAAAAGGGAACAAAATATGCGCACCTGAACAAACATGCGCCTGAAGAGTCAGTCTTCTGTAAGCCTTATTTTACGGCGGGAGCTTGAAAACTTTTTGATATTTTGCTTGCGAATATTGTATATAATATTTTTCACAGATATGTCACTTTTATACTTTTGGTGATAAGAGCTTTCCTTTTGATTAGAAAAGATCTCAACTTATTGTTCAAAAACAGCTTCTTGATGTTCTTGTTGTAGGTTTATAACTATTTGAGGTAATCCAGTTTAGTGTGAAACAGAAATATGAGTTTTATATCTGAAGGTGAAAAACAGCAGCACGGAAAGTTGTATTTTAATTCGTTCGCATCTTGATTGCTTCATCATTATTGTAGCTACTTCATTTTCTACATGAATAACACTGACAGATATGTAACTATAAAAAAGTATTTTGTGATGGAATGTGAAGAGAGAAAAACAACCATCTCCATAATTCAGAAACATATTTAATTCTAAAGAATCTCAACATCATGAGTTTTATGATATAGCTTTAGAAAAATTTTATGGGGAAGCTCTAATTGTAACACAGTTGAGCAAGAATGTGATTTGAACAGAGAAAGTCTTCAGAACAGAGATTGTCTTTCTGCAATTTTCCATGTTCGTAAGCCTGGATAATGTTGTTTGGAAATTTTTTAGCTTTCTTCCTTTGAGGTAAGGGAATGTGGTATATTTTCAGTGCCAAATGATTTCAGAAGGAAATACTCTTAGGAGAGTCACCATTTGGTATTAAGTATATTTTCTGTGCAGTAAATACAACTAAGAAAACAAAAGAAGGAAAAATTAAGCATTTTGATCTTTATTAGTTATAATTATTAAAATTAAAGTGCTTTTAATAATTTTATATTCATTTTACTGAGCACATAGTTCGCGTTTCGACATTATAATATATATATATATACTTATATATATATATATATATATATATATATATATATATATATATATATATATAAATGCATACATATATACATACATATTTTTTATATATTATATACATATATTTGAAATTTTTCATTTTATTTTGTCCTTAAAAATAGCATAAATTGTAACTTTGGAATAAGAAAAAATAGCAAATAATAGTATTTTATAGAAAATTAGAAAATAAAATAATTTATATGAGGATACTTTTAATGCTAAGCCAATTGGAGAACAGAACTATTTAATAAATTTGATTTTATGAAGGCTTTAGAAAATTACAATAATACGACATAAGTAAGATTTTAAGTATTATAAACAGCTGTTTGTAATGTTTCGAGTAAAACAATTTTCTTACGGAATATGTGAATGATCTTGGAAATAAGGTGTAGGGTAAATTTCCAATGCATGATAAAAGATGAATTTTAAACTTTCAAAGAAATGGAACTCTCCTAAAATAGTATATTGTAGACATCTATAACTGTTTTAATATAATTGTTTTAATAACAATCTGACTTTTTTCAAGATCAAATTCTTATTCTGCTTTTCAGAAATTATAAAGAAAACCAAGATCACGCACACACATTTAGTTATTATAAGGAAGAGAGGCTAAAGTGCCAAACGGAGGTTATAATCTGAAGTACTATATATAATTGAAAATATATTATTTTTTCAAATTTAAATAATTCAATTTTTTGATGACGAGAAAGGATTTATTTTTATAGTGAAGTGATTTATTAAAAGAATCTTGAGATTTCTTCACTAAGCAGTTAGGTAGTGGCTGTGATAATGTGTGTGGGAAGATTTTACATATTATAAGAAATTTCTCCTATAGAGCAGTAATTCTCAACCTGTGTGGCGCCGCCCACCCTAGGGGTGCGCGAGCATATCCAAGAGAAAATGTTACTTAAAAAAATTGATTTAGTGACTAAAAGGAAAGAATACACACACACATACAAAACAAAATACATTTCGATATATTTAATAATTAGCTCATTAAATTAAAACAACTTACTAAATTAAAAACAAATTTAATAATTATTAGTGACTTCCTTGGACCTGTCTTCCAGAGCAAAGTTTTTCGAAGGAGGGTTTAATATTAGAAATAGACACTGTCAGGTCTTTTCCTTTATTTAGCTGAGATCTATATTTTGTTTTCAAAGAAGTCACCGCAGAAAAACCAGTTTCACAAAGGTAAGATGTTGAAAATGGTATTAGAATGCGAAATGCCCTTGTTTTTAGTGCAGAAATCTCATCATCCACTCTTGCCCAAAATTCAAAGAGTGATTTAATTGTCTTTTGGTTTCGCCGCTTGCCTTGAAGTCTATGAATGTTTTTTCCTCTTCAGTTGAGAGTCCTTCGTGAGTATTTTGTAATGGATCCCTCACCAACTTGCAACTTGATATCAGTTTGTTGTCGGCAAGAAAGTACTTTTTAAAATTCTTTGCTAGAATTGCTAAATGATTTTCAATGGTTACAAAAACAACTTTTACATATTTTTCTTCAGTCTTGAAAGTTTTAATACAATCATTCAAATTTGCAAACATTGTTAAGTTTTCTTGCTTTAAATTTCTGCTCGACAATTCCAATTTCCTGCAAAAAGCATTAACTTTATCACTTGTATCCGAAATATGTGCATTTGCTGCTTGCAGTTGAAGATTCAAGTTATTTAATTTCTTGAATATGTCGACCATGTAGTTCAATTTTATCACAAATGAACTATCGCGAAAATTCTCAGCTTCCGGTCTGTTTTCCTCCTGTAGAAAAACGGCGATTTCTTCTCTTAATTCATAAACACGTTGCAAAAATTTTCCTCGTGATAACCCTCTTGCCAGGCAATAAAATAATAAAGCTGAATGTACTGCACCCATATCTTTACAAAATGAGGAAAATATTTTTGACTTCAGGGGTCTCATTTTTATATAATATACTACGGTTACAACCGAAGATAACAAAATATTCAAACCAGGACTCATTTCTTTAGAAAACTTCTCTGTGGATCATGCAATGTGTCCAGACGCACTGTAACAACTTTTGTTTCTCAAGTGCTTGAACACTTTGGAATCTTCCGGACATAGAACGAGCACCATCGGTGCATAATCCGATGCAATTTTTCCATTCTATGTTTGCCTCGTTCATAAAATCATTTAAGATAGCAAATAAAGCAAATGCTGTTTCTTTGAGTTCTATTGGTTTGCAGAAAAGTAATTCTTCTACTACTGACAAGTCATCGTAAAATCTGGCATAGGCAATGAAATGAGCATCTTTATTACTATCTATTGCCTCATCGAGTTGTTTTGAAAACAATTTGTCATGCAACTTAGATAATAATTGACACTCTACATCTTCAGCTGTATCATCAATTCAAAGGGCAACAGTATCATTTGAAAGAGGTATAGACTGCAATTGCTTTGCAAAATTATCTCGAAACATAATTTCTACAATTTCAATTGTGCTTGGCAAAATGAGCTCTTTACCAATGGTGTGAGGTTTTTAAACTTCGCAATTTTATATAAAACTTTGTAAGAGGTAATTAAAGCTTTTTCATTCACAAAGTTTTTTTTAAACAATGATTTTTGCTTTTTATATTATTTTAATTTTAATTCAAAGAATTCTCTGTGTTTGCTTACGTACTCACTATGAAGCGTTTCCAAATGTTTAAGTTTATTAGGTTAAAGGATGACTGCCGCTGACATTTTTAAGCAAATGATGCACAGGGGCCTTTCTTCTTCATTCACTTCAGTACTAGTGAATCCAATACTTAAGTATTCATAAGAATATTTTCTTGATTTTATTTTCGGAACCTCGCTCGTCTCTGTACTTGTTAATGCTTGTCTATCATCTAATGCTTACTTACGTGGGCTTAAAAATTTATCCATGATTCTGCATAAGTCTGCTGCCGTGAAAATTTAATACGGTGAATTGAAATTACACGAATATATATATAACATCAGAATAAGTTCAGAAAAATATCAGAATAAAGTCAATAGTGATAGAAGGATCGACTCAAATGAGATTGTCTGGAATTGAAATTGGCGTCATAGAAATTTCTCCTTCTCCCTATTAGAAAACATTTGTTCACATCCGCGCACGCTCCTAACTTAACTTTTAAGCTCCCAAGACAAATTCCAGACAAATTGAAACTTTTCGCAAAACCATGAGAATGCCCGACATGGCCGGACACAAGAGCAATAAAAAGCCATAGGATTCTTGTTTTTTCAATGCTGAGGATCGGGGCTGCAAAATGTCAATAAATTTCTGTATTCTTGGTGATTTGTAAAGTTTAAAATTATGATTGTAGTGTAGTTTTAGTGCCAAAATACTCAAAATACATTATTATTGTATACATTTTATTGCATAAGGTGGGGAGGGGGAGGGCGATGACAATTATGATTGAAAATTGGGCCGTGAATACTAAAAGGTTGAGAAACACTGAAATAGAGAGTTCTTTGAGAAAAGAGATCTTGTTGAGATCAACACTTGTTTCACTGATGCTTTTCAATTAACTTTTAAGAAAGTCAAACTAGAAATTTCAAGTGATAGAGCCTCATGCCACATTCTTAAAGCAATTAAAAATTTTTTAAAAAGAATCTTGGTCTCAAGCTGGACAATGTTAAATCCTAATTTGAATATTATAGAAAATTTAGAAAGTAATTTTTAATTTAGAAAGCTAGAGGGTAAGTGTATGCAAATAACCCTAACTTTTCTTTTACATATAAATTTATTATAAGGAATAAATGAAATAAAAGTTTTAAATATTTATTTAAAAAGATGATTAATTAAAAAAAATTATTGAATTTATCAGTTTTTTAGAAAAATAATGGACCGAGATCTTTTTAGTTTTTCAAAAATTTGCTTTAACAAATGGTCAAATAATTTTATTTTATGACACACTGTATATATATATATATAAATATATATATATATATATATATATATATAATATATATATATATATATATATACACAGACATATATATATATATATATATACATACATATACATACATATATATATATATATATATATATATATATATATATATATATATATATATATATATATACATTGCAAGACTTCAAACAAAAATTCAAATTTAAAGGCTGATTTTCCCAGCTTACATGGAAAAAATAATGAAAGTTCAAATGTATTCTTCTTGATTTTCATTAATGTAAAATTTAAAAATATCGTTTAAAATATAGTTTTCTAGTGATGTTTCTACCATCAATTTTTGCTCTTAGTATTATTAGTCACCACACCTTTATTTTTGTTCATTATTATTATCACAAGTAAAGGAAAAGTTGTTCTAAATTCATCTTCTGTAAAAGGAATTCATCTTCTGTAAAAAGAACTGGATCCTTTTTGCTATTATGCATTCTCTCTCTCTCTCTTTCTCTCTCTCTCTCTCTATATATATATATTGAATATAAATGATGAACCTTGAATTGATGTACAAGTTGGCCTTAATAAAATAGTACTATTTCAATGGGCCCCTAGGAAAACATGTATTAAATATATTTTAAAGCTGCATGTGTGTGTGTTTGATATATGTTGGACAAAATTATCCATCGTAATTAGAAGACAGTAAAAGGTATAAGATCCGATATTCTTTCATCATTGTGGCTTTGCAAAGTTTGGCTTATTTGTCCCTTTGTGGTAATTTTTGGCAAAGGATGGCTATTTAGGCCAAGACTTACAGTTTAAAATGTATTTCAAGCAATTACAAACTTTCATGCCCAAAGTGGAATTCGAATCTACGAACTTTTTTACTGTAAGCAAGTGTGTTAGCCATTTGACTAATAGATTGGTGTGACTTGGAGAGAAGTGTTACCAAACCATATGTGGAACTCTTTATTATGTCATAGAAAACTAAAATCAGATGTTATCGTCGGAAACAGGAAATCGGGAAAATACTGTAATAACTAATATTGCAATGTTTGTTAATATATATTTGAAATTATAGATGTAAAACGTATATAATATATTATAAGTGTATAATAATTTTAAATTAGACTTGTATTGGAAATAATAAACCTTAAAATAATTTCTCATGAGAGAGAGACAACTCAACAGAATCTGTACTCATAAAACATTTCAAATATTAAACTGCATTTACTGTGGAAATAATTATTTTTAAAATTTGATGCAGCAGCTGCATGAAAAAGAATATGTTGTTTTCAAGTATTTATAATCATAACATTATGCAGAATTAATGGAATAGAATTATTCGCGACAAAATGGAATTTTTGAAAATTATTCAGTTTTGTGCGTGAAATTCAGTTACAGTTTTGAAACTATAAATCTATATGAGAATATCTGTATGAACTTCATTTTAAGAAAATGATAATCAGTTATTTGCTAGTATTTCTTTTTGAAAAAGACTTAAAGTTAGAAAAAAGAAATTACTCGCGGCACAATTAGAATTCTAATGAAGTCCCTGGTACTGAAATTTCCCCGACTCCAAAAATTCATACATGTTTGTTTTTAAAATTAGGAATTTAAATGCCAACAATTACTGTAATTTTCGTGTAAACGGAAGAAACAATTTTCTACTTTTGAATGTATCTTTTTCATATTATTCATATTAATTGAATTATTTGAACACAATCAGGTTTCATAAAAATATCCACATACAAAAATTCCCCATTTTTGTGAAATTCGAATATATTTCCGAAATTAAGAACATTAATGAAAATAATTATTTCAAATTTTACTTTAACTTCTAAATAATAAAGAAGGAATGTAGTAATTTAAAAATTTTCTCTTTATATTACTCAGACTTTAGCTGTTGAATTATCCTTAATACAATGGGACTGATAAAGAAATTTTCAAACAGTAAAATTCACCAGCTTATGAAATACACCTAAAATTTTGAACTTATTTACAACAGGTGAGAGCAATTATTTTGAATGTTACTTTAACAAATGTATAAAATAATATACAGAGAGAATCTTCAATTTTCAAGTACTTCCTCTCGACATTACTCAGGCTTAAGGGATTCAAATTACTCTTAACATAATTCCGGGGAAAAAAAATTCAGGTTCGGAAGTTCACCTCATCGTGTTAATGAAAGGAAAATATAAATCCATCTTAAAGCAGTTTGCAATCGGATTCCCGGAGCAGGGTGGAAGGTGGGAAAATGGGTTGGGTAGACTACCTTCCATAAGAAATTCATGATGCGTTGAAATTTAACGACTTTGCGCCCCCTGGAGGAGAGAGATGGTGGCGTTTTAATCTCTTCCATGGATTAAATGACATTTTGTGATGGTTCGGATACTGGACTCCAATGTTTGCTTGCACAAAGTCCTCCTGGGAAAATAGCTGGAATGGGATAATGAATTGCCGGGAGAAGGGGTGCGTGAGAATCATGTCTCCCTGAAGTTGCTATGATTCCACCCCCACTCAACAATGTGTCAAATAATGCACTTTCTCTTTCATGAATGCACTTCACTCTACCAATCTCCCATTGAAAAGTTTTCAAATGAATGTTTGTCTCACGAAGGTTCATAGATAATATTTTCGCTAAACTTTTAAGTATAACATGAAATAGATAATGTTTCTTCACTTTTAAAAATTTGCGAAATATGGAAGAAAATGATTCACTTTTGGGAAATCACTGTGTCGCTTCGTGTCTTAAAGTAATGAATGTTTAATTGTTGATAAAGTTTAATTTCTTAGATTTCTCTTTCTGTATATGATAGATGTGTAACTTCTGTTAAACTATTAACAAACATAGTCGAAATGGGTATACACTTGCACAATAGAATTTTAATTCATTAAAATATATTGTGTGTACTAGGATACGAAAAGCATTATTTAAGCTGTGTAAATTTCAAATTCTGTTCATGTCTTCAGAATTCAAATATTAAACAGCTCTCAAAACTGTGAATAATATAGTTTTAATTTTGCTTTCTGTGCATAAGCCGGAACTTTCATCAAATATTTCACAAATTTGTAAGGGATGTGTGTATTAAGGTAATGGGGTTTTAATTTATTAAAATATATTCTGCGAATGATAGAAGCAGTATAAATTTTAGAAAATACATCACACCTTTGAGCTTCTGATGTAGAACTAATCACAAAAATAAATAATGTACATGAAATTTCTATTAAAATGATTAACAAAAATTATGAAAGAGATATTTATCGATTTAATGAAGTTCTAATAGTTAAAGAATATTTTGTGAGTATACTTAAGCATCATCAGAAACACTTAACGTTTAATAACGCTTGTAATTTTGAGAAATAACAGTAGTAGTGTTAATAACAGTAGCAAGCTTTTAAGAATCTATTAAAGATTAATTTTACATAAGAAATAAATTTCAAAATATTCAATTTGTTTCTTATTTTTTAAGGAATAAAAAAAGGGGATTTAAAAAAAGCTTATATGTGATGTGTGTGAAATAATGCATAAATTAATAACTAAAAGCTGCCTTGAGATTCTACAAAAGGTGGTGTTTTGTTTTCTGGAAAAAATTCTTATTGAAAGATGTTTTTATATTGCCAGGAAAACTCCCAAGCACACACCTGGCTGATGATCCCATCAATGTATTAATGTGTGTGAAATAATATTTGATATATGAAGCATAAAACAGGGTTCTTAATTACAAGGAACGGAATTCATTGAAAATATACAAAAGTTTAAAATAGTTAACTAAAAAATAATTTGTAATTGTAACTAACAAAAAGTTTGAAAATAAACTGTTGATAATTTTGAAGTAGTTATCCCTCCTTAGAGGAGCTCTATTTTATTTTAATCCTTATTATTATGTGGTTTTTATTTAACAAATACATGAGATGTTCGTAATAGTGCATTTTTAGCAATTTGAATTCAAATATAAATGGGTTCTAATGTCCCCAATTTCTAACATATGCACACAGGTACCAATTTGCTTTCTTCTTTCCACTAAGATCCTGTGAATGTACATAAAATTAAAACGGCTGTACATGAATACATATATGTAACTTTAAAACATTTACTGGCCAAACAGGTAATTGAAAGATTGATGGTCCAGACACCAGCCCAAGAACACCTGTATTCATATCCTACCTCGAGTGTGGATGTTATTAGGGACGTATTATGTAGATGTGATTTGAAATCACTTTAATCCATAAATCTCTATCAAATTGAACATCATGTGAAATAAGAATCGTAATGTGACAAATGAACCAACCAGGCAGACTTACCTGGATGTTTGTAATGCATTAAACGAGGATGATTCGTAGTGGTAACACCAAGTTGAGAGTTTTCTTTTCTAATATTTTTATTTATAAATTTAACAGAGCCCAGTTGATATTTTCTCAAGAGAAATGTGCTTCCATCTTATTCCAAAGCAATAAAAGACTCAAGGATGGGGCTGGACACCCCTCTTTAATTATCTTCTGCTCTATCCAGAAATTTCTGTTTGATTCCAATAAGTGAGATGAAGTCATAAAATGACAAAAATCACGTTGTGGCTGAATAACAGCAAGCGGAAAATGCATGTTTATATGTATATTAAACAAATATGAAAACAAATTCTAGCAATCTTTCCATGCATTTTTAATGTTTACATCTCTGAAGTTTAGTTATTTAATTTCTGCATTTATTTTAGGATGTAAAAGTCGCCTTTTAATTACTCATTTAAAATGTAAAGTTTTAACGTAAAATTTTAATTACTTTTGCTGGTATAAATGTAAAGTAAAATTAATGTTTTAGCATTATAGCAATTTGTCTTAACATCATTTACTCAAAACTCATTAACCTGAACTCAAGAATTAAAGTGGAAAATATATAAGTTACATTTTTACGTTTCCAGATTTTTACGCGTTTTCATTTTCTACGTGAAGCTATAAAGCGTTCAAAGTAAGTTAGATAGCGCAACATCAAGAACAACTCAAAAGCAATTCATTGGAAAAAGATAAAACTTTTACTTATTTAGTTGTTAATGATCGTTGTAGAATTCTGAAAACAACGAATATGGACAAATTTATCAAAAGAAAGTTCTTAACCTAAATTAGTTAGAAGTTCGTATCTCTTGAAATTTTAGAAAAAAAAAGCTTAAATTTCATTCTGTTAGAATAATGAGCCACAATAGATAAATAAAATTAGTTAGTGAAGTAGTTTGCAAAATAAGTATTCTATAAAGCAAATTCCAGAAGGATATATTAAAAAGTGTTAAAATGATTTACAAATTAATTAAATTATAAAACATTCTGTTTTCTTACAAAATGTTAGACTTTAAATTATGGTGAAAATTAGTTCCTACGTTATTTAGAATTATTAACTGAATCTCTTACCGCCCGCCCTGTCTAGTGGTCACAGTGCCTAAATTGTGGGAAGGGAGGTCTTGGGTTCAAATCCAAGCTCGGGTGTGGATGTATTTTCTCTCTTCATCTATTCTGTGTTTGTCCTTTCTTTGTATGAATGGGTTGTAAATGGTTGCCTACCTTATAAACAGGTTCCTTTGGAATGTGTGTACTGATGAAGTCGGACTTCACCCCAAATTCCGGTTTAGTTGGAAAAGTGGCGCAGTGCATCCCATGATGCCAGCTTAGCTGTCACTAGACAACAACTGAATCGCTTTGTAATCTCTTCTGCATTATTATGCACTTTTATTCATAATATGTTCAACTTTCGGCGAACCATTGATTAAAACCATTGACAATTATTCATAACTATATTATATTTTTTATGTAATATAGATTTTATTTCTTGTATAGCAATTTGTCATTATTACGCTTCCCCTCTTCTTTATTATTAATTTATTTTAGTATTTTATATTTCCATTATAATCAGCATAATATTACATATATAAAAGAACATATTTCATTCTTTGATTGCCAGAAGCTTTTCTGGAAAGAAAACAGCATATTTTTAAATCATATTTTTTATTATTGTTTAGCACTTTTGAATTTGTTTTAATTAAGTGGTTTATATCAATGGATGATATCAGATTTAGGTATGAGTTAAAGGTTGTTGTTCTTAAGTATTCATTTTCTAGAGGATCGGAACATATTTTATAGCAATGTATTGAGCAAACAAAAGCAGCAAATATCTTTCTTAAGCAAAAAATTATTTAAAGTATAGAAAAATCCCCTTAAATTACATAACTTTAATAAGTATAAATCAAATTCAGCACTTTCTCTATTTTTTGAAATAATGTATTATTTTTGATTAATAAGATATTTATTTTGCAAAGCTTCGTGCTAAAATTTTGATTTCCATGCAAACATTTTCTTGAATATTTTAGAATTATTTTGCATTTTTGGTAGATTTAAACCTTTTTCCTCCTATTACATTGTTATAATAAATTAGTAATATATTTTTATTGCACAAGGAGTGGTTTGTTATTAAACTTGACAGCGAGAGGAGAGATTATGAGGATTCCACATTGTTTTTTTTTTTCTTCAACAAGTAAATTTCATATGATACTCTATGATATTACTCTTTGATGATAAATAATTACTTCTAGGGAATGTAGGAGTTAAAGCCATAGTTCCATAGAAAGAATTTCATATTAGTATGCAAAGATTTCATATATTCTAAGGATATAATATTTTTTTAAGAGTTTCCCAATTTGTTTTCCTTCCTTTTGTTATATACCCCTCTTTATTTACCATTAAATTTTATTACAATATTAAATATATTGCAATTATAAATTATTATAATTATGAAATTATTAGTAGTGATTGTTTAAAATAAGTAAAGAAGAATTATTGGTAATGTTTACTAATGAGCAACTTCTCTTGAAATCTCTTATATAAAAGTCATACGGATATCATCACTTGTAAAACAGTTCCCAGTTCACTAATCTTTATCAATCAGCTGGAACACATTTTCGATGAAGTTCCAAATGTGGCGAGTTAACTTGAGCAAATTTATTTAATTAAACAATTATATAACTTTAAAAAATATATCTACATTTTAATAAAAATTGGTAAGTAATGATGTCATCTTCATCATGTTGAGAAGTTTGTTTGCACATAAAATGAGATGTGCCATTTCTTAAACTCTGCAATATTGTCATTGAATTTCTCTTTGCACCATTCTTTGATTGGATAGTCATCATTCCTATGTCCTTCATGTTAAGAATGCTCATCAATGTAATGTTGAAATCTTTGCTTATATAAAGTGACTCTTCTTCCCAAACTACATAATACTGTCATCGAATTTCTCCAAGTACCACTCCAAGAATGGTCATAATCACAACGTTGAAAGATATATTTGCTCCTAAAATGAGCCATTTCTAAATTTCATAACACTGTTGAATTTCTCTCAGTATCACTTTAGAAAGAATTTCACTCAGTGCAATTTTGAATATGCCAAGGGGCCAATTTTTGAACCTGAAAACATCCTAGAGAAGGATGCAAAAGAGAATGGTTTGACTGAAGCGAGTGTGATTGAAAAAAATCGCCAAATGGATTCATTTTTAAGGAGTTAATAACTTATACTTAGTGAAATTCATCGTTTCACGTGGTTTGCAGAGTATCTGTACTTCATTCTGACTGGTACATCTAAATTCATTCACTTAAGTAATATTTAACCTGGCGTTTTGAATCTGTTTGTAACATCCTGTGCTCTGAATTGAAACAATAAGAATATTTAATTACTGAGAAGCCCGGTGGCTTAGTGGTAGCGTTTCACGCTCCCAAGACACAGGTTCGGGCTGGGCAAGGTCGACTCCGTCTTTCACCCCTTCAGTGGGTCGATAAACTGAGTTCCAAGCATGCTTGGGAGCTAAACATGGGGATGTCGCTTTAGGCTGAGGACCTAATCGGTATATATATTTTGCACCCCAGGGTCTCGGAAATAGAGATAGGCACTGTAGTTCTCTGCCAATATGGGCTGTCGTGCCAATAAGTTTAGAGATAAGGAAGACTTAGAAATGTCTACAGCATGTTTTTGCACGCATCATTAATTATCTGTAACTCTATTATTCTCCTCAACAAAGTATATCTTTAAATATTAATGATCAGCATATTTCTCGAAAATTATGCACATTTTTTAGAGGGATTCAGATTTTGATAATCGAGATAGTTGCATTGCATTAGATTGCAATTCAATAAAAAGATATCAAACTGTGTTTTAAAGACTCAGAAGAAAATATCATATTTTTTTGTTTGAGTGTACTATTATCCAATTCTTACCATAGTAATAATTTTGACAACTTAAAATTCCGGTTTTAAATTTTTTATTTCAAAACAAATGTGATATAGATTTTCTTGACTAATTTTTCATACATAATCTCTGATAAAAACAGATAAATATTTAGAATAATTAATTAAAATGCATGACATTATTAATATGAAAAAAATGATTTCGAAAAATGTCTCATTGATTTACTGTCGTTTAAAATCCTTTTAGTTAGTAATAATTCTATATGTAAGTAACTATATATATTACTAGTATATACTATATATAAGTATTAGTATATATACTAGTAGTACTAGTATATACTAGTATAAATATTACTAGCTATAAATTTGTCTGTATAAGTGTTAATATTATCTACAAACTTGCTTTTATTTCTTTTAAAAAATACATTACAACATATGTTTATAATATAGTTGAAATTAAGCCTATTATTATATTTACAGACATGTAAAAATAATTGCCTGTTAAAAATGTCAAATTGTTTTTTAATGATCGTTTTTGTTGTATGCTAACGTGTTTAAAATGTTTGAGTTAAATAACATGAAGGTTCTTAGGACTGTGCTTGTGAATGAAATAAGTTGCATATTTTAACCAAAATAAATTGTATTTAAACTTTAAAAAAATAGGAATGAAAAAATAATTTTTTCTTGACAAAACGCATAGTAAAAATAAATATTACCAGATATTTATTTAACTAAAACAGCTGAAATTTTATTTGAAGTTCATTCATAACAATTCGTATTTTAAATTAAAAAAATATTGCTGAATTTGAAAGAGAAAGAGAATTGGTCAAAATAATGCATAATTACTACTAAAAATCATTACGAATATCATGAGAAAAAAATTGGAGATTTCATGTACGTTAGTATTAATGTATTGATGTCATTAAGAAAATATAATATCTATCTTAATTGAAATTATTTATATAAACATTAATCTCAAGAAACTCTTAATTAAAAGCATTAAACAAAAGATATTGAATTTTCAACTTCTATTGAATATGCATTATAATAAAATTGAATTCAATTAAACTCTATTTTACATAGTCCAATCCTTCACTCTATTTCACATTTAAATTCCTAAGTTTATAGAGAAATTCAAACCTGCATATTTCGATTGTTTCATGATTATAAATGAAGAAAATCTAAGCCGCAATTCATACTATACAAACAATACCGACTATTTGAGCTGTCTGTGATTCTTTTGGTTACCTTCATCATTCAGAGGATGGTAAAAAAAGAGAGGGATGTAGAGAAGAGGGTTTTATTATCAAGTTATCCTACCCGGAGGTATATCAACGATTTTCCTCGTCCTCTTTTCTTCGCCCTCTCCCCCTAAGAGAAAACCCCAAGAGAAAAAAATCTTGAGGGGTATTCGTCCAATCAGGTCCACCGCTACCCACGAAAAGCTTTGCGTTCGGTGGTGATGAATCTACTAAATCTGTTCCAAAAAGCAAGAGCATTTGTTAATGAAGCATGTTTGCACTTAGCTGATGAGGTAGAGCTCTTTTAGAGAGCAGATGGTCCGTCCCTCCACGCACTTGTTCTCTCTCTCTCTTTTGGATAATGATGATGTCATTTAACTGCAGGTGCCGCTTATACTAGCCGCTTAATGAGGTATGTCCCCCTTTAATGTCTGAAAGGAGTATAATCTGTCGGAGATGTATGTTCAATCAATCACCGCGAACTGGGATCAACTGAGCAAAATTGAAAAAGAAAACCCGCAACTAGTCGTATTTCAGCGGTGAAATGGAATTTTCCAAAATGAAAGGCTAAAAATTCTCACGTATAATTTCTAAGAAAAACTCACTTTAGTCTCTGATCACAGGATCATGGTTGTTTTACGTGGTACGACTTCACTCTTCGGAATTGCATATGGACACATATTAATGCCATTATGCATTCATATTACTGTGGTATATGTAATAATTCAGTGGTATATGGAATAATATGAATGCATATCAGAATTATGTATTCATATGATCCATATGCCACTGCATATCAGAATTATGACGTATGGACATTTAATTCAGATTCATACCATATAGCATACATCTGTAATCATTGGGGAGCTGATGATAGCACCAAACTAATTTTTCTTGTTCTTTTTTCTAAACTCGGTGCAGTCTGCCTTGCGCTTTCTGAGCGAAATCTTTCTTGAATTATATTGTACATTCTAAATACTCATTTCAATTTCAGGGTATTTCATAAGACTATCTGCATAATGTTATTTCTCAAACAGTTGACTGATGGAGGTATGGCAATGTGTTTTAAGTTGCAAGTAATTTTATCAAAATGTATATACTTCTTGGTAAATGAAGTACTATATATTTCAGTTTTTCATTTTTTTCTCACACTTCTTCCTTTTTTTTTTTTTTTTTTTTAACCAGACTCGTCAGTAATACGAAGCGATTATTCAATCATGTAATTTTGTCTTACAGTTATTTGTAATAAATTATTTCCAATGTTATTTATATATTAATTCAAGAAAATTTTATGAAGTTGCCACTAGTTACTGTTGTTGATTCAAGCATGCATTTCTGCACTTTGTTATACTAGTTAGGTGGAAGCAGCCGATTGAGAATCTTCGTAACTTAGAATAAGGTTTTCAAGCAGAAGATAGAGCAATTCTTGAACTGACACCTAAAAAGGTACATTTCACTTAATAACTTTGCAACCTCGACCTATTTAACTTGCCCTAGCTATCTTTATTTAATACGAGGGACCTTTCATTAAGTCAAGACTGGAACTCACTACCTTCTGATGATGAGACAGACGCCATAACCAATCAGGGCACCGTGGCCTTCCATCAGTTATTATAATAGTTCTCTTTCATTATCTGCATAAGACAATGTATAATCTGGAAAGGAATTATTATGTATATATATATATATATATATATATATATATCACACACACACACACACACACACACACACACACACACACACACACACACACACACACACACAAAGAGCCACATAGTGTGATTGTAAGGAAGGTGAAATGTTCCACTTTAAGAAATTTAATCAGCATGATTTTCAATGAATCTTTGGTACATCGAGAAGCGGAGTTGAGGGCAGTTTATGTTGTGCGCTTTCATACGTAGGTCATCACAGCCTTATGCTCCAAAATTATCGAATATAAAATAATCAAGACGGTCACGGATAACATAGCTTTGATATTTGAAGCGATATTCCGTTTTCAACTTTTTGTAGCTCTGTTTCTTTCAGATTTTTTTAAATTTTTAAACATAAAAAACATTTAACTCATGTATCATAGCATCGTAAGACATGGCTAAAAAATTGGTAGCTCTGACGATCACAGAAAATCTGCTTGTAATTTAATTTAGCTTGGCATTATTGAGCAATTCAAATTATTTTAAGCTATTTTCCTTAAGTGTGGAATTTATTCTGACATAACCTTTCTTCTGGAAATTACAGTACACATAAATATATTTGTGCTATAAAATAATTAATAGAAATATGTTGTTGTTATATAATTACCAGATACTAGGGTTTCCATCTTTTCAGTACTACAAGGAGCGGGAGTGACGGCATCTTATACAGTGGGACAGCCAATGAATATGACATCGTAGCCCAAAAATGGATAGTTCGTTATTCAGAAGCAGGAACCAAGCAGATCAAGTTTGCCACTCCCTAAGGTATTGTTTCACATAGAGGATATTACGACAACGACGTATTTAAAGTGTCTATTAGTGAGCACGACATCTCTACGATTAAGTCTATATTCGAACTCACACCAAGGTCTCTAATCCAAACATATTTTTTAAAATTTCCTAAAATCTGTACAAAAAAGTAAATTTATTTATAAATATCTGAACATTTAAAAGTACTTCTTTTCATAAATACATATAAAATGCTTAATGTAATTTATTAATTTTTTGATATATTGATAATTTCATAAATAAATCAATAGTATTGCTATATAGCAAAATTAGGTTATAGGTGCTTACTTAATAGTTCTTTGTTTATTAAGTATAACATTCTGTGTAATATTTTATTGCAAATCCAGAATTTTTTAAACCAAAACCATAATTGTTTTACTCTCCCCCCCCCCCAATACACACATAGAAATTTGGCTTCAAGTGAGGTACACTTAAAAAATACGAATGAATATATTGAATAAGACGGTGTAGTAAAAATTGTAACTCAGAATTCTTTTCTTCTTAATGTTAATTATATATATATATATATATATATATATATATATATATATATATATATATATATATATATATATATATATATATATATATATATATATATATATATATATATATATATATATATATATATATATATATATATATATATACATAATTATTACCTGTGTTTCAAATATAATAATATTAACTTAGAATATTTCAAACTATTTTGGATAATACAAAATATCTTAAATAATTTCTCCTTTCTTAATTCCCTTCCTAACAATTAAGATGTATAAGAAAAGGGAAAAATATGTATTAATATAAATATACTTTTTGCAAGAAAGTTGCAAAATTTTCTTGAATAATTTTAAACTGAATTGTCTCTAAAGAAATATTGTTTTGCAGTTTCTTTCTGTCCAGATTTTTCACTACACAACAATATTTATAAATTATGTCAAAATGCATTATGATTTTTAAAAATTGGTGGACGACTATTTTTCTTCTATTCTCAGGTTATGGGAAAATGTTGAATAAATCAAAATTTCTAGGAATAAATCAGAATTTGAAATTTCTAGGAACACCAAAATTGCAAATTTACAAGCACATGTATTTGAGGAGAAAAATATTGTAGTTTATCAATCATCTATGCTGCAGAAATAAAAATTATGACAATAAAACTGGTGAGTAAACCAAAACGCTAAATTCAGGAGTCCTATAATAGCAAATTGTTAGAATCCTTATTTAAGGTGTAAGCATAAGCCATTTTTCGGACTAAATTGAGCAAAATTTTATTTCTATTTAAAGTAGTAGAACACATTTATGGCCGATTAATTCTTTGTGATGAATTTTGTTTTACTTATTATTCAGATCTTTCGGTAGTGCCAATGTTTGAATTTGAAAGGAAAATAATAATTACTATTGAAACTGGTCCATAACTGAATGATACGTAATTATAATTTTAATTTTGTATAATTTAAGAATACAAAAATTGTTCATATTACAGAAAATAACTATTATTTTTAAAAAATTGTTACTGAGGTAAACTTTTATCAAGAAACGTGAGAGATCCTTACATTACGCTGCAAGTTTCAAATAGTAAGATAATGCAGAGACATGATTTTTAGCCAAATATCATATTTAATGACTTTCTGTATAGGTCAGAATGTTTATATTTTCAGACAAAAATATTATTTTATACAATGTTGCTATAAAGATATTTCCGACTGAAAGTCTAAGTGAAGTATTACTGAATCAAAAATGTGAAAGGAATGTCAGGAAATGTATTACAATGTTTTGAATAAATAACATAACTTGTTGCTTTTTTAATTCATGTAACTAATGTTATTGATTAACCTCCTAATGAAGAATTCCAAACTAATTAAAATGTATTGTAAGCTTATTTCTAATATCGATAAAATTAGATACAGTGAAATGCAATTTACTTCAAGATACTTTTACTTCAACTGATTAATTTTCCTTATAATTTACAAAGTTAAACTGAGAATTTTCGTATGTCAAGAAAAATTTTGTAGTTTTTTAATCTTATTTCTTTAAATATATTCTATTATGTTAATAATAATTTATAGTTTTTAATAAAAAAAAAGCAAACCCATTTTCATTGATATTTGCTTTTTGTATTCTATTAGATTTTATTTTAATAATTTAACAATCCTGTCCTCTTCATAATAAAGTGATTATTAATTATCATTCATCATCATTAGTAATTAAATAAAAATAAATACTGAACACTTTATTTATAAATTCTCACTTAATAACTTCATTGGTAATTATATTTTCAAGAAAAAATATTTTAAACATTTTATACGTCAAATTAATATTTTAAGATAAATAAATAATTATTTAATTTAGTTAAATTAGTTACTTAATATAATTTTAGTTCCTTATTAGTTAAATAATTTGAAACAAATTAATGATTTGTAAAATTCTTCTAACTGAACCACTTCATTAATAAGAATATGCTTTTTCATTAATAAGAATATGCTTTTGAATGCACAAATACAATAGATTTAACTGCACTTTACACAGTTTACAAGAAATTTAGTGAGTTATATATATAACTAATGAAAACAGAAATATTTATATAAAATATCAGGAATGAATTTATGACTAAATTTTATATTAAAACTAAGTAAATTATATAGATAAAGGTTTAAAATCACGATGAGAGTTATAACTATAAAATTGTAATTTAATACAGAACCTTTAAATTTAATTACCAGTACAAGTGTTTTACTATATTTTCTTCGAAATGATACAAATTTAAATAAATGAAATATTTTAAGGAACAATTATATTTTCCTTTTTGTCATAAAATGTAATCAAATATCTCTTCTATTATAACATCGTTTTTGATATAATACAGCAACTTGTCATTTCATTTTTCTATTTATTTTCGTTATTTTTTAATAAATTTATGGCAACTGAAAAATACTGTATAATGATGAAAGCTAATATTTCATTCATACGATTGTAACAATTATGATTTCGTAAAAATACAACTTGCTTAATCTTAATATAAAATGAATAGAATAATTGCATTTTTCTTCACCAGATTTTTATTATATACTTATATTGAATTATTTTGTATTATACCAGATTATTTTATATACTTATTAATGATATTCAAATTATTTTTGTTCTATGTATTCAGAATGTTATTTAAAATAATAAAAAAATAGCATAAAAAAATTGGAAGAGTTATTTTAGTATTAATTATTGTGGGTATTAAGGAGATGGGGATATCTTCACGACAATAATAATGCCAAAAAATTACTTGCATATAGTTTGTTATTTGGATAGAAAAAATTAACACACACACAGTGTTGAGTTTTTGATAAATTAAATCACAAGGTGAATAAATTTAGTCAAAAGTCAAAACAATGAATAGAAAACATTACAGTTTTAAAATATTTAGTTTAAAGTTTGCCATGAGAAATGTTTTGCTTTACAGTGCATAAATTAGAGTCCATTATACCTAGAGAGCATTAATATTTTATTTTAACTAGTGTGAAATATTTTCATTTGCAGCCAAATGAGTGCATGCTTAGTAAACTGAATTTGTTAACTAACTCTAAATTAAATAATATTTGAAGTTTGTAAAAGACTTTCTTTTATAAAATTTCTGAAAACGAAACATTGTTATACTTAAAGGAGAATAATTTATAAGATAACAGTCACTTTGCATGCAACCAGTTCCGAGAAATAGCTATACGGCATAATATCATCATTGATGATATTACTCTGATAAAAATAAAGTAATGTAATTTATATATTTTTAGTCATACAATTTAATAATGTATAATGTTGATTGATGATTCACAAATGAGCTCAAACTACATGTAATAATGTAATAATTTTTCTGCAAGTTATGTAGGAACCTATATAAAAGATCACAAAACGCTGCTATTTAATTCTCTGATGGTTTCTTCCTAGCTTACTTAAAAAGTTTATAAATGCGATGCCTCGACGCTAATCTGCATTTTTCGAGAACAACGCATCTTTACTTTATTCTAGACGAAAGAAGAAAACATATTATCAACTCACAATTAAGGTTAAGAAAAGAAATGTTAATTTTTCAGCGTACCCCGCGCTTAAGCAACCGTGTGTAATTAATTGTGGTCGCTTGCCTGCATGGCAGCTGGAAATCAGACGGGGGTAACCTCCGAGCACTAAGAAGAATGAGAGTATTTAATACGCAAACGATCATTTAATGAGCCATTTTTTTTCTTCTTCCAAGCAGTTAGAAAAATAATTTTGAAAGAGTATTAATGGCATTTACCCATGTGTGAAGTACTTGTTTTCAAAAAGACTACTCATCGCAAAGAATATACTAATGTCGCACATTTATTGAAAGATTAATTATATGGGCGGAGCTAAATTACTTTAAGAACAATTTACAAAAGATATTTTAAAAGAAATACGTGAAAAAAGTTGCAAAGATTTTCATTGAACAAACTATAGCAATGTAAAAATAAATAAAAGCTAAAAGATCAAGTATCTCTCAATTCAATTTCCTTGCAAGGATTCTAAGTAGATTGGAACAACGTTAATTTGAAAAATGTGTTACTAGATTACTAAAGGTGAGGGACATATTTGTAATTAAATATATATTTTACTGATGTTTCACACTATTATAAAAATGTTTTAATATGTACATACACAAAATTTAGATAGTTTAAAATAAACGATATATTAAAAAAAAAAAAAATTAAATGAGATAGTGTAAATAAAAACAAAATTATGTAATATGCATATGTGTATTAAAGTAAATATATATCAAATTAAATTTTTTGTGTAATGAATTAACATATGAAAAC
The DNA here is from genome assembly GCA_030067965.1 of Latrodectus elegans. NCBI lineage: Eukaryota > Metazoa > Arthropoda > Arachnida > Araneae > Theridiidae > Latrodectus > Latrodectus elegans. The sequence goes on along the minus strand of CM057816.1, from coordinate 43,470,352 downwards.
AAATATTCTATTATTACTACGTAATAAATGTCTCTATTAAGTGTGGGGATTTTTATGGTTCAAAATCCATTTCAAACTGAGATTTGTTTCAATTAATGGTCGTATGTAAAAAGTGACCTAAGAGAAACATAAATACAGACTTTCATGGTATTGAATAAAAAATTTCATGTGGAGAAATATGTTTATGGGTTCAATAAAGGTATTCTTGATTTACCACTTTTACTAAGGCCGTAACGTTACAAAAACATGCTTTAGACTTAAAAAAAAAAAAAAAAAAAAAAAAAAAATATACTTATTAACTTGTGATGTTTGTTTAACGTGTAGATCAAACATTTTTCCTAAATTCTCTCCGACAATTAAAGGGGAAAAAAAATCTAGGAATGTCTTTTAATGTTTATTAAGGCAATGTTTCCATTACTATTTGGTGAATTCCAGTGATTAACAATTAATATTTTTTGATGAAAATTTTTTTTTACTTTAAATTGTAATGAATATAGAGTCCGAATTATTGAAAAACTTATTCAATTATTATTATTATTGAAAAACTCGTTCAATAATCTCGAATTATTGAACGAGTTTTTTCCTACTACAATTTACACAAAGACTAAATGAATTACTTTTGCTTGTAAAAGAAACATGAAATTGATATGTTGATAGAAACATAATATTTTAAAAATTGAACAACCTAGAATTCTAAAATTAGACTACCATTTTTATTTTTAATATCACGTGAAATTTTCTGAAAAAAAAATCGAGGGGACAAATATAGCTACAATACATTGTATAATAGCGCGTATCTGATGTGTGATTTGCATCTACAGATAATTTTTTTTTATATCTTACTGAAAAAGAGCCTCCATCCGACTGATCAAATGTATTCTACCATAGTTTGCTAAATATAAATCAGGTGCAGCGAAACGGACTTGTTCCCTCAGTAGTTTTCCCAATGTTGGTATTACTTCCCGTCCCCTCAAGAAGAAGAAAAATCTATTGAGTTCTTTGAGGGAGTTAATGGTGGTGGGACCGCGGAACATGTGTTCAGAGTGGTGGGGGAGAAGTCTTATTGCATTTTGCCCAGATTCTAAGTACAGTTTGGATTGGTTGTTCCCTTCCCTTCCACCATTTTCCCATTTGAATCTTCTTATTTAAAATGCACTTCACTGGAAACAGATAAGAGGAATGTTTGAATGATTTTGGAAGAGGAGTACACTGAAAGGGTAAAAAATAATGCAAAGGGTTTGCCAATCAAATTCAGGTCTTAATTATTGCAACTGAGCTTTTTAAATATCTACATAATTGTGTAATGTAACAAAATTCTTTTTGATTAATATATTTTTGTACTTTCTACTTCTTTTATTATTTGATAATTACTCTTTCCATACAATATTTTTCACTGAGGCATGCATTGGGTTGTTGGGATGTGTTTTGAACTGTCTGTTATTAAAGATTGAGGAAACATTTAATGCAACCAAAACTTGTGAATTTGAAACATAGTCGACCGATGAAGTTGACACACAAGCTAGTTTTCTCTTCTCCTCGTCCCACACCTAGAACTATAGGAAAATTTTATAATTACATTGTACTTTTCCATGTGAGGATTTATCAATGGAAGAGGAATACACTAAAATGGTAAGAAATTTACAATAGGAATGAACTGAAATGTGAAGATTTTTGGTTGTGTAAGGGAACCGAAAACCACTTAAATGTTTATAGAAATGTCTGGAATGGAAACTCTCACTGCCTAAATGAATTTTTATGAGTTAACAGTGGAAGAACTTAATTGATACCTTTATTTTATTGCACCGTAATTTTAAGAAAGAAAGAGAGAGAACATAATAAGATAAAATGTATATGTTTTTCTTTATTTTTTTAAAAAAAACTACTATTTGGAAGAATAACAATAATAACTTAGCACTATTGGAAATGATATTTTGTATCTAGAAATAAGACTTTATACATTGCTCAGCTAAAAACGGATAGAGCTGCATTAAAAATAAATTTTTTTTATTTAAAAGGTATTGATGTCGAGAATCTTTATATATGATTTCCAATGCATTTCCTATCAGAAATTTATTGAGAACAGAGGAAATAATTTCGATGTTGAGAGCAAAAATTATAATTTTTCAAAAATTGAAAATAAAAAATAATAAATATTATTATTTCTGTAACTGTAACCTTATATCAATGGTAGGATAGTGCTCTTCTGTGCAAATGTTCTTGGCTTAGATTTCAGCGATTTTTAAATACGAGAGATATATGATTATCTTTTGCCTTTTACATGAACGTCAAGGTGTATGTTTGAAAGTTTTCTGGATATTTTACCTTGAGGTACGTGAATATGAACAACTACTTTTGAAAAATCTTCCTAGAAGAAAATTATTTGGGGTATAGTAAAATTCTTCCTTTAAGTCGTCAGACTATGTACTACGTAGTGTCAAATATCATTTGTTTAAAAAATAATCATATTCAATATAGAAAAAATGTGAGTTCAATGCCGCAAATATTTATTCTATATTCCAGAACTAGATGACAGTTTCAAAAACATCCTTCCATTCTTCAGAAATGGATGTTACATCATTTTAAATAAATTACGTCTTAGCATAAGTAAGTTTACAGGAATTTTAGATCAGTGTTAAATGTGGTTTAAATTAATAATGAATGCTGTTTTCATAATTTTGAAATGTAACATAATTTTTAACTTGTCCAGAGACCAACATCTTGATGTAAGTTCATTTCATTGTGTGTACCCATTCCTGAGTCTTCAAGCACAAATGTTTGTGTATAAACAGAATAGATTTTATTAACAAAGATAATATAACAAAATTTTTGTCAAAATGTTTTAAAATTCTCAATACAACAATGTATTATATATGTACATATAGATACATTTGCAACATTTGATGCTGATTTAATTTCATCATTGGTGACATAAATGTATTATTATAAGCTATAATCGGTCTAATGTTTTCCATAAAAGGAAAAAAAATGAGATTATGAAAGTTTGTCCTCCCTCTTCCCTGATAATTTAGTAAAGCAAGTGTGAGTGAATTTAATAGCATCGTGCGCTCTGGAGATAAAGCAAGAATTGTTCTGAGGGTGAGAAGAGTTTATGAAGGCATGACCTGATAAAGTCAAGGATCACCCTGCTCTCATAAAGAAAGGGATTCGCCAGCCATCTGCAACTCCGCCATATTTTCTCAAATCGATGTATGCAAAGGATTTTCCCTAAAAATCCTGCTTTCCAGTGGTACTATTTAAAGTCCCATAATATAGATTATTATTTACAACGAAAATACATACAACTTGATTTAAAATCCTCAAAGCAAATAATTATTGATAATTTATAAAAATCAACCCAAATTTATAATATGTCGTTTGTCAGAATGTCTTACTAGTGGAAAAGGTATGACGCTATGCAGAAAGTTGTGATCATTTAATAGTAGCAAACAACATTCCTCAAGTACTGGGGAAATATTTTCCAGCAGTAAATATTAGGTTGGGGAATAGATTCGTAGTGTTTTTACCAAAAACGTTTATTTAAACAAAAAAAAATAATTATTTCAATAAGTTAATTAATTATATATTAACCGTTGCTGTTTACAACCTTTTCCCACCACTCGACCAATTTGTTGATACCGTTCCGCCAAAAATCACCTGATCTGATGTCAAAGAAGTTGTTGAATCAGTTTTTAAGGACTTCTTGGTGATTCACTGGGAAATGCTTGAAAAGAATGCCACAGTCAACAAGGAGCTCTACATTACTCAGGTACACCACGTGAATGAGGCTATTCGACTGAAAAGACCTGATCAACATGGTCCAACCATACTCCTTCACGATAACGCCAGGCCCCATGTTGCACAAGTCGTCAAAATCCCACTCCAAGAGCTCAAATGGGAGGTCCTGCAGCTTCCGCCGTATTCTCCGGACCTTGCACCAACCGATTATCATCTTTTGCACTCCTTGTCAAACCACATGAAGGACGTTACCTTCGATAACAAAGAGGTTCTTAAAAGCTGGTTTTCTTTGGCACCAGATCAGGTGATTTTTGGCGGAACAGCATGAACAATTTTGTCGAGAGGTGGGAAGAGGTTGTAAACAGCAACGGCGAATATATAATTGATTAACTTATTGATATAATATTGTTTTTTGTTTACATAATTCTTTGGTAAAAACTCTACGAACATATACCCAAACCTAATAGATAAAAAATAGTTGGTTTTTTTTTTTTTTTTTTTTTTTTTAGTTTTAATAAGAAAACTTAGTATAAGCAAATTATATTTTATCTGTTTAAAATCTATGCTAGTCTAATTTTACGAAATGTAAATCACTTTCTACCTTCGTTCTTATGTTGTGATATATGTGTTAATTTTTTGTTTAATATATATATTAAAAGTTACTGCAGAGAGAGAGAGTTTAGATGTGAATTATTTAAAAACAAAAATAGCATAAAATAGTCAAAGACTTGAGAAAAGAAAAGACCAATGTGTATTTTCACAATATAGAAGTGATACAAATTATATATAAAGTACACAAACATACTACTGAATAGTTTATTCTTTTGAGGTAAGATAAAGTGTCAAAGAAAAGTTGTATGGTTTCGTAAGATTTATTAAATCTTATATCCCAAGACATTTACTTGCAAGTAAGCATGTTAAAAATACTAGTTTTGGTTTTGATTTTAGAATTCTGAATAATAAACTTTTTCGATATTATTAAGTAATTGGATCAAATAGTATTGCCTAATGAATACTAAAAATCAATACAACACATGTGTATTAAAAGGTATGAAAAATACTTTATGATTTCTTTTCAAACCCAGAATTATAACAGTTTATTGTACAAAATCATATTAATAATATCGCTTTAAGAAATTACTCCTTGAACAAAGTGTAAATAAAGTTTATGCTTTTCTAAAAAAGAAGAATGCGTGCAATAAAATTTTTAGTATATTAAAGAAACAGACATTTTTTATGTAGTAATGGGAGCTATTTCACAATGTTTGGTGAAAAAAATACATAATTTTCAATATAAACGATCATATTCTTACATATTGATTGCTTAAAGTTATTTCGCAATTTATAAAAAACACCTAATTTATGAAACCAAATGTTTCAGGTATAATAATTTCAATGATATAGTGTTTTTATGACATAATATATATATATATATATATATATATATATATATATATATATATATATATATATATATATATATATATATATATATATATATATATATATATGTATATATATATATATATCTCAGATATTTAAATTATTTTTCTGCCGTGAATTTATTTGAATCGGACTCTTAATCATAATTTGAACTTAAATAGTTGCTTGTTTAAATCAATTAATCAGTTTTTGATCGTGTATCATAGTTTAAATATGTATGAGGAAAAAATATAAAAGAGATGTTCATATTTCACAGATTCACTTGTACAAAATTCTTTTATTCACAACTATTTTTTCAAAATAAGAGGTCTATGTAAACGATATTTTTTTTCCTTAATTTTTAAAAGGTAGAATTAAAAATGTTTTCCACGAAGGGAATGAAATTTATATCTGGGTCCTGGCTTCTGGTTAACCAAACAACAGAAAAATTGTGATTTTGATTATACCGTTTATAAGCAATTTAAATGTAATTTATTGTAATTCTACTCACACACAATAAAGCTATTCATGCAGTATTATAATATTGTTCATAAAGTGATTCAATCTATTCCAGAGCTGTACTCACTTAAAAATATGATAGCTTGTTGTCCATTCCTTTTTAAAATTGTCATCTATGACAACCACTAAGGGTAAAGAAAAATATACAAAAAAAGATTCGCGGTCTTTTTTTTTTTTTTTTTTTTTTTTTTTTTGCACGAAAGCAAATATTTTTTTTTAAAAAAATGTAATGATATTTACATTTTGTTCATTATTTTTGAAGCAGTTTTGCTTTTTCCATTGCAATAAATATGAGTATGTTTTCGATTTTCCCAAAATGTACAATCAGAAGTGCATTTAATGCAGATGAAAGGAGTCACGATTTCAATATTTGATATTTTCGTAACTAAAGACAATTTTAAACAAACCACACCTGGTTTGAATTATTTCTAACTAATCTATGTGGTAGATTTTACTTCGTGATTTAAATCAGCATTTTTAACAAAGCTAAGTAAACAGTAAGCGTTAAAAATAGTAGAATTAGTTAATTTTCAGATGGCAATTTTATAGTGAAAACAAGCCAAAGAAAACTGGCATCTTGAACCGCTATTTGACTACATAATTGAACACCGAAATTGTTATGATTCTTATAATCATTGGATCAGCAGTTAAATATTTTTTTTTTTAAAAAAAAAACAACCTTACATAATATGTTCCACAATTAAATACCATAAGATTGCCCAAATTATATTGAGCTTATTAAGTGAACAAAAATATATTTTCATTAATATATTCAGTAATATTAAATTATTCATGATATAGATTTCCTAATATGTTCAACAATTAAATAAAAAGATAATCTCCTATAATGTGTTCCGTAATTACAAAATAGACCACTAATTCTCTTTTCTTTATAAGCGATGATATATTCACTAATTCGTAGAAAATACAAGTGGACTAGCTCGTTTCCCATGTAGATGAACAAGCGTGTGGGTGGTTTCTGAAGCAAAACGGCTAATTAATTATGTATAACGTATATGGAAGGCTGAAAATTCATTATTTCGAATGAGCTTCGGACATTGTCCCCATCTGCTTATCAATCTTATGAAGAGTGTAACTGTTCGCTTTCTCGATAATTGGCTAACCGACTTAATCGTCGACTGCACAATACCAACAAATCATTCAACAATTCGCTTCTTTCGTTCCCAAGTAATATGAAAGAAAGAGTATAAATATTAAGTTATAATAATTAATATTCTAGGTATTTTTTCGCAAATGTTATTGAGACTATAATTAATTATTGAAGATTGTATGCTTATATTCTTCGGAATATCTTTATTTAAATTCTTACTATTGTTCGTATATTTCAAATAAGGACCATTGTATAAACACTTTATTGCTTACTGCGACTGATAATCAATCATGTGCAGCTTAATGCTTAAGATTTAAGGCTTAAACTAATGGGGTTTTTTTTAGTTATAGCATGATACGTATCGATATCAAAATTTATATAATTATGAGAATTGTAGTTTTTAATTTTCAAGCGGTATTATACATATATCTGTAATATATATATATATATATATAATACCGCTTTTACACGTTTCTGAGGTTATTCATAACACCCATTAAACAAATATGCCATTAGGCATTCATGATTTATGAATAAAAATTTTGTGAACTACAAGATTTATTTTCCGTATGAAGAAAGTTGATGGCATTTTATAGGAGTCGGTTCTAATATATATATATATATATATATATATATATATATATATATATATATATATATATATATATATATATATATATATATATATATATATATATACATATATATATGTATATATATATAGTCTAGTATGATGGAAATATAATTATAAATTTTGATTATTTACCATATATCTCCAATCCTGGTTTATTTATTATTTTATAAAAATTGCCTATTAATCTAATCTTCAGGTGTCATTAAGAATAAGAGAATTAACAAATGTTAGACTGCCAATTAAAATAATATTTAAATGCAATCTATACCATTTTAATTGTTTTGAAGAAATGACACTTATATGTGATATTTATTTAAATTTCTTTCACCAACTTTCGAGCACTCATATCACTTAATCACATAATATCCGGTGATTTCAAAGACTTGTATCTATTTTATAGACGATAATATACTTCAATGTGATACACATAAATATCAATTTTGTAAATTTATTTTAACTTCAATTTTTTTGTACTAGAATCATGTACTAGAATCTTTTGATACACTTTTCTGCCGTTAGTTCATTAAGTTAAAGCCATAGTAGTTTTTCCGAAAAAAGAAAAATGTTAAAATTTGTTTAATAATCTAAAATATCTAGCTATCCAAAACAGTAGAATAGTGCTTTTTTAAATAATCGCCTTCTCATTATTTGTCTACTTTCACACATTACTCCCTGTAACTCTAGAATTTTAGAGTCAATCCGGAAGAAAAATTTCCGAAGGTGCAGATCTTTTATTTTTACAATTAATTAAATCTTTACTGATAATTCTTGGTAAACTTCTAGCAACTTCAACCTTTTACATAAACTAAAAGAATTTCTTTTAGTTTCTTCTTCGGAAGGGAAGACGAGTGGGAGATGCAGCGATTGGGGTTAGATAAATTGCCAGCCGAAGAGTATTGTACGAAAGTTCAGACGTTTTTGAGCAGATAATTCAAATGCTGAATGTAATTATCAAGGAAAGTGAAGGAAATTTCATACAACTAATATAATTATTTCTCTTTCTCAATAAAAATAATTATATTAGTTGTATGAAACTAATATAATTATTATATGTTTTATTTTTTAATTTATCATTGCTGAACTGTCTCTGCTCTTTCTAGGTGACATTCATATATATATTCGCAAGTTTATAAATTTATTTATTGGCTCGATCATGGCATTAGAAAATTGAAAAATACCTATATAAGCAACTAGAGTTGAATTAGGGTTAATCCAATGACAAAATATTTTAACTAAATTTTTTTACCCAGAAAACTGAATATCTAACATTCTCGAGATTTTAGCTTTATTACTTAGAACAAACAAAAAAAAATCATCTATATATTTTTAGAAATGCTTTTTCTTGTAGTGAATCTTTTTTAACAGTAACATTTGTTATTTCCTACACGCTACTATTTTCATATATATATATATATATATATATATATATATATATATATATGATTATTTACTTAATTTTTATTTAATTCTAAGATTTATACATATATATATTATATATATATATATATATATATATATATATATATATATATATATATATAGGTATATGTATATATGTATAAATCTTAGAATTAAATAAAAATTAAGCTAATTACTTTCCAGACTAAATCTAGTTTGTCATAAGAAATTTATTATCCAGTAAAATAAATATCACTTGAAAAAGTAAATAAATATATTAAAGTCTAGAGATTATACAAAGGGATTAGTTTTGAGCAAGGGAAGAATTTTTTACTGAAAAACCAATGAAGGAAATGAAAATGTAAAAATTCATTTCGTAAAGAAAAGTTTCTGAATTAAATAAAACTTTTTTAGGTTTATATTCATTTTATTATAATCATATGACTTGTAATTGTGAAAGGATTTTGTTAACGGAAACTACTATTTGATGAAAAAAGAAAGACTAGATTTCTTGAATAATGATAAAAGAGCAGGTTATTTTTAAACATATACAGGATTATCATCAAAAATCTAATGTTTCAAGAAAAGCTTTAGTTATTTTAATAGTCTTCTTGAAACATGCATAAAATAAGGCTCAGAATTAAATTAAAATAATTTTTAGGAATTACACAAAAACAAGTATGAAAAAAGATAATAATGCTCGAAAAAAGTACTCAAATTTTGCAGATGGTATAAAAAAGACTTGTATTTAAAATTTGGAGCAGGTGTGGATCTTGTGTAACATTCTTTAAAATACCGATATACATAAAATGATTGAAAATAAGAAGAAATTGAAAGTTGCGGGAAAAAAACTCATTCTTAGAACTTTTATTGTGTCCCATGGAGTCTCAGCAGGGAAAGTGTGGATGCATGTGCATAGAAACCAAAAATATGAATAGTGAAAACTCCATCTTCTTTCTCAGCGTCTACTTTTCCTCCAGTAGTCATCCCACAGCCCCCCTGGGCAGAGGGGTAAATATGTATCGAGATTTAAAAGGTGCAGAGCGTTAAAAGGTTCTTTGTCCAACTCTGAAAGGGATCTTCTCACTCGCCATAGTTTCTGAGGGGGTGGGAGCGTGATAGTTGCTTTGCGTGTCTTCAGTGGCAACCGACACCGAGTTCTAGAATAGAACCATTAAATTTTATATCCCCCATTCTGTGGCTCCATTTCTTTTCCCTTATAACACCCTGTACCATTTTAGGTGTGGGTAATATCTTCTTTTTCTGGAATCTCCTGTAGGAAAAATATCTTTTAAGGAAACGCATATTTCGCTGTTTGTATCTATACATAGCAAACTGAAATGCCACCTTTATGTGGAAAAGGGGGGGAGGAGAAAATTATTTACCTTTTTGAAAGTTGGTACAACAGCAGAATTTAAAATTATCTATTTGCTTAGAAACAAACTGATAATTAAAAAATGGAATCTCCGGGAAATTTTTCCGGAAAAATAATTAATTATTTTCAATAACATTTTAACAATATTTCAGTGAAATTATACCAAGCAGTTTAAGATTTGTTATAGAATTTAAACTTGTGTACATAAAAAGTGTTGCAACTAGGAGGAATCATCACACTTAAATGGAAAATTTAAGACAGATAGTCATAGAAGATAACCAAACTATTTCCAATGTCCTGTTACAACTTTCTATTTACGCAGCTTCAGCCGCAGTTTAAGGGACACTGCTTAGTAAATCCATGCATGTTGACTCCATATTACATCGAAGAGGCAAAACATTATGATTACCATTCTCCTTCAACATTATGCCCCCTTTTATTGATGACGTATATAAGTATACGTGAAACGTCATTTCTGTGATCACTTGTGTGTATTATGTAAAAAACAAATAATATAAAACAATTTGAAAGTGGACAAATTGTGCTGACTTAAAGTCTCAGAATAAATATCTTCGAAATTACCCGCTTCGCAATTGCTTAGGAGCTATCGTTGTATGTACTTAAGTCAAATGGTCGAATGACGATGAAATGGATAGCAGATGTACCAATCTTGGTCGTCCATGCATCAATAAACAACGCAGAAGGCCAGAGTCTGTTCCTAGGTAGAACAAGATAGGTAATAGGCAATGGATGAATTGATTTGAAGTTCAAAATAGGAGTGTTTCCTAGAGCAAAAGTCAGTGGTGTTTGTCACTGTTTATCGTCGATCTTATTTTAGGAAGAAAAGTAGCTTTTGACTTTCTGAGTCATTAATGATGCATTGTTGTTGCATCAGCATGCTCTCTTATACCTAGTGCTGAGTTAGGCTCTGCCAGATAGATAGAAGCAGCCGGATGACGTTTTCATGATTTTGAAGCAGGGACCATGCAGAAGACTTCTAATACTTGCCCTGCCACCCCCAGAAGTATTTATTTACGTGGAGGACAATACGACCACGACCTATTTAACAAGCCCCAATCATCTTCAGTGAACAAGACGGATCTTCCGTTAAGCTGGGATTCAAATCCTTCACTTTCGAATAATGAGAACGACTATCTAACAAACCAGGACACCGCGTGTCCTGGTTTGTAATAATGATTTGGTGACATCTAACATCGTGGAGTCTGCTATTTCCTATACTTGACAAAGGTATTTAAAAAGGTAACACGAAGAATACTAATAATAAAAAGGTAACACTAGAATATTCATTTCATGTCTTCTAGTTATTACTATGCCTTCTATCAAAGTTACTTATATTAGCAGTCTTTTCCATGAAGCACACACACATTCATTGGAATTATGCTTCACAATCTTTGGATTAAATTATAAATCGGGGATCACATGTCTCTGCAGTTTCTAGATGGGCTCAGTGTGAAACTGTACTAATGATCATAAAGTTTTAGCTGTTTAACATTTATTATAACATGTTATAATCAAATATTTAACTGAACAGTATTGTTCTATCATGCTTCTTTTCTGCAAACAAGAATCGAATAATCATCGAATAATTCCAAGATCGAACAATAATAATAAGAAGAAGAATTCCAAGATCCACATCGAATAATTTCAAGATTATTGAAATTGAATGATGTAATCTGCTTTCTTTCGTTAAATCTTTTTTGATGGCATGACTATCATAAACATTTTTTATTTGCATCTAATATTTTCCTTATTTAATCCAATCATCCTAATAAAATGAGATGTAAGTGCTATTTTCAATTTTTACAATTAACTTTAATTATTATAAATTTCTTACAAGTTTTGACATTTTTATAATTTTGTTGAGCATTTTTTGGCTAACCATTGACAAATAAATTGCTACTGAAACTGTATGAATAGAGAATTCTTGGAAAGTGTTAAAAATCAGAATTGAATTTCTTTCGTATATACTGATACACTATATACACAAGTTCATGGCTTTTTTTATCTATTCTTTTCTTTAAAATTTCCCATTGATTGCTGTCTATTAACATGAACATAAAAATAATAGTTTTTTTACATAAAAATATATCAGGAATTAGAAAGATACGAAATTATGATATGTAATTAATTGACTTTTTATTTTACTAGAGAGAGAGAGAAGAGAAAGTATATAGAAATTGTTTGACTTTTTATTCACACTCTTTAATAATAAATGTATGTTTTCTTCGTTCGTATATGATAGTCAACTGCTAAATTTTGATTACCATTTACTGTATGGTTAATTGAAACAGGCGATTTCTCTTTCACGTAATTTTGATTATTAGGTGTTTAATTCATAACTTTATAGAAAATTCCAGCACTTTGTATTTTATTCTTTATTTAATTAAATACAAACAATTGGTATTTTTATTAAACAATATTTCTTTTAGACAATATAACAATAAACTAAAATTTTATCAAAAATTTGTTATAGTTGAAACCATTTTAATATTGAAATGGATACTTATTTAAACTATTTTGAATTAACTGTATTTGTAATTAATTTAAACCATAATAGTTGTTGATTTTAACTCACATTATAATTTCATGCACCACAATGTACATCGTTCATAAACAGAGACAAATGGTCTTTTCATCAGTTTTGAAATTGCCATCTGTGTAATAGGGATCAGAGAAAAATATATATACGGTGTAAGAATCCTTTTTATTGCATTTTCCAACACAAAACATCTTAAAAAATAATTTTTTCGTCTTTTTATAAAAAAAATATTGTTTTTGCATACAAGTTTTTCAAATATATCACTGAAGCTGGAGAAAGAGGACTGCTATTCAAATTTATTTGAGTAAGCATTCTGGGGAATAAATAAAATACACCAATGCATTTTCTAGATGTATTTGAATGAAAAATTAATAAAAACAATTTAAAAAGGGAAAAAAATTGAAAGAAAAGTTTCCCAAATGAAACAGCCAAAATTAAAATCGTACTTGGAAGAGTAAAAGTCAGATGTCAGTGGAAAGATTTATGAACTGAATTCCTTTTAACTTATTTCACTTAACTTAATTTGCAATTGCCAAATGTATGCAATGTAAAATAACAAAATGTATGCAAAATGAACTAAATACTTCTTTCTATCTATATTTATTTCATTTTAGAGTATATAATTTGCAGATTATATAAGTATTTTGTGTATAAACTTAACTTCTTTATTTTGGCTAAATTTTTTATTTTTGATAAATTTTTATTTTAAAAGGCAGAAAAAAATCTTATTTTTTAAAGTAATGTTTTGATAATATAATTTTTTACAGCTCTGCATGATTTATCTCAAAATGAATGAATCAATGTTGATATCTGCAAAAATGATGGCATTTTTTTGCACATGTGAATCACATCAAGAGGTAGAAAAATGGAATGAAATGTTTTAACACTTTCATTGAATCCTTTTAGCTCTTCTCTCGGAAACAAATCTTGATCGCCTTTTAGAACATCGCTATCGTCGCTCATGTATGTGCGAACTTTTCCAAGTGACAGAATCGATCAAAGTTGCACGAGACATCCACTCGAGATGAGGGACACTCAGAGAGAGATAGGGCACGGAACAACTACCGTTCCCAGTACTCAGATAGAAAAGCCTCATCATTCATAAAACCGTTTTGGGAGAGGGAGAGAATTCTTATCTATCACCCATTCCATCCCATGGCACGGATGAAATCACAGAATTGGACAGCGGCGAAAAACTTTTTCCCATTTACTAAAGTCCGATTTCAATCATTCTAGTCTTTTCATGTTTTCAGAGCATCCTTGAAAATTCTTTGCTACCCAGGAATTGGATTTCATACGAAAGTTTGTCATAAATTACAAATTAAGAATGGTGAAGGTGTAAAAATAACGAGACATGCTGTTGAAGTATGAACACTTTAATTAATATCCAGGAAAATTTTTCCTGTATGTCAGAAAAATATGCTTTTATTTCAAACTAAGTATTTAATAACATCATTTGTATAACTGAGATAGTTCGAGTTTTGTTTACTTATTTTTAAGCAGATTGAAGTAAATATGATAAAAGTAAAATAATGTTCACCTTGCAAAAGTTAAGTCACTGTTAACACATTAATAATAACTCACACATTGTTGATTTTAATTTCGTTAAAATATCGTTAAAATGAGGCAAAATTTAAAAGTGTGATAACTGAATGCAATAAACAGAGTGTATATAAAAAGTCTGGCATTGTTGTTGGTATCTTATTCACAAAATAATGACGATTGAATCCTATTAATAACATTAATGGTTAGATGGATTTAAAAGTTCAGTACTCATTATCAATGATATTACATATGTGTGGTGTTAATGTTATTGAAGATAATGAGACGAACGTTGATTTTACTCCTGGTATGAGGAAAAAAATTTGTAATCCCAGCGATTAATGGGTTTTAAATTCAATCCTCTGAGTAATCAATGCTTAATACAATCCCCCCAAAAAAGACTAATTTATTTTAGGTTGGAATTGTATTTTTCATTGTCAGAGGTTTGTGTGATGATTTATTGCTAAGCAATGGGGCATAAGTGTTGCGTTTCTACTTTCGGCATAATTAACGATCAGAGTAGGTGCTTCTTAGTTTTCCAGCTTTCTTTCTTTCACATATGGGAAAAGAACATATTAACTATGAAAAATTATCACAGAAAGTAATAGAAAAGAACCTTAAAACAGCTATTTTCTCAGTAGTTTAATACACAGTGCCATGCATTCGCTGGATAACGTCTATCAGCGTTATGTCTGGTGACTTCAATGCCCAAGTAATTGCGTCATTTTGATCAATCCATCTTTCTATGAGATAGACTTTCAAAGAATAACGAACGATAGAAGTATGATAAGAGTGGTAGAAGTTATCATTCTCAACATCACATCAAATGAAACTTAAAAGTAAACATTGCATTTCTTTCCAATTGCGTTTAATATAAATTAACAACAGGTGCTTTCGAGGGCAGTCGTAGTCTCTCTGAGTACAAAAGTTTATTTGAATCGGTCAAACTTTATCATTACAATAACTTTTTCAATACAGTGGAGTTTTTCTCATCACTACCTTAACATGAAAAAAGAATTCTAATTCCGTGTTATTAACAAGAAGGAAATTCATTTAATTTCTTTTTCCTAACACATTCTTATATTAAAAGCGAAATTAGTTAAGTATAGTTAAAAGAATGAAATAACTTTATTAATAAAACAGTATATTATAATTCAGAAGTGAGAATTACTTAAAGTAACAACAACTAATGTGCAATAATTGATGATAAGGAAAATTATCCCAATATGCTACCTAAAATTATTTATAAAATATGAAAACGAAAATTAACCGACGAATTATTAAACAATATCTTAAAAATATTTTGTGGTTATTTAGAAGAAAAATTTAAAATGTGTCTGCAAACATAATCTTAATTTCTGATCTATTCTTAATACTGTATTTCTAAATAGGTATGATTGATTTGTTAATCATATTATAAGCAAAGTATTATTTCATTTCAAAATTAACACTGAATTTGATAAGGTTATAATCTTTTGGAGGATAACTATCAGCATTTATAGTAATTTTGAAAATTTTTGTTACTTATCCTCGCAAGATCTGTCATATGTGGCATCAGCTCCAGAAAGTTGTTGACCGCCAAAAATCTAATAAGAAGACTGGAAATTAATTCCCTTTTAGAAAGTATGATATAATCGAGAATGTGATTTGGTGAAGTTGGATGATCAAGTCATTTGTACAAGCGGGATAGATTTTTCTGCCACTAGAAAAGGAAAGATACCAAGCTAGCCACTTGTTAGTCTAGCAAGGGCTGTCTGGGAGCTATGTATTTGATTTCCTGTAAAGTGTATCAATGGCTCTCTTATAGATGGAATACATCATATTAAATTGAGTTTATATTTTTCATTTTAATATAGTTATTGTATGATAAGTAATTGAAGAGCCTGCGGCTGTTTTCCTTCTCACTACTCTACTTGACTAGTCTATTAGAAACCTCGTTTCTATTAATGTTAACATGTGATAAGATCCAATGAATGTGAATTTCTTGGATTTGAGAGATTTTACTCATTTTTAGCAAAATAGATTTGCTGGTTTCATTATTCTTGGAAGACAAAGATGTTAAAATGCACAATACTGTGTGTGATATAATCCCTAGTTTTCCAAAATCACAGTTATAAGGTATGACAGCATTAAGTTTTATGTTAATCGTAGTTATGTCACTCCTGAAAACAAGGTTGTTTTGTTAATGCCACTATCAATACGATAATTTGCACGACTACCGTTAATACAGACTTGCACAACATGTTTAGGAATGCAACTGATAATTTCCGAAGTCAACTGCCTAAAAACCCCAAAGAAAGATTGCCTGATAAATGCAAGTCAGCCTTAACAGTCCAAAATAAGTTTAATTAAAAAATTATTGCGAGAGTTTGCCGAATTCATTAATATTTTTTCTGATTCATAACAGAAACAAGGATGGAAACTTATTTGGTTTTTTAATTTGTAACTAAATCATAAAATTGTCTGCTAATTTATCATTTATAGAAAGAAAAATGATAAATATTAAAGTTTGTATAGGATGAGAATTTTAAATTTTATCAGAAAGCTGTGTCGGAATCACACCATAACAAACTGATGCATTTCTAAGTTTAATAAATCTACACGATAAAATTTCAACTTGACAGAATATGCAAGAAAAAGAATAGGATAATTAACACTATGAAAAAGGAAATAATTGACAAATGTGATAGCGAATAAAAAGAATTAACGTTACAGCTCATATCTATTCCTTGCAAAATATTATCACAAATATCGATATCGTAATTTTATTTAGAATTTGTAATCATCTAAAAAAATTTCATTTTGTAGTTTTGATACCCAATTAAGTTACAAATTTCTGTCTTCAGTCTTTAAAGTTGTTTTACCACCATATCTTGAAAGCAGTCAAATTGACAATAGAATGTTTTGCATTTTGGATTTCTGTTCAACACTTTTCATTCCGTTGTTAAATATTTCCCTGTTTTGGAATCTACTTTAAACTCTAATTCTTAGAACAATTAGGACTCTTGTGTAAAGAGATCAACATATAAATCAATTTTATTTTGTGCTCCAATGGCTAATTAAAGATTGTATATTAATTTCAATCTTCTAAAAAGCAAAGAAATCATGTTTCTTCAAATTTTGTCTTATTGCTTATACAGTCATTATTAAATATAAGGTTTCTACATAAAGTTGTTTTAAACTTATCAAAAGTTATTGGTCATTATATTTGAAATAATTCAAATTTATGAAATATTCTATTAATTAAGTGGCAATGCTTGAGAATAATTGCATTTTTAAAAAGATTTTGGATGTGATTTTATACAGTTTAACGAATCTTGCTAAGGACAAACACACTTGCGGAAAGATATTATGTAAATTGAACATTTTTTTGTAAATAATTTCTGCAATTTGAAATATAAATAGAATATGTATAATTGAAGATCGCTCTTTCTTTTTCAAATGGCATAAGATTATTTGAGAATATTTTGTTAGATGTTGCTTTATTTTTATAATTTTATTACATAGATCAAAAACTGATTAGTTTCGATGTGTGTTAAAATAATGCATAAGAAGTAATGAGTATAAAAATGCATTAAATATAAAATTTAAAATTTCGATTAGCTTAACATTTTAGGAAATAGTTAAAAAGTTGCTTTAATGTGCTTTATTCCAAATATTTAAAAGATTAAGGTTTTTAACTACAGAAAGGCGTAAGGGCATTTCAAATGACATTTCTAATAATAATAATATGATGAATAAATTGCCTTTTTCATAAAAAAAAAATACATGATAGCTACTGCATCATTGGAGACTTATACTAATCGTCTGATTATGCTACATGAAATGATTCTTCCTAATCAACCCAATGAATTTCAGTTCAATATATATAAATGGTGTCTTCAGTTCAAATTTAAATTTTAGTCACTAATGGGTAATATTTTGATTTACTTGCTATTTGATAGTTACTTTTTTTGTACAAAAGAGTTAATTGGCCCAAGTCCAACAGTTTAAGCTGAGTTCCTCTAAGTAACTATTGCAAACATTCTCCAAAAGAGAGAATCGGACTGATGAAGTGTTGATCAAAAGATCAAAACGCAGTTTTTAAGTATTTTGGTCAGTAACTGAAAATGAAAAAGCTTTTATGGAAAAATATCGTTTTATATGATATTCTGAAGAGTTATTTAAGACATAATAAATAATAACAGCAAGCAATAAAATATGTAACATAAAGCTATGAAAAATTTACTAGCGAATAAGAATATCATGTTTAATTAATATCCACTTATGAGTTGTTTTCCGGGATAATTCTTTCATTTAAATTGCATTTTAATTCAATGATTAATTCAATTCATGAATATTTGTAATAGTTCTGTAATAACTCATGAGTTATCGACATTTATTAGAAATTCTTTCGAATACTTGTGTTCTTTTGAGAATGCTTTTGATTTAATTCTATTTGATTCATAGGCTTTAAATCGCCGACGTTTAATATATTTTTAAACTAGTTGTTTTATGATTTTTGACTACATCTCTAATCTTATGATACTATGTAAATTACATTACAGGATTAAACCAAATTCTTATAAAAGATACAAAATAAAATTTGAATATGATGTCAGTAAAACAGGTGTTAATTGAATTCAGAAAGAGGTGAATAAGAAAAAAGCATAATTTCTGCAATAGAATCTGGTAATTTATTGACAAATTATGAGAAAATATTTAGATAACAATGATGAAATAAGAGAAATAACTAGGAGAAGCAAATTATTAATTATTTTAATAATAGAGCTTTCACCTATTTTATTTTGTTTAATTTCCACCTATTTGTTATTAATTATTATTAATTTTAGAATTAACTTCAATTCTATTAGAAGTTAATTCTAAAATTAATGTTCTTTTTCTTGCTGTACACAAACGATTTTTCAATTCATTTTAATTATAACGTACATTAGAATTTGGTTTTGTCTGTAATCTACACTTCTCTTTTTTTTGATCAAGATGACACCATCATAAATAACCGATTGTTTTTTCAATATATATATATATATATATATATATATATATATATATATAATAGAAGAATTCGAGTTTAATCTATTTTTTGCACATACATTAGAATTTGAAAGCTTTTTCGAGTTTCCTTCTGAAACACATGCAAACAGAAAACTGTCAATAAAAATCCAGTCAAATTTCACATGAACAAAAATCTGCAAATAATAATTCGTGGTGGATATTAAAAATCATTCGTAAAATCTCCGGCTGTTAGGTTGTCTGCAACATAGTGTCCAACAAACGTTTAATTTAGGTAGACGTTAATCAAAAAAGGTACTTTAATATAAAACCATATTCTACCCACGATTCGTATTGAATCTCAGGAATAAATCTAGGATTATATCTCAAGTACTGTTAAATAATGAGATACGCTGTTATGTTTCTGCTCTCCTCTTAAATATTTGTTGAATTGTTTATTCCAGATTTTTCTGGATTTTCCCAACGATACATGTTAATCTTTCTCTCTCATACACATATCCGCCGATTTTATCCTAAGTACATCCTCAACGACACACGACAACTCCTGTGATTGGTGATTGAATTGGCGTCTGAATTTCGAATTTTACAGTATACACAATATATTGATGTCACAAGCGGTTTTGAATAATATGTTCGGCGCTTGTCCACTGTGTAGATGACCTTTCAGTGACTTATAATTTGCTTGCTTTCTATTTGACGCTGTGAATGGCGAAGCACAATGCAGTCGCACGGGAGTTACAAGTCCGATGCCATGCCACTGGATCTAATCAAGGTGCATAAAGCGGAGGATTCATCGAGTTGTACCGAGTCCTGAATTCTAATTACTATTCGCTCTCCCGAATGTATCCGGATATTCGATGCCATGTGATTCTCGTTGCAATATTCATTTCATTTGGCTTATGAATGGGAAGGGGGGGGGCATGAGAGATCAAAGGGGCGTATGTAAATGCTGACATTCTGAGCTCGTTTCGCGAATTATAACCATTTGGCGGAGAGGAAAACTGCTGTTGAAATCGGAATTTCTTTGAATCTTTTGCTGGATCATTTCGTTTTGCAACGGAAGAGAGGATAAGGAGAAAGATTCCCTTCATTTAAAATGCAAATCACCTCTTGGAATGCCATGTTTGTTCTGCTGTCGGAAAGCAGCTATTTAAAATAACAGGTTTCGAAGCTTTCATTTAAATTCTTCCATTTCAAATTCATGTTTGTACTATTAATTGAATAAATTGATAAATACTCATTGATTTTCCTTTCTAGTTTTAAATTTTGCATATTTTTTTTTATCATTTGTGAGATACAGACTTATTTTTAACAATTTCTTACATAATAGTTGTCAGTTTCTAAGGTTATAACAAGTATACTTGAAAAATATTTTGTGGTATAAAAGATGGAAAAATAAATATATTTATTTTCAAATTTTCATGATTTTTACAGTAAAACACTTATGAAAAGTACACCTTGACTAACCTAAGTTAAGGAGATATTCAGTTTGAAGAAACTATCCAAATATTTTAATATAATAATTTTTTTTAGTATCGCATACAATAAATATAGGAATATGTCCTTCTCATGTATTAATCTATGACTTAATATATATAATACGAAAAATAATTTGAAGTATTTAATTAACTACTTTCCCAACTCTTAATGCCAATAATAAAAAATAGAAATATATGAACTCACGAGGGGTAATTAGACCGGGACTTACCGTTTAAAGTGGATTCCAAATCACTACAAACATCCATGCCCAAGGTGGGATTCGAACTCACGAACTGTTGAACCGAAGGTAAGAGCGCTAACCATTCGGCTCCCAGCTCGGCTCAATCTAATGCCAGATATAGATCTAAGCATAAGAACAAGGTCATTGATGAAAATGTTGAAAAGACTGCATCTTGAAATGACTCTCTGAAGAAGTCCAGTCTTAAGAAGCTTCCATTTCGAGCGAGAAGATCCGTATCTTACTCTACGCATCCTTTGGCTTTGAAAGCCCTTAAAAATGTTGAGCAAGTTTGGGCTGATTCCAAGTTCGGATAATTTCAATAATAATTTTTCTCTTCAGACCAAGTTAAATGCAGATTTAAAAATCAACGAATATAGCACTTAGTATTTGCTGTTTATTCATAGCATCTTTATTTGATTCGCTAAGGAGGGCAACATGTTGATTCTTAGAACAGTATTGGTGAAAGCCAGCCTGCTCTTCCACAATAAGTCTATTGGCTTCCAAAAACCAGTTCAGTCTTCCTACCACAATGCACTCCATCACCTCCCCCAAAATACTGGTCAGAGCAATTGGTCTATATCCACCAATGTCTTGTGGATCTTTGCCTTTCTTATGGATCAGTATAATAATAGAGCTACGCCAATGTGTCGGAATTATTTCTATCATCCAAACCAGGTTGAAGACACGCAATTGGGACCTAATGACAGAGGAACCCAGCATATATACCATCATTTCCAGGGGACTTGCCATGATTCAGGCATCCAATAGCTTTAGACAATTCATCATCTGTTATGCGAGAAAATAATTGGGTGGGATTCAGTAGGTTTAGTTGGAGCTTCTCGAGGGCCTCTTAGTAGACGTTTTATTGTCTTATTCAATTTTCTGACACTGGCATTTAAAACCTGTTCACCTGTAAAATGTTGTACAAAGGCGTTTGCGATGGCATGGTCGGAGGAGATAACTTAGTTGTTTAACTTGAAAGAAGGTTTAGGGGTTTTAACAATTCCGTTTTTAATATTGGCAACATACTTAAAAGCCTTCTTATTGCCTTTTTGAAAGCCTAAATTGGAGATAAAGTCAGAGAAAGATGTACGCTTTTGTGAGATGGTCTCTCTTTCGAAGATGGCAGAATGATTTCTCCAGGCTATAACATCCAAGGCTCTGACAGTCAGTTTAGCTTTTTTTCTCAGTCTGTTGCGCTTTAATTTCATACACTCAAGATTTTGATTCCAAAAAGATCTAAATTTTTTTTATCTTACCACAGGGGATACTCTTTTTAGCACAGTACCAGAACTTGTCTTTAATAACCAAATCTTATCCGGATGTGACTCAAAATCAATATATATATATATATATATATATATATATATATATATATATATATATATATATATATATATATATATATATATACAGAAAAATAAATTTTAGATATTAAAATCAACTTTTTTTACTAAATTGCTCTTTGTAAAAAGTATTGATAAAAAAGCACTGTAAAATAAAGGTAAGCACAGTAAAATTCATGTCTAAAAACAATTCTTACTTTCTGTTGATTGATGAAAATAAACATAATATTTAGATTGCAAAATTAAATTTTTTGATACATATTTTTTAAAATTTTCAATTTTTATGTTCATGATTGTTAAATTTTTCGATTCTTCTTATGCACAAATTAGACTTGAATCCATATATAAAAAAGTTATGAAATACAATATTGATCAGAAATGGGTTTTATTGTTAAAGTTTGAATCATCTTGAATCAGGTTACCAGGAAGACATTCTTAGTTATCTTCAATTATGATCGTGTCTTTAATAAGGCCTACTTATCAAACTGACGATTTCCACAAGTGTTTTGTCTTCAAGAATTTTTATTTCAGAGCGATATCAAAACTATGATCATTCCTAGCAAGGGTAGCTCACTATATTTATGTTTAAAACTGCTGATTATATTCTGATGCATGAGAAGTAAGATAGGAGTTATATTATGATTGAAGTATTTTACACACTATTTGCTTAAAAAAATCTTTGATTTCAACACTAGAAAAACACATTTTACTTAATAAGTTGATGAGTTAATAGGCTGAGGAACATGCGCGGAAATGAGTATATATATATATATATATATATATATATATATATATATATATATATATATATATATATATATATATATATATATATATATATATATATATATATATATATATATATATGATGTGTATGTGTGTGTGTGTATGTGTGTGTGTGTGTGTGTATTACATGTATATACATATATAATAGATGAAATATGCAAATGAGAATTAAAATGTTGGCCAATAAATTTTCTACTTAATCTACAAATCTTTTTAAGTATTTTTATGAACCAAGATTAATTTGCTTTGCCTTGTTTGATAAAATCTATGTTACCGACTGTTGAATAAATGTTAGACAGTCGTTTATACGTAAATATCTGGAAATTACTTTGCTTCTAATAAGTTACCAGTGAAGGAAAATAATCTCTGAAAGTTAAATATGGAATATAATGAAGATCTATCAATTACTTTTCATTTGAACTTTAATATGGGATCTTGCATTTTTTTCTTTACACTCTTTTGAAAAATAAAATATATTGTATTTATAAGGAAAATAATTAGATACCTATTATTTTTTAAATATAAGTTTTTTTAAAATTTCGCGAAAATATTGAGCAGGTATTAAATGGTATTGAAATAAGCAGAATATTATTATTCGACAACAACAACCTTCAAGATATATTTTTCACTTATTCAGTATTGCATATTAGATAAATTTCTGAACATGAAAATTATCATCAAATATTAATTAAGTCAGGTTTAACTAGACATTATGAAATAAGTTATAACACGCTATGGAAAGATTATATATTTGAGTATGAGCGATGAATATGAGAATTTGATTTGATTTAATTGTTGAATTAGTAACATAATTTTGCTTATCACAATGTCTGTTTTAATAAATATTCAATTAGAAGTCAAAGATGTTCCCAAAGTATCTTCATATTTTGAGCTGTTTTTTAACGTATGTACCTTTTAACAGAACTTTAGAAAACGGATATTTATCTAACAAATCATATTAAAAATTATTAGTTCAATCGGATGAACAAACAGCCGAAAGGTTTTTATCACTAAAAACATCCAATTTCTGTAAAAAGATAAAAATTTAGCTCATAATTTTAATGTAACTTAAATACATTAGCATCAAATTGACAAATGCATTGAATTTTGCATTGAATTTGCTTTGAATTTTGAAATTCTATCTGTGGAACAATGTATCCAAAAGGGTTATTTGAAAGATTTGAAAATTTTTTCATAAAAAATGTAAGATAGCTTTCATTTAATTAGAACTACAACTGATCCATCTT
The DNA here is from genome assembly GCA_030067965.1 of Latrodectus elegans. NCBI lineage: Eukaryota > Metazoa > Arthropoda > Arachnida > Araneae > Theridiidae > Latrodectus > Latrodectus elegans. Next base: position 43,445,944 of record CM057816.1, on the reverse strand, counting down.
ATGATCTGAACAAAATGTGTAACCTCAGTATTAATATTTAAATGAATGATTTTCTAAGATTTTAGCTTTTTCGTTTTGATTTTTTGTAGGGTATATTATCAATATCGTTCATACTTCTTTATTACACCTCTTTTTTTAATTTATTTAATTACCATATTGCATTGTTTCATCATACGCATTACATTTATGTCAGTAATAACTGTATATTAAACCTAATGCAATTTTTTGCTTTTAATGCAGTAATATTTTTAGTAACTTGCAAACGAGTGAAAGTTAGAATAAAGGTCTTCGTAATGGAAGGTTCTCGATTTTGTACCAACAGTTAAATAAAAAACACTGCTGTTGCCTTCGTGTTTTCTGAATGCACATATATGTGGATGGACACTTGGGAATATTCCCAATTTTAAACTTGGGTTTACGCATATGGTGAACAGTTAATAAAAATTCCTCTCATAAGACCACTTATGAAGGACATTCAAATGCGTTACAAAATCTCTCGAATCCTACGTTTTGTCAAAAACAAATAGAAGTTATTAGGAAACCATAAAAAGAAAGAGTTCCCGTTGAAAGAGTTACTCGATAAAGTGCAAAAAAATGGTAATGAATCACAGAATTCAGTTAGAAATGTGATATTTCTAGAGATAATATGGAAATTACTTCCTATTCATAATATTAATTTAAATAAATTTTCTGTAAAATATTATCTATTAAATTCCTTTGAAAATGCCTAAAGCGTGATAAAGAGGAAAATGATATTATTTAAAAAAAGTATTTAAAGATAAATATATATATGGCTATTTTATTGAATACTTTATTTTTATAATTTCTGTTTAGTTTTTCTTCAACTGGATTCATAGTATTCTAAATTCAACATTGTTACAAGTTTTACAAAGTGGTAGGCTTCATTTTCATGACTATGATTCAATCTTATGTTTGATACCTCAAGATGAAATCGGTCGTGTTGAGATGGTTTATCCAGTTAAAGGTTTTGTGTGATTCAAAACTCCTCAATTAAGTGGTGTGACAGGGATTTTCAGTTCATATGTTGATCTAGTCGTAATCGCAATTCAAAGTTACTAAGTAATTAGATGTGTTTAGCGGCTTCAACAGGCAGAAATAATCTGCAAGGTAATCATTGCAATAACTAAGCTTAACCTGACATAATTACAAGTTTGTGAATATTGATACAAGTTTCTGAATTAACAATAACACTACAAAGCATTTTCATGCAGTTAGCTTTAATTTAATTTCCCGGCATAATTTTGGCAAAATCTTCAATAATAAACTTCTGGATTCAGGAACATAGCACTCCGACCTGTAAGATGAATGCGCAGCCACAGTATTTCGTAAATAAACAGGTAAATTTGTAAGCAAATGAATTGTTAGGGCCTCTTTTCATTAAAACTTTCTAAATCTAATCGAAAATCATCTGAGCAGAACTGATAATTAAGAATTTCGGCTCTGTTCTCGTAACTTTTTCCTCATCCAAGGGGAGATTCAATTTTCCTCATGACGGTTCCAGAAAACTTTCTTCGCAGAGAGCGCCAACTTAAATTGAAAAATATTTCATTTTAATCGAGCCAACAGAGTGATCGGGTGCGGGAAAATTACGTTGGCTGATTTTCGGCACTGGAACATTTTCCACCAATTAAACATTTTTCTTGGAAAATCTTAAAAAAAAGTATTGACTTCAAAAGATTCTATTAATTAAACGAAAACTCATTTTGAGCTCCTGCGAAAGCAGTTTGCGAAGGAGATCTGGAACTTCAAACAGATTCCCGTTTGTTTTTTTTTAATCTAATATGAATAAATTAAGCACTTGAATAAACAAGTGCTCATTTTTAACTTAAAAGATTTTGTTTTCATAATTTTCCTTAATCGGAAGATGTATAAAAAACAGTTTCTCCTTCAGAAATACTGTTACGGATTTATATTAGTCACTAATGTGTATAATGCTTTAATTTTAGAATTAAAAAAAATTACCTAATAAAAGTTTTTATTAGATTATGCTAAAGGAGTTTATGTTAAAAGTAACTTTACCTATTTGGTTCAAGATTGTAAGGCTTATTTTTTGTTTAAAATTAAATTATTTTAAATATGAAATTCAGTATTCATGCTCACGGCGAATGTATTAAATTTTAATATATATTGAAGAAGGATTTAAAATTTCTGAGATCTTTTTAAAAATTATAAAAATATATCAAACATTGTTTTTCTATATTTTTGATATCGATCACAAAATACCAAATATTGCATAGAAATTCAGACTATGGCTAAAAGATGTTTCCTTTTTAGTAACTGTTCTTGGAATAATTTAAAAGATTTTATTTTTAAAAACATATTCTCTATTCCGCGAATAATTATTTCTAAAAAAAGAAAAAAGTCTGAGAATCATTCATTGGGAGGCAATTTTCTTTGAAGAGTATATAATATAATATTTCCTAATAATAATGTTGCTGTCAAAGTCTGAAATCTCTTGTATTGTGTAAAATTCTTTGGCATTTTTCGAGTACAGAAAAATTGAAGTGAAAGAAATAAAGCTATTGATGTTTTATACATTTTCTGGCTATTCAACTGAATGACAGCTGATGCATAGACTAAGTATGAAATATGTCTCTGACTCATTTCGAGTATTATGCGATGGATATTACAGCTCAGACTCACAATTTGCTATTTATACATTGTACTTTGTTCATAAGTTTGAAAATGATAATCCCTTTATCTTTTGATTTGACATTCTTTGCGATAATAATTTTTTTAACCTTCTATTTGTTCATAACTTTTGGTAATACTTAATAAAACGCGTCTTGAACTAATCATATCCGTAAGATTATATTGATACTGCATCATTTTATGTATAAATTTATTTATTTGAATATTCTTTAACAAAATGTTTTCTAATTTTATTCAGGTGGCATTTATAAGAGTCTTATTTGGTGCTTCAGAAGAATGGACAATCCAAACTATTGTTTCTAATCTGTAAAGAATGACGATTGTGTACTTAATAACTTCTGCTTGCATAATAAATCAAACAGTTTTCGTGGGCTGTAGCTCCTAGTGGAAAGCATGAATTCAACTTTCAGGAAAAAAATTCAACTTGGAAAATAATGATGATATTTTCCAAAGATATAAGTAAATATTTAATTTTTGTACAAAATACTTTTTTACATTTCGGTATGCTATCTGAAACAAACGTTTGTTAAAAACGAATTGAATGAGGTGCGGAATGTTAAAAAATCTTCTTTGTTACGTAGTCATTTTTTGTTAAAATCACGATTCCTATCTTCCCGTTTCTAATACACTTCTCATTTCGAGACGCAGTATGCAATTTTTAAAGAAGTTATCTGCAAAGGGAAAAAACAAAATTTTCCCAAAAAATCGAGTGCAAGATGGTAAATATTGATAATTTTTTTTAATTAATCTATTTATTTTTTTAAATTAGAATTGAATTAAGAACATACTGTAGGATAAATGAAATAATGATCTCATTCTTTTAAGATTTTTTCATTATCTCCAGCTTTTACCCACAGATGACAAATTTAAAAGGTTTGAAGAACTCATTCTTCCACTCTTAAAGATGTTGCGTTACGAAATGGATATAGTAATTCCATTGGGATATAGTAATTTAAGTAAATTTCAATTACAGTTTAATTATATACAAACGTTGTAATCAAAGTTTTGGTATGAAACGTAATTTTTAGTTTTACTGCTGATTAGATTGCTGATAAAAGTTTCCCATTGCTTTTTCTCAGTTTAACACCAGACAAAAATTCAGTGATTATGCAGAATTAGGGTTTTATTCATGCAGATTAGCCATAATTCTGAAATTAGATTGGTGTTAATAGTGTCATTACAGACTGAAAAAATAATTTGAAAAAAATTGTTTTCTTCTGATAATATGATTATTATTGCCTCTCGATTTTAGAAGCATTCTGATTATACATTATTTCTGAAATAATATCCTCAGAATTACTATGTTATCTATGTTTAAACAAATTAAAAATAATTTAATATTACAAAATTAGCATGTGAATGATTGATATAGTATCAAAAACCAGTCTGAAACCAAAGGTATCTTTATGGAACAATATGATGTTTCCCCATGGAGCTGTCATCTTCGATAAATAAAAGGTGATTGAGCTTTTCAGCAAATGGAGTGACCCTCATACACTCCCAACATGATCTTCACTTAAAATCTTTGCTTGGTTTTGACTTTTCCATTATATATGTTTCCCAATTCCAGCCATTGATTTGGGATCTTATGTATTGAAGGGATGGCCATTAGTTGAGTTTTTATGGTTGTTTGTTTCATAAAAAGCATGGTCAAACGCTGTCAATTTTATACGCAGTTGCAAGGTGCTTACAATCCTTATTTTGGCATTATTTCTTTCTCTGTTTCAAATTAAAATTTCTTTTGTTAAGGACTTATATAATGTATTATTACTTTAGTTTGTAAATAATTAATTAATTTATTACACGAGCAAAAATTTTTTACATTTTTTTATTTTATTTTTAATTGTCTCCTAAAATTATGAAATTTGAATACCTTTAATGAATTTTCTAATATTCTGAAAATGTGAAAATATATTTTACAAAATAATTGGAACGCAACCATTACAAGAATAAATAGTCAATTTTATATACTTTTGAAAAGTAAATCAGAAAAAATTTGAATAATGGAAAAGTAATTGCGATTTAAGTGTTCTCATTTTCTTTATTCTAAGAAATAAAAAAATTTTAAAACAATTTCTAAGGAATGCTCTTTTTTAACGAGTCTCATTTAAAGTTATTTTAAACCATCAAGTTTTAGTTTCTTTATTTATGAATATGGATTATGAAAAATAATTTTAATAATTATCACTTTTTGTTTTGTTTTCTAACTTTTCTACGTTATAACATTTTATGTAAATATTTTAAAATTTGCTTGGAATTGATGCTAAGAATTTATTTAACTCGAATGAAAAAGGATATTATATCAAAACCTATTCAGGAATGATAATTATTAATTGTATTATATCATGATAATACAGAACTAAAAGAAATACCAAAGTTCATTTAAAGTAAAAAAGGAATTGCGCTTAACAAAATAAAACTTTATAAATTTTTTCAATGATGCTACAAAACATTTAACGGTATTTACCTTCCATTATTTCCGCATAAAATCTTATATATTTAGTTTTGAAAATTTTTGTTTTTTACGTAATAATTAATATTATGCTTGTAAGTTTGAAAATGCATGATATGACTTTTTAACAAATAATTTCTCTTATTTGCAAATATTCTTGAAATTTGCAAGATGTAAGTTTAATTAAGAAAACAAAATTAATCTAATTTTACCTAAAAAATATTTTCTAAGAACATTCTCTTATATTTCGATACTAATCTTACTGCATGATTAAATCCGAGAAATTGATTATTTTTTTATTGTTACATGATCAGTTTTCTTGTAATTGAAATTATTTGACAAGGAATAAAAATCTAAAAAGAAATTCAAGCGGTTACAGGTATCTGCACCTGAAGGGAAAGTCGGATCTGTGTATACTTGAAAATGGAGAAAACAAAATGCCGAGTATTTAGCTGCTTACTTAAACAAGACGCGAGAATAATTATCCAGATATGTCTTTTCTGTTTTACTGGTTTATAGCAATTTCTTGGTAGCTTTCTTGAAGATTTTTTGTAATTGAATCAGAATGACTTTAGAAAAATCTCTTTATTCTGATCATAGTGATTCTCGCTAAAATATCATTGAAGTTTATTACTTTGTATTAAATCCGTATGCAACGGTTGATAAAAACTAAACTAATAAAGCATAGAATGTACTTTATTAACTTTGAAAAATGATTTTACAAAAATAATTTAATTTGGATAGCAATTATTTAATATTAAGAACTTAAGAAAAAAATTCCTATGTATGATTGTCAACCTATTATTATTGTAATCTGATTAATGTACTGCTTTATGATACTATTATACAATCAATAAACTTAATGCACACTTCAGAAAAAAAACTAATCAACAAGAATATATTATACAGATATGAATTAATAATTTTAATTTCAGTTTATATTTTGTACAAATAAAGTACTACATTTTTATAACGTTCTCCAAGAGCAAATTAATGTACATTTCCAATCTAAACTAAATACTTAGTTAAGCAACATGCAATATATATATTTGAGATGACAATACATTCACATACACATATACTTAATGTGCTTTTTACAAAGTTGTCTAATTTGTATTGTAGATTTTACTATTGTAATTTGGCTCTGTAATGAAAAATTACTATGACCTATTTGTAGTTATTTCAGGCATTCAGTGGCTTTGATAATGGCTAAAGTTAGAACTCCTGCTTTGTTTTAAATTTATATTAAAATATTTCAACCCACTTTTTTTATTGTTAATACAAGATGAAAGAAAAATTTTCAACATACAATGACATAATATGAATCGAAAACTGAAAGTATAATTTTAAGAATATTTTCAAGATTTATTTGAAATTCATTGCTGAATTTATATATCTTGAATTACTATGCAGATTATTAAGTAAGAACCACAATTGTTTGTTTAATTATTTGATAGGAAAATAAAATAAAAATTGTGAGGTTGTTAATAAATAACAATAATATAAGGTAAAAAAATAATCAATTTATTATATTTGTATTGAAGAAAATTGCTATTTTATATACAGTTTTATGCTATAAAAATTATTGAAGCTTTTCTTTTGTTTATTTAATCTTTGTCCTAATAGGTAATTTAATTTGTTTTGAATGTATATTTACGTATGTAAAAATAGATTTTTTGTTTCAAGAATGTTTCTTTAGAATGGAAAAATCAAAAATAACGTTACTGTTTATGCACAATATTCAGAAAGATATTAACCAACTTGATAGTGCTCATAACACATTGCTGTTATCCAAAATATTTTGTTATAATACTCTTGCCGACTGCCCTGTCTAGTAGTCAGAGTGCCTGACTGTGTATAGGGAGGTTCTGGGTTCGAATCCCGGTTCAGGCTTAAATCTACTTAGTCTCTCTATCTACCCTGTCTTTGTTCTTTCTGTGTATGAATGAGGTGTGAATGGTTGCCTACCCTATAAACTGGTCCTTATGGCATGTGTGTACTGAAGCAGTCGGACTCCACACCAAATATGGTTCAGTATGAAAAAGTGGAGCAGAGCACCCCATACTGTCACCCTAGCTGGCACAAGACAAAAAAAGTAATTATAATATTCTTGACCCAAACAGAATCCAGATACAAATGGCTTTTACGTGTTAACGAGTCGTGTTATTGTACATTAAACAATGTATTATAAAAGTATGGTTTAAAAACTTGACATCCGTTCTGGTTTCAAGTACTTGATTTGATCATGGTTTAATATAACAATGATGTTGATTGCCTTAAAGAGGATTTTGTTTATCCATTGAAACTTATGGTAGTTTTTGAAATTCTAATCGAATATGCATACAAAAATATCAGTGTTTCTTTATTTATAAGCGCTGACTAAAAAATAAACGAATAATTTATTTTTATATAAAATGTTTAATTTGTGTGTGTGTGTGTGTGAATCCGATTTTATATTCCCACTGAAAAGAATTTGGAGTGAAATATTTGCATTAATGCGTTGACTTTGATGAGATACCAGGAGTGAAATCTGCTTCTGAAAACAACAACAAGCGGGTCTAGGGAATGGGAAAAAGGTGGGCCCTGGGTGGGTGAGTGTGGTTATCGAATGCTATGTTTTCCACGTGATTTAATTCACGTGGAAAGGCAAGGATATTGCATCAGGGAATGAGGGGAGGTGAAATCCGATATTGATTCGATGCTGGCTAAACATCGGGATGTAATTGAGAAAGCAGCCATGCCCAACCTGAGGCCGCTTCAATGCACTGGGGAGAACGTTCTTCCTACAGAGGCAGGATCATTCCGAACAAGCCCTCTTTTTTTCTTAGCTCCTAACAATAACGATTCTGAAACTTTTTTTTGAGCATTTTGCTGAGAATATTTTCTATATAAAGAAACCTTGATTTGAAATTTCTTCGTTTAATGGGAAAACTTATGCACTTTTTGCAACAGAAACCACAACCTTCACTTTAAAATTCAATATTATATAAGAGATGGTTGAATTTCAAATGTCTTGTTATTGTCTTTTTATGATTTCATTGCATACTTTTTCAAGATAAATAAATGTAAAAATTCCTTAATTGAGTTCTTAAACTCTTAGATATTTTCTATTAGAAGTTATTTTGTATTGCCCAATAGGATTCCTATAAATTAGGGGTACAGTATTTCACTAATATTTACAAAGAAAGTGCTTAAAAATGTCTTCCATTATGTTTTAAAGAAAGTTGTTTTAAATTAAACATTTTATATTAACTTTTGAAGTTATGAATTCATCTGAATAATAAAAAAAAAATTCGCTTTTATGAAGAGGTGAAAAATTATGAGTAGTAACGTATCCACTTAAAAATTCTTTGTTTTTCCAAAATATGATTTAATTTTGTGATAAAATTAAGGAATATATCTGCTTTAACGAATTTTTTTTCAGGATATTATATGATTTTATTTTTAAGACATTTAAGGAATAAATCTGCATCAAATCTGGTACCTCAAATGAAAACTAAATCATTACTCTTTAAGTATCTCTCAATGTTAAGTCGCTAATTAAAAAGGAAGATTATTTAATTTCGCTACACAATTAGGACATATATAGGCATTTCTTCTGGCAACATTAATTCTAAACTCAGTCAAAAACGTCAAGTACACATCTCTATTTTAACATTTTAATCTATTAAAAATGTTTACCACTGCTAAATTCAATGTTAATTTGTTATATAGAAGACAAAACGGATAATTTGATAATGCATCGTCAACAATAAAACTTCTTACCATAAGCATCAGATAGAATTATCAGTAGATAATATGCCTGAATTAAAAACTGTTGAAACTAGAATTAATATTAGTTCAATTCAAATGTTCACTTATTCAAGACCAATTTGAGTGATAGTGCTAAAAGGTTTTTGGTTTCAACGAAATTACTCAAATATTTACAATAATGACTATTATTAAATAAAATACAACAAAGTTATATATAAATAAAAAAATGAAGGAATATTCATACGTAAAAACAGGAAAGGAATATATATGCTAACATTAAAGGTTCTCAAAAGAATTGTCTCTTTCCTTGCTACCAAAAGAAATTTTCAATTGTTGATCTTTTATTTAGAGCATAGGTTCCCAAACTTTTTTTTCTCGTGGACCACTTTCAAAGTTTTTAAATTTTCGGTAGACCTCTGCTGCTATATTTCTACTGTATTCCCAAAACTCCAAAAATACATCCCCCTAAATTAAAGGTGTTAAGAAGACAAAGAAGTAGCATATTTTTTGATAAATAACAATAAAAATATGTATAAGAAATAGGCAAATTCTTACTTTTTTCAGCACTGCAAATACTGACATCGATTCACTCATAGTAACACTTTTATGTTCAAAATCTCGGAAACAAATGCGTAACGTTTTGTTCTTGAAACATGTATTTATACTGATATAGATTGCAAGCACAGCACTAGTTGCATTTCCTCCCTTTGCAGGTCTAAATAAGCATCCTGAACGAGTGGTCTCACGGTCGGCACTATGCAAGTCTCGATATGTGGTGTACACTTGTACTATTATCTATTGTTCCATTCAATTCTGTATTTGAACTGAGTCTCGAATGTTTTTGAATACCTATCTAGGGAATGATGCTACCTGCTTACATTGATTGGTAAATCCAAGCCAAAATTTTTGTTCTTAATAAAAACGAAAAAAATTTTCTTGGACCCCCGCTTACAACTTGTGAACCCCTATTTTCTTTTCACATCTACGTGGACCACCGAGGGGTTTCCTATGGACTCCTGGGGGTGCACCTAGACCACTTTGGGAACCTATAATTTAGAGAAAGAGAGTGGCTTGCAAATAATAAGACTACATGATTTATTGGAACCCCATAATTTAGTGAGTTATTAGGAAATCGCCTTGCAAGAACATATAAATATCTAGGTATCCAATTAACACCTTTTTCTAAGAAGAACAAGAAACGTAGTTGAACTGCAAAAACAAATTGTTTACATGACAAGATATCACAAGTTATTCTGTCGAGATTTTCCAGGATAATTTCTATATGAATTTTATAATGATATGTATTTTAAGATGATACGTAACAGTAAAAATGATCAATTGAACATTAACATTAAATGAAAAATAATTTGAGGCAATTACAGTGTCCTAACTTGTTCTAGTTCTGTTTGAAATGGGACATCAGAAGTGTTTTGGAATATTGAGAAAGGGTATTTTGAAATAATCACATATTCATGAAGAAAAGTTCACATTACAGATGAGAGGACTGTTAACAGAAATAAACATAGAATAGACGCAAGGATTTGTAGATCATTCCGAATTATATTTGAACTTCACATAGATCTGAGGAAGAAATAATGATATATTTTGCCCTTACTTATTCTACCTTCTTTGGTAACTCTTTTTTTAATATATGATAATGTCGCATTTCATACATGTAGAACATATTTGAAAACTGGGAAGAAATCTGTGCAAAGAAGAGTCACCATTCTCTTTTGACCTAAATCTGATCAAGCAAATTTGGGAAATATTTTCATCATGTAATGCTGAGAAGTCAAAGCTTTCATGTAATGTCCAAAACCTTGAGTAAATACATCTGTAGGACTACAGATGAGTATTTCTTTAAATCGCATCGATAATTTTATCTCATCTTTTTAAATGTGGTGTGCAGCAACCTTAGTTGCACCAGGAAATCACATGCGAAATTAAAAATTTTACATCTTTTCTGCCTTGTGAGAGATCAAATTGCTATCATAAGTATTTTTTGATATTTTCATAGAATAAAATTTCTTATACAAATGTTTTTCATCTTTTTTCTTTGCTGTATTATTTTAAATATTTATTTTCCTATTTATGTTGAACTTCAGTTTACTGAATGCTATTCTGACTGAACCCTTTGAGCAAAAAATTTTTACACTTAACATTATCATAAAATTAAAGATATCAAAGATTATTCTCCGTAATATCTGAAAATCAGAACAAATATTTCTGCTTAAATATTCCATCTTCTCTAATGAATCACAATTTTTTATTCTAATTATCATACTTAATAAATAGTAAATAAACATTACAATTCATTTTTATCGCGTATAAAAATATCTCAGATTTGTTACCGCATTACAAATTATCAGAGTTTTAATAACTGCGTATTGTTTAATGTTGCAATTGCATGAATGGCACAGAAGTACAAAAAATATCTTATCGAATATTTTCTCCAGCGAGGCTGACAAATATTTTTTACATTAATTCTGCACTCACTGATGGAATAATTACGTAAAATATCTCATTCTTAACGTTTCCAATAAAAATTAATTGAACAGCTTTAACGGATGCTTCATCAAAACCTCTTTTTATCCAAAGTTCGATGGCACTCTCTTAAAAAGGCATTTATATTCAATTTTTGTCTCGATCGTTTCTATTTAGATCTCATTCCATTCGATGAAATAAACTATTCCCCAGATAAATAAAGCTGTTCATCAAAGGCGATGATTTCGAAGCTTGAGCTGTGCTCATAATGCTGTAGTTTATGAATCGAAACGCTTTCTTTGGTGAAAAGAAAAGATGGCTCTTTCCAGAGCCACATTTTCCCTCAAGTGAGGCGGAGTCATCGGCTCCGATGAATTTGTCTTCGCGTTCAGATTAAAGTAAGGCGAGGAAAATAAATTATGGATGAGAGTGGAGAAAAATGAAAATAAACATGTAAATTGGTTGTTCAGATTCTTTCGAAAATACTTCCTTCGGCAAGAGGAGGATGAATGCGGACTTATGCTGAGTTAGAATACATTTTTTATGCCTTTACTTTGTTACGCTTTTGTTGTGTTTTGTTTCACTTTTGAAAAGAGAGAAGAACATCCTGGTGTTCTTCTATTCTCTCCTCCTCTCTCTTTGTCTGCGCTTGTGGAGGAGTGCAGCAACTGAATAAATAATGGGAAATTGCCACTATAGCTTAAAAATTCATATTTATGGAGGGTAGAAAAATGTCTCAAGGGACTTTCGGCTCTGACCGTCATCGCTGTAGTGAGGAGCACAAGTTTGTATGTATGCAGAAGCCTTTCATGATTCAGAAAAAATCCTGTTGAACATCAGGTAAAACAATGGTTGATTGTTAATGAATAATCGGTTATATAAAGGCTTTCAGCGAAAAATTAATTGTGGAAAGTACTTGGGGAAAAAAAAATTATTTCATATGATATTTTTACTCTTTAAATGAAAACGATTAAAAATGTATACTGATTCGACATCTTTGAAAATTAAACATTTTGCCTTTTGTAATTTTTATTTCATTCTTAATGATTCACACTTATTGTTTCTAGTGTTCCAATTTTAATTTCAACGGTATGTGGAGGCCTTCCCCCTTTTCTTTTGATATTTTAAGTAGATGAGAAGTCTTATCCTCATATATATAAAAGGGGCTCTAAATATAGAAAGGAACAATTTAAAACATTTTAAAATATGGATTTCAATTGAATCGAAAGCAAAAAGTGACCAACATTGTAAAATAACTATATAGGAGTTGAAAATATTTTTTGATACCGAAAATTCTTTTTAAATATAAGAAATCATAACCATTGATTTTGAAAGATTAATAAGTAATATATAAAATGAAACATTGTTGTAATAAAGAATTCATCAATTATTATTGCACCATTGAAAAGTTAATGGTGGAAATTATTTTTGGTAAGGAAATAATATCATAAGGCAGAGGATATTTTTATGATAACGGATTACGGACGATATAAGAATGTAAGTAATTATACAATTTTTGTGCAAATGAAGCAAAATTTTTCACCTAAGTTATTTTATCGCTTTCTTCTCGATTTAAAGGCCAAATGGTGATTTTTAATTCTTATATGAGACTGGTTTGAAACTAGTTTGCAAAAAAACCAAAACTCTCTCAATGTAAAAATATACTAGACAGTTTTCAGCTGTTGAACTAACAGTTGAGAAATTTTAAATTACATAATTGTCATATATTTTATGTGAATGTGATTAGTTTTATACTCTATGGTCTCCTTTCGGCATGTGAGGCTGTTTAAAACCGGAAATATGGTTTTAAAAATAGAATCCAAATTGACATAAAAATCCACAACTAAAGTGTTAATCAAACCCAGTAACTATTAAACTGAATACCTGAGCAGTATTCAGTCAGCTGCCAACATGATTATAAGTTTGCTGCAGCGGATCAATACACAAATTAGAAAGAAATCTGAATCATTAAAGTAAAAGGAACCCCTTCAATTAAACTCAAAGCTAATTTTTCGTTTGAGTTGATAAATTATACGCTCTGCTAATTCCAGTGTAATGCATTTTTACATTAACACCCAAATATTCCCTTACATACTCCCCCAATATGGACTCCACTGATCGAAACTGAAATAAGTAAAAATGAAGCTCCACAAAATTGCGCAAAGGTTTTTCGCTAGTTACATTCTCTCTGGTCACGTGCGTTGAATTTTGACGGAACTCAACAAGGGCGGGAGGGGATGGTAGGTATGAAAGATTCGTCAAGTAGAAAGTAACGATTGTAATCCTCTGTAATGACGTGCTGTAGTAATATTAGAATAAGAACGATTCGCAGAAAAGAGGGGGCACTCCTCTGTGAAGAATGCAGATATATATATGAATGGAAGATTCAGACGATCGATTTTAAGTTGACAGGGAATCACGGAATCATAAGTGGAAATGGGAATCCTAAAGCAGAGAAAGAAGGATTCGCTTATGTTTTCAAACCTTCTGCTTGGTTATCTTACATAAATATAAACGTTCATTCATAAAAATAAACAAGAATATATTTTTGAGTTGTATTGTTATCTTTTTCTAATTACTATGTTTTCTTAAATGCGGATATATTTCATAGCTTTTTTTTGAGATGCGAAACTGTCATATTTTTCATAGATGAAAGGCATTTTTATCCGCTTCAAGGAATTTCAATACAGTTTATTTATTTCTGAAAACTGCTTAAAAATATAGTTTTTGCCGTCCTTTACGAGTCATTGATGATAAGAGTAATATACTTCTAAAAAATGTCATTCATTTGCTAATGTTAATAGAATCTGAAGTTTAATTTAATTAAGTTTACTTTTATTACATTTCTTAAGCCTTTGTTAGCGTTGTTTGCATTATTACATAAAAATATTGATATAAACATATATATCATGCGAATAATAAATTTTGTGTTGTACCAATTTATAAATATTTCCTGCTTTCTTTGACAAGAACATTTGGTTACAACTCTTTCCTACTTTAATATGTTAAATAATTAGTTTAAATGAACATACAAATTGCTTAGCAGAAATGTTTACCATTCGCGTGATAAGATTACATGAATGTTAAAATTTTCAGTTAAGAAGCAATTTATTTAAAATAATTGCTTTAGCTTGATAGAGACAAAGAGAGAGGGGATATTTATATATTAAGATTCCAATAATAACGTAAATTAGATTTGTTATACATTGGGTATGTCTTTCAATATCTCAGTCTTTAAATAATATTAGTAATTACTTCATTAATGTTATGATGATAACAAAAACTAAATTTGTCATTAAGTAGCAAATTTTCCTATTCATTAAATAGTATTACTTTTTTTATAAATTATTGGATAAATAGAAATGCACTCTTAAAATATAATGAGTGGAATTGCAATCAAATGAAGTGTGAATTTCCATTAAAATATAAATATTTTAAATTCATTTCTCACACGATCTATATTTTATACAATTTAAGCTGGATTTGGTACTTATTTTAAATTACACTTTCAGGTTTTTAAAGATTCATGCTCGCTGTTAGAATAAACACACACACACACACAATTCCCTGGCATATAATTTTAAGAAAGAACGCCTACATTGTGTGGGAATGAGAACGAGAATCAATAAAACAGATCTTAACAAATCTGAATGTGGGACTCCAGTTGTTGGGAAGAGTGGGAAAGTAGACGAATGCATAAGACGGAGAAATGAGGGAAATTAATAATTGATTTATCGAACGTAAGCCGGAGCGTGGAAGAAAGAGAACACCTTTCCACCCCTTGAAGATTAAGCAGCAGAAGATAATTGCCGAGAACATGTTGTCACTTTACTTCCATTCCGCTGCCTGTCTTCAATAAGCGAAACGTCCAACTTCCTCCTCGTCAGACTGTGTTTGGAGGTCTGTGTTGCATCCGATATCATGCTGCATCGGAAAACAAAGCTGAAGATTACAAATTATTATCCGATGCAATCGAATCGTAATTATAAGCCTGTATGTATATATTTGCTTTATTTGTGGCATGAATTTCGGTTGAATGTTTCTATCGCCTAAAATGACTTAGTACAGCCAAGCGCTTCGTAGCTTAGAACCATGGCCAATATCTAAGCTAGCACCTTTTACCCGAACTTTTTCACCATATTAACAAAAGGATATTAACATTTATAAGAACTTAATGGGCATCAACTCTTTCAATATATATCTTGGAAAGGAACATGTAACGATCTAAATTTTTTAAACGTAAATGAAACACATTTTTCCACTAGGTTATCGCAGCCATTGTAAAATTATGAAATAATTTTTGAAATAGTAAATATACTTTATTTAAAAAAACTCTCTTAATTGTTCAAACCATTTTATTTACTTTTTTTATATATTTATTGCAGTACTCCGAATAGTCTAATTGAAGAGTTTTGACTTTGAAAGCATTCAACTAAATATTAATAATATGTCCTCTTTTATGAGGACTTTTCGAATGCATTTGACCATATATATGTGTTACAAGTTAGAAAGCGAGAAAAATCTAAAGTAACTTTCACGATAGATTTGTATCTCGGAAAGTTTAAACTCAATGACCATCAATTTAGATTATTGTATTTTGAATAAGATACCACTCTTTAGAATGCAAGATTTTCACTCCCTCACATCACGATTTAGAAAAGAAGATTTTCAAGATTGATTCCAACCATTGTGGAACTAGGAGAAACGGATGCTTTATTTCTTTTTTACCCGACTTCGAGGAGGGTGAGTTTGAGTTTTCTAGGTTTTTTTCTTTTGTGTTACTTAAATATTGACGGATATTTGAATAATTTTTTTATGATTGTAACTTGGAAAATAATTGTACGCAATAAATTTAAGAAACTATACAAGAACCTTAAATTAAGATATCCTCTTCATAATGATATCACACCAAATATCCACCCACGACTGTTTTCGATAGCTTAGGGGACATTTAAGATTTTTGCACGTAGTCTATTGACACGACATCATCATCATTACGTGATGTCAAAAAGAGGCATCCTGTTGGTTAGGGCTTCGTTTTAATTATTGAAGGATAGTGAATTTGAACTCATACTTAACTGAAGATCCGCAGTGTTCCGTAAAATTGGTTAGTCCTCTTTAAATAGACCATGATCACAATGTCTTCCAAGTGAAAAGATAACTCTTGGGTGGCAAGTTAAATATTCCAGAATATTTTCAACATCTTTCTCCACATCATTCGTGGCCTGACAGCCAAGAGTAGACTACAGCCTTTTTCTGAATTCTGTTCCACAGCATTTTTTTTTTTTTTTTTTTTTTGGTAATTGTGTGCCATTTTCTTTCCTTGATAATCAGGAAGTCAATCTCCACTGACTCCATGCATCTCATTTTAGGTCTGGTCTTTTTCTTGGTTGCAAGTGTCTCTGTATTATAGGAAACAAAAATTTAATCAATGATGGTCTGTGGTCTGATAACTTTTCCATTTTTGAAATTTTTCAATTACAATCAGAGATAATCAAATAAAATTGGCCAAGGAAGTATGATGGATACAGTGAAAATTTTCAGCAGTTCGCTTAACATTATCATGAACCGGCATGATTTTATTCCAGTTAGACATCTTCGGCCTCTTTTCTTAAAGGGTTGTTTTTAAATTAATTAAATTTAGACAGTACAACGCCAAATTTAACTTTTATTTTGGTTCACCTTATATATAACATTCTCTTATCCTTCAGCCTCAACTTCGGCTCACAGGGGAAGGGAAAGAGTTCACAAAATTTTATTTTTTCTTATCTTGTTTTCGTAGGTCAACTACCATTTTCAGTAATCAACCGGACCAAAAAAGGGTTTGGTTTCGCACCTTAGTAGCAGAGATGTGCATATGATTATTTATTATATCATCAAACTATACTTACTTAACTCATGCGGAGAAATCATCTCAATTATTTCCATACGAATCTTAGTTTCCGAATATGATACAGAAGGATTTATTTAAACAACCAAGCTCTTCAACAAACTCTAAAATTTGTAAATAAAATTCCTCCGACAGCCATTGATGTCATCGTCGTTGATCAACGATAGTTACACAAAGAGCAGCTTATCAGTGAGGTTAAAATCCTCTTTTTCTAATGTTTCAAATCTCTTCTTTATTTCTTTATAAGAAACGGCATCTTCATCATTTTCAATAAATCTCTACACACTTAAGTTATATTCCTCCTACTATAGATTAGGAACTTCAATTGGTAACGTAAATATAATTTGTGGTAAATAAAAAATCCACTAATGATTTTTCCTCAATTTCTTATTGAAACTATGCAGAGGAAAAATATAGTTGCGTTTTATCTAATAATAAAAAGCATTCACATATATCCATATTTTTATCTAAGATTTGATGAAAAAGCAAAAGTTATAGCAATAACAATTCTAAGAACAAATATAGTAAAAACATTTGTTTAGTCGAAATGGTTGAATATGATGAAAACATAGATCATATTTGTGAAATTAGTCTAGTGTTCTTAGAATTAAAATCAAACTAGACACAGTGAAATCACTGAAAATGCTTATTCATGAGGAGATTAAAACAAACTCCAAAACATCCTCTGAGATGAATTTTAATGACTATTGAGAGACAAATTCAGATGAATTTATGTGTGTTCTGAACTACTATATTTTTTTAACAACGAAGCGTAAAAGCATGTTGAGTGATATACCAGAAATATAAGTAATAAAAAATATATGGACTCAAATATTGTAATATTTACAAGATCTTTAGTTTTCCCATCTATTTGTTTGGATTGAAGCTTATTATTGATTTGGGTTATTTATTCTTAGACGTATTTTTCAAGTTAACTAGGTAGAGCTTCTTTCGTACTTAAAAGTTATTGCAACTCATATATACTATTGTACTTCACTTTCAATTTCTCAAAATAAAAAATTTTGAAACCTTATTTTAGATTATTTAACAAATTTTAACATTTATTTCACAACATTAATTTATGATCTGTATTACTTTGGTACAGCTTTAAGAAAAATTAAGACAATTTTTAATAAAGTGATTTTAAAACATTATGCAAAAAGAAAACACATTTCATTTCTTTATATATATTCTTTGACTATGAATGGACACAAAAGTTCAATCGACAGGAAAACTTTTTTAAATTAACTTATACTGTTCCGATACAATTCTGAAGGTTTATTTATACTAACTGAAGTTTCTAGGCGCTTCCACTCATCTCAAAATTCTGAACAACAATCAAGTAAAGAAACCAGCACTTCTGGCGCGCTGTGTTACACACCGAAAATGGACACTGGGCCTGTAGCATTCTGAACGAGAATAGATCTTTTCAGTCCAATATCTTTAGTTAAAACAGGTATTAAAATTGCTACCTTCCGCACATACGAACGATTTTAAAATCAGTCTAATCTGGTGTAATTCCTAACTTGCTTAGTTTCCTTAACCAATGTAAGGATGGTCAACAAACATCAATGGTTTTTTTTTTGTATTTTAGTTTGTTTATAGAATCTTATACCACATTTACTGAATCTTTAATATTATATAAAAATTAGTCATATTTTATACAAGCTATCCATTCTGATTTTTAAGAAGCATTTATCACACTTTTCCAACAGAATAGATATCTTTTTAGAATAGTCATATAAGATTACATATCCTGTGATAGAATGTTGGAAGATAAGATAAATGTTTGGTGTTAAAAGCAATATAAAATCAGAAAAACTCAAAATCCTACTACTTAATGTCTTAGTACTGTTAGAATTGTATAAATCAAATACAATACAGATTATCAAACAGCACGGTGCCAAAAAAAGGGGACATTTGCATGTTTTGGCAACAGCATACACAACTAAATTACTTAGGACACAGAAAAAGGACTTATATCGCAAATATTTTCACCTCATTCACCTTCCTACATTCACATTATTAACTAGATTTTGATAGAATGTGAAACAGTCTATCCAACGAGAAAGGAATGAACTTGTGTGTCAATGCATGAGTCAGCAATCATAACAGGATAGATCACGGATACCAGGGGATTTAACTTAATCATGGCAATGATCCTGTTGGATGATAATGTTTTGTAATATCCTCATTAACACACCAGAGACTTGAAAATGTGATTTTGGTGCTCAAAGATCATTAATTTAGGGAATAGATTTAATTTTAATGATCAATAGAACTCCCCGAAGATCATGGCTGTTCAGATATTATTTTAAAATTGGTAAATTCTGGACCCTTAATACTAGTAAGAAATTTTAAAAAAATAATTTAAATCTAGAGCATTTTCAAAAACACCCGTTGGTAAAAGAAATTCATCTCAGGTGTAGATCTCATTATATAATAATGGTTAATATGAGATGTATCATAAATTGACAGGTAAAATTATTCTATTGATACGCAATTTAAAAGGAACACATAATTTAAATTTTTAAAAAAGGACTTAAATAGTATACTATGAAAAAGTAAAAAATTGTTATATTTCATAACAATTGGACTGTCATTTTAAAAGAATTTTAGCAATTACTGGTTTTTCTGGTATTTTTTTTTTAAATTTTTACCATTATATTTTCTATACTTCTAAAGATTGTGTTGTGTGTGTAAATTCAATATATTAAAAAGTACCAACTCTCTCACAAAAAATTAATTTTTCCAAATTTATGCAATGAAGTTGTGTGTGGCTCATATTCTTATAATTATTTATTTCAATTTCAATTCTTCAACTCCCGTAATTCCTTACGTAGCAAAAGTAAAAACATAATAAATATTGTTTTATTAAAGACAAATTAATCTATATGTGTGTGTGTGTACACTGCTTCAATAAGTAATGATCCAAAATCAGTGTTATTGGACTATTTTTTTGCATGGATAACAACTCTTATACATTATTGGTTTAGACTACTTGATTCTAAAGTGCGTTTATGACAAGAAATTATTATACATCTGCTAGGCTGCTTTTGAGACTTCTTTTGATGTAAGAGAAAAGCACTTCTAGATACGTTATTCCACTATACTTCACATTTACTAGGAAATTGAGATCTGAGCTCTGTGGTAGAAAGCGAAAGTGTTAGTCAGACTGATAATCGTTTGAACCATTTGAGCACTTTTGACAAGATGTATAATTGTATTTTCACCCATCCATCCAGTCTGTATCCGAATAAAAATATAGCAATGCAAGATGCATTCGATCCGTTAGTATTTCTAGATATCTCACGGCTGCTTGCTTACTCTCGAGGGACAACATTCCACTTCTTCCATACATTATAAGACATGAACCCTTGCGCAGTGCGAGTAAATCAAGACGAACATGTCTCTATGGGGCTCTCGCAAAATTCGACGTCTTCCATCATTTCAGAAACGTGTGAAAATTTATTCAATCTATTCTCAGCATTAGAAGCCTTTGTCACAGCTGCAAATGCATGTTGGGAAGAAAGGAGTAGTTTTTTTCACAGATTCCTGAATAAATACTCGTATGCTCTGAGAGTGGCTCAGCAGATTCATGTAGCTTCCCGTTAAGATCATCAAAATGAAGCATCTTTTGCCGAGAGCAGTGATTGGGATTGCATTCTCTATCTCACTGGGTTGCTAGTACTCTGTGGGTGGGAATGTGTCCATAGTAATAAGCGACTTCCAAAGTCATTTCTCTGTTGGTTAGATCTGGAGTGAAGAGTAATAGTTTATGTGTGACTTCGTCTCCTGATCGTAGTTCAAAATTAAGATGCCCTCGATGATGGGGGAGAATTCCAAACCAGTTAACCAAAAGATACAGTGCGGGGCTCGCCTACCCCTCTATATATGCATTTTCTGAGTTGTTGGAACCGAAATCGTTTCGGAAGGGCCTTTATTAATGATTTTTATCTTTTGAGACACACCAGTCTTTTTTCTGCAACGCAATTGACTTCATATAATATTACGTTCTTTAAAAATTCCTTCAACCGCAGTTACATTTTCTATACAAAAAGAGTAGTTTCTAATTCCAACATTAGAAAATTTCAATATGATTGCTTTTAATATATATATATATATATATATATATATATATATATATATATATATATATATATATATATATATTTAAGCTTTGATTTCTGTAACTAACATAAAAAATTCAAATCAGGGCTATTGGCATTTCATGTTACCATTTGTTCTTTGTGAATTTCAGTCGTGATATTGATTACCATTATGCTTTATGATACCTTTCCGAATACAATGTGAAATAGAAATATAGATAAGAATTTTATTTAAAAAATTATCTTTATTAATGGTGAATTACAAAATAATTTTACTGAAATCTCAGAGATGGAATTACTAAATTTAATTTCGTAGTTAATAAATTCTTACTTTGAATAACATTTCAAACGTTAAAAATTTTCATTAAAATTTATAAAATTTTAATTTTTAATGAACTAGCGAGAATTTTTATACCTCTATCAATCTGAACAGAGTAATAAAAAAGAATATAAACACATTCACATATTCTTTTTTTGAACAATTACATCCTATTATATGATATGCAACAATCTTTAGAAATAGGACAGTGTTTAATTTAAAATTTACAATTGTAAATGAAATAATTATTACTATGCATTAAATGAGATTATATGAATATTTTCTTTAGCTCATAATGAAAGAATATTATTATGAAAGTGTAGGTAAAAAATAATTGTGTTGTAGAAATGCTAAGAGAAATTAAGACTAATATCATAGATTAATGAAATAAAATTAAAAGGTTTTATCCCTTATTCTATAAAAACACTTTGTGTGTGTGTTAACGATTGCATACAAAGCAGAAAACCAGGACAGTTATTCCATGCAGAAAGTATTTGAAATAAATTTCAAGCAATTATGTAATAAATATATAGTAAAATTAAAGTGTCAATGTCTACCACCTCATACATAACTTACTATTATAATATAAGAAGAATCTTTTAAATATAAAGTATGTTACAAATACTGGAAATGGATTGTTAAAAGATTTTTAAAGTTAAATATTATTGTAATGTAAATTTTTCAACTAATCTTCGCATTACAGAATAAAACACAAAACTGCCTTAATCTTTTAAAGCATGAAAAACAATAAAAATCACGTGTAAAAAATTCTAACAATTTTATTTTTTGGTGTTTCGTTTCCCATTATATTCAAAGCTTTTTCATTCATTTCATTCGTAAGTATTAAATTTTTTATTAATTAATACTGTTTATTGGAACTTAAACAATAAACTTTTTTCCATTACAATAAGTTTCAACTTTTGTAAATGATCCCTGTTACTCAAAGTTTTCTCAAAAGGATTGTCTTAAGGAAGTTTGAAAAACTTCTTTATGAGGATTTAGGATTGCTTTTTCTAAAGGAGATTTTAGTTGTAAATAGGTAATATATAGAGTTAAAAGCTTATGAAATAAGAATAGAAATTTGTAGTTCATTTTCTATTTAAAGTATTTATTAAATTAATGAGATTAATTTTTCTTACGATTGATTACCTATTAATTACTTGCTCGAAATTTTTTTATCTGTTATTTTTCTGTATATTTTGCAAATGTCATATATATTAAAAAATACATTTACTTTAAATTTTATTAAGTGCAGGTTTTAAATAGAATATTTATATTTTAATAAATTAATAAATATATTAACTTCAGTAATTTAACTAACGAAAGCCTTATATATGTAAGTTGAACATTGCAAAAATTTAATTATACATACGAATCATTTTAGTTTTAACAAAATTATTTTGTTTTACCATAAGACTTTGTTTTTACCAAAGTTAGTATAGATTTTCAGTCACATAAATTTTTCTGGGATATATAACTTAAGATAATTTTGATAATAGCTGAGTAAAAATTTAAGGAAAAAATATTTGCATTAAGCAATATTCCCTTTACAACGAAATTTTCTTTCGAAAGAACACAATTGAGATAAATGTTTAAGTGAATATATTCATTTACTTTGAATAACACAGACCTGCAAAAAAAAATTTTTTTTTTTTTGGTGCTTAGGATTTTAGAGCAGATTTTAACTATATTTTTATTGCTGAATCTAAATATGAAAGCAGTTTTTCTGTATCAGCTCTTGATTTGTAGATAAATTCACTTATCTATCAATGCGTTTTTTCTATTTAGTACTTTCAAGTACAAGTGTTGTAAAATTTATACAGGGAAAGATTCTTGTATATTTACCCTATTGTCAGTCTTCTTTTGTAACCAATTGAATTTAAAATAATAATATTTAGGAAATAACTAATTATTATTTTTAAAAATTATTATTTTAATTCATTTATTATAAAAAGAAGACAAACAATATGAGATATATAACTGATTAGTTGACAAATTCTTAATAAATGGGATTGAATCCTACATATTATAGCTATCCAGTTAGTTCCATAGAAATCCGATAGATGGAGATGTCTGTCCACTATCTGAAGTGACCTTCAAAGCTTCAACCGCAGTTGAGAGTTGAGAATAGTTCGTGAATTCCGGCGGTGCAGATAGATAGAGGTTAGCGTCATATGAAATTTCTCTTTAGTAACGAGTCGTTAAAAAGTAAATCTAAGTACTTATGTTGTTGAATAGAAATAAAATGAGTTCAAGTAGAAGAAGCTGTGTACATCATCCTGATATTTTTTGCTACATATGCGGAGAATACACGCTACTAGAAAACAGAAAATCTATTAGTGACTTTGTAAAGAGGGCTTATCTTGGATATTTTGGTGTTAAACTTGGCGATCAGGATAAAACCTGGGCACCACATATTGTCTGTAAAACTTGTATAGAGCATTTACGACTGTGGACTACCGGGAAAAGGAAAAGCCTGAAATTCGGTGTACCAATGGTTTGGAGAGAAACAAAAAGCACTTTGATGACTGTTATTTCTGCCTAGTAAATATTACTGGAATCAATCGAAAGAACCGTAATAAGTGGACTTAT
This sequence comes from Latrodectus elegans, assembly GCA_030067965.1. Classification (NCBI taxonomy): domain Eukaryota; kingdom Metazoa; phylum Arthropoda; class Arachnida; order Araneae; family Theridiidae; genus Latrodectus; species Latrodectus elegans. The sequence goes on along the minus strand of CM057816.1, from coordinate 43,421,672 downwards.
CCAGATTTAGTCTCTGCAAGACGCCCTATCCCTCATTCAGAAGAAGTGCCAATTCCAACTTTTCACCAGCTACCAGAACTCTGTGAGGACGCTTATTGTCTCTCTGATCAGAATTCTGACACTAATGAAGGTGACAGTGATTTTGAAACGATATCATCAATTCCTCAGTGTTTCAACCAAGATGAGTTAAATGACCTCATTAGAAATCTCAATCTGTCGAAAGAAGCTTCTGAATTACTGGCTTCCAGATTGAAGGAAAAAAATTTACTTGAACCAGGAACGAAAATTACATTCTATCGCACAAAGGAGAAAGATCTGTTACCTTTTTTCTCTGAAGAACAAAATCTTGTATTTTGTCATGCTGTTAGAGAATTCCTGGTAAAAATGTGTCTTCCTGAATATTTTCCAGATGATTGGCGCCTATTTATTGACAGGTCAAAGCGAAGTTTGAAATGTGTTCTTATACATAATGGGAACAAATATGGCTCAATACCAATTGCTCACTCAACGAAAATGAAAGAGCAATATGACACCATAGCTTTGGTCTTGGAAAAAATAAAGTATCGTGAACACCAATGGGTGATTTGTGTAGACTTAAAAATGGTTAACTTTCTCCTTGGACAGCAAAGTGGCCACACAAAATATCCTTGTTTCTTGTGCCTCTGGGATAGCAGAGACAAAACGCAACACTGGGTTAGAAAAGAGTGGCCTAGGAGAGAAAACATGGATGTTGGGGAAAAGAATATCATCAACGATCCTTTAGTTCCACGAGAGAAAATCATCTTTCCACCACTGCATATCAAGCTGGGTCTAATGAAGCAGTTTGTAAAGGCTCTTGATAAGAATGGATCATGCTTTGTATAGGGGAAAAAATGCCTCAGCTGAGTATGGAAAAAATTAAAGCAGGAATATTTGATGGTCCACAAATAAGACAGCTGATTAAAGACCCTGACTTCATAAATTCAATGAATGAGATTGAACAAAAAGCCTGGAATTTATTTGTTTCAGTTGTCCAAAATTTTCGGGGTAAACACAAAGCTGAAAACTATGTTGAATTAGTCAATGAAATGCTGAATAATTTCAGATCCCTTGGGTGTAACATGAGCATTAAGGTGCACTATTTACATAGCCACTTAGACCGTTTTCCTGATAATTTAGGAGACATTAGTGAGGAGCAAGGTGAAAGATTTCATCAAGATATAAAATGTATGGAGGATCGCTATCAAGGAAGATGGGATACTCACATGATGGCAGATTACTGCTGGACTTTAAAACGGAATTGTTCCAAAATACATTCAAGAATGTCATGCAAAAGAAGTTTCCGAAATGTTCAGTGAGTAATTTGTTTAAATCATGACTTTTTCTGTTTTCTTTTGTATTTAATAAGCAATATCTATGTAATATAATAAAAATTCCCTGTTTAATGTGTTTGTTTAAACCATGGTTTTTCTTTTAAAAGAGTGTAATGCATGATTCATTAAAATGTTGATATCTTAAAAATTCAAGCTGATAGGCAAAAATTAATGGCATATTTGGATTCAGCGCATCGAGTTCATATAAAATCACCTCCAAAATCTTTGGCACCAAAACCACTGTTGACCAGTGTAATATTTTCAACTGAAGTAATCGAATAATTTTTAAAGAAATTAGTAATATAAGGTTTCTCATTTGTTACAATTTCTAATTACAAAATAACAATAAGAAGTGGTTTTGACATTTTCAACTCTCCGTAGTCTAAGTTTTCAACCTCTGTTTTTTTCTCCTTTCTCTCTCTCTCTCTCTCTCTCTTTTTTTAAAGTTATGTGAGTTTATTTTGTGAATATAAATACATAAATATCTTAATGATTCATATAATGTGTACGAAAAATGTTAATTGATGTATTTATAAGAATAATGTTCTGAATTTATGTTTAAATTATTTGAAAAAAAAATGAGATTAAATATTTGTTACATGACTTAATAGGTTACCTTGGGCTATTTTGATACACTTTGTGCTACATGTTTTTATAGACAGATACCAAAAAACATAGATGATACATCTTGAGAGTATAAAGGATGCGGACGAGAGAGAGAGAGAGATTTTGAGCTTCATTCTATTAATTTCTAACAAATCCCCAGCAAGTAACTTGCCACCATCATGATTTCTTTTCGATTTGACATCTGCGGCCGCTTGGTTAGAAATGATGTTTTTAACGTAGTCAGTTTCTGACAATACAACTTCAAATTTAAATTTCTTTTGGTTTGACCTGTTCAAAATACACTGGTTCTTGAATGTACCAACATAGGCACAAAATCTCATATACAGGCACAGCTTCGATTTAGAGGTGGGAGAACAAGTTTTCCAGGTTCACAATATGCTCTTATTCTAATGCTTTCATAGGTAATCAAATATTTACCCCCAACGATTGACTGGCAAGAGCATGTTTCAATTTTGTATCATGCAATCAGAGACGTGTATTTGATAGTTCAATCATTCAAATTCTTTTTAACACATATTACACCCATCCTTTTGCAAAATTTTCCACACTCATTCTAGTTTTTGAATGTACAACAAAATGGCTTATTGACTGTTTCTATCCTTTTAGAAATCTCTGAAAATGTTGAGAAAGAAATTGGCTCTAACAGTACCTTAATGGTATTGTCGTCCATCAAAGATGGTCATCCAAAGACTAACTTATCACAGAAGTCAAATTAAACCTTTTTGAATTTTTCTACCCAGATTCTGCATGTTCAATCAGAAACTGTACTTTCTCAAATCACTTTCAATAAATTTTTCTACATATGCTTCTGTTTATTCCTTCTTTGTTGGAATTAGCATAAAATACCGTGGGTACTAGAATAATAATTCCTGACTGTTGTTGAAGGAATTCTATGAGTAGCTATGAATAAGCGATTTCTTAAAACTTGGAAGTTATGTTCCTTTTATTTCATTTGTTCAGATATTATCTATGTATTTCGTGATGTAAAAAAAAAGTCAAACATGCACCAAATAAATAAAAATACGAGCCAAACATTCCATACATGTATATGGAATGTCTTGCTGAACTTGAATGAGTTTCCCAGTACTGGAGATTTTTCCACGCTCTTATACAAATTCATTCTGATACTTTTGGTTCAGATCCCTTCCCATATAAGATTCCATGATATTACTTTTTTCAAATTTTATTTATATTGCAATGATGATTTATGTTTTAATATACACATAGGAATTTATAAATATACATTATTAATTTTTACACAAACATTTTACATTTCAAATTGCACAGATTAACTCCTGACAGAGTTATTTTCATAGTATTTTGAATTACATTTCAGAGAGCAATTCATATATGTTAAGTAGTTTGATTGAAATTCTACTGTCATCTTTCGTACTCAAGAGTTAATTAGATTAATTTCTTATCTAAAGTGAACTCCAACTCAAGAAATATCCATAACGCGGGGTGACAACTGAACTCACAAACAGTTGAACTTAAGGCTATCGAATAAAATTTCATCTCTAGCTCATACTGATTCATGCATTTAAAATATGAAGTTTTGCTTCACCTGCTATTTCAAAAAGAGGTTTTAGATTCTACGTGTTCTAGAAAATTTCGTATACCCAATTTTACTCATTCGTTTAATAGCCCAAGTTTATTGTGGTTTTCGTTTTCTTCTTACGATTATTTTTCAACGAAAGTGATTATCGGAGACAGTGAGCAATATTTATGTATTACAAGAAATGAACGACTATTTCGATTTATCTTCCATTAGAACATTTTATTAATGGCATATATTCTTTGTTGGTAATATTTTTCTTGTATCATAAAGAAATCCTCAAAGTTATCTTCTTTATACATATCGATATGAGTCATGGAAATCTTTCAAGTATTTTGTGCACTTCAAAATCGTTTTTTATAGGTTCTTGAGCAGTTACCTTTCACGCAAAAAAGTAAAAAAAATTTCTATCGAATTATCTTTGAGGGGTCGAAAACAACATCTTCCCGCAAGAAATAAAAGAATGTCTCAAATGCCTGCAAACTTCGAGAAGGTTTATGTATTCATGCAACTATCAACAGCAACAGATGTTGGTGACATTTAATTAAGGTAGAGCCTTCTCCTCAGGCAGAGGATGAAAAATGAGCTTCGTGCTCACCCCTTTTGCAGGACATTTTAAGAAGCAGACCTTCAGAACAACATAGTAAATGTAAGATTTTACACAAGCATTCTTTCTTTGTTTTAGAAATATAATTCATACTCTTTCAAAGTACATTTCAAATACTGCGATTATTTTGAAATTATTGAGCAAGAGTTTTAAAAATTAAAAAGTTCCTTTTCTTATTCAAATCATGCTTTTAATAAAAGATTAAGTATCTCATAGAGTGATTAACATTGTGAAGGTTTTTACTTATCTGGTGCATCATCTTAAGATTGAAAATGAAAAAGTGACATAGGTTAATAACGATACTTTTTAATTAAATAAATTAGGAAATTTTTTGATTACTTTCTATTTTATTTATATATTAAATGTCAAATATTTACTTTATATATATATATATATATATATATATATATATATATATATATATATATATATATATATATATATATATATAACATAAAACATGAAAAATATGAAATTGGAAAAACACTAAAATATACTAAACAAATGAAAAGAAGGAGGCATAGGGACCACGTCTTCATCAGGAAGGAGATGGCTAGCTATGCAAAAAGAAAAAAAAAAAACTCTTTTCTGATATGCTCGAAGGACAAATGTCTAAAGATCTTCGAGCAATTCCCCCAAAGAGTGTTCGTATTAAAAGAACTTATGTAAAACAGTTGAATAAATACAAATACAGAAAATTAGAAATACCAATAATAAATGAAACATAAATGCAGAAAATTAAAGATATTCACATAAATGAAACATACATACAGTAAAAAATAAGTTCATAAAGCCAAAGTCAGCAAATCAGATTCAATCTGACATTTTTAGTTTGAAGATATCAATTTTCTATATGAAGAGCTTCGAAAGTAAGGGAAGATTTTTTAATAACATTTATTTTTCATAAATTGCATTAAATACTTATTATTTGTTGTAGTTTGAGTGAGCTATGATACAGTCTGTAATGAGAGTTTTTATTTTCTTGTGTTATAGGATTTAAAAAATATTTTTCAGCAAATTTATTTTTAAGAATTCAGATACGTTATAAAATAAAATATATATGTATACTATTTCTAGCAAATCTTATTTTAATTCAATTTTTATGCCTAATTTTTGAAAAATAAGTCCAAATTTTAGGATATATTTAGATAAAACATTTTGAGATTTTTATGGCACAGCAAATATATCCGATGTTTAAGAGAAAATAATTATTATGCCATTTATCTCTAATAAAAATATTACACTTTATGTTCTAGTACTTTATGACATACGTAGAGATATGTGATTCCAAGCCACAATATTTTTACTTTAATATAACTGATTAATTTTAATAAAATTCAGCAACATATAACCTCTACTTGAGAGACTTATATATTCTAAGTCATCTTTCCTATCAGAAAATTACTATTCTTTTCAAAGCTTAGCTCGTCATTCTAACATTTCTTATGTCTCCACTAAATATTTCCTAGAAAATGTAGTATTATCTATTTTAATATGAGCAATCCAAAAAATGTGACAAAGAGAATAAATGCGTAGAAAGTAGCATCAAATATTTAAAATAATTAATATTCAAGTACAAACAATGCAAACACAAACATCATTTTGAAAATATTTGCGTTCAACTGAAAGCATTCATAATAGGGTGATTTTTTTGCCATGAAAAAATTATTTAATAACATTTATTATATATATATATATATATAATTAAATTATATATATATATATATATATATATATATATATACAAATAAATACATACTTCGTAAAAAATAGTTAAGATGTAAAAGCTTCAAACATGTGAATTTAAAACTGTGCTTAAAAAAAATAACCTTTTATTCTTTCATTAAGCGAGCAATGCATTCTAAAATGTATTTGAATAAATAGTTTGAACTATTAAAGGTTGATTTATCTGTAGAGCAAGATTCTTAAAACAGCCATTTCTCCTACCTTGTTATTTTGCAATTTTTTTTTTTTTTTTTACCTTTTTTTCTAATTTTTCACATATGAAACTTTTTAACAAGCGCAAGAAAACTTTAAAGCGCAAAGAAATATTTATAAGAGCAATGAAATAAAATAAATATTTTCAAGAGAATAGGAAAAAATAAGCAAGTAAACAACCTTGAAATAAATAGCCGTAATTTGATTACCTACCACAGAGATCTGTAGCCCAAAGGACACGGAATTGATGTGACCCCTCCAAGTTAGTGCGGCTACCGAAAGCGTTTAGATTATGATGAATGAAACAAAAAAACTTCCGGCTGACAACAAATAATGCAAAATTTAATTTCCTATTCATTTTTCCATCAATATGCCGTTTATTTAATAGTCCATCTGCGCTAGCATAATAATAATAGAAAATGGGAATTTAATTTGCCCATAATTATAATTGCGAAAGAAAATAAATATGGATCATAATATTTATTATTAAAAAACTAGATTAAACAAACAATAAATTAAAAATATTTTTTATTTTTATCTTATCTATTCACATAATTCGCGTATTTTTTTTTAATGATTGCGAATAGCTTTCTTGAAATAAATAATACTAAGATAAATAAATTTCTTTAAGATTTGCTGGTTAGTATGCGGTTAACCTTTACAATTACTTTCATCGAAGAATCTTAAATTCTTGAATTGGTCATTCATTTGCAAGTAAAATATTTCGTTCGGTAATGTATTATGATGATTAAAGCATTATGAATAATCAAAGCTTTAAGAAAATTTATTTCAATCATCAAATTTTCATAAATTACAAAGCGTAGTTTCAAATTAAAGGTTATTGATTTTTTCATGCAAAATTTCATCAATTTATATTTTAAAAGAAGATGAAAATTTAGCACTTATTACTAATGGTTATAATTGCTAAATTTCCATTTTCTGAGAAACCATTTTAATTCAATTACTAAGTGTTGTAAATATAGGATTTCTTTAGTAATTTTGCTGAAAACGTATTTTTATAACATCTGGTTTACTTTGTTACTGTATAAGAATTTAACATTAGGTAAATTGTTGTATATCATAATAAAATTCATCAGGACTGATTTATGTCCCTATATTAAGGAAATGAATAACGATGACCATTTTTAAAAACTATAATTTTAGTTCTAGATGATTAAATTTGCAAATTTATTTTTAATAACAAATATAGTATTATTTTTCAGTTTTATTACTCCCTTCTCAATTTATTAAGAATGTTTCTCATTAATCGTCTTACAAGTTTTTATTTTTTTCGATTCACTTTGAATCATATCTAAGCAAAGAAACAAAATATTTCTTTGTTTTTGGTATAATTCTTCTTAATTTAAATTTAACTTAAAATTTCCTGGTCTTAAATAATGAAGAAATCCTTAGTGTATTCATAGCATAAAATATAAAACTGATGAAATTTTACTTAAAATTGTATCGTTTTCTATAAATAATGAACAGTAGCTAAATCTGGAAAATTAATTTAGGGTCATTATGTTTATTCCTAAAAGGCATATATGTTTTTTTTTGTCACTCTTGGTCACATTTTGCTTATTCGTGCTGGATTTAGAGCTTAAAGTATATTCTGAACTACTGCTAACATTTATTTCTTCGGTCAAATCCATGAAATAAAATATTGAACTGTTTAGCAAGCAGAGCCTAAGCATTCAGCCTCCAATTCGAAATTAGGAAATGCAGAAGGTATTTTCTTAAGCTTTATACGTCATAAATATCCTGATTAGTTGTTGTTTGAATTAATTGTTTGTTGAGAGAGTTTATCCTAATTCTTTTTCTAGATAAATATATTTATTCGATATATTGACTTCCGAATCTTTTCAGAACTTATAGTAATTTTTGATTGAGGTGGAATCTTAAATATTGTATGATTTTTTAGAACTAATGTAACGAAGACATTTCATCTTTAACACAATTTTCATGATTCAAAGTTTAATTGAAACTTTTTTTTTCGTGCAAAATTAAGACATTTTCTAGCTTTAAGATAACACTGATTTTGTTTTTCTCAGTAGAATTGTATTCCTTAAATATCTTTTATGAATAAATGCATTTCTATGTCTTATTTCTATTCTTCTATTTTGTTAATTATTTTTATATCTATTTTTCCATTTTGCTTATTATTTTATAGTCATCATTTATAGACATTGTTCTATCTTTTTAGCTGTTTTACATTTTTTTTCGTTTTAATATTATTAGAGTTTGTATAATGAATTGATAAATCACTTGAATTTTTATTCAATAGAAATTTTAAGAATTATCGACACTAACAATTTTATAGAAATTTTTTAACAGTTCTCCTGTGTTATCTTAAACAATTTTTATGAGTTGTAAATTAAATTGAAAATAATCTTTTATTTTAAAACTTTTTATGTATAAAAAAATTATGAAAACATAAAAATAATTTCCATCGTAATTTCTAACAAAGTAATTTATAATATTATTTATTAAATTATTTTATGCATTACAGTCTTAAATTCCAAACAAATAAAATTAAGAAGTAAAAATGTTTTAAAATCTGTATTTTTTAAATAAAGCTAAAGAATGAAATTTGTTGTATGAATTTTTATTGATAATATATTAAATCATAAAAACAAAATTTTATATAAAAGAACTAATATCGTACAACAGATATGAAAGATCATGTTCTAAGTATGCAATAAGTAAAGTTTTTTTTTCAGAAACCACTTTTTATAAAAAAATATAATTTATAATTAAATAAAAATAAAAAAAGAGTAACAAAGAATAATTACGCATAATTAAATAAACTGAAGCAATGATTTTCTTTTCAAAATACCCTTTGTAAATGATTATTTTGCAAAAATAAAAATAAAAATATGTAAATAAATTGAAGTTTGTGTTTTTTTAAAAAAAAGTTCTTAGTGATTTGGATCATTAGTTATGTTAAAAACAAAAAGAAAGAAAACTGTAAGTAAAGTATAATTTTTTAAAATATTTGATTTTAATAAAAATTTCAGTTTTAAAATATTTTGTCATGTTGAATGCACAGGAATCATAACAAAGGACAAGTTTAGTTAGTTTATTGATCAACGAGTAATTTTGGCAAACTAAGGTTAATTAGATCCATTAAAACAGGAATAAAATTGGAGAATTAATTTAGAATAAAACTAATTTGATAATAAGAAGAATTTTTCAAAATGATTATATAGATGAAAATATTTTAAACGCGTATATTTTAATTCATAATTGCATACCATATATATTCTCAGAACAGGAATAAAATATATATTCCTTACAAACATTGCGTGTAATGAAATATAAATTTCATTATAATTATTGCTTAAAAATATCAAGAAGATTTTTATATATTTACTATGCATTTAATTAAATTTCGTAATTCAATTGTTATTTTTTTATTTCAAATTTTTAAATAACAGAATTTGATAATGCAAAATTGTTTTCAATATTTTAAATGTATAGGAAATTAATATTTTAAAGAATAATTTAATACTTTATCTAGATTATTTATTTTTGTTGAAATAGTAACTGCAACTTCGAGTGAAAGAAAAGATTTAACTGAGAATTTCTTTTCATGTTGAGGGTTTGATTATGTCTAATAGAAACTGCACTGAAGAAAATAACACTTTTGTGCGCCATTTTCCATTTTTTATCAATGTAAAGTTTAATTTACATTGATAAAAAGGAGACATTTCTTATTAAATATTGGATTTCTCATCATATCCATATAATGTATTTTATTAAGATACACTATAAAAATAAATGAATCATGAAATATTAACTTTCTCGTTCTGGAATTAATAAATTAAGAATAGGGTTTCATTTAAAATTTTTACATTTAAGAATATGTAAAAAAAGTTATACCATTACAAATAATCTTAAGAAATTGCAAAATAAAAATTATGAAAATATTAATAAAAAAAACAGATTTTTTTAAAAATATTATGGAAGTACACCTTTTATTATTTCTTTACAATGCTCGAGAAAAAAATAAAATCAAATGTTTTATTATCTTTATGATGATTTTGAATACAGACATTTAATTCAGAGCGTTTAAATTTCTCTCTTCCTTTCCCATGCGTGTTAAAGAATTTTCAGAAAATAGTTTATTATTCTTGATCATTCTGAGAGATCACAAGGGTTACAGGGGTTTTTGTAAACCTAAAGTAATTAAGTGGTTTATAATTAAGTGTAGATTTTAAGAATTTTTTAATAATATCCGTTTTACCAATAGTTTCATTAATAATTTATTGCATTTGCTTATTAGACCATTTGGATAGTGGTCTCTTCTTAGAGGAAACTTAACTTGCTTTGTTTAATTATTTATTTTGTTTTTTTATATATGAAGGTATATTTCTTGAATTATTGAGGAATGATTGTAATTTTCATATTGCACTTTATTTGTAAATAACAGATGAATAATTTATTTTAATTTAATCAATTAATTTTTCTATAATATATTTTCGCTTCTTTAGAAATTCCAGTCTTCTAAGTATTAAATAACAGAGAACAACGTTTTTTAACATTATTTTTATTTTCAAATTTGGAAAAATGGCGTTTTCTTATAATGTTAAGTAAATATAGCCAAAATCCAAGAAATATTGAAGATCTTAAATAGTAAAACATTTATTTCATCATTGAAGGAAAAGATAGCATTCATAATAATAATAACAAGAAACATCGATCACTAAGTTTATACAGTAAAATGTATATTAATATAATGTAAAATGGAAATTTCTTACATTTATTCCAACAATAAATTTCCATTTAATTTTAATGAATATTATATTGTTTTTAAAGAATGTTATATCAATTAATATAAAAAACAAGGAGAAAGATATTTTATTACAAAAACAAAAATTAGTTTTATTAATCATGACATTTGGAATTAAAATATTTCTATTTTTTAAATATTTTTTATTTTCTTAAATGGTGCAAAAAAAGTTTGAAATTATACATTTATCGTTTATAATTTGCTCTTTATTTTCAGAGAATATTACAATAGAGTGAAAATCAACAAACAGTATAAGAAGAGAAGGAATCGGAAAGTGAAGGCATGTTTTAGAAATTTGATCCAGAATACTCCAGATTAAAAAGGTAAATCAAATAAATGAAAAAACTTCTAAATTAAAGGAAAATGTTAAAACTATGTAAATTCATTTCCGAATGTAAATGAAAAACAATTCTTGTTTCTTTCTTATTTTGAGAATTATCAAAAATATTGCTTGCATAAATATATCACTATTTGGATGTTTAACTTTCTTTTATTTTATTAAAATGTAATTCTAAAGCTATAGATAATGCGTAACTATATATTCAGAAAAGAATCCACTTATAAGATTTAACACTACAAAAACCATATGTAAAAGTCATAAGAAATATTTATCTTAAAATATATAATTTTTTATCATTTTCCTCAACCTCCATTTCAATTTTTTTCATTCATTCGACTTTTATAGAGTTAATTGATTTAGCAAATGAAACATTAATTTAATATACAAAGAAAATATGTGTATGTACTTTTAAATAATTCTATAAAATAATCATCAGTGTCATAAAACAATTAGTCCAAATATTGGAGAAGAGCTGCTGCTCAAAATGACTATTAGCAACTGTCCAATAGATGTCCGGCATTATTATGTTTGCTGAAAAAAGATTTGGGTCTCAAAATTAAATAATGAAATTCTTTATGGTACTTAATGGCATATTGATATTAATAGCTATAATTTAATCCTCAAACATAATTGAAAGCCAAATTCAACTCTTTTGCATTTTTGAAAAAACTGACCGGTTTGATTGTTTATGAAGTATATTCGTTTAAATCCAAGTGAAATACAGGCAAAAAAAATAATTATGATTGTATTTAAAAAAATCTGCAAAATATTTAACAAGATTTGTTAAAATAAAAAGTATTTTCATTGAAACTTTACATAATATTAAAGAAATATTTTATGTTTCATAAACACATGTTGAAGGACAAAAATATTTCTCATAATAATTACCGATTTCGAATTTTTCTCAATTTTAGTTTAAAAATATTACATTTTATAATATCCATTCTAATATTTAGAAAAATAGTAAATCAAATTGATTTCTAAATATAAACTAAAAAAATATAAATATTTAATAGAATTAACACTGAAATTATTTAAGAAATCCGTAAAAATTTAATATTAAGAAATAAGGGAGCAATAATAATAGAAAGATTTTTTATTCTTTGAAATCTTTGCTTTCACTATTATAATGTTAAATTATTATAATAAAGGTCAAAAAAAGATATACGATTTGAAAAAAGTAGATTTTTCAATTGTTTTTATTTAATATGTAATAAATCCTTAGTTTAGCAAATTACATATAGGAAATGTCTTTTAATTATATTCACCAAATCACACTGTAATTATATTTTCCATCTAAACATGAGTTCAAGAGAAAATCTTTTGTAGAATATGAAAGTTAATACATCTGGTTTCGAGACTAAAAAGTAAAGACTACATGTTAATTTGTGTTACATAAAAATTTTACGTTTATTTTTATATATTTGATAATAATTCGATTACTTATAATCACTACTAGAATAATGATTGGACTACATTGGAATAACATTGTATTTTAAAAATGCACTTCTAAAATAAGAACATATATTACAATAATCGGAAGTTTAGATACTTCTTTTAATACCAATTGTTCCTTCTAAGTAAATTGCTTATTTTGTTATGAATTGGATGTAGCGTGAAAGCATTCTTTACTTCTTAAAAGTTTTCGTTATTTACTCTATTAATGAATTAAAAAGTTGTGATGTAAATAATTCCTAAAATTCTTTAAAATCAATCTTGCAGTAAACTTATTTAATGGCAAAATTATCTCAATTTTATTTTAAAGTATTATAATAATAGACTTGATTTAAATCTGAAAAAAAGTAATCTAGTAAATTAAAATTCTTTTTTTTTATTTTTGTACAGAAAATGTTAGAGAAATAGAATAATTAATGAAAGTTATTGCAATAAATATAAGAATAAATGACATTAAACAGTTTCACCAAAAAAAATTACCAAAACGTATTTAATCCTATTTTGCTGTCGTAGCTTTATTTAGTAAAGTAGTGAAAGAGATTCGAATTGATCCAAAAGTGTCCAAAACGGTACTGGCCCCGCCCATAACTTCCAAGGAACAGAGTAGTTGATTCCGGGGATTCAAATAGATCCTGAAGAACTTTCACTACTCATGGAAGAGTAAATTTGGGAGAGACTCCCAAAAGGTTGGACATCTAACTGTCAATCAGTGGAAGATAATTTTTTTTTTTTAATTTCCTTTCTACCAATCAAAAGATTCAATGTACGTAAAGATTACTGAAAAAGATTAAAATTTTTAATAAAGAGAAAGTATATAGCCCTCCTTAATCTAACTAAAACTTAGAGTATAAGGAATAAATTGCTTTTTTAAAAAGATCTTTATTTATTTTTGCAGAAAATTAAACTTTTAATTTCTTATTATGATATTTATATATAACAAATGTACATAAAAGACACGTTTGTATGTATATAGTATTTACTAATTAAATTTTATTAGTATTTAACAATTACTGCTTAAAGAATGTAATCTTATCTTTTGTGATGTACAATTTTTATTTTCGCTAAGTTAAATATCAGATTTTTTTATTTTTTTCTGTAAATATGTGCGATTATATTACAGAGAATGGTCAAAAAGCATGATACCAGCATGTTTCCTAAAATGCAATATATATATTGCCCCCTCATCCTGTTCATTCTTACATAAGCCATTTTGAAATATTGTAAAAAAAAGCCATTACTATACAAAACTATATAATAAGTACAATAAAGGATAATTTAGTTTTTGTGGTGTTCGGGCAATAACAAATCGCATATCAGTTAGACTATTCTCAGTTTAGCATGTTTTCGGTAAATATGGTGGTTAGGAGATCAGTGTCACTTGGTGTCCAGTATCGAGAATTTTCTCATTCAGAGATTAATTTGTGTACTGAGACGCATGACGATGGATTGGGGGGAAATAAGAAACATTTCAGTGTGTTTCAGGTTGATAAAGGATAAATCTATGCCTCTACTTGACTCCGGTGTTCTAAGAATTCTGAAACTATTTCGGTACAAAAACTCTAGAATACTTATTGATTACATTGTCTGACTATTACATGCCTGATCATTGACTGAGAAGAATTTGTTTGATTTCGAAAGAGAAAAACTAGATATTATATATATATATATATATATATTATCTTATAATATTAGTTACCAAATAGCTTTGGGTTTTAGTAAGAAAGCCCAATGGCTGAATAAACTACTCGATATATATATATATATATATATATATATATATATATATATATATATATATATATATATATATATATATATATATATATATATATATATATATATATATATATATATTTATAATAATTTTTCAATATTTATTTAGTAGCCTCATAATATTAAATTATCATACAATTAGAAATGCTTATTGTTACATACCAATTATTGTTCAACCTTAGAAATTTGATTCTACCATCACATTTAAAAATTAACTGATACTTATTATAATTCAAAATATCATTAAATATTTTCATTCAGTAGATTTTATAATCAGAACATTTATAAAAGGTCAATGACATTTTATTTATTTTTATGAACGAATTATTGTATCTTCCGTGTAAGTTTTCATATTGGATAAGCATAGTTAAAGAAGCTTTTGGGCTCAAAAAGCATGACAGAGCCTATGATGCAGCAGAAAAATATGAAAGTATTTGATTAAATTATAAAAGAATCATTGCTTTTTTATGAAGTTAAGAATAAAGAGGAATAAGAAAGGTTTTTTTTTCAAATTTGGATAATTATAATTATTAAAATAGATAATTAATTCTAAATTATGTTTTCAGAATAAAAAAATTTGAACACTGTTTGACTAAATCATGTACTTCCTTATATACTTTATCTTGTAATTAGCATATTATTACTTAACACATATTAATATGATGTGATAGAACTATGTAAACTTCTCATATTACTGGTAATTTATTAGTAATGGTTTAAGTGCACGCAGTTATTATTTACGTCAACACGGATATTGTATTAAGTTCTGAATCTGTTATTCATATTAAATGTTAAAAACATGGGTGCGGAATACTGAATTAGTTATCCTCTCTCTCTCTTTCTCTCACTATTAAGAGTATTATTTTCTATAACATGAAATTTTGCTAATATAATGTAGACAAATGTTCATTTTCGTCGTTTCTCAACTGTTTGATTATATATTTTAAATATTCTGGTTAAATGTGTTTTTTTTTTTTTTTTTTTTTTAATTTTCTCATTTTTAATAACATGGTAAATATTTTAAAGATTATTTCCACATTCCGAATTCTTCCACGAAGTTGAAAGATTTATCGATATCAGAGCCTAGTCTGGATAACAAAAGAGTGCCGAGTTAATGCTGAAAATGCATTCCGTTGTCTACAGTCCAGATCACTATTGAACTTGATTTATGGTAACATTGATGGCTACCATTCTTCACTCAGAAGTTCACAAAACAAGAGTCAAAATTCACTGAAAAAACATTCTTCTCTCTCTGACTAATACTCCTGAAACAGTTGATTGGGAATTTTCTGTTTATCTGATAAAATTTTTTTTTAGTGACAGACCTTGAAACTGTTGACTTCGGTCGGAAGGTATCTTTCAAGGCCCAAGTTACTAGATGACGGAAGTCTCTGTCACCTATTACTTGTTGAACCTGGCATCCCCCGAAACCGAGATTATAGGATTTGTCATTCCTCTTACTCGTCTCTCTGTTCCTCACCTTTGACTCTCGGTATCATCCATCACAAAGAGACAGTTATTTAAGCGATGATTGGCATCTTGAGGGTACCTCGAGTGAGTGACTAAAGATATCCGCTTGAGAGCGGTTTGGCTTCAATTCAAGGTATCATAAATAAAAGCTAGGAAAAGAAGATTCCTATTCATACCAAACTGTTAGTGGTGAGAAATTGTTTGTCAATGCATTGGCTCATGGTTTTAGAGTGAGATACGATTCATGAATTTCTTTTCCTTCATAAAAGAACGAGGTTATTTAAGTACTTAACATACTAATTGTTTCTATTTCTTCATACATATACTGGTTTAAAAGTTTTCTTAACCATTGCGGTTAGCAATTGTATTAAAATCACTTTTTTTTTTTTCCGAAGTAAAATAGAATTGCGATGATATTTTAGTTTATTTTTTTTCAACTGTTTCGTATCAGTTTTACATTGATTTAAAAATTTATCTGTTGCAATTGCTTGAAGAGAAAATTGTATTTTAAAAATCATGTCATCAAAACTGCCAATATTTTGTCAATTTCGGCAATATAAATTTGCAGCCAAATCGCCTAAATTGATGAAATTTTAATAATTATTGTAATTTTACAACTCATTTTAACGTTGTTATCGTGTGCCAGCTAGGTGGGCATTAAGGAGTGTGCTGCTCCACTTTTCCAACTGAACCAAATTTTAGTGTGGAGTCCGACATCCTCAGTACACACATGCCATAAGGTACCCGTTTATAAGATAGACAACCATTCACATCTCATTCACACACAAGGAAAGGACAAAGACAGGATAGAGAGAGAGAAAGTACATCCATGCTTGAGCCGTGATTCGAACCCAGGACCTATCTATCCGCTGTCAGGCACGCTGACCACTAGACAAGTTGGGCTACAACTCGTTTTGATACATTGTTAGACAAAAAATTAATATTTTTTCTTGAACTTCAAAGATTAATATTGCCGCTTAAAACACTTTGCTGTCGTGCTTGCTGGGGCGCAGCGCTCGTGGCAGTTGACTTCTACCGATGCGGCCAGGTATCGCATTCTGCACTAGTGCTGTGGGAATTTTGAATTGAGTTTAATTGAATTGTGTTTGCCTTTTTCTGTACTCTATATGATCTACTGGAATGATGTTCCACAACTTTTCTTAAATATGTGAAAGTGTAAGTACCTGAGTATATGAGTTAGTTTTCTGCTTTGTCACAAGTAATGAGTGATTAATAAAACACTTTGTCTTACTGTTATTAAAGTTTTTTAATTATTCTACGTAACAGTATAATACTCTATAGATATGCTGTTACTGATACACAATAAATCTTTATACTTAGCAAATATCAGCATGTAAAGATTTCTATTTCCTCTTCAAAAACAGAACTACTTTCTTCGAAGTGAAAGTTATAGTGTTTAATTCTAACTTCCGTTGAAAAAGAAAAAAAAAATTGTTATTTTTATTTAGATGAATTGACAAACTATCTAATTTTAACATTAAAAAGCAAGAAACTATTCATAAGCTAATTATAAGATGTTTTCAAAATTCAAGAAAATGCTTATTTTATGGCTTGAAAAAACTCTTTTAATGTGAGGCAACACAGAATATTAATTGATCTGTTAAAAATAGGAAAGAAACTCTAATATAATGGTAGTAAATTTGTAAATTTTGATGTTATCTTTAACTTTAAATGCCTCGAGATAAAAGTCACACATTGCAGTTATAATAGTCAAAAATACAGTTACTAATTTTTAAAATGTTTTTCAGTAATTTTCCATTTTGCAGACACAACTTTTACCTACTTGACAACTTGACGTCATCAAACGGAGTAAAAATAAAAACTTGTCGATAACAGTTGAAACGAATTTATGTTTAAACAATGTATAGAAATTTTAAAATAGATTAAGACAGCTAAGATATTTTAGAAAATTGATAAAAACTATTATGACTAGCAATATTGTTTTCGAGGTCTAGAAGTATTTAGAAAATTTATCGCATGCTCCAGGACAAAATGAAACTGTAGTTATATATATTTTGTATTATTATACCAGAGGCATTTTGGTAAGAACAAATGGATTCAATTAAATGATATTTCGAACATATTCATTTTAAAAAAATAAGCATGAATGCTTCAAATCTTGTCAAATTTTAATTGGTGAATTAGCTGATTAACCTAGTGAATAATAATAGATTACACCTTAGAAAAGAGAATAGTAAAAAACGGATAAATATAATAATTGTAAGCAACAAGAATTTGTTAAGCCTTTTCATTAATAAAGGATAACTTTTATTAATAAAAACATTTCGCACAATTCAAAAAACATCTCATCGCATTTGTTCCCCAATTCAATTTTCATACATATTCTTATCAATGAGAGATGCCATCCAACTTCTCAATATTAGTCCAACATTTATTTAAGTTATCTTTATTTTGTTCAAATTCATTACAATTGAAATTCTTATTTGTATCTTGATAAATTCTTACTGTTTTACTGACTGACTTGGAATAGCATGGCTATTTGTTTTTGTTGTTCTTTAAGATTAAAATGGTCCTCAAAGATTTGTACACAATAGCCATAAAATAAGCTGATCAATTCATACATACATCCGAAATACTTTTTTTAATTTTTCTTTAATATATATATTTTTAAGAAAAATACCATCCTATTTATAAACATTGAATTCTTCGATTTTCTTTTTCTCGTTGATAGAGAAAGCTTTGAATTTTATCTACAAAATGCTATAACGATTGATATTTGGAATAGCATGACTTTCGATTGCGTTGGATAATGTCTCAGAGTATATACTTCTTTTTAAGTCTTTGTTGATTCAGATATCTTGAAATCAGCAAAGATGCTCAACGTGACCAATATCAAACATAGATGTGATACTATTTGGAATTGCAAGATAAGGAATTCCAAATCTGACCGCAGAAAGCCATCGGAAATTTTACAAACATGATGTGAAAAATTCCTGGATTATTATTATTTTGTAGGTGTTTCAAATTCTTCTAAAGCCAAAAATCCTATGGATTCGAGATATAAATGATTAGGAAAGGGTTGGGTGATGTTGATTCTTTTGTGAAATGATTTTTAAGGGTGACCGTATTACAGTGGCTAAGGTGTTGATCAGTTACCTCTTGCATAAAATTTGTGCATATAAAAGACATTAACGTGCTTGCAAATTTAGCACAATTTTACTCTCAAACACTACTTCATAACACTACCAATGAATGGTCCTCATACTGGACGACTACCTCTCAATTCCATGAAAAAATACGGACCAAAAAATGGTGTACTAAATCCACAAAATGGTTTAATGAAAAAATGGTTTCATTAAAAAAAATGGTGCCACAGCATTAATTTTAGTGAATGAAACGGAACTGTTAGGACTGAAAACGGATTTTTTGATTTCGAAAATCAACAATTATGAGAATTGTCTGAGATATCTAAATGAAAATGTATTTCTGTCCAGAAAATATTTATAATCATTCTGACTAAATCTGAAGATTGGATGGATACTTAAGTGAGAGTTATTGTCAAATCTTAAAATCGTGTGGAATGAATTTTCTCTCAAGATAACCGCATATATACCATACCATTGGATACAACATATGATACTTTGAATATTTAAGTAAACATATATGCTTCTATCATATAACAAATACTGGTGCTATTCGTAGAAATTGTGTCCTTTTTTTTTTATCCGAAGTGCAACATTTGCTTTTCCTTTTACTGAAATAGGTTTTCGTCTTCCTGAACAAGCTTTAACATATCTATTTTTCTCAAATTTGGTTACCATTGTTCAAAATTTATAATTGTTAACAGACATTTGTGAGTTTCTTTCAAAGTTAAAAGCAATTTAATTAACGACGTCTGATCTGATTACCTTGATGACAATGTGATTAGCAATATGGAGCACCTTCAAAAAATTATTGTCGAAAATTTCTAAATTTATTAAATATAGAAATTTTCGAGTTTAGAGAAATCTGCTGGATGACATCAAATGCTTGTAACTTTCTTCATTTATCATTGATAGCTTTTGTTTAAAAGTTAGTAGTGGTCATACAAACCGATCGAATGCAAATATCGAATGGCAGATTGCTACGATTGCTCGCTTTTTACATAGTTGTATTTTTCATTGTTCACAGAACATTGGAAGAAATGTCGTAAGAGAACTCAAAAGCCTCCTTTGAAAGACATTTCATAGCTCAATATTTTTGTTTTTCTGTTAAAGTGAACCTTTTTTTTTTGTATGTCTCATTTGAGAATAATTAGCTCGAATGTCTCCAATGAAAATTGGTTTCGGAGGTGTAATTAAGAAGTATTTTAAGTCATTTGATTGTGTATAAAGTTTTAGTTTTTGTACACTTTACGGATAATGTAATATAACGAGTTATTATGTTATAGTAATCTATGTAAGTAAAGTGATGAAATCTCAATAAGGCACCAACTGTAAGTGTATATTTCTATAAAAAAAATGTTCTCTGGGATGAAAATTTAAAGTAATTGTTTTTATTTGCTCATACTTATTTCTACTTCTACATTACGTCAAATACAAAATTCTTTAACTCCTAATAAAATAACTTCAATGATAATTCTAAAATAAGATAATTTTAATTTTGGACTCCTTATTGTATACACAATGAAATTCTGTGCATAAATTTTTTTATCAAGAAGTGATATAGATTATCATTGAAATGAGTTATTATGTTATGAAATGAGTTAATATACTTAAAAGGATTTAACATTGTAATGACTGTTATACTCTTAGATAACAAAATATATATATATATATATCGCCGATTCATATTTAACAATAAACTCTTTGAAAATTTTCTTCAATATCATTTTCAAGAATTAAGTTTTTAAATAAATGTTTAAACAAGAACTTATATAAATAATTATATTTTCATTTTAAATATCAAAAATTTTAATTTGGTAGGAATATTCCAAATAATGCGATAATAAAGATCGAAAATTCAAATCAAAATGAAATCTTTTACGTTTTTTTTCATTGAATTTTTGTCAGGTAAATCTCTTTTTATGTATGGATTTTATGATTTTTTTTGTCTGGAAAAAGCAAAAACCTTTTGTGAACCTTGATTTTAATACTGAGCATTTATATTCTGATATTACTGGAAGCGCAACCCCCAACGAATTTCAATCAGGAAATTTCATTGCAACAGAATGTTTTACTACTTGTCGTTATTCAGAGAGGGTTTCCCAAAAGTTCTCTCCCCCTCTCTGCTCAAAAATGTTAGATTAACTGTGCACGCACTTCATCTGTCTTCACTGGACACAAAGGGGTGGGGGTGAAAAACTCTTCTCCAGCTCAGACAGCATGTCAAAATATATTCCTTTGCCCCCATGAATAAAAACTTTTTCCCCACGTTTATTTCTAAAACTCCCCTTCTTGCGCTTCTTTTCTAGTTTTATTTTTAATTCTGCGCTCTCCCATTGAATCAAGATTCAGTATAAGTCCCTCCTGATCTCTGGTAGGAAGGTAAAAATCCCTACAAGGAGTAGGGAGAAAATCAAAATTGCTAAGATATTTGTTTGCTTGTTGCCTTAGGAAAAGCGCTTTTTTTATTTTCCTTCCCTACAGATTCAGCGCCTCCACTGTGTATGTAGCAAAAGTTAACTCCAGCCCAGTGGGGGAAAAAAGCAGTTCATTTGAGTTTACTTAAAAGACCTTTATATATTGTAAGAAGAATGTTTACTTAAATCCAATAAGTAAAATCAAGTAGAAATAAGATATCAACTTAAATTAAAATGATGCAGATTTGAATGTTAGCTGAAGGAAAATAAATAGTTCAAATATACGATTTTAAGGATTTTTTTAATATTTAAAAATTGAGTCAATAAGTTTCATAACTTTAAATGATAGTTTTAGATTAACCAAGGGGAGAGTTAATTGAACACCAGAATTTGTTTGTAGAGCAACTCTCCATGGATATTAATAATATCTACATGACAACCAGAGATACAAATATTTTGATACCAATATCTCATTATTTAATATATAAGTATTGATACTCAACTGTTATTGTGATGATAATAGCTAAAATTTTCGAAGGTAATATAAATTGAAAAAGAGAATTTTGTTTATATTATTTATATTATCTTTTTTGACCAGATAATATAATAATATTAATTTGACTAAGATGATATTGTAAAGGTTTCATAAATATAGACATGTAAAATGTTTTAATTAAAAAATGTGCTTATAGAACTCAGATATTTATCTAAAGGTGAATAAATCGTAGTAATTTTTTTTAAAAAAACACACCAATATTATAGATGTACCCTACCATTTACAACTTAGGGTATCGCTATCAATATAAATTGATCAAAGTGAGAATTTGGGGATTCTCAATGTTTCTTTATTTGTGATACCTTAAATAAACCTAATATCTATAAAAATTCTTCGCAGAAGTTATTAAAATTTTCTAGAACAACATTAGGACATTAAGCTGTCAACAAAATGTTGACAAAATTATATATTTGTGATATATTGTATGATATGTGAAAGTAAATATTTGTGAAAAAAATGGTGAAAATGTAAATATCCTAAAATAACCAAAATTAAAGAATCTAAATACATAAATTCAAAATAGAAGTCTTCCATATTTGTTATTTTCCAAAATAAATAAAAGTATTAGCTTATTTCGATTTAAATTACATTAAATACTATACCACAATGAATTTAATTTCAAATATTTACTTGCTGGTAATTATATTCCTCTAATAGAATGGTAGAATATAATTATCTTCTACTCCATTGGTTGATAATTATTCTAGAACCAGATATTATCCAATATCCTAGACACCAATGAAATAGCTGGAAAATAGCTCAAGCTTTAACTCATTTGGATAGTAATGGAATTCACCTCAGGAATTTGCTGATCGAGACAGTTACTTATCAAATTACTTCCTATATTGCAGTTCAAATTTCAATGATATTATTGTATAAATAGTCGACACAATTTAGTGCATTCCAACGAGAGCTTATAAGATTTTAGTGTTTTATGTCATAGAAATATATATTAACCGATAGTTAAGTATACATTACCGACAATTGCACCCCTTCATATTCTAAGCTTCTGAATGTAAGAGGTTTCATAAAATTCCTTTATACAAGTTCTTATTAACATTCCTCTGTAAATTATTAACGATTTATATGTAATTACTCTAAAATGTAATTTTGAATTTTGAAGAAGTATTGCAAGTATAAACTTAAAAATAGGTTTCTAAAGTGAATGTTTTCTAGAAAATATTTACAGTTGGTCTTCAATGTAATAAAGAAATGATGCAACCAAAGAAGTTTTAAAAATTAGGTTTATAAGCGAGTAAATTTTTAATTTTTCATTTATAGCATCATTAATTCTTTTCGAAAGCATTGTTGAAATTAGTGCAAATAACTACTAAAATCATCATTACGGCCAAATGTTAAAAAAATAAAAATGTAGTAAAATTTGGTAATTTTTTTCTTTGTTAAAAAATTATGAATGTAACTGATCGTTATATATTGATTAATGGTGACAAAAGAAACTTAGTAGTAATTCATTATAATTTTTAGTCAATGTTATTTATAACTTTTATATGCTCTTTTTGTACTTTTAAATTTAAGTTTCAAATATGAATAATTAATTTATAATATTCAAATATTTCACTAGGGATCAAATCGAAAACTAAAATTAAGGGCAAGAAATTTATTTATTTAAATTACGACAGTAATGGAATTGTAATTAAATGTTTAACTATTTACGATGTCATTGAAATTAATTGCTGTGTTACTTATACTTTATATTTGAAAAACATTTTTGTTGCTTTTTTATTAATAAATCGACCATTTCGTTAAATGTTGGAATTTAATAATCCCACTGCTTTAGCAGTTTCATAAGTTTATGCTTTATAATTTTCATTTTTAATATATATTCCTCTTTTTTTTTAATTCATGATTACAATTTGTAGGGGTATTTTTTAATTTTTTTCAAACTTTCGCTAAAAATTACAAAATTATGCTAAAAAAAAGCAACCAAATGAAAGTCAGCCAGCCGTAAATACTTTCGATGTTCATTTGACAAATCCTGAAATATCATTGTACATTTTATTCATTTTAAAATTTTAATGTCAAATTAAAATATAGCGAACCTTGATGATTTTTAATTTAAAGAGAAGGTAAGTTCCTATTTCATTTTCCCAGAAAAATTAAATGCTATTACCAAATCGGATGTGCAGAAATAAACACAAATGAGTCTGCATTATAAGCAAAGGTAAATCGAAGTGAAATTGAGAAGTTGTAAGCAAATCAAAATAATTCAAGATATGATTCATAGTTATCTAAAATAATTTCTTATACCATAGGTGGTGAAAATTGTATGCGAAAAACAAGCCTTTTGATGTCATATTAAAATATAGTATTAAATGGTCATACATAGAAACCACAATCGTCATATATAGAGTTTACAAATTACATGTGAGCTAAATTAATTTGGCGGTAGTTTTGGAAACATTTTGATAGTTGAAGCCAGAAAAGCAAGTAATAACATTTTCATAAGCCGAGCTTAAGCAGTTTTTTGAATATGAATAAAGTGTAATTTTTTTCATTTATTTGTTATCGTTTTATTTATTTGTTTCATCGAAGTTAACCATTCAATTTTCGCCAACAAATTTTGAAAAAGAAATTATTGTAATTTGAAACGTTTGGCGATATATATTAACCATGTTTCTTTCGCTCCAGTTGAGATCGTGATTAGGCCATTTTATTCTAATTCTCATTAGTTTAAAATATATATAACGTCAGATAACGTTTCATCTACGTCACATCATATTGAGACGACTTCGTAAGTCCGACTTGTCTACGAATTTGCTAGAGGCCTTCAATTTGCATTTATCGAGGACAGCAACAATCAAATATCACTATCAGATGTCTGAAAATCGTCTGGGGATGAAAAAAGTCATTCATGATTTTTACCAGCAACAAAGAATAGTATAAGTATGATATACCCTCCCAAGTGATTTCGCGTCAAATCTGGTTTCTGGTTTTGATTATAGTATTGCCGGTTTTCCCATTGGCATTGCCAATATGTGTTTTTGTTGCTTTTAGGAAT
Organism: Latrodectus elegans; assembly: GCA_030067965.1. Lineage (NCBI taxonomy): Eukaryota > Metazoa > Arthropoda > Arachnida > Araneae > Theridiidae > Latrodectus > Latrodectus elegans. The sequence goes on along the minus strand of CM057816.1, from coordinate 43,396,646 downwards.
CTTTTGATGCAACGTTTAGTTTTCTTTTATCCTATTTTGCGTCAGTTTTGCATCATATATGGTTTTTTAAGTAGCAGCAGCGCTTGATTTTTTTGTTCAGGGTTTTCAATTCGGCGGACTTTGGGAAATTTCTTGTTTCAAAAACATGTATTCAGCTTGGCAATGTAAAAAGTCAAAAAGGTCAACAATTGGGAGGATAGACTCTTCTAGTTCTTACATAAGTTTTTAATTCTAGTTTTTCATTTTGTAAGAAATTTTAAAAGTATGAAAATTACCTGTTGTTTTAAATAATTAGTTTTCAAATTTTTAGCGATATTGTGTCCAAAATGGAACATTGTGGCAATAGAACAAAACAAAAAGCAAAATGAAAAACACAAGACAAATCATTCACTTTATGGATAGTTTAAATCATCTTGGGGGATTTAATTATTGGTAATAATATAATCCATGATTTCAAATTCTGAATTTTTTTGGTGATAAAGAAATGTTGCCAAGATGACGTATCATGATAGGCACGATGACGTAAGTACTAGGGTTACCAAAATTGAAATTTTTGCATAATTCTTAAAGGTCCCATATGTATGACGTAATAAAAACGAGGTTGCCAGATACATAAGGAAATCTGTCAAAAAATCTCCAATCTCTGAATTTAACATCCAGGATTATACGGCAACTGTGCCAAATTTTTAAAAATTTTATTGATGGGTTGGGTTGTGGCCGGCAGTTTTGGAGCTCTTTGATAAAGTTGCTTATAGCTCACATTGAGGAGAGAAGATACACACATAGTTGATTTATTGGTACCGTATTGTTGGATTGATCCTTATTGTTGATTGTTCATGGCTGTATTTGATACAAAGTCGCTGGATCTAAATTAGCACTCAGCAGACTGGTTTCATGGGATTAGAACATGGTTCCTCTTCGACAAGCAGCGACGAAAGTTCACCAATTAATAATTGATTGGTAAATAGAACTTTAAATTAACAATTGCAATATTTGTGTACAATCTGTTTTAAATCTTAAGACAAATTTCTTGCTTATGCCAACATTAAAAATTTTTTATGATTCATTTTATTTGATCTATAATTTTCTTTTTTGGATAAAAAAAAGTTGACGGTATAGGTCGTAAATCACTATTCATTTTTAAATGTATATCATTAAATATACTTTAAGATCATTTATTAGGAAAACATAAAATTCATTCTTTTATTGTTATGAGTCATTTCTTAAACTGAGCTATTAATTAGAATTCTAATTAGTAAAATCTATTTTGGGAAATCTTGTTAACTATTTTGTAATTTTATTATGAAATTTGACGGAATTCATTTTTTTAGTATATTTTCTTAAACGAAAACTTGAGCTAAATTTAAATTTCTTAACAGGAATTTTGTATTTTTATACGTTAGGGATAACATTTTAAAAGTACCTCCATTTCCCCATGTTTGCTGTCACTCAGAAAGAGCTAAATTACACATATTAGGATTACCACTCAAAATTCTAATACGTAAATCATTTTTAGGTGGTAGGAGGAAAAAATTGCCGTACGTCACCATTTTGAATTTAATGTTTATTCTTATTGAATTAACCTTCAAGAAATTCCCCATGACTTAAATACACATCCTTATTTGTGGATTTAGAAAAGCACAGCTAAAATTTCCTGGATAAAAAAAATAATAAATATATAATAACTTAAATACTTCACACATTTCAGAGAACCGCTCATTTTAAAAACCAATATGAAAAATCATACAGATTACTATGTCAAAATTGGGGGGTTTCGTGGCCATTAATTTCTGAACTTTTACTAAATCCATATGTCTTCAGAGTCGTGCTTAGTAGCTTTAATTACTGTGGAGAATAATGAATTTTAATGATTGGATTTAACACGTTCTAATTAGTTGTAATGGTTGATTAAATTCAATTTAGCAAATCAATGACGAAAATTATTTAACCATTTGCTAATAATCATTAAATTAAACATTATTAGAACTCGGTGAACTCAACCCTGAACCTACAAAATTTCACTCCTTGAAACGCTTAAAATAATTTATCTTAAGAGAGATTCTGGAAATATATATTCTATCACTAAATAAGTAAAAAAGAATGCATTAATTTGTTGATTAAATAGACCAGCTTAAGCAATATAAAATTAAATGTTTTGTAAAAGAATAAATAAATAAACAAAATTTATATAAAATAAACAAAATTTTTATGATCATTTCTATATTCCCATCAAGATTTCTAATAAAATTAACTATATTATAACTTGAATAAAAAAATGCAAATTTTATAATCTACATACTTTATTAGCGATTAAGTGGTCTAAAACCACTATAATGCATAAGTTTTTCTTTAATCGCTTACAAAACCAAAACCATTTCCAAATGCTCTGCAATTTGTTTATTTGAATATGCCTCCAATAGATGTTTTTTTTTAAATTTATTATTATAAATTCAATAGTAGATAAAAAATTATTTATTAATAAATATGATTCCATGTATATTTCTCACTAATTCACTAATTATTTTGTTTTTATACATTGCTTTATTTATTTTTTCCGATAAGATTGTGAAGGCTGATTATATATATATATATATATATATATATATATATATATATATATATATATATATATATATATATATATATATTAAGGCATTGAAATAATTTATGTACATTATAAAATAAGTATTAAAATAAAAATAATTCTTACTTATTTTTCTTAATTATTTGATATAAAATATCTAATACAAATAAATCTATGTGATCCTAGCTTGAACAGAAAATATATATAATATAAGTAAAGTGATAATAATATCAATAATATCATCGTATATATCATAAGCGATACCTAATACATTATCATACCTACAACTTGATGGTGCTGTTATGCTACAAAAGTGAATAACACGATATAAGTTACGTATATGATACCTTCATTGTAATAATTATTACTGTAATCGTTAATAAATACGATTACATAAAGAAAAAATGAGTATCGCGTGATATTTTTATTCTCAATGTTTTCTGGTTTATAAACAGAAAATGAGAATATGCTCATTGTACTATGAGTAATAGATCGTTTTAATATCCATATAGAAAATATTTATTGAATTATAATCATTACTTCTGAATTATTTAGCATTTATATTGAGGATAAATATTAAGTATTACGCATCATGCCTACAGTGGATTCCTTCCCGCGTGGATCTCGAGGGGGATGAGATTGCGGGCACCTTGGCAAAAACTAGTGTGACTGAGGACGGTGTGCCGTCGGCACCTATCACGTTTCAGGATATTCATTCAATAACTAAACACGAGAATAAAACCACATAAATTGTCCCTCCTGAGCATCATGGGTATCGTTGTGCGCGTTCAGGTGCTTCCCTTTCATCTGGTCTTAATAGACAAGAACAAACAGCTATTGCCCGTTTCAGAATTGGCCATCTTAGTAACTTGAAATTCGTCGAGGGTACGAAGAAGTTTGGAATTTGCTCCAAGTGTTTAAATGAACAGGTTTCTCCTGAACAGATTCTTCACTGTCTTGGTCTCTCCGGGAGAGATCGGATGGAGAATCCACTTATGGTGCTGGACTTATTTTGAAGGTGTACGTGCTCATGGACCTGGTCTAGTGCTGCTGACCTCGGAGGCATGCAAAAACAACAACATTAAATAACAATATATTTCATGTATAGTTTTATTATAGTATGTATTATGTGCTAAAATTCAGGTTTTCACATTTATAATTTTCTGTAAAAACGTGTCCACTTTTTAAACATTCTTCTAATATATGCAAATCAGACACAATTTGCAAAGTGGTAATCAAAAGATAAGAATTTACAATAAAAATAATAATAAGTGCTCAAAAAAATAGAATATAATCTTTCCAAAAATAAAGTGTTCGCAGCGATTACACAGCCCTTACATAGACGCCTTGACTCTTGTTCAGCGACATGTAAACATAAGCTATAGCTCCTTTGAGATACCTCTCCTGGCTTTGAATTTCGTGACTCGAGACTGCCTCTCCACATTGCCCCTTCCCTTGATGTTCATCACGAATACTCTCTTCCTATTGTTCAACTGCTTTTTTACGCGACTGATTCTTTTGCAGATTTAAGCATTATTTTTTGAAAATATTTTTTTATAACTATTGACTTCCCATAAAAAAATAAAGTCAAAGTTGGATAATGAGATGCATTCTCCCCTCGCACCCATTCCTTTTTAATTAGTCTTCCTCACATTCGCAGTCCGAGATGGAAAGAAAACGCTGCTTCACCGGACCACTTTTCAAAGGGATTAAAGGACCGGAGTTCCGTCAGCCCTCTAAATCCCGGTTGTGTCTGAGTACCGTTGGAAAGTCACGTGCCTCCTGCTGGGAAGGCACAGAACAGTAATAAGGGGATGCATCAGAATTTTTTCCCTGAGCACCCATGTCACCTCTTGAGGGTATGACGACGCACTACAATCCGAATTCCCCCTCTGCCGGGATCATCCCTCCTCTAAGAAATTTCCTGAAAAGTACGAATTGATTATTACCCAAGTGTTTTTGCAGACGACTATTGGAAAAAGGAAGATTTATATAAGAAGAAAACATGTTTTTTATAGTCTTCTTGCGTGTTTCATGTGTCTTTACTTTAAATATAACAAATAATAAAGGTCGACGGATTTTTGTTAAAGTTCAAAAATTAATATGTTACACACTTTTGATCAACTTCATATACTTTGTGTCACTCAGATGTTAGGAATTTCTTTTTACGAACTTTTGATTATCCTGTTAATCTCGTTAAATTAATGCATATATATCAGACTTGCTTCCAGTGATTTTTTGCATGCTTCATTTGTGTTCACTTTATACTTTACAAATAATCAAGATCAAAGGTTTCCAACTGAAGACATAAAATTTATATTTTATACACTATGAAAGAACTTGCATAGTTTGAGTCACTAAGAAATATAAGTGATTTCTTTATATAACCTCTTGCTGATCTTTTTAATCTCGTGAAATTAATAAACATATGTATATATTAGACATGTTTTTCATTGACTTTTTTTCGTGCTTCATTTATCTTTACTTTAAAATTTACAAATAAAGAATTTCTCTTTTGAAGAGTTAAAGTTTATATATTTTACACGCTTTTAATCAACTTCATATACTTTGACTCACTCAGATCTAATAGATTTATATATATATATATATATATATATATATATATATATATATATATATATATATATATATATATATATATATATATATATATATATATATACTCTGATGCTCCTCATAATCTCGTTAAATTAATACATATATATTAGAAATGACTTTTTTACACATTATTATAATATTTAAAATGATTCTTTGATTAAGAGAGTTCAAAAAAATTTCATTCTCTTTTTAATAATATTTATTTGTATACTGAATTTGTAGGTTTAAAAATGAATCCGAACTTTAATATTAAAACTTTAAGTAATTTTTAAAACAAAACAGAAAAAGATAATATCGATTTTAATAGTTTTATATTTATTTTAAGGTTGGTTCCTTTTAATCAGATGTTCTATATGTTAGGAATTATTAATAATAAATTTACAGTAATTATTGTAATTTTCATCAAATTTTTTACTAATAATCTTTTTATTAACGAAATATAATTTTAAACTTTAAAGATTTCACAAATCAACGTGCAGCTTAACTGACACTTGAGAGTGGTATATAGAAAATAACTAAAATTGAAAAATGTCCAAAAATCTTCATCTGGACCGTTGTAGTTCAATATAACTATTAAAGGTCTTTTGCTCTCATTAAAGTAACTTGAAAATTGCTTCAGTATTTCAGATGTTGATGATTTACTAATTACTATTTGGAATAAAACTTTTCTAGACAACGGATCTTTGGCCAATAAATACTAGACTTTATTTTCCTTTGGTCCAAATTTAACAAATTTCAACTTGATCGAAAGAATTGCAAAAATTTATAACAAATCCAGACTGATTTTGATTTTTTCATTGATTTTTACAATATACGACTGATATAAAATACCTCAGGGTTATAGTTTTTACAAGGCTTTCATGACAATTAAAATAAGTGCAAAAACTTTTAGTATTGTATAAAACCGCAAAAAATATTTGTGATCTTAGCAATTTATGCAAAAAAGTTAATTTACGAGCAAAGAATTCCGTCATTAATTTCTTATATTGCAAGGTTTTAGAGAGAAATCTTAAAGAAGGAATCAACTTTAAGCAAATCAAAAAAAACCTACAAAGATTTCTTTTGTTGTTTGCAAACGGATACAACACATTAAATTATGATGTTTATGTGTTACTTCCTGTTGATGTATAAATTTTAAATGAAGTTATTACGAAGAAAGCCTCATTTAGACAACTTTAACAATAATTATTTAAAGGCCAACCTCCCGATTGCAGCCATACCATTTTCTTCCAGAAGAGTTCCTTCCTTTTTGTTTTTCTATGACGACATAAATAAAACCTTTATGATGTAGTTTTGATGCCAGAACATACTGTAGAAACGTTCATTTTGCGTTTGTTAAATATCAGCAAATTAAATAGACTGACATTCGACAGTTAAGAATTGTGGGAAAATGCTCAATGTATCATGCTGAACTCCTCTGCGTTAATATTGCACACAATTAAAGATTCATTAAAATTCCCCAGAGAACTGTCATTATTTGCAATAATTTCTTATTTTCTTTGTAAGTTATAGAAAATCAGCAAATTGGAAAGTTTTTTGTTACATACAACTTGCTTTTGTAAGTGTTCTGGAAATAATTCAAAGAAGTTTACATAAGTATGGGGACATTGTGGAATAAAGGATAATGAATGGCTTGATTTCCGAACTAAAGGCACTGCAGATTTAAATACCAAACTTAATTTTGCAGCAGCTGTATCATATTTCAAAAGTCTCCAGAGAAGTTATACTATCCAGAATTGGAATTGGAATAAAGTATTCATCACTCTTCCTCAAATAACACAAAAGAAAAGAGTAAAAAAAAAACGTTTGTTTACCACAATGCATCATGCATTTAAACTCAATCAGAATTAGACCGACATTAAATTAACTTTATTTTTGACTGGATATCTTGAATTTAAATTTATTTATTTCATTTTCATATGTATGGAAGTGATATTTAGAATGTCAGGTTGCATTCTGGAAATGAAAACTGTCAAGACTTTTGGGATGAAAAAGAAGTTCTTCATAAATAATTAAAGTAAATATCTATACCATGGCCACGTATTTTTTCTGACTCAGTTAAATCAAGAGTGTCATTGTTATTTTGTTTTGAAATGTTTCTATATCAAATATTATGAAATTTTCTTACTTGATTTATGTTGTTATTATATACATTTATTATTTTTTTTTAGAAAAATAGCTTTTCATTGGTTTTTTAATTTGTTTGTCCTGTGTGATGCTTAATGTAGAGGGTGCATAAAGAGATTCTTGTTCTGAGCATATATTGTATTGCGTACTGTGATACCTGCTTTTTAAATATAAAATACTTTTTTCTTGTTTTAGAGTTGATTGCACTAATGAAACTTTCAACAATTAAAAAAAGAGAGTTATCCTATTCCATCTCAAAGGAATCTTATACATTTATTTTTAATAAAAGGCGAAGTAATAATTCCAGTCTTCAATTGCTATAAAAGATAAATTATCAATAATTCAAGATTACAACCAATTTAAACAGAATTTTAATATAACTTTTATTTTCTCTAACAATATTTCCTATATTTACATTTTCTAAGAATACTTTGGAATTATTGTTCCCAATTTTTTTTCTTATTTTATATTGAATTTTTATAATACATTATTTTATTTACAATTATTTTAATATGTAAATTTTTTTTGATTTAGTGGATTAATGACTATTATAATTAATAAGTTCAAGTTTTTTTGATGAATTTATTTTTTAAAGAAATTTTTAAATAATAACGTGCTTAACGAGAATATTTAAATTATTCTTAAATCTAATTTAAACTGTAAGTCTCTGTCTAGTTATCATTCTATGCAAAAAGTGAGTTTACTGGGATAAAATAAGCTGTTACAAATGTCAATGTAAATTTAATAAAAAAGATTATCTAACTAGTTTTTTACAAAATTTAGATTGCTTTATAAATATTTATATATTTATTTAAAATTCTTATTTATAGTTGCAAAACACTCATGCTGATTGCTTTTGTAAAACTATTTCCCATCGTAACTTATAATTAAAATTTCTTTAATATAAACAATGGTATAAAAAATTTACTTTGAGGAAAAGAAATAAAATTCAATATTTTGTGATCTTGAGCATATACATCTGAATTTTTGATTTCTGACCAATTATAAATTCATTTACTAATTCTCTAATATGAACTGAAACAGAGAAGAGTCTTAACAACTAAAAATCCTATTGTAATAGTTATAATCAAGAGTTTATATGCTAGATCTTTGCTTATTTTTATTAGCAGAACTATCATTTACGTAACTGCCAGCTTTTTTTCGCTGCTGTTTAATAGATTGCATCTCCAAATTGAATGTTTCTTTCTCCTTACAATCTTTCTCGAGTAAAATAATTGTTCTTTTCAAATCAAAGTACATTTTTTTAGTCATGTGATAATGGCAAGTTTATAAATTTAGAATTTGTCAAAGTCTTATCAGCAATCACGAAAACTTGACTTGCCTATCATTAAAGTCACAACTGGGTTCAATACTACATTTGAAATCAAATAATACGTCAGATATAGATTGTAAGCACATGTAGCATGTCTATTACTTAAAACTTCTTTAAAATGATGAATACATGTAAGAATTAAAGGAAATACTGCTTTCAACAACTGTTCTATCAAAACCTGTTTTACCAAATAATTTGTACCCAGTTTCTTTAAAATATTTTAATGAATATTATTAAAAGTTTCATAAATAAAACTTCAAAAAACAAACAATTGAAATAGAAAAACTGAAGATGAAAATAATTGTTTTGATATTAAGGCAATTGACTCTATACCATCACTTGTATTAGTTTCTCTAAACTTGTAAATCCCAACAATATGTATTATACAACTTAAGGTAAAAATCTTTAAGTCGGTGAACGATAGTATCTGGCGTACTTGGCCATATAATAACTCTTATAATTATTTAATTCAATATCTGTTTAATTCAGTAATATAAGCAACTGAACTTAACTCAAGGGAAAAAATGCTAAAATAGCTTTCTTTTGGTCCTTTTACCTTCGCCGAATCTACGAAATTACTTGAAGTACCAAAACGAAAGAAAACATTGTATACATTCCATCAAAAGCTTTACCAAGGTGTCTTTTAAAAGTTTTACAGTAAAAAATTTATTTGCTGTCAACATTAACACGAGAAATATTTTCAAAAAGTAAAAAAGGATTTTTCCTTGATTTTCGTCTTTCAGCTTCAAATAAAATGATATTGAGAAAATTTTACGCACTTTTCTCTAAAAAAAATGAAATGTGCATATTAATCACATGGAATAACGTGGAATATGTATACAAAATCATTATTTTAGCTCATCTTAACGACTTTCGAAATATTATAAATATCAAACAAAAGGTCAGAGTATTTTTATCGAAAGAGTATTATTAATTGAAAGAGTTAGGAAATTAACTCTCTTCTCAACATTTTTCCATATGGGTTAAAAGCATGTATTCCTGAATTCTTACCTGTCTTATTTGTGTGATATGTACTTCCTTTCATATTGAATAGTATATTTTATGACATTAAGTAATATAATTATTTTCTTAATGTCCTAAAATATACTATTTAATGTAATGCTTGTTGAAATAGATCTTCTGCAAGAAGCCTTTGCAAGCAAAGAAGTTCCCACGGAATCCCAATAACGGTATCGTTCATCAAAAATTGACATTGATGAAGTAGGCTCATACGAGCACATTTTATCAAAGGTATTTATATATATATATATATATATATATATATATATATATGTATGTATGTATGTATATATATATATATATATATATATATATATATATATATATATATATATATATATATATATATATATATATATATATATATATATATATATATATATATATATGTATATGTATATATATATATATATATATATATATATATATATATATATATATATATATATATATATATATATATATATATATATATATATATATATATATATATATATATATAATTGTTTATGTGTAAAAAACCAATTGATAAAAAATATTCTAATGAGAATATAATCTTAAGTATAAAAATGTGTGTATGGTAAATAGTTCTTAAATTATTTACCATATGTGTGTAATAATTCTTAGGTTGAAATGGTAATGAAAAATAGTTCATAACATAACATTCATTACATAACATAACATTCATAATATAGATTAAATTAATGTATTTTTAAGAAAAGCAATAATGCAAATTTGCAAAATGTTTCCATCTTTCATTCCCCTTTTTGCCTATTTGATCTCAAATTAATGTATTTTTAAGTATATATGATAATATATTTGTATATATAATAATATAATTTATTTGAATAAATTAATATATTTTTAAGAAAAGCAATAAGGCAAATTTGCAAAATGTTTCCTTCTTTCACTCCCATTTTTGCTTTTTGATCTCAACATCAAACATTTAGAAATAATTGACTAATTGATGAATCAAAGTAAGTTTTAAAGAGAAAATAAATGAAATAGTTAAAAATGAATAAAAAATTACATAAATATAATATTTTTATTTGTTTTAAAATTCTACATTTTTAGTTATATTATTTTAAGAAATTTTTGCTGGATAAACTGAATTAAACTAAAGTTTCAAGGAAAATGTAAAATACAACAATTTTAGTTTCAGCAAAGAAAAAATGCATCCCCATAAATTTCTCTACGAAATTAATTTTATTACATGTAGGTATTATGATAAATATTGGTAAGATTTAAAATGAAAAATATTAAAATTTAAGTTAAATAAAATAATTTCTGTTGTTAGGATTTTTTTTTGGGTAACACAACATGCTAATACATTAAATTAAAAAAAATAAGAACTATATGATATTTCTAATTATTACTTTTTGTTAGATGTACTTATTTAAATTCTCACAATTTTAATTTCATCAAGTGCGACTCTCCAATTTTAATTATTTTTGCGAAAAAACTCTTTAGAAATTGAACGAAGTTTGGGAAGGTATTTATGTAAGATACATTCATATGATAAAATTATGAATGGGTGTTAAATTTTTTGCATGTCCAGTTAAAAAAAAAAAAATCAAAATTACTTTAAAGATGATGCCTAATCTAACAGTGACATCAATCATTTGAATATGTATTATGTGTTGTCTACCAGGAATTCTTTTTATAGATAATAGATAGCATTTATGTATCTTAATGGGAGAACTCTAGAGTTTAAAGCATTCACTCAGCACAAATATATACAGTAGTTAATATGTCAAGTTGTTAACATAATTGATTTAAGCATTCAAAATAAGAATTTATTAGTGGGTTGAAATATAAGGATACATTAAACTGTGATATAGTTTTCAAAGTTATTATTTTAATTAATAAAATATTATTTATTAATAAAATCTTATTTTTTCTTTAGAAAGTGTTTTATTTTATGATTCATTTCTTAATGAGTTCACTTAGTGATTTTTTTTTGAAGTTCGTATGGTTATTGTGGTATTTTTTCCAAACACATATTCAATTTCGAAAGTTTGGAATAGTACTTTTAATTCATATGTACTTTTGGAATATAAATAAGACAAATAATTACATATATTTTATTTATCAATCTAATAAGGATGTTAAAATATACTTCTAATATATTTTGAAAAAAATGATTATTTTTATCAAGTATGCTATTTATTCGAAAGCCTTGAAAAAGTTTTTGATATTTTTTGGAAATTAGATTAAAAGAAAATTAAAATAATAGACTATTACTTCGCATTTAGATATATTTTTTATAATCATTATGAGATTTACATAGATCCAATAGATAATTAAGGGAAATTGTATATTTTCAATTCTTTAAAGCTAGGTATTTGAAACATGCATATAGAGAATTTGATATTTTTATGCTTAATTCAAAAATGTTCAAAATGTCCACGCCGAAAAATATAAATGAAAATTCACATCTTTAATGCATTTTGGTAACGTATAACCAATTTTTTTAATATTTGATAGATTAAAAACATTATTTAAAATATTGGGTGCAAAAATTTTAAAGTATGTTTTAAAAAAGAGTGAATATGTAATTGAGTGCTCAGAATATTATCATTCATCAAGATGTTCTGAGTAATATTCTGATAATAACTCCATAACAGAAAAGTCATTCAGAATTATTGGAAAAAGTTTTAAATATGAGGAAAAAAAACATAGATGACACCCAGATTTATTTTCTTTCTTTTTTACCAATGGTGGAGGCTGGAGACTAACCCTTTACAACAGTGCTTGAAACTGCTACTTATTTGTCGTTACCCAGTTGGCAACCGTGAACCAAATCACGGACGCGAGTAGCATTACCAACGCCATACCGCCACAAACTCGCTTTTAGGGTGGCCCACATTCATACATCATCACAGAAGAAGGTCATTGAAACACAAAGAGAAAATAACATACATTGACGAATCTGTATTCGAATCCGGGAATCACACCTCGAGAGTCAAGAACGCTAACCACTCAACCATCGTTCAACCAGATATATTTTTTAAAACATAAATATTATATTACTTAAAATCAATTATTTTCTTGTAAATTCAACTATTTATAAAATGCCTCAACATTTGATTGTTTCGAACAAAAAATGCAATCTTCCAAGACAATGGAGTGCGACAGAAGGATATGATGAACTCTTTAATTCCCACTGATGCTAGGTGTTCTAATTACATTAGGCTTATGCTTGAGTCTTTTGCTTAATTTGCAGTCAAGATATTAGCCCTACGATTTCATATATTATTTGGAATAAGAAAGCATGTGATTCCCGATTCTAGATTTCTAATAAAAAATTTGCAATAGATAAAGAAATTGAAAAAAAAAATCTGCATTTGGTATAATAAACATATCATTAGATCAAAATTCCTCAATTGCAGTCTTTGAGAACAATATTTGGTTTATTGTGATCTAATCTCGTGAGATTTCGTCATGATAAAGGAAAGGCATTTTACATAGGAGTTTAATGTAAAAAGAAAAGTAATATTAAACATATTTGTAAAAAGATAGCAATCGAAAAGTAAAAAAGAAATGTTCAGTTTACGAACCACTTTGGGACCAAAAACTATATATAGGCGCTTTCTCGCCTTTACATCTATACAATTTTTCTACTAAATGCTTTTTTCATTGTTTTCTTCTCTATTTGCACCCTTTATTCCTTTTCTTAATAACGTTTTTAATTAACGGTTCTCAGATACAGGTGATAAAAAAAGAACAGATGGAGAATGAGCGCCGAGTGCCAAAAAAATTTCTTCTTAATTGATTCTAAGAAAAGGTTCTACGCCAAAACCGTATTAAGAAGAGAATAAAAAGAGAGATAGTAAATATCTCCCATACGAGCTGTAAACAATTCGCATGAAATATTAGAAATTAATTTCCTTGGGAGAAAAAAGACATGCAATTTTTTGTCTTGGGAACGAAAAAAACAACAAATATCGCCTTTAATTAAAAATTTTGTTTATAAAAAAAATAATGCAATAAACTGGCACGTATCTCCTGTAAGACGCTGTTTCTAACATTTCCACAAAAATGTTTTCATTCCTGAATAAATTAGATAAGTTTATTTGTGTGTGTGCTCCACAGGGAGACAAGCCCCTAGTGAAATAATTCTACAGTATGCCGAAAAGTAATATGATTGTTGAATTTTTACTTCATCCATTAAAAGAAACGCTGCTTTTCTAATAATGTTTACTCAACCTCTGGTTAAAATATTTATTTAAGCATGCATATTACCTTTTTAGCCTCGTTTATGCAGGAGTCTCAGTATATTATATCGCACTTTACTCTATTTCAAAACTAAGCATTTATGGAACCAAAAATAAAATTTTTTATCGCAGTGTATTTGTAAGATGGTTCTTTTTAAGCTGGATGCTCCAAGGTTCGACACCAGAATTAAATAAATTTGAGTAGTATTCTTATTTTCTCTATGTTCACTTATCGAATTTAGATCCTGAGAGATTTAGTGAATTTTCACCATTTACGGGAATTCAACTATTAGCAATCAAAATAATCATCTCAAAAAGTAATAAGAGCAATTCGATAAAACATTTGAATTGCTAGGTTATTTTCTATTTCATTCAGTAATTAGCAATCAATGATTTTAAAACATGTGATTTTACTTTAAAGAAGCTATTTTTATTTAAATTGCTTTTCTACAAAATGTACTTTGTGAAATTCATGTTATTTACTTCGACATAGAATTAACACAGTAAACTAAAAATTAAGTTCTATATCTTTTTCTATGGATAAATATTTCTTTGGAAAGGTGAAAACATTTTTAGTGAATATGAAAAATATATGGATGCGTTTTCAACTGCTAAAAAGAAATCGAATTGAATATCCATAAAACAATTCTTAAGATTTTTTATTGAAAATGATTTCAAACAGGATGCTACAGTAATGTAGATAAGGCCTCTGTGGTCCGATTGGTGTTTCATTGTCATTATCGGAAGTTGCTAAGTTCGAATACCAAATTAACCGAAGATACATCTTTGATAAAAGCAGCTGAAGTACATTAAATAGATTCTGGTTGTAATGTTCGCCAAGTTAAATGATATCTCTGTGGTCAAGGAGACCAGTTATTGAGGGTCTTTTGCTTGTACCTTGATTCAAAATCATGAACACTTCATCTGTCTGCTTCCATCTAACAGGTAAAGTCCATACTCAGGGCTAAGTACAAGGAAGCATGTTATGAAACAACAGAAACACAGAGGTTAGAAATATTGGGTTGTTTGGAAAGTAGTTTCTTTTCTTTTATAAGAATAAAAGACGATTATTTTAGTGAATCAATTTACTATAGAATTATATAATGTCTATAACGGTTCAATGTATTTTCCCAGATTTCCGGAAGCAATATAATTCTACGCTCATAAAATGTTCAGTTTTTGTATCCAAAATCTGATCCAGGTAATTTTTAACTCCTCACTGAAGTAATGGCTTCACTTTCTAAAATACTTTGTGCAGTCTTAAAAAATAGTGTTCATAAGGTGAAAAATCTGGAGAATATGGTGGGTGTGACAATATATCCAGTCCCAACTTAGAAGCATGCGACGAGTAAACATGTTAGTCATGAGGTCTCGCATTATTTTGGTAAAACACTGCACGAGTTCTTTTATTACCTTTGGCCTTTTCCACTCAAGTGAATCATTCAGTTTATTCAGCTGGTGACAGTGCACTTCAGAATTGATCGTACTGTTATTCCGGAAAATCTCAAGAAAAAAAACATTTCTTTTTTTTTTAAAATTCCACCAAACCAAATAAAACGTTTTTTATAGGTATCGGCTTTCGAAGTACAGACACAGATGCCGTATAATCCAGGATGTAAAATCATGAGTTTGGTAATTTTTGTTGGCGGATTTTCTTATGTATCTGGTAACCTGGTTTTTATTACCTCATATATAAGGAGACCTATGAGAATTATACAGAAAATTCTATTTTGTCAACCCTTGTATTTACGTCATCTCTCACATCACAATACGTCGTCTTGGCAACTTTTTTTCATCGCCAAAAAAAAAAAAAAAAAAAAAAAAAAAAAATTCAGAATTTTGCATCTTGGCTTATGCAGCATCTGTGCCGAAGTAACTTTATATAAACCAGGTCTTTTTTTAACCGTAAAATGGTCATCGGTTTAAAGTATCTAAAATATCCATGGTGACAGATAACGGTGCATCCACGTCAGAAACTTATTGAGACGGTGTTGTAAATCTGACTTGCACAGCTGCCGTATAATCCATGATTCCAAATTCTGAATTTTTTTGGCGATGAAGATATCTCCAAGATGACGTAAATACTAGGGTTACCAAAATATAATTTTCTGCATAATTCTTATAGGTCTCCATATGTATGACGTAATAAAAACGAGTTTGCCAGATACATATAAAAATCCACCAAAAAATTGCCAATCTCAGAATTTGGCATTATGGATTATACGGCACCTGTGCCATCCGAGTTGTCGATAAATTTGCTGCCTGCCTTCAAATCGCATTCTTTGAGCAAAAGCAAACAAGGCGAAGTTCACCATTGAATGTCTAAAATAGTGTCGAAGTTCATTTTTTAATAAAATCGTGAAGCCGTTTTTCATTGATTCAAACCATTGACACATGGACAATAGAACAGCAGAAAAAGCAAAATGAAAAAGAGGTGAAAATGTGCTTTGTGTCCCCTTTTTGGCACATTTTCAAAAAGTCGCCAACTGGCGCGTTTTTGCGTATTGTTTCGCGGAGTTGAATGCTCCGAGAGACGCTACGCAAAAACCACGTTTCATGGTGGCCAAACCGAAATCCGTGTTCTTAACGAATTTCACTGTTGGTATGGCAATGAAAACAAGAACAATGGTTTTTTACTAATTGTATAACAACAAAATACACATATAATTATATAACATATAAGACAGAATTGCCACAAGGAGTGCATTTAGGATGAAATAGACAGGGTTACCACGCTTTGCACGTCTATCGCCCATTTGGCGAGAAAGGGGTTATAAAAGCACAGATTAACCGAAAAAGATATGAAAAAATATCCACTTTATGATTACTTTAAATCTCCAAGGATGATTTAAAGTTTTAAAAATTTCTTAATTAATGAAATCTTAAATTAATAATTGCAATATTTGCAAGCAATCTTTTTTTAATCATAAGAGTATTCCCTTGCTTAGGCTAATATTAAAAATTTTCTTTTAATTGATATTGCTGAAATAATAAAAAGTAGATCTGTAAAACAAGAGTTCAAAAAGTTCGTAATAATAATTATTATCTTTTTTACTCATTGAATTTTTGCGTTTTAACAATGTTGTATTCATCCCATTTCTCCTCTCTTATGATGACCGCTTCACAAATGGGATTATTTCATTCACGTTTGAAAAGCAAATTACGGGAGTCAATGAAAGGACACAAATTTTGAAAACCCATTGACGCTAGAACAAGAAGAATCTTACATGTCAAGCTTTGAAATTAAACCTATGCATTTCAAATTGTCATAAGAGATCAGGCCCCTGTACAACTAGTTACTATTACATTGACGTCAAATCCAGAATATTATTGAAGTTTGATGTAAGACATTCTGAACAACCAACCCATTGTTTTTCTGGAGACCTTTTCATCAGTAGTAGGATGTGACTTTAAAAAGAAAGGAACTTTCAAAAAGCTAAATACTAAATATTTCCAAAGTAATCATAAATGCATTCGCATAACAACATCTATATCGAAACAGATACTTTCTCTTAAAAATTAACATAAATTTAATGGTGGACCGTGGTGTACCCTTCCTCTATTTTTACAAAAATGTTTCTTATTATTGTAAATTCAGCTAATACATTAATGAAGTAAGCTCCTATGGAGCATATTAAAAATCATCTTGGAAAATAGTCTCAAAACAATAAGCCGTTAAGACACTGAAACATTATCGTTTTAAAGTATTCTGTCACTTGCGGTACCAGAATGACTTTTTGTACTATAAAATATATTGAAATGACTTGCCGTATGAATAAATTTATATGGGAATGAAAGCAGTGTGCTACTGTTGTGCAGTTCTTGGACTTCCTCAACTATTCGCTGATTTGAATTCCATCATGTTCATTGGTCTAAGCAGTAGTTTCTAATTCACTTTAAGTCATAGATCTGATTATATTTAACTAAGTACGCAAAATATAATTTTTAGGAGGCAAACAAATTACGTAAAGAGTCAACATATTATGCACATTGATGTGGCGTAATCCGTATTCTCATGGCAGAATGCTCAATGACTAATAAATTTTATACTATGGATTGGAGACAATATAACAAACATTCATACATAACTGTGTGGGGAGACCCTGGACTGTACTTTAAGGTCAACGGGTGCCTTCACCTTGACACTTAGTGTTCTCCATACCTCAACGAGGTCCCTGGGGGCGCCACCATTGTAGCATTTATAAGGACAATCAAATTTTGTTTTTAAAATGGTTAGAAGAAGTTACAATACATTTGAGGGGCTTTTAGCCCTGTTAAACAACAGACAATGACATTAAATATTTTTTCTGACTTAAAAATAAAAGTTAACGTGATGGTACATATAATAATTAAAGAAGAAACAATTTACAATCATGCAGCGACTTCTTCGTCATAGCTCGTGGCATATTTTCCCACGGTAAATGAATCTTCGAATAGCTGGTAGAACCAACCCGCGACTGCTCCGTTCGATTCAGAGAGGTACGAACCGTCGGTGTAAATGTGAAGTCACTAATTAGAGGAATATCTTTTCTCGATAGTGTCCAAGGCTCAAGGTTTGAGATCTTTGGAGATGGCCTCTGTCTTGTTGGATGACAGATTAATCAAGTCAAATCGGTAGGTAGGAAGTGCAGGCGCAGCTGTAGTAAAACACTGAAGTGGAGCCTGGAGAGACGCAGGTAGTGGCAACTTGTATTTCTGCATGAGTCAGGGGCGATGTTTGGGTCTTAAGTCTATGGGAATGCACATTTGAATCCGTTCCAGTGCTTTTAATCTACTCTTCTTGCTCTCTCCCAAAATTTAAGAGGGAATTTCTCTCGCCGAATGTAAAGGGGTTCAATGCCAGTCTGGGGCTGCATTTCTGTTATTGGAGTAGATTTAGCTCCACCTGTTATAATTCTAAGTTCAGTGTTTTGCACGACATCATATTTTTTAAGGTTGGTCATGCTAGCCAGTGTCACAGCCTCACAGCCGTAGTCCAGTACAGGGTGAACGTAGGTCTTGTAGACTGTGATTAGAATATCTTGTGTGGCTCCCCATTTCGTAGAGGTCAATCTTTTCGGAAGATTTAGTCACTTATGACTCTTTTCTGATGTGTATGTGATGTGTGAGTTCCAGCAGAGCTTGCTGTCGAGGTTAACTCCAAGGTATTTAGATATTGAGATCTGTTTAAGAGAGAGTCCCTTGTATACCAAATTAAATTTTTGCTGTTTGCTAGACATGTTGAACATTTAAGAAACTGTCCTCTCGGTACTGACTTTTAATTTATTCATGTCGGCCCATGTGGTGAGATTCAGAAGGGACTTATTCGTGGCATCTTCCAGGGATTCAATATTACTACCCGTGACCCATATTACAACGTCGTCAACAAAGAAAAGGCATGATACTCCTGGATCTCTGTGGATGGCAAGAGTAAGGTCATCTATCATGATGTTGAAGAGAAGACATCTAAGAACTGCTCTCTGGGGCAGGCCCTGACGTAACTGCCTCCATGGAGAGGTGGCATTGAGAAACTTTCATCAAATGTGACGTTGCGAGAGGAAGCTCTTCACCCAGTTTAACATATTTCCTGGCACACCCAGTTTCTTTAATTTATGGATCAATATTCCACGCTACACTTTGTCGTAAGCAGCCTTGAGATCCAACAACACAGCAAGAGTGGATTGCTTAAGATGAAAACTATCTTTAACAGCTTGTGTAAGTTTAGAAACCTGGTCAGTTGTGAACTATGCTTGCGAAATCCTACTTGACAGTCAATAATGGCACCTTTTGACTCTAAGAATTTACGGAGTCTGTAGTCTATCATTTTCTCAGAAACCTTACAGCAGACGCTTGTAGTGAGATGGGTCTGTAGCTGTTAAGACTGTCTGCAAGTTTTACTTTCTTTAGCAGCGAGATAACTTCAGCTTTAATCCATTGGTTAGGTACTGTAGTTTTCCAAGTTAGAATGATGAGTTTAAGAAAAGTATTCAATGCCTGGGAACCTTGATTGATGATGAGTTCTGGGAAAATTCCATCAGGACCGGCAGACTTTCCTTTCTTAAGTGAAGTGATTTCTAAAAGCAGTTTGCCATGGGAAAAGTTGCTAGTGAGGAGAAGAGAGTCTTATTGGAACTGGAATAGGACCTTTATTGAGAATAGATTTTCGGTCTTTAGTGGTAATATGGAGCCTGCTGACTGCTACATAGCTCTTGCTGAGGGCAGCAACTTCAATGGGACTGGTGAATACCTTTCCATTTGTGGATATTGGCTCCCACTGTCGAGATGACTTTTTATTGTTGAGGCTCGAGATATACTTGTGCACCTTTGGGCCATCCCTATGAAAATCCAGGTTAGCAGTAAATGATATGTATGCGGCTCTTTTTGAGAGAATGATAGCACGTTTCAGTTTTGCTTGGGATTTTCTGAGAAGTATGCAGTCTTTGATATCTTTGGAAAATTTGGCTCGGCATCTTGCTGATTTTCTTTCGGTCTTTAAAGTCTCAAGTGACTCATTCCAGAAGAGCAGGTACTTCTTCACTTGTCCCCTGGAGCAGCTGCCCGCAAATTTCTCTTGGCAAAGATGGCAGCAGATACATCAGGGTTGTCATTCTCTTGGTCCTCGGTGACGTATTCATTAGAAAGTTGAGAGTACTTTTGCAACGAGCTTTTTTGAAGTTCCAACCAGTAATTTCACGTGGCCTGGGTTGTGAACATTTATATTGTACCCGCAGGTACATGAGACAATGGCCACATCCATCCAGGGGATCCTGAAGAGAAAGTGTCGACCTGTTTGTTAGATTGGCATGAGATTTACAATCATTGAAAAAGCAGTTAACAATTTGTAAAGTAGTTATCACATTAAATACATTATATACATAGAGGGCAATTTCATAGGTAATATCAACACTTAATTATGAAAAGGAAAATGGCATGATAAGAAAGATGATAACTACATGCATCGATGATTCAGAAAGACACAATATAACAATAGATTAAACCAAAAATAAACCAATCGTAAAAAGAGATATTATCTGTAGTAAAATTAACGATTTATCGAGGAAAAATACCATAACCTGCGTTTAACAATTTGAGAAAATGGGGTTAAATAATATTTTTTAATTAAATAATTTACAGAAACTAATTTATCAAGCTGACTGCCCTTATAAACCAAAATGTGCTATCTTGGGAAAAGTTCATTCTTAAATAAAGTACAAACAACAGATTAAGAGCAAAAGCAATTAAGGAAAATTCAGAAATTAGCCTTCAATTTTTATTTAAGAGTTTAATAATTACTTTTATGAATTATACTAATCAGTAGAAATTATAAGATCTGTATTTCTGAACATGAGTAATACATCTATGTTGATGGCTTTGGGAGATATGGGTACTGATGAAAGTATAATCCAAGGAGAGCGAGGAAAATACTGTCGGACACCTTTTAAGAGGATTATAAATGAAAGCGTTCACAAATTAGATATTCTAAGCCATTAGTTGCTAATATTTGGTCTGAGTTTGGGGAATAAGTAGTTTAAAGATCTTAAGAAAGGAAAGGAAATTGATCAATATAAAGATAAGTATCACGTTCTTATTGTCTAAAATTAAAATAGGCAAATGCAATCCATTAATCAAAGCAAGGTAGTCAAAGTAGCTGGTGGTGACATTAGTTTCGAAATGCTGTGAAAATATAAAATTTTCACACTATTTCGACTTAAAACCTTGATAAGAATCCGCAGTTCGAAATATGGTTTTCAGGAACAAAGAAATACTATAATTAGAAGAATTTCTAAAGATTTAAAAATGTTGATGAACCAGTATTTCAAAGCTTCTTTCAAATTTTAATACATTTTTGCCACATATAATATACATTGATGGCATGGTATAACCTAAAATTAATACTGACATAAATTCAACGTACTAATGCTCTGTGAATTGGAGAACTTGATAAACACTTCAGATAGACTTTTATCGAATGAATAAAATTAAATCATTAGAATTTTGAATATATATATATATATATATATATATATATACATGTTTAAAATCTAAATGCAATAATTTTAATAATGCTGTTAAATAAATCTGATAGTAAGCAATCCTTACTCATTTTTCAGTATTATAGAAGTTAAATCATCTCACTTTCTAACCTTTTGATGTGAATGCATATAAAAGTAAAAAATTTGTTTAAAATTTTAGGTTACAATCTAATTACCCTTGTGAGTAAAAAGTTGTCGTAGAGGGTATATGGACAAACCAAATATTTTTCAGTGCACTTTTTATATTATTAACACATTTACTCAAAATCTCAAAGTAAATAGATATTATATGTTTGCGATGTAGCATTACAAGTAGTTTCTTAGACATCAAATTTGTTTCTTTATTGCAAATATAATACAAATTGGTCATGAAGCTTCATTTGCAAGTATAATTTAACACCCTCCCCACAGAATTTCCTCCAAGGCCATGGCACTCTTATATAGAAAATAATTATTTTCATACTGAAGGATTAGTGTTGCGTTAGTAGACTCAATCTGAAAAGGAAACAACATGTTTTTAATTAAGCCATTCAGAGATACATTGTTGGCGTAGTACATTTTTTCAATATGGTGGTGACTCAGATTCTAAATTTCTCTCTTGGGTGTAGCAGAAAAATCAGAAGGTGTTAAACTCTATTTAGCAACTTAAGAACTCAGTGAAACAACATACATAAAATTTCACATTTTTAAATTTATGAAACTTACAGTTTCGTGCTGGTTCTGAACCAGTAGAAACATCTGCTTTCGTAACAGAAATCGATCTACCAAATTTATGAACTA
This sequence comes from Latrodectus elegans, assembly GCA_030067965.1. NCBI lineage: Eukaryota > Metazoa > Arthropoda > Arachnida > Araneae > Theridiidae > Latrodectus > Latrodectus elegans. The sequence goes on along the minus strand of CM057816.1, from coordinate 43,373,954 downwards.
TAACTATCTCTGTAACTTTCGCTTGAGTTTATCTGGAGAAGATTTCTTAAGATTCTTTCATTTTTTAGCAATTTTATAACTCATACTAAATAATTTTTAAAACACTTATTTTAAATTTTTGTAATGAAGGCATAAGGTGGTGGCCGTCGATATCGAAACTATTTTAATGTACATTAAAACCTAAAGGAATTGAAACAAAGGATGTAAATAAAACGAAAAATTTTGAATATTTGTGTATGAAAGGATAGAAAATGAGTCATAATATTCAAAAAATGTTTAAAATAATGATAGCTACTTTTGTCATTCAGTTTTTGAGTGGCCACATGAATTCCTCATAAGCCAAGCCCTTAAGAGCTTTTTACCAAGACGAAGTAACTTCTGAAATAATTTCAAAGATAGAAGTGGTCTGTGAAGAATATCATATTTATAATATGATTGTTTTTCGTATACAAAAGAGAACAAGTTCAATACGTGATCAACTCATGACCGACATGCATGCTAAAAATTTGTGGAATTTAATGTCCCTAACAGGTGTTGAGAGGGACATTATAGAAACAGATGCAAGAGCAGGTTTTAACCTCGGTACTTAAGCGTACCTCAAATGATAGAAAAGTTTCTGTTTAATGCAGAAATATAACGCAATAAAAAAAACTTTCCAACAGTGTTATTGGTAAAATTTCAGCCTGCTGATATAGAAGCTTTCTTCTTCAGCAACAGGTGAGTTCTTCGGAAACAGAAGCGCTCGATCGACAACCCGTTGGGCAATACTTGAAATCGTTATCGTAGTCATGAATCCTAACTCCATCTGCACTCTATTCTGAGTACGTGCGAATGGGGGTGGAGGAAGATTCAAAAGTCCTCGGAAGCCAGGTTCCACGTGTTGCTGCGCTCTTGTATTGATCGCCGCTTCCCTCGGCTCAGGTCGCCAGCTGCGCTCATTCATCATGCGAATGGGAGGATAGAATCAAAACTACTTCCATCCTACCTCGTCACCACCTTACACGATATTGATATTCCACTTCTTTTTATTTAAGTTGAAGTTAGTTGACTCTATAATGAGGAACTATATTAATTAAAATGGGGATTTTTCTCACATCCCCATTATAAATTCAAACATCATGTTTTTCGCTTTTACACAAGAGTGTTTTGAGAATAGAATAATTAAAACATTAATTTTGACACCTCCAGAGCTACATCAATCAATATTACTGTTGAATATCATCAATTCTTAGGATTTAAATTCCTTTTTAATTAAAGCATTTAATTAAACTTGGTCATTCAAAAATTTTTCTAAAACATTTTTATTCTTCATTAACAAATTCAGTTCGGTTGCTAAGAAAAACCAAAAAGATAAAGTAAGAAAAATTGTCTATTTCAACCCGGCTGTCAACGATCATTTGCAATTCATGTAACCAATAATTATTTTTCATATTCTCGAGTTTTATTAAATATTTTCAACTTAATTCAAATATAATGTGATCATGTTTTCTCAGTTTTTCTTATTCAAATTCATTCAAACTTTTAGTTTTTGTCATCATTAATTTATATTTCAATTCTCTAAAATTTAGCTACAAAAATTTAAAAGATAAAGACAGAGAAGTATGTTTTAGTACTGATAATGATAACCCCACATCCACCAAATTTATTTCATTGTAATCAGTAAAATAAAATAACAAATTGAAATTAAAGTAAAGAGTTTGTAAACGATAAGTCACTTGAAAGTGAATGAGTATTAAACTCATTCATTTCCAAGTAACCCAGGATTTTGCCATACATCGAGTTTTCACGTAGATACTCTATTAAGTTTATAGTTATGTTTAAGTATTTGCTTAAAAATTATTAAACCATCCAACACTTTTATTACGAAATGAAACTATCACCGTGTTAAAATTCTATTAAAAAATAAGATGCCATACAGTAAATGAGACTCTCCTGAATATTCTTAATCTTAAAATATGGTTCTCTACAATCTGTTTAAAGACAAATGCGCTTCTTAGAAGATCATATATGTATGCAGAGAATTAACAAATATATTTAAAATTTATTTATTATAAAATTTTTAATATTTGATTTAATAACTAAAACAAAATATAAAAATTATAAATTATAGTATTAAAGTTTATTGTTTAAGACAGCATAAGATTTTTTTTTCATTCATAATTTTGTTTTGATAAATGGATAGATTTTGAGAGTTAATTTAGATATGCTTGTTCATATAAAACAAATTTTAAATCATTTAAAAACATTGTAAACTTTAAAGCATTTAAAAACATTGTAAAAAAATAACTATTCCATAAACAATAAATTTTATTTCAGGTTTTGAGCTAATTTTAATACATTTTGAAATGTAAAAATTTATGTAATTTTAAAAACTGCTGAGTAAACTGTTCATAAAATCATGGAATATTCACAAAAACTTTTCCTGATATTTGATAGATAAAGATCTAAAACCTTAAAACAAATTGCCATAAAATACTTTTTCATGCATAACCATAATGTAGATTCATTTATAGTCATTATATAAAGATTCCACATGAAAATCAGTGATACATCTTTCACTCTATTAGTCATTATAGTGAATTATTCCATACTTAGAGAAAATAAACAAATGATTTTTAGTATTTTACCGTTTCGGGTGTCATTGCTGGTGAAACCATTTTCTTCAAATCACAAACCAATATATTATTAATTTTAATTGGGAAAAATTCCTTTTATTTGGAATACTGAAATGAAGGATTCTGTATTTTATAAATATTGAAATTTATACGAGGGTTACTCTGAAATTTTTTAGATACGCGCAGACGAGAATTTACAAAATAAAAATAATGGTTTAATTTTAAAATACAAAGCGTTTTAACACATAAGGCGATTTTTTACTCACTTACTTCAACTTGTTTAGCGTAGAATAAATTTTAAACAGAAGTGTAAATGAAGTTGGCGTGAGAACATTTTCGCGCCATGATTTTGTGAAATTTTAAAGCAGGATTAAGTCAAGAAGAATGAGTTCAACGGTTGCAATTAGCATTTGGAGATGAATCTCCAGCTCATGCTACTGTATTCAGATGATTTAGAGAATTTAGAAGAGGTCGCAATTTTCTTCAGGATGAAGAACACGCAGGAAAGCCACCGCCGGCACTAATCCCAGATAATGTGTCTGCCATACGAAAAATGCTAATGGATGATAATCACTGTACCTATCAAATAATACAGAAGGAGCTTAAAACTGGATCCGCAAGCCATACACAAAATCATTCCTGAAGAATTACATATGAAAAAAGTAGTTTGCCGTTGGGTTCCCCATAATCTAACTGAGCCCCAAAAAGAGGAGCGTGTCAGAATCAGTAAAAAAATCTTAAATTACTAAATGATGGTGGCCACCGCATCATTTCTAAAATTGTAACAGGTGATGAAACTGTTTTTTGATACTGTTTTTTGACGCTTCAACGCGTCAAGAAAACAAAGTATAGGTCTTTGAAGATGATGCCACGTTGACAATGGTTAAAAAGCAACGCGCACTGAAAAAAGTGATGTATGCCATTGTCTTCAGAAGTGCGGGACTGGTAAAAGCCAACAAGTTGGAAGGACAGAAGACAGTAACAGCAAACTGGTATACCACTAAATGTCTTCCAGAAATTCTACAATAACTGAATATTAGGGGACTAATGCTTCACAATTACAATGCATCTTCACATACAGCCAGATTAAGAGTTGAGTTTCCTAAATAAATTAAAGTGATCGAACATTCTCCGTATTCAACTATGTGTGACTTTTGGTTATTCTTTAGTCTAAAAAAGAACTTACGTGGACGTCGTTTTTATTCAGAGGAAGAGATTAAAGTGGCTATAAGTGCATTTTTTTCATCCATTGCAAGAAGTGAATGGCTTGAGGCATTTAATCTGTGGAAAATTCGTCTACAAAAGTGCATTGATGCTGGAGGAGACTACTATGAACACACCTAACATTTTGCAAGTATAACTTTGAAAACCTAGTTGTATCTCAAAAATTTCAGAGTGACCCTCATAGCAAGCAAAAAAAAAGCAAAAACTAATGAGGAATGGTAAGCAGGAAAAATCAAAAGCAATAGCCCAGAAGGAACAAAATTTCCAATTGTCGAGTCCTATTACTGAAAAAAGGAATTCCGTATAAGGAGTATTATTTAATTTTATGCAAACAGTTGCATTGTGAACGTATAGTTTTGTGGACTGTTTTTTACATCCCCTCACATGGAAAAGTATCAAAAGTTTCGTATTACGTGAAATTAAATTAAGCAAAAACAAAATCGACTTGTCTATAAGGCATGCATATATATCTATAGCTATCCATGAAGATTTACCAATAAATATAATATGAAGATTTTAATAAGACATCGATAATCTTTTCTCCAAAATGTATTAGCGATTATATTAAAATATTCTTAAATTAACAGAAAAACAACAGAATATTTTCCCGCTATATGAAAAAAAAATGCAAGAGAAAATTGAATTGCATATAAAACCCATTCTTCAAAATTTACCAAAGATCATAATTGAATGAACTCAAACGAAATATCTATAAATCTTGCATCTGTTGACGATTAAAATTAATTAATTTCATGAAAAATCGCCAAAAACTTTACCTATTATGCAAAATAAAGTTACCTAATGCAAAATAAGAATGTCTGGTAAAACACCTATTTAACTTTAACAATGTTATTATATTTTACCAATAATCGTTATGAAAGATTTCAAATAAATCTTTCACCTGTTGGCGATTGCAATAAATAAAACTCACGAAAAACCCACAAAAATCCTTCCTTCTATGCGAAATGAAACGATGAAAAGGCAAACCAGCGGATTGTCCTTAAATCACCCATTCACCTATAACCCCGATATGAGAATTCATCAATAACTATAATATGAAGATTTCAATAGAGAGAGCGATAAATCTTTCACCTGTTGGCGATGCTCGGTTGGCGACGAAACGAGAGATTCAATGTTACAACCGCTTCTCATGGATCCCGAGCCTCTCAGTGCAACGGAAGGAGAGGCAGCGAGACGGAGTCTCAACCTACAGCCGGGGAATAAACGGGAGGATCCACGCGGCGCTTTTGATACCTTTCTTTGAGCAAATCAAACATCATTCGATTGGGGTGCTTCTCGAAAATGGGAGATAAATGTGGCGCTTAAAGCGGCGGAATAATTTCATGGCTGCATCCGGGAGCTAATTGATGAGAGCCATGAGATGCAAAGTAGTAAGTGTGATTTATCCTTTCAACTTTCGTGATATATTTGTTTTCACTTTTGTCATGTGTGTGTGACTTTTTTTAAACAATTATTTTATTATAAAGACAATGGAAAACGTTAAATGCGACTGTTTAGATACATTTATTTGACGACATTAAATGCAATCACTTTTGAGAATTATTATAATAATTGATGCACATATTAATATTTATAAATTAATTAAAATGAGATAGCCGGGCTGATTGTGGAGTTGTTAGTGTCTTTAACTTCGAAGCAGTACAACTCGGGTTCGAATCCTGGTTTAGGCAGGGATATTCCTTTCTCTCTGTGTGCGTTTCTTTATCCTTTCACTTTCGGGTTGAAGATAGCCTACACAATGGTTGCCCCACTGTATAGAATGCCCTCCCATTAACCCCTTGTAGCTCTGAATGGGTATATACTAAGTGCATTAGAAAAAATATTAAATGTTATCGAGACGCGGTAGCTTGTTTAGAGTGAAACATCCCTCTCATAACAGGTTCAGTACCTAGTTGAGTACCAGTACCAAGACTATCATGCTGAGAGGGCTCATGAACACTGAAATTTTCCTAGGTAAAAGCTAAAATGAGGCATGATATGACGAACTCAGTATTCGATCTCGTCATTTGACCATGTTTCAAATTTGAGCTGGATTTGTATGATTATAGCAACATAAAATAGTAGAAAGAGACATGTCGTAACACTTTAAAAATCAACCTATTAAACCAGATTGCAAAAAAAATCTTAGAATATTACTTTAAAATTTTATAACAAAGAGGAGAGTCTAAAACTTAACTTTAAAATGTATCTGATGTATCAAGATTTTGAAAACGCGTAACGTCATCATTCAGAAATTGTATCTGTTGAAGGAAGCATTATTACACTATGTAGTATATATTTATATTTTAAATCATATTTAATCTATAATTTTTTTTATTTTCTTAATAATTTACTAAGCCAATAAAATAAATTTAATTAGTAGTTATTACCCAGTGTGTTTGTAGAAAAATATATTTAGAAAATAATGAAAACAACACACAATATATTCTAATTATTTTCTTTCTGTAATAATAAATTTTCTTCTCTTTGATATTATAAGTAATTTTTTTAGCAAAAAGAAATTCATAAAATTTTAAAATAAATTTAAAAAAATGAAAAATTTATTTACTTAGAGGGAGGGCGAATTTTTCAATAATCGAATTCCAAATTAATCATAAAAACATTAATTTCTCTAAGATTGTAAATTTTTCTTTTTTTATGCGATATTAATGGCTGATTTTGCTTTGCTCTGTATTGTGTAAAAAATTACTTATGAGGTTTTGTTTAATGGGATATAATGTGTATCTTTCGGGAATTATATAGATTGTCTTTATGAAATATGGCACAAACGTTACTTGATGTTGTAAGATGGAAAGAAAATACAACTAGCTTTTGTTTATTTCATTTTATATAATTCATTTTATATAATGAAATATTTACAAACCTTTATTCTCATGTATTTTGTGATATGCTTTTGGATAGTTAATTGGCTTGAATTCATGAAAGAATTCAACATGGTAATAAATAAATAAACTTTTGTGTAATAAATAAATAGGTTATTGTGTTACTTTGTTGACTATTTTTGCCGATCAAAACTGCTATCCAAAAATAGCATTCTTGTAATGTTAAACTATTGTTAAGTGATGAAGTCGACACCTGAGCTTCCATTATTCTCTTAATGCCACAAAGATGGAAGGAAATTATATAGCATGGAGTTTTCTATGGTCTTAGACTCTCTCAAAAGGATTATCTTTAAGTGGTTTAGGTATCGAGTTAGTATTTTATAGATATAAAGGAACACTTTTTTTTCCCCCTTTAAATTGAACAAGATGTGTTATAATTATTCAAAATACCTTACAATGAATCAGATTTACTGCTTTTCTGATTGTGTATGCCAATATCAGAATTTATAGAAAAAAGGCATGGATTTTTTGACCACTACTATACTTTTCTTATTGTCTAAGATGGACAACAAAGGCGACATTCGCTTGCAGAAATTTGATCAAGATGTTGGCGATATCTTCTTGGAAAGCTCTAGAATGATAATGGAGAAAATTAGAATTACTTTTCCTCTTACTATATACTTTTAATGTATTGAAAAATTGCTTTTTTATAAATTTAGAAATTAATTGCAATAATAAATGCGTGAAAACAATAGTAAAATACTCTTTGAATAAGTATTAACTTAAAAAATAGTGGAAAGATTGATTATAGTTTTAGCAATCTAACTTTATTATTTTTAATTGATTTTAAAATTTTAAAAGTTTGTTTGCGAATTATTTAAAGTACACTGTTGATTGTGTATGGCTTGTATAAAAACACATGGATATTTCTACATTTCTACAATTAGGTATTTTACCGCAAATGTATGCATTTATATATATATATATATATATATATATATATATATATATATATATATATATATATATATATATATATATATATATATATATATATATAATTGTTACATTAATTTTCATTTTATTTTATTCTTCAAAATTTGAACTCATATCTTTAAAATACTAACTTTTCCTGAATAAAAACTACTTAATGATGTTTGAAGTGTTTACTTTGTGAATATCATACTATAAAACCAATTACTTTTAGAATATACTCGACATTATATTTCCCTATGTATTTTTTGTTTTACATATTTGGTAGAAATATAATAAATTATGATATTTATTCAACATAATTATCCAATATATCTTTACAGAAAATGCTAAAGTAATTTAATCCCCATATTTTATCATGTGGTAAAAATTCTATGAGTTGTTTTAGTCATTGTTCTTCAATAAAACTTCAAAGTAGTAGGATTTAATGAATTTGTTATGCTTAATTCTTCATTAAAATGTGGTTTAGTCCATTATATTCTTATTCATTTTAAATGAGCTCTAAAAGAACTTTTCTGCGTTCTTCTGTTTTTAAGTAATATTTTGATCTGGTTACGGAATAATTTGGCTCTTTTGGGTGATGTTTCATATGCATAATATTAATAGTTGTTCTTTTAATTTAACTAATTTCTATAGGAAATGGTTTATTAAAACTTCATTAAAATACTTATTTCTATAATTTTCATGTCGTATCAACGATTTGATATAAAACTCTGATGTGGCTTAATATTAACTAATTATATTGCTTTCCTTGTTCAAAATTATGATTTAAAATCATCAAAATAGTTTCATCACAGTTTAAATTTTCGAATAACTTTAGCATGAGGTATTTTTTTTTTCCTTATCATTCATAAGACAATTTTGAATATCATTCATTTAGTTTATGTTTTAAATCTTCATTTGAACTCCTAAAACAATTCCTATCAAAATAAAGTATATTTTTCATGAATTAATTACTTTTGTTTAGTTACTTTTTGGCTTTGCAAAGTTGTTCGAAAACAAAAATAATTTAAAATTGTGTGATTCAAATTGGTTTAAATCATCAAATTCGAAAAATTTGTAATGATTATAAAAAGTATAAAATTTTACTCGAGATGTTTAAGTAAAGTACAAAAAAATAATGTTCAAACGACAAAATTCATCAAACTTTTTGTTAAGAATAACTAAAGTTATTCAGCTGCAAAGATATTTGTATTGTCAAAAGGTTTTTCCTCATATGAAAAGAAAAAAAGTTTATTTACTTGGGCAACTGTTACTCAATAAAGATTTTAAATAGTTTTTAATCTATTGTTTTACGTTTTTATAATAATAAACATAAAAATTACTAAATGAAGAAATGCATTTTCTTTCTTAAGAGCCATTATAAAGAAGTCAATGAATATTTTCCTATAAAAATTACGATATTTTTTTTACATTGTTCCCAGATCTACTGAGTTTCTATTTAATAAAATCTTCACCATAATAATCAAAACAAAAAAATCCGATATTCAGTAACGCAGTGAAGACTTTATTAACCAACATAAGAAAATTCAATTTTTTGAAACTTTTCCTTGGTGAAAATTCATGAGAAGAAGAAAACAGTTATAGACCATCTTTAAAATATTAGAAAATGTATAATCTTTTTCGGTTTCAAAATAAAATATTTTTGTAATTCTTTTGTTTGCAATAAAAGAAGTTACAAATTTAAATTTTGCTAATTCAATGCAAATCACTGCTTAAAGTTGATAAGTATTTCTTATTGTAATTATCTTATCCATGAAAAAAAACATGGAGCTTAAAAAAACTTACATTTCTCAACGAAATTTAAAAAAATATTCCAATTTTAAGATATTATGTATCAGTTAATTTTAAATATACAAAAGTATTTTTATGTTCAGAGTACTATTAAAATTCCCTAATATAATAAAAAATAACAAGATTGTATAAAAAATTACGTATTGTAATATATAGGTTTTACACACTTCTTTGTTGTTGTTGTGGTTTATCCTCCAAATGTCTGTGAGGAAGTCTTCTTCTTTTTAAACATTAATGTACTTAGAATTATATTTGTAATGTTTGAAGAAATAACCACTGGAAAATATCTGTTTTAGAATTTTCTTATATATTACAGAAAAAATTAAATGCTGTGTTCATGGTAAACTCTTTACATAAACAAACTTTTAAATTAAAAAATGTTTTGTTTTTCATGTGATAATTCTAATAAATTCTTCTATACAGCATCCTATTTTATTAAATCCTTTAAAACTTTGCATTTAGAAAATAAACCCCCACTAAATAAATTCTAAGTTTTTTAATAATTAATCGTAAGCCATGTAAAGGCAAAGGACAGCAAGCTACAAAAATTGTATTTCTGAAAAGATAGAAAAATGCGATTAAAAAATTTACATAAATTTATTTCCATTCATAAATTACCTAAACTGACAAATAAAATAACTTTTTTAAGAAGACATTAATCTGCAATACATGGTATAAAAAGAATCATAACATCTGAAGTACTTTCAAATTATTGTTGTAAGTATAAACCAAACTGTTATAATTGATTTGCTTAAATTCTCTTAGAGAAATATAGTTGTATTGAGTTATATTGACTTAAATCTCTCTCTCTCTCATAATGCATTTTTTAGTAACTTAATAACTTTATTGCTTACAAATAAATCCCTGTTTCTCCTTTAAATTTTAAAAATAAATTCAACCTTAAAAATAGATTCGGTTAAAAACTTCTTCTTTTTTTTTTTTTTTTAAAGTTGAAATTGATGCATGCAATGAAAGAGAATCTTTGCAGCAATTGTTTTTCTTTGAAAAAAATATTCTGATTATTTTTTTTTAAAAGAAAATTGTACAATTATTATTTAGCCCTTGAAACATATCATTAGAGGAATGGATAATTTCATTATCAAATTTGTTAGAGTCTTTTTAAGGAGAACTCCAAAAAAATCTCTTTATGAAAAATCAAATTTTTTTCCAATGTTCGGTTTTAAAATGATAATATACAACTCTTCAGGAATGATAATTGTAGCAAGATCAAAACAATCATACATTACTACAAATTCTTTAAATCCACAGAGAATAAATTTTGCTTATAGGGCTTATCGAAAATGAAAAACAAATCGTCAAATAAATAAAATTTATTTATTTTTCATGTTCGATAGCTCTTTTATAGACAGAATTTATTTATATAAAATTATTTAATTTGCATGTTAGTTTTATCTATTTTACTATTTTAATAATTTTGACGTACAAAAATTTAGGTTTTGAAATAAGTAAGTCATTTTCCTAACATAACTTTAATTAAAATAATAAAATTGCGCTAATAATTCAATATTTATGTTAAAATATTAAGGAAATATGCTTAGTATGTTTCAAAAGCTTAACGTGACTGATGTTATTACTACCATTTATTGCAAACTAATGAGAAAAAATATTTATTACTATAGATCTTTTATTGTTTTAAGTTTAAAGAGTAAATAATTTAAGAAATAGATATTTATTATCACCATTTTATATATAAATCTGCCATTTATTTCTAAATATTACCAAAACAAAAATGTATTACTATCAATTTTCATTGATCAGTTATTCATAAAAAATATTAGTTTAATGAGACAATTATTTGAGATTATTATTTATAATAAATTATTTACAAAAAATATGTATTACTGCCTGTTTTAACAAAGAATTTATGTTTCTCCGAGCAAATTAAAATTGCTAAGATTATTAATATGAAAAAATCATGAGCATTGCATAATTATTTCATTCATATAGTAAAAAGTGTCCAGGATTTACCAATTCTAATTAAATGATGATGGTTCTCTTTTTTATCTCCATGATCAAACGAACCAGTGAAGAAGAAAATAATTATAGGATAACTTAGATCAAGCACTTTACATGACAAATCACTCTTTAAACTTCGTAATAATGTGAAACGCTTTGTATTGTACAAAAAATGTAAATTTTTTAATTGTCGAATAAAAGATGTTAATTAATTATTGTTATTTTAATGTTTATTAATAGATGATAATTTGCGGTTTTAATAATTAATTTAATGTTATTCAAAATACATCATTATATTATTTTATATACTCACCCGATTTAATATTTGTAATATATGAGCCCTTAATTTAACATTCTAGAAATATGAGACTTAAAATTCTTGTAGTAATTATTTCCTTTAGGGTAATCACTAATTAATTGATTTATTCATTCAAGCTAATGATTTGCTTTGTAGAATACTCATTTATCTCAGTATATAATTAACCATAACCATATGAATCGATTTTACCTCAATGGGAACATTTGGTTTGAATTTAAAAAATAAGTCGATTATTCCAAAATAACTCTGGTTTCAACTTGAATTTACATAGAAGTAGTGAATGTAAAATTTTTATATACGCGAAGATTATGAAATATAGACGATTGATTCAATTGAACGTACAGAAAAATGTATAAACTGATTTGTTTAGTTTAAGTACACAGCAGTTAGAACTAATAGAGACAATATCAGTTTTAAAAATCATACATTATCCACGTATAAGGACTAAAAAAAAATATGCTAATATATCATAAACCATTTAAAAATTTTAATTTTGTCGGCTTTATGTAAACAAAAACTTAAACTTTTTAGTGACAGGTTATAATGGCACCAACCCAAAGAACATATCAAATGCATCTTTCAAATATATAATATACCTGGGAAAGAAATGCTGCTTTTGTACATTCAAATGTCCCCGATATCCAAATTATATGAAATCTTATTTAAAATAATTTGATAGATTAAATAATTTGGTGATAATTTAAAATAATAGATTCACGTTTTTGGATCTCTTATCATATCTTAAAATTAGGACTTGGGACTTTGGAATCACGATGTATTAAAATTTCATCTCAAATTAAAGCAAGGTGCTTATGGTGATACTGCTCGGTAATGGCTATATTTTTTAACTACCATGAATAACTGTTAAATTCAAAAAACATTTTTTTCAATATGAAACAACATACCATAAAATCTATTAAAATCAATAAATGGTTTTTATGAAAAAATATGATAAAAAATTTTTATATAGTACTTTGGTTTCATAAGCTAACATTTTGAAAAAAATTTGTTCAGTACGTCGAAAAGTGAGTAACGTATACGAGTTTAAAATTTGAATTATTATTGTTTCCGGTAAAAAATGTTGATAGTAGGTACAGTACTTCGTAATAAGTGGCAAGTGTCTTACAACATTCCATTCTTAATTTTTGACACAATATACAATTGATTCTAAGAAAATTTAATGGTATTTAACGGCTGAAACAGACAAAAAGAAAACTAAAACATACTAAACTAAAAATCAATTTCAATAAAAATGAGAAAACAAAAATAACTTATCTTTGTTTAGTTCTTATAAACCCTTTTCAAAGTCTTCAAACACTGTATGTTTACAGACGAAGAAAAGAGTTTCAATTCTTAAAATTCAGTCTTGAGAAAATATGCAGAATTCTTTTAATTTATCAGTTTTGATCGAGCTAAAAGGTGTTTACCCGGTTTTTTTATGGTAGTGCATGAAGAAAATTTTCGTTTGAAAACGCTACCTGAAGTTTGAACCACTACTGAAAATTTATATTTCAGAGAATGCAATTATTGATATTAATCACTTTCAAATAATATTTTGTTTTTGATTTTAAAAGTATGTAGTATTCTTCGTATTAACAGATTATTACTGGATCAAACATTGCAAGGAAAACTTTGCAGAAAAAGTTTAATAATTTTGTAACTAAGATTCCGGAACTGTGTTAGTGACCGTAAATAGAGTATAAGATTCAAATAAAAGATTTTGCTAAAATAAATTGTTAAGTAAGAGATTTCAAACATTCTGTAGAATTCCTTCATGGGTTTACTAGCAATGTATAATCATTACTCACCGTAAGCACAATATACCATGCAAATTAAGAACGCTAGCACAAGAAAATCGTTAATTTTATGAAGAGCTTTCGTATGTCTAACAAAATTTGACATGGGCTTACTATTTAAAGAAGGATAGTAGAAAATGTTCCCATTGTCTGCTAGTGAATTGAAAAAAAATTGTTCATAAATAGTCAAACAAATATCAAAAATTTTTGTATGTTGTCTCATTGTTTTAAAATGGATATAGACCTGTAATAATTTAAATATTCATAATTGACACTTCCTTAACGATGAAGTCCCATTAGAAACATTGGGAATATTTATCATTCTATTCTACTGTATTTTTGCAATGGAAGTTATTAAAAATAGCGAATTTAAGATAATTCATAAGATTTAATAATATTTATGGTTCTTGAAAATGCTGTGTTTATTGCACTCAACTTATTTGACCAGGTCCTCCTTTTCACATTGAATACAACTTCAGATACTTTTGTCACGTGACTAAATAGTCCTCTTTTTTTCTGTGAGATCCCCTCGTCATGCTGTGTCCAAAAACAATCCGTAATTTCAAAGAGTAACTATTGTAGAAACGTGGTTATTTGTGATGCAATGTTTTATCGTTTCTATTGGATACGATTTTTTAAAGTAGACATAGCAGATTCTTTCTTATAAAATCGTTTTCATTCTGTAAAAAATAATTGAAAACCACAAAAAGTATTGATAAAATGCTCAACAACTAAATGTGTCATTCGAACTATGGATTTAACTAAAAAAGAGGAACTCCAGGAAAGGTAGGGAAGCTTAAAAAATATAAAATATTCTGTACAAAATTTTCATTTAAAACTTGTTTCCAGTATACATTCTCTGATGTGAAGTGTTTCTGAAATTGTATGGATTAAAAAAGAAAATTCATCAAATTTATGATAGTAAATAAAGGAATTAATAGTTCATTACAAAAGTCACATTTAAAATATTTTCTCTCAGTTATCCATTTTTTCCCCTCATCTTTATTCTAACTCTAGCTTAATTGAAAAAGTATTTTGAGTACAGTTATTGCTAATAAAGAACAAAAACATTATGTTCCTATAATATAGGGAAAACGATTGCAAAAAAAAAAACAGATTACAGCAATAAAATACCTCGTTTTTAATTTATGTAATTAAAATAGTACTTTTATTATTAAAATCGCTCTTATTATCTTAATTATACAAATTTTAAATTATAATTATTGATGAAAAGTGTCTCCAGTCATTTTAAGCTAACTTTATTTACTTAATTTACCTAAAAGAAATCAAAATAAAATTTATTTTTTCAAAGTTTTCCATACAATCTCTGCAACAAAAAGTCGGGGAGTATAATAAGAACAAAAACTTTCACTGAAAACGAAGGACATGTCAAGATCTTATTTCAAACGGTCATCAAGATATCGGCATTTTTATTTATTTAAAATGGAGAAGGTTAAAAGATATGTTATGACAACCATTGGTGTCTTTAAAATCTTAAAATAATAACTTCAGGAGTAATACTGTGTTCTCTTTATGTCATAACTTAATAACAGTGGGGGCAAAAACTTCCCTCAAAAAGTGAGCATTATCAACGCCATCTATTGGCAATAAATGGTATTACTACTTACGCTAATCGCTCAGTGAAAGAATAAAGGTTGGAAATCAAATAAGTTCGAGGTGTTAAAAAACTCTAATTTTAATAACCTATTACATAAAACAAAAAAAATCATACAATTGACTTCTCTTTACGAAATTTTTCGTAATCTGGAAATACTTTTAAATTTAAGAAAATATTTCAAATATACATCCGGAAAAAAAATCTAGCAAAATTAAAAATTTCTCAATGAATTTTGCTTTTATATATATGTATATACATATATATATATATATATATATTCTTAAATGAAAACTAGAAGTTACTAGACTTTTCTTGAGTTCCAATATCTGTCACAAAAACTCATGAGGTCTGATGCATATATATCGTCTTATAAGAACGAAGATGCTTGTCATCTAATGCTTGATCACTGCTTCAGTAGTCATCTATTGAATATTTATGCTTAATCAGCAAGATATTAATGACTTATTTCAAGCCGTAATTCAGCAATTGCTTTAGAAACTCTTGTACTACATGTAGAAATTCTGCTTCTGCTTTAGAAATTCTAGAATATTTCCCAAGTTTTACCACTAAATTCCTTTAAAAAACTCATCTGAGAGTTTCTATTCAAAGAGTTTATAATTATATTTTCTATCACAGTATAAGGAATATCTTTGCGATATATTCGTTTCTTTCGAAAGGAAACCGTATTTTATTTAAAAATGCATATTACAACGAAATAAATTGACTGTAGGGCAATACTTTTTACAAATTTGAAATTCTTCTTATCTTTTTAAGTTACTGAGGGCTCATATAATTTGATAATGTGAAGATTTGTAAAATAAAGTCAAGAAAAGTTTAATGTCATTTGCAAAATCTTCCAACTTGGTAAAATTTTGCTGAGTAGCTATTTTAATAGACTTCCCATTCTATTTAAAAGAAGTCATATTTATTCCTAAGGTTGAATCTAGCTATTCCAATCAACTCCACATTCTATTTAAAAGAAGTCATATTTATTCCTTATGTTGAATCTAGCTATTCCAATAGACTTCACATTCTATTTAGAAGAAGTCATATTTATTCCTTATGTTGAATCTAGTTATTCCAATAGACTCCACATTCTATTTTAAAAATATCATATTTAATCCTTATGTTCAATTAAATGCAAGCAGATTTTAAAAAAACCCCATGCGTCCATTTCTATCCCTAAGTAACTAAGAGCCTTCAGGTAATAAATAGACTTGTAATTATTATAGTAAAAATGTCAGAAATTTACAGTTTCCATTGCGATAGTTTTTTGAAACTGTATCACAAAAATATTTTCTTGTATTTATCAATGGACATGTATATTTAATTACTTTTTTTCTAATTAATAATTTACTCAGTGAACTAGTGAATTTATTCTCCGAGAGATATGAAATTTATTTTAATATGTAACTCTTAATCCAACTAGCTTTTGTGAAACGTTAAAGTAATAAATGGAAATGGTGAGCATGCTAAATAGAATAATTAAGCAGATTTCTCTCTTCGCATAAATTTTTTTAAATATAAAATGATATCCAACTGTATATTTTCTAAGATTATCTAATAATTATTTTTTAATATTCTCTCTTATATTTCAACTAGAAATTGGTGTATTTTTTTTAGGAAAAATATCAAAATAAAATCAACAGATTTCAATTCAAATGGTTAAAATCAACTTATTCCCTTTCAAAATCTAAATGGTCCTTGATGAAATACAATACATCACTGAAACGTTATTGATGAAGTATAGTATATTAAATAAGAATAAAAAAAATTTGTGAATCATTGCATCTGATCCTCATCTTTATTTGGCAAATCCAAGCGTCTTTATTCAAATATGGATCCCTAACAAGTGCTAAGGAAAGAAAGAAACCTTAAAACTTATAATTTTAAGAGAAATGGATGAGGATAGGGATCTCATTTAAAAGAAAATTACTCATAAATAAATCAATAATATAAATTATTTCACATTTAAAATACCCAATTGTATGAATATTCAACAAACCGAACAAACTTCGAACTCGGTTTATTCAATTACTAGATTCTGTTATGCCTCTCTCCTACATTGGTGATACCGGCGATCATATTTTTAAGTAATTTACTCCAGTTTTACTTTCGTTGAGATACTTATAATCTTAAGATATTAATCCATATAAATCTGTCTAATGAAAACACATTGTCTAATTTATTTTGAATGCATGATTGTTTAACGAGAAGTGTGCGTAAAATTATGAAGCAAATGTAATTAATAGCAGAAAAATAAGAATAAAAGTAATCGAAACTAATCATGCTGTGATACGAAAATCATTAAATGAGTTAAAACAATTATTTTATCAATATAATTTTAGCTGGATTTGTATCATTCAAAAATATTTTTGCACAATATGCTCCTAACTGCTCATACATATTTTACACCCTGCAAAGCAAATATTTCTAGGAGACTATAATCGAATATTATATTTAATAACAATTGCACTGAATAAACACCTCATTTATAAGATTACTTGATTCTTTTTCATTGGTTATTTTTGTTCAATAAAAACCACCAAAGACATCCAACCCCGTCTTAAATTTGAAGGCCAAGCCATGACATCTACACATCAGAACACATCCATTATTTCAAACAAGAATGATAGTGAAGATATCTTCTGAATGATTAACATTTATATTCCTTCCTAGACGATCACATATCAAACTTTCTATACTCTGGCTCTCACCATCAAACTAAACCAACTCTAGAAATTTAAATAAACCCATTAAAATTTGCATCTACATATTTTTGAATTCAGTAGTATGCAATATTTGAGATTATTAGAGCAAAGTTCAAAATTGTAATGCCCGAAATACAAACTCTCCCAACAAACGATAATGCTACTTACTTGTATTTACTCTCATATTTCCTGTTGTAAATCTTGGGTGCAGTAAAAAAAAAATCCGTCTGTGGACCGCCTACAAACTCCATTGCAAAGGAGACACATATCACGCGGAAAAACCAGTGCTTGTTGATAAAAACGGATTCGCATTTCAGGCGGCAATCAAAGCCCCATTACCACAGCAGGCGGATCTTATCCTTCTTCCAAACAAGTAGGGTAGATAATTATATTCTTTGACATGTAACCCGACGCTTTGCAGGGGTCGAGTTCACTTTCGACTACTTGTAATTCACTCCGCTCTTAGCTTGCTTTGCTTCATTTTCCATATTCATCTGCTTTAAGTTATACACGAGTTGAAAAAGATTCCGCTGGTGAAAATCCATCCAAGCCCACTCTTGGAGTTTATATTTTAATATGGTATTATCGTTTTTCCTGTTTATAGAGCCACTTGAAATCAAGTATCTGGGATGCGTTGCCCCTCTTCTCTCGTTTTCTGGGCACCAGTGATTTTATCTGCTTCACCTTTTGTGAACCGGTGTTGATTTTTTATATCCTACTTACATAACTACAACAATGGAATTTAATTCAAACACAAAAACACAAAAAAGTCAAGTAAGGAAAATAAAATTCAATATATATATATATATATATATATATATATATATATATTCAGAATTGAATTCGTTCTTCTTACGAGGTAGTGTAAACTATTGGAAGTAGGGTAAAAATAAATCCGAATGGTCCATTCCTAGATTTTTTGTAAAATAATAAGTACACTTGGTATTTTCAGATTGTATTCTTCCTCTAGAATTAACGTGTTTTTGATTTTTCCTATACGCCTCCGATTAGAACGGGAATGAATGGAAACCGAATTTACTATTTAATAGATTCAGATGCAGAGAAACTTTTCATTTGCTTCATACATTGTTCGAATTGTTCACACTAAATTTACAAGAAAACCCTCATTTCGTGGTGAAGGACAGTGTTAAGTGACACTAAATATATATATATATATATATATATATATATATATATATATATATATATATATATATATATATATATATATATATATATATATATATATATATATATATATATATATATATATAAATAGTAACTATCATAACGTTTTACTTTTTAAATTACCATTTTCCTTTGATATCTAGTCTTATTTTTTTAATGATAAAAATATAGAAACTTCCATTTTTCACTACATATGTTTAAGATTTATATCATTTTCATTGGGGCAAAACATTGGTTTTCCCGACTGAATATGACTGTATTTATTAAACTAATAATCGTTATTCCTCTATATTTTTACAACTCTAGAGATGTAAAAAATTTAAACTTAATGTTTTTCTCAGCTATCTGCTTTGTTTGTTATGCTGGATAAAATGTAAACTAAACAAGAAAGTTCTTGTCTTTTTAGCTTTGCTATTGAAGCAATTAAAAATAATTATGTAAATTAGTGTATGATGTGGTTGAGACATTGTTCAGTCGAGAGTAGAAATAACAGTTGTAATGAAAGAAAGTGAACAGCGCACATTCATTAATCGTAACTCATATAGTAGCGAAGAGAACTGAATGTATCGAAGGAACTCGTTCGGTGTGGTTTGCTTTACAACTTCAAGAGTGGGCTTACGAGCTGCTGCATCAAGTCGCCGAATATGTTCAAACGTTTGGGGTTAGTGCTGTGAATGAATGTACGGCAAAGAATTAGTTCCACAAATTTAGGTCGGGAGATTTGTCCTTCTGTAATGAAGCTGGTATCTGATGGACTATTTGTAAAGTGGTTCACAAGGAGCTCCTAAAAATGGGCCAAATCTGCAGTGCGGACCAGTTCTGTCCGCAATCGAGAAGTCTGAAACTCGAGGAACCAGCACTAGTTAATTGAAAGAGTGTACTTTTGGTTAATAACGCGAGGCATCATGTGCCATGGACGGCTAGGAATACGATACTGCTACTTTATTGACAGATTTTGTGTAATTTTTCTTACTTACTTGACTTTGCACCGTCACATTACCACCTCTTTCATTCACTGGATAATCATTTTGTGGAAAATCCTTCACCAATGAAGCAAGCTTGCCTTAAGTACTCACTAAATTTTTCAAGTCCAAAACCCCAAAAGGTGATTGCACAGCTGGAGACACGTTAGCAGAAGGTGCTAGATGCCGATGGTGATTAATTCGATGACTAACAATAGGCTACATTTTCTGTAGGTCATGTTCTTTTGGGTCATTTGAAACGGCAAGAACTTTCTTGTTTACCTTGTACTTGTTACATATTTCAATACAAAATTTCAACATCAATAATACTGAAATCTAATAAAATTTACCGTTACGATCATATCTTTAAAGACGATGCATTCATTAGTTGTGATTATTGCGTGAATTTTGCACCTTCCTGGATCTCATATTTTATACTAAGTGACCATATTTGCGTAATGAAAAATCTTAAAAATTGAAGTCTCATAAATTATTTTACATATATTTAATAGTTCTGAAACAATTTGACTTTAATCCTGATGTGGAAAATTAGACATAATTTGAAAAATTAAATCTAAATTATTCAAATCTAAAAACCCTCTCGAATTTTGAAATTCCAGATAAAGATTCCAAATTAGAAAAAATTTGACTCTTAATTTTTTTCTCCTTTGATGGAAAAATTTTTACAATAAATTTCTGTGAATAGAAAATTTTAACCAAATATTTTTACCTGAATCCAAAATAGTTTATCTTTAAGAATGTAAATTGTTGACTAAAAATCCTGAATATTTCATGAACTTACGTTTTTTTAATTCCATAATTTCAGTAATTTTGATATCTTTACAAATTAAATTCAAAATATTTAATAAGCACTTGAAAATGTAGAGACTTCCTCTTCTCCCAATTAATTTTTTACATTTAACAACACAATAATATTGATTTAAAATATTAGAAGAAAAACTTGTAATATTTTAGAATGTAATATTCCAAATACTCATCAGGATTGGTTTGGTTATAGAATTTATCAATGAATTCTATAACCAAACTAATCCTGATGAGTATTTGAAATTTAAATATTTGATTTCTTATGTCTTTTCCATTAATTATATTTTCTTGAATCTTCAGTCAAGAGATCGTTGCATGTTTTAATTTAAAAATAAAATAAAATTAAATTAGATTCCTTAAAAGTTGCTCTTTAAAATAAAAGTCTTTAATTTATATTTTTTCATTGATCTTTTTGGCAATGGCCAACGGAATGAGTTTTACTCTTAAACTTTGTCTTCTAATTCAAATGTGCTTGATAACATATTTAGTTTAAGTCAATGAATGTGCATTCGAATCTTGAAAAAACTCTCAATATGATGGAAAATAAAATAAAAAAGAAAGTTATTAAGGAGAGAGATAAAAGTCGGTTTAAAATAATTTTTTGCTTAAACCCTATCAAATAACTTTTTCAATCACATTTATAAATAAAAATTATTACTTTGCCTATTGTGTTAATTTATAACTAAAATTTATTACTTTGTGTTTGTACTAAAAATTATTACTTGTAATAAAAATTTCTGCATCGCTGGACAATATATCTAATACCATTTTGAATAAATATAGATCACAGCTGCTATAAGTAGAACCAAATAATGCAGTTAAATATTTTAAAATCTAAAAATTAGTGTTTAGTATAATAATGTGAAATACAACGCAACTCCTTCTCTAAGTTAAATATTTTGTGTTAAACAACTTTTTACTTATATTCATAGCCACATGTTGCATTTTATTTTTCGTCTGTTCTTATTGTAGTTACAAGTACTTAAAGTACTAAGAATTCTCTCACTCATATGTATTAAAATTTCAATATGAACACGCAAATCTTAGAATGTTTTTTCATACTCAAACTGGCATAGGATTCCTTTAATTTTTAAAACATAATTCTACACTCTAATTCGTATATTAAGTTTAGAAAAAAATTAATATTAGAAAAAATATACCCAGAAAAAAGCATTCGACAATACAATTTATTATTCAATACAAATATTCATTCTCTTAAGAAATGCAGTAAGTCTTCATAGGATATAGTGCATTGGAAAATATTAAATTCAGGATGTTTATTAAATTTACACACATATATTCATTGTAATATGTTTTCGGTAATACATAAGTACTAAGACAGTGCGTAGAAATATATATCTTTTTTGATAATAATCCTTCATTTCAAAACAGTTTCTGAAACTTATTCTGAGATTCAAAAGTATAGTAAACAACAACGAAACAAAATTAGATCTGTATCATATTAACAGCATGGTAGTTAAAAATTTAATAAGGTTTTCATTTAGAATTATGATAAAACAATTTATGCGGGCTCTTTTCAAAGAAGTAAATAATCGTCGTAAGAAATTCCTTAAAACAAAGCTTAGATTAAATAGTTCTTAAAATTATATCGAAGTTTGGAAGCGTTTATCGCTGAAATCAAAATGTTTGTTGTAAAAGTTTTATTGCGTTACTTCAAAAATCGTTTATACTGACAAAAACAAAAAAAGTAAAATAAGTTGCATTTCAAATCAAAGATGCTGTTACATATAAAATTTCATCATTTTGAATCTTAATTTGGCATTTCATTTGGCGTAATTTTCAAAAGTGTCTCCTCATTTGTTTTTAAATTAAAATTTAATATCCCTGATTGCGATGTTGTTCTTTTTGTACATTTTTAAAACCAAGGTTCCAGCTTGAAATATGATTTCTAATCAAATGAAGTAAATTGCTCGTAATTGAAGTTGTTTTTTCCTGCCACGCAATTAACTTTTTCATTAATATTCATAAAAATGAAGCATAAGTTAATGTAGTGTGAGTGTTTTACTATAAATTGTGCACATTCGCTCTATGTTATCAGAAAGGAATAAGAAAAAGAGCAGTCACTTCTTTTCAGGTTAATAATTAACATAAAGTAGTTTTAAAGAATTCAGATATTTTTTAGCATAATAGCAATATCATGATGGTCCGTTTTATATTTCTGTTTTTTTTTTTTTTTTCAGTTAAACTTATTAGTGATGACTTACCTTAAATAAGTAGTTTTCTTAAGTGAAATCTTTCAACGAGAAATTTTTTTGTGATGCAACTTCTCTTACATTTAATCATCAGTAGGTCCGACTTTTGTAAAACAATGGAACTTTCTCTATCGCTCAAAATACTTCAATAATATTCTTTTAATTTTAAAATCTTTGGATTCTATTTTTATGATCTTTGGATTCAATATTGTGATAGCAGTGTCATCCACATAAACTGCAGTAGCTGAGTTTAAAAATTTTACATAAAGTAATCACAAAGGTATATATTAAAATATATTAAGGGATTCACTGTATACTTTATTGTGTAGTACACTAGTTTGAATTGTACTGATAAAAAGAAACTAATTTGTTTTCATTTTAAAATTCCAACTATAAATATATAGGATTTAATAATTTTAATATATATGGGATACAAATATATAGGATTTAATAATTTTAATATATATGGGATACAAATATATAGAATTTAATAATTAATTACAACGTAAATTAAAAATCATAACTTATAATAACTTAATCACAACCTATGCTTTTATTTAATCAAATTTAATTTATTTAAAATTAAATTAATCAGTATTTTTAATTTAATCTGAAATATTAATTTTATTTTACTAAGATACAAGCCAAATTTTATCGGATGCCATGCTGATTGGACGGCATCACTAAAGAGCAATGAAAAATAATACTCTTATAACAACTATGTATGCGCGAAATATATTGCTTAACAAAAACTCACCGATTTGTCTACTAAATTATTTTATATAAAAAATTACATTACAATCATAGATAAAATAAGATGTTACATAAAATAAGACGTTACTCTTAAATTTTCAGATTTTTTTCAAAAAAGTGTCAAAAATCTTTTAAAGAAGTATAAGATTTTCTCGTAACAATTAACTGATTTTATTTTAACTATTTTAAAAATATATTTTACATGTAGATTTTATCTACTTAGTATATTATATGCATATATATACACACACGCACACACACACACATATATATATGTTTGTGTGTGTGTATATATATATATATATCATAGAGATTTAATTATGTATTGTAATTTTTTTGCAACATTCTAATTGAAAAATGTATTTCATATTTCAAAATCTGTAAATTGTTAATCAAATTATGTTAATTGCTCGTTATTGCATTGGAGATAAAAATTTTAAATTAGAGTTTGGAAAGATCCTTAAAATTTATTGGTGAAATAAAAATGTAGCAGTTAAATGAGGCAAAAATTCTATGAACATTCGATAAATGGCTTTATAACTATTTTATAATAATTTATTTAAATTTAAATTTTTTTATCTGTAAGCAATATTTTCTAATATTAAGCGCAACTTGTCTCATGTGAAATTATTAAAAGATTTGTAGGACAACAATTATGCCAAAATTGTGGAAATATTGCTTTGAGACTATACAAACGGAAGTCTACCGATCATCAACTTAAGAAATATTTCTTTCGCGCCAAAATTTCACTATTCTTATTTTTTAAGAAAGAAAATGAATATAGAACGCATTTTAAAAATATTTCCAATCTGACACAGCACAATGTCGATGAAAATTGATCCAAAAACTATTTATTCATGCAAGAGAAAGAATTTTTCCATGCTCGTCAAGAATCCAGACGTTGGATAATAAATTCATTTCACTTTTAAAATGGAAAAATTCAGTGCAGTGTTGAAAAAGAAAAACAACAGACTTCAAGATCGAGTAACCTTTGACCTAGGGGGGTGTAGGCCGCCTTAGACATGCGAGAAAGAATTCCAATTTGTGCTCACGGAACTCAGAGAAAAGTCATCGAATTGACAGGAACTTAGGTGAAGAGGTCTCGAAAATAGACAAGGTCCGTACTGGCTAAGCCCTGGCGCAGAAGAGTGGCACAGCTGGTGCTCATCAGAACTTTGAAGCGGCTTGAAATGAAAGTCCCACCCCCTCTTGCACTCGCGCCGATCCCTTTAGCAACTTGTTGAGACAGTGACATCGTCTTTCGAAGGATGGTTGTTTTTCTGGAAATTGTGTATCCGGTGATAAATTTCGTCAGCTTGTAAGGGGGCGAGCTGCCAGCTATGGTCTCCGTGGGTCTAAGCCAGCGGGAAGCATTCCCTCACTAATGAGCTCCTGGAGCTGTCAGAGAGGTTAAAAGCTTGTTTTCCATAAAATAGATGCAGAGAGTTATTACGGCTGCGATGCGGAAAGTAATTTATATCGGTATAATATATTTTTATGCTTTGGTACTATGCCAAAGATTGAAATGACTTTCGCATTTCCCCAATATTCACACGCTATAAAAACAAGATTTATGCTCTTAAGTATTTTTAGATTTTACTTGCAAATGCTGTGGGAAAGGGGGAAAAATTAAATCCCGTTTAATAACCTCTGATATTGAGAAAGGGATCATTCAAATATGGAATATACTTTTCCATTAAAAAGGTAACTTATTCCGTTTACAGAAATATGTTTCGCTTCGTTCAGTTCTTGTATACAAGCACAATTTAGGAAATTTACATAGATTGGAGCTAGTAGTGAGGCTTCAAACAAAAATTTAATCTGAATTTTCGAGTTTGAGGTTTTTTGTCTATATATTGTTAAAAGCAATGGATTAATACCAGAAATTTGAGTGATTATTCTTACTAGATTAAGCATTCACTTTTGTGAAAAGAGTAAATATTTTTTTAACTACAGCAACATTGATCAGCTTTTTCTTAAAATGTTTTATCCTTGATTTATGGATACATAGCTTTATCAAGCTGTCTTTTGCGCTGAAACTTATCCTTATCCAAACATATTCAATGCATCTTAGAAAATAGCTCTTAAGTTAGCAAGTGAAAGTTTAGTGCCCTCATCATCAATTGAATCTCCGAATCATCATCGTATCTTCGAATCCCACTTCGGATGTGAATGCTTGTATTGGCTTGGAATCTAATTCAAATGGCAAGAACCGCTTCAGTTTTCCCTCTTGTGTAAAAATTAACCTGAGAATAAGTGAATCAGACTCAGATGAATGGTATGTAAGTATATGTGTATAAATAATATGAAAAGAATACATTTTATGATTATTTCTCTGAATTCTTTATCCTCCGAATCGCTAACTCTCAAAATATAGTCAGGTATATGCTTTCATTTTTCTCAATTTAATTGCATTTAGGAATTACTATGTAATCTTCTCGATGTTGGATACGGAAAATAATTAAATAGTTCTCAGAATTCTATTCGGTTATTTATTGTAACTCTATATCTCTCTGGTATTTATGAGCACCATTTGATTAAATTTTATCCCGACTTTATTATAGCAATCAGATTTCATTCGTACTTGAAAATATTTTCTACCGGTTTCATTGACCATCAACTACAAACAGAATTCATTGAATAATGCTGACTCGCGCTTTAGTCTTCATAATACGTACCTATCAAACTGAAAGAGAACCAATATGTTTTGCCCTCTTTCGATGATATATGCAGCAATAAAAAAATGCATATATGCATAGCTTCAATGTTATTTAAAGTTTATTTATTTTACTTAAATTAGTTAATTAAAGTAAACTGTGTGCAATTAATTGTAATGAATATTTATTTCCAAATTGAATTGATTTCTACATGTGTAAAATATTGATCGTTTTTTATGAGATAGATTATGATTCTATTGACTGTGGGGTACACTGTTTCGAACAAAGAATGATTGTGAAAATTGAGGGAAATCTCTTTATATGAATTGTTATAGTGTTTCTAATTGTGAGAGAGAGTTAATGAAAGTTATCTTGAATAAACTGAAATGGATACTGTTACGAAAGCTTAAATAGGACATAGTGTCTTAAATGTATTGAGCTTCGAGTGGAGACCGCCAACAATATTGTTGTATCTTTTCTTGGCTGTGAACCACTTCAAGATATTCTTGACTATGATTCCAAATTATTACTTGGCTACCAATGTTTAAGGTACCAATGTTTTAAGAAATAAGCGTCTAAAATTTTTATTTATTTATTATTTATTTATTTGCAATTCTACAACAATAAACTTATTGGTGATGTGGTATGAAAAAAGAGAGTAAGCACATACCACAGTTGTCTACCTTCACTTGGCAATGATTTAAAATTATAATATGGTTGGCTATACTTAATAATATAGGTTTACAAAATATATACTGCCGAAAACTTCGCTATATTTAGTTCTAGATGAGGCAAGTATTAAAAATCCTCGAATTAAGGTAAATTTAGATAAAGTGATGTATTTATAATTTCATTCATTTATAAACTTCAAGAACATAACAAAAACACCAAATAAGTAATATAATGCTTAGTTGAAATCTATCCAAGAGAAATTAAGGTTTTTACTCCAAAATGTTAAGTTTTATACGCAAAAGGAGAAAATTTTAATGATAAAAAAGTGAGCAGCAAATGCAACCTTTATTAATTTACGATATGAAAAGCCAAAATTTTGAGTACTTCAAGTACAAAATGTTTCACTAATGTTAAACTAAGTACAAAATGTTAAACTAAGTGCTCCTTAATATCAACATAATTAAAGAATAATTAAAACTTGTTTATCAAGGAAACTCAAAATGATTTTGAGGTTTTCCTTTAGAGCTTCTTCTTACTTAATACATTCAATAATTATTTATGTTATTGAAAATTATTATTTACTTCTACTGTCATAATTAAAATTTAATTTCTGTATTTACTCAAAAATGAAGGCCGTGACAACGATATGAATCTTGATAAAAATAATATGTACCGTTCAATGGCAGCTTCTAAATTTTTTTGCAGTTTCCCCTTTCAAATAATTAGCAGCAGCTGTGGTTCAGATGAGTAACTTTTGAAACACTTACTTTGTGGCGGTCTTTTCTCTAAAAAAAGTAAACATCCCAGCCAATCAGTACTGTAAGGGGCGGTATAGTGTGTAGGCAGGTCTTTTTTGGGAAAATATATGTTATTTGCCATTATACCTGTCAAGTTTATTTTAAAAAAAAGTTAGCAAAAAGATAAATGATTGTTATTAATTGCACTGGAGCGGAAGCTTAAAAATATATTAACTAATGTAAATGATTATACAAACTAGTGTTTCCCAAGCTTTGTAATAAAATGTTACAAAGTAACTCAAATTTGAAATATTTTTGAAAATACTTTATCTAAAGGATTTTATAAATTTTAATTTAATTTCAAAGATTTTACTTGTGTGGTTGATAAAAAATACTAGTAAGTTATATTTTATTTTATTTTGGCAAAAGTTTACAATTTGATATCTCGTGATTTTTTTGGTGATTTTTTTTTATTATTTTTTTATTATTTTTTTTATTTTTGACGCTAAGATAGATGCAAAGAAGTGACTTTTATAAGATGATCATCACAGCTACGCAGAAGCCTAACTAAGTTCCAAAATTAACAGAAATTAAATATCCCCAAAATGTATTGCCAAAATAAGGGGTACACGATTCTGCACAGAACATTTTACTTTTCATAATGTTTTTTCTCAGCCACTTATGCCTAAAAGTTTCCAGTTATGCAGTTACAGTGTTTTTTTTTTCAACAACTCATGGGTTTCCTTTTATTTATACCTCAGTCCTTTGTTGTTATTCAAATCGCACTTTAGAATGTAGTTTTCAGTCAAATCGGCCCTATGGATGAAAATGAACTCACAGAAAAAAATAAACTAATCTCCTTAGTTTTGACAGTCAAAACTACTGAAAATTGCCCCATTAATTTGAAAACATCAGTCAAGGGATGTAGTCGACACCATAGCTGGCATTCTTCTCTCCAATTTTCTGCACAATAGCCAGAAAAGAACTAAATATAGACGATGATTATTTAACAAACATTTTTTTTCCTATCAATATAACGATCTTCACAGGGAGATTAAGTATCAAACGCGCTACCTTCCGTAAAAAGCTATTTTACCCACTGAATTATTGTAGTATTAACTATTTGTATTTAAATTTAATTTCTGATTGAAATAAATAAATATTATCTTGAGGATGAGAAACCAAAAAGTTACAAGGTATTCATTTACTAAATGTCATTTCATTTCATTTCATTCCTTCAAAAAATAACCTAAGAAAATGAAACATTGAAATCAGTATTCCTTTTAAACAAAGGATTTGTCATCTGCAGTTGAACACAAAATATGAGAATTATATTTATGTTCATTACCATAAATGTCTCTTACATAAATTTCTGCGAGCGATTTTATAAAATAAATTTCATTATTTATTATTTTATGGAAGATCTTATTTAAAGATAAAACTACAAATTGCGTAGTTTTAAACCAGTTAATCAAAAGATAATTATGTTTTTCATTAAAATATTTTGGAGTTAACAATAATATTCAAGATAAAGCAAAATAGTAACTAGTTACAGTAAGTTTTCTTTTTTTTATTTTGATGAATAAAAAGAGCTTTCTTGCTTTTGTGTTTGCAAATAATTAAACTGAATCTTCAAAGGTAAATTTGCTTAATATCCTTTATTGAATTAATAATTAGATAATTGTAGAGACTAATAAAACACATAATAATATAAAAAGAATTCTATTTGAATTCAGTGAAATCTATTGAGTCATTTTGATAGTAAATTTTAATTTTTTTAAAAGTTTCTGAAAATTTAATCAAATTTCACATTTTAAAAAAAATTGTAGAAAAATTTCACATTTTTGTATATTTTTTCAACAATTTAACTCTAAATTCATTTAAAATTATAATAATCTGAATATTTTTAAGCACTTTCGGATAATTTTAACCATTTTTTAATAAGTTTTAAATATCTTCCGATTCTAAATAAATTCAAAGTAATAAATTTATGGACTTTTATTTTACACTTTTGAGTGCATATAAAAACTTTAGTGAAAAGGTATAGGACTTGATCGTAATTCCCACGAAGACCATCATGTAGAAAAGAGCTATGAAATTTCAGTAAAGATTTAAAAGATCTTGTGTAATGCAGATATTTAGAATTCACGGTAATCACACACGCAGTTTTGTTTTTGTAGTTTGACCACGGTTCAAGCATAATAGAAGAATTATACTTGCAATTGTCAGGACCCTACTAATGCACTTTATTTTTATTACTTTGCGGAATATGAATAATTACTAATAAATAAAACGAGTGCAATAATAAAATAAAAATAAACACGAAAAGTTTGTCAGTTATATTTTTTAAATTTTCAAAGGTTGACTCACGAACCCAGTTTTGAAAAATTACTGAATCTGCTCTTATCATAAAAAGTTCTTCGTTAAATAGGAATTTAAATAACCATAATGCTTTATTATGTTTGGTGAACAAACAAATATATTTTTAAAATATAAAATTTCTGAAAAAATTCAAATAAAATGAATTATATAAATTATATATGTATATAATAGAAATTATATAGGTATAAAAACTGAGATACTTGGGAAACAATCGTATAAACTATTGGTATATAAACAAGAAACTCTTCAAACTAGAGACCTTTAAAAATTAATTTAACTATGTCACTTAATGCTAAAATTAATTTAACATTAAGTGACCTCAAGAAGTTGGGAACTACCTGTCAACCTGTGTCTTTTATGGAAAATATTGATATTTTAAGTTGATATTTGATTCAAATTAATAACATCCAAAGTTACTCTTGCATTTTCACTCTATCTACAGCAAAAATTTTATTTTACTAGAAATATTCTAATTGCAGAAAAAAAGCTAAAAAAACTTAATTGATTAAATATTGTTCGCATAGTATATAAATTATACGCTATAAATAAATTATTAATTAAAGTTTTAATAAAGGAGAAATATTCTGAAAAATCACCATGATATGAAATGTTATTTTTCAATTAAGTTCTAAATGATTGAAGTTTAAATAAGTAAATGAAATCATATTTCGAATTTGCTTATTTCATTTATTGATGTGCGTGTATTTATTTATTAACAATGCCGTTTTTTCTTTCTTTAAAGCTATTTTAAATCCTTGTGAAAAAGGAATGTAAATTGCAGGAGTTCTTTTAAACCTTTTGTAATTTGGATTTATGCTCACTTTTTTGCACATGAGGACTAGTTGGACAGATACCTATGGCTTAAAATAAATTTCAAACCATTGTGGGAGCATCTGAGTAGGAGTAGAAAAAATTAACCCATGAAATGTTGAGCTGAGGAACAGAACACTAACCATTTAGTATGCAATTCGGCATTTAGTATGTAATTTGGCATTTAGTAAGTAATTCGGTAATTAGTATGCAATTTGGCATTTATTACGTTATTCGGCAAAATATTTTCGGAATCAATGATAAAGATACATAAAAATCTTGTGGAGGTAATCAAGAAAAAAACCTTAATTATATCAAAAAGATTTTTTAAATGGTTCAATCCATTAAAAAATAAAAACATTTTGCTTATTATTATATCTGTTATTAACTTCTGATTCGAATGCATTTATTTACTTCACTCATTTATTTCTAGATTTTTTAAACCGATTTCTTTAAACAGGAGCTTTAAAATTTCACGGAAGTGTGCTTTGTGATATATCCTAAGCCAACATGATAATTTGTTATACAAATAAAATATAGTTTTTAAATAAAATCAAACTGCCAAAAAAGCAAAATTCTGTTTTTATTATGAAGTCATGAAGATGAATCTCAATCTAATATGACGTAATCAAACCATGCATCAATTCATATTACTATACAATAGACTTTTGAATTTTTATCCTCAAATATTCTTCCATTGATCTTAATTTAAAAGAAACTGAGAGTTTTTAATTACAAGAAATATGAACTTAATTAATATAAGTTTATTTGATTTAATTTATAGCACAATTTTTTTAATAATTCACTTGAATTTAATTAATGTAAGTTTATATTCACATAATTTAATTATATATTCACATAATTAAATTAAAAGTAATTTTAATTTAATGCATATAAATTTATTTAATTAATTTAATTTTTAGAATTTAGAATGAAGTGAGTTAATGTATTAAAAATTTTGAGAACAATATTTTCATTACAGTAATTACAAATGTCTTCCTCTTGAAATTGCCTTTAACCTTGAAATTAAAAAACTCAGTTTTGTAATTCTAAATTTTAAAAATTTCAAATAGAATGGAATTAATATTTTGTTCAAATTAAGTTTATATATTGGACAGTTGTGGATTTTTTAATTATATGCCATATATTATTAATGACATTAATGGTGATTATAGAAGAAAATAGCAATTTAAGTATCAAATTCAACAATATTAAGAAATTAACAACGTTAACAGTATCAGTTATTAATATTTTGTCTTTTAAAATTCAAAACTGCTAGCAAATGTGACATTAATTTATGTTTTCCATAATTACTTAAATCATTACTTTTGCTTAGTATTGTACACTGGTCATTTCAATGTTTTAAATGCTGAATAATATACTGTCTAATAAAAAGTTGTAAATTATTTTACATCTTAAATACAATTTATGAATCCTACTGTGTTTTAGAGGAAATTCAAAAATTTTACTGTTTGGAAAATTTGATTGTAACATTAGATTATATTTAAAGCTTCTTATTTTTTCGAGTGAAGCAGTTGAACTAAATCAGACAAAATATTATTTTGATCTATAATTGAGTGACGAGACCGTCGTCTGAGATAAAACATCAGCAAAATAAATTATGCCCTACAGATTTCATATTGTCAGTAAAGCTTTAATTTAATTAGTTTTCAGATGTATCATGAACCAATAAACAATTGTAAATTCTGCCAATTTTTTTTCTGCTAAAGAAATTTAGTTAAAAAATATAAAGAATAATATACCCTTATACAAGGGTCACTCTGAAATTTTTGAGATACAACTGGGTTTTTAAAGTTATAGTTACAATATTTTAGGTGTGTTCAAGGTAGTATCCTTCAGCAGCAATGCACTTTTGTAGACGAATTTTCCGCAGATTAAATGCCTTTAGCCATCCATTTCTTGGAATAGATGAAAAAATGCATTTATAGCCACATAAATCTCTTCTTCTGAATGAAAACGACGTTCACGTAAGATCTTTTTTAGATTAAAGAATAACCAAAAGTCGCACATAGCTAGATCAGGTGAATACGGTGGATGTTCGATCACTTTAACTTGTTTTTGTTTAAGAAACTCGACTGTTAACTCGGTTGTTTGAGAAGATGCATTGTCATTGTGAAGAATTAGTCCCCTAACATTCAGTTCTTGTCGAATTTCTGGATGACATTTAGTGGTATACCAGTTTGCTGTTACTGTCTTCTGTCCTTCCAACTTGTTGGCTTTGACCAATCCCGTACTTCTGAAA
The DNA here is from genome assembly GCA_030067965.1 of Latrodectus elegans. Taxonomy (NCBI): domain Eukaryota; kingdom Metazoa; phylum Arthropoda; class Arachnida; order Araneae; family Theridiidae; genus Latrodectus; species Latrodectus elegans. The sequence continues at coordinate 43,340,602 of CM057816.1, read as the reverse complement.
TTAACGGCATACATCACTTTTTTCAGTGCGCGTTGTTTTTTCACCATTGTCGTCATGGCATCATCTTCAAAGACCCATACTTTGCTTTCTTGACGTATTGGAACGTCAAAAAACAGTATGTACGTTTTATCACCTGTTACAATCTTAGAAATGATGCGGTGACCACCATCATTAAGCAGTTTAAGAGTTTCTTACCTGATTCTGACACGCTCCTCTTTTTGGTGCTCAGTTAGATTATGGAGAACCAACGGCAAACTACTTTTTTCATACGTAATTCTTCATGAATGATTTTGTGTATGGCTGCGGATCCAATGTTATAAGTTCCTTCTGTATCATTTGATAGGTACAGTGATTATCATTCATTAACATTTTTCGTATGGCAGACACATTATCCGGGATTACTGCCGACGGCGGCCTTCCTGTGTGTTCTGCATCCTGAAGAAAATTGTGACCGTTTCTAAATTCTTTAAACCATCTGAATACAGTAGCACGAGCTAAAGATTCATTACCAAATGCTAATTGCAACCATTGAACGCATTCTTCTTGATTTAATCCTGCTTTAAAATCGTGGAAAATCATAGCGCGAAAATGTTCTTGCGTCAACTCTTTTTTTTCTTCTGTTTAAAATTTATTCTACGCTAAAAAAGTTGAAGTAATTCAATAAAAAATCGTCTTCTGTGTTTAAATAATTTATATTTTAAAACTAAACATCTATTTTTATTTTGAAAATTCCTGTTAGCGCGTATCTCAAAAATTTCAGAGTATCCCTCGTATGAAAATTAGCACTTCATGAAACTTGAACATGGTCTCAAATGTTCCATAAGCTTAAGAAGTTTGTGGCGTTTTTGATTATTTATAACACACCAGTTTCTGATAATATTAGCCTTGCTATTATATTGTATTCTAATCCCTTGGGTAATATCCCATTATACTCTAATATATACACAATAGCAAATTGCAATGTTTTCTTTCTTTCGTTCAATTGTATTTTGAAGTCTTGATTTAAATCTTGGAGGTAATTAGAATTAAAATTTATTTTGTTAATATATTTTACCAATATGTTTCAACATGGTTTTTTAACACACGTTTTTGATGACATACTCAAATCTTTTGGTTACAATCTTTTGATATTTTTTAACATTCCTAACTGTTCAAATCAAAACAGGTACCGCACAGCTTAAAGATGGTTACAAGGTTCAAGATCATTTGTTTCTGTAAAGTCATATAATGTAAATTTTTAAACATATTTTGAACAAGCTAGCTTTTTTATTCATAGATGATAAGTAATACAGTTGCAAAAGTAACCTTTGTTTGTCTCATGTGATTCTAGATTTGTTATTTGTATTATTGGTCTCAGACATTTTTTTTTTTTTTTTTTGCACATCTGGAAACAATTTGATGCAGATTTCTAACCACTATTTAATCGGAAACTTTAGTTCATTAGTCATTAAACTAAAGCCTTGATCTTAAATGTAATTTGACATTTGAGTTGTGTACTGCCTTAATAACAAAAATATACTCAGTAGAGTTTGGTTTCTGCAAAAATATCAATTTAAATATTATTTTGGCAGTAAAAACATTGGATGAATTTTCAAATTAATGAGAAAATGTATCTTTTACAATTAGTTTAATTTAAAAATTGTTTTACATTTTTTTCTCTAAAACATTTTATACTACTACCTAGCTTAAAACTATAATATGAACCCAAAACTTCAATATTATTCTTTGGAAGAAATATATAATGCAATTTCAAAATTCACTTAAACCGCATTTTTAAACTACTTATTAAAATACTGAAGAATACATATTTGCAGAACTGTAAGGAATATTAAAATAAAGAATCATATGTCTGGTGAATGAAATGATATGTGCAACAACAAAAATATGTGATCAAGAGAAACGCAAGCATACAAGACAACAAAGGAATGGTAGAATGAAAGTACATTTTAGAATTTTATGTCTGTGTACTATAAACAAAAAAAATAATAAATAAATAAAGGAACCTGGAACACTCTTTAATCCTAAGCATCAAGATTTTTGTTCTATCTGTTTTCTCTCTCTTCCGCTCCAGAATTCTTCCTTAATCGGATTAAGCTGTATTTTCAGAATATTCTTGGACTTATTTGTTTTACAAAATAAATCCATCTAAAGTTTATACTGTTGCCACCCACGTTTTCTGAATCTTTCTAAACAAGAAAATCTTTTCATTTTTAAAGAGCGCCTTCGTGAATACGAGATTCATGATATTTTATAAGAAAATGTAATAAGGTTTTATTCTGATGTGATTTTTTTTGTTCATCATATCAGTTTTCAGTTTAATTAAGCCTTGTTTTGTATAAATTTAATAGTGTTTGAATATGAACAAAATTAAAATTAATTAAAAATTGTAAAAATTGGATTTTTGATGAATGACACTGCATTTAAGGAGAAATTAATATTCTATTTTTAATACATTTAAGGAAAAATTACCCATTTAAATTAGTTCAACATAAATCTACAAAGAAATATGAAAGTTTAATGTGCACTTAGAAAAAAAAGTTTTAGAATTTGACATCATATATTAGATTATCTATTAGATGAAAAGGGTGAAATATTTTTAACATACTTTTTTTTTTTTTTTTTTTTTTTTTTTTTGTAACCATACTTGATTTCACTTTAGTAGTTAGCAATATTACAATGAAGAATGTTCTAAAAACTCCCAGGTATCAGTTTCAGACGATACTTATGCAAAAAAGGTTGAAATTGTAGATTAGATAATAAATTAATATTTTAAATTTATTGTGTAACATCTTTTGCAGACAACAATATTCTAATAGTTATTTTCAGAAATTTTGTAGTTATGCATAGCGTATAGGCAAGCAATCATGCAGCTGTTATGTGCAGATTAATTATTTATGGTCTTCTTCAATAAAATGGGAAAAAAATAGAAATTACTCAATCTAAATGATTATTTCAGCATTTATTTAGTTTATTTCACTTGCTTCTTGTTATCTATCTCAATTGATCTTAGACAATGAACTCATTTAACATCTTATTATTTTGAAACTATGCTCAAGAATAATATTTATTGGAGGACACTTCTTTTCACACCAAAAAAATGCCATTAACAAAATATACTGATGCTGCTCATTTTTCCTCATTACAAAGATCTTGGACTGAGTTAAATATCAACTCATCTCCACTCTGAACGTGACTACCATTGGTCCATGTATATTTGCATTTTATCATTGTCGAGAATAACCAAGGATTTCAATGTAAATTATTTTGAATCTTTAGAAATATACAAGTATGATTATCAAAGAAAAAGCTAGAGGTTTAGTACCAATTTGAGCGATATACTTCATTTTGACTGCTTTAAAAGAGAAATTTATAAAATAAAAAAAAATTCTTTTTAAGAATAAGCAATCTTATAATTTCTAGGCAGGTATTTATTTAAATTTATTTATAGATAGAAGAAAATCAATAATGAAAATCTGGAATAAGAGTAATCTCATTTTAAAATTTTTATTCTTTAAGTCAGACGAGACTCGTTAAATAATACAATTAATTCCTGATTTGGAGCGAACATAATCTCATTAAAAATGCTATTATCAAAATGAGATTTGAGTTTCATTGACTCTCCAAAAAATTGAGCATTTAATAATACTGTCCTTTAATAATTATAATTCAATGAAATATTTTCATTATTGCTTGCAGTGTTTTGGGAATGAGGAATACAAAAACATTGAATGGTTTTTATTCAGCAATATCATTCTTAAAAATCTAGAAGATTATAATATATTGTCTTCAAGCACTAAACAAAAATGAGTGTTTTTTTATTTTGGAATATTAAATAATTAAATTAAAAAATATAAAAATAACCAGATTTTTTTTTTTGATTCTTGAATGGAAAAATAACAAAAAATTTAATCTTTCTCCCTTATGAACCTCGTATGACTCAATGGAAGAGAATTAAATAGTAGAAGATTTTTACCTTTCATTTTTATAATTCTATTTTTAGGATATCTATATTTTTTCATGACTTCTTAAATCATAGACCGTGCTATCATGTATTTGAAAAAAGGCTTATTACATTTTATCAGCTCAGTACAGAACTGCAGTGCATGGTACCGAAATGATTCAAATATCTTTAGATCTATAATATCACAGATTCCTAAAGTTAAAAAGCAAGCAAAAATATTACAATGTTTGGTAAAGTAATCAAGTGAAACGTATTTACAGATTTTGAATTTGAAAACAATAATATATGATATCGGCTTTCAGTGAATAATATGTTGTCATTCAAATTTTAATATCTGTCAAAAAATGAATGAATAAGAAACTCTATTATACATATTTATAAGTCCTGTGATCGGTCATTCAGCAGTTACCATGGGTGCAATGGCCTGGAGATAGTTTCCTCCCCCTTCAGATCAATGTCAAAATTGAGGGAGTGGTTCCTATGGTGGTGCCATCTATCGGAGGATATGAAGAGCAAACACGTATTTCACTTTTGTGGTGCTCTGATTAAAAAACGAAAATCACTCCCTATTGACTTAAATTTGCATAGCCCAGGCATAGCGAGCTTGGATTGTCCAAGTGTGATAAGTAACAACATAACATATTTATAATATGCAAACAAATATTTTTTGCGCGTAATTTTAATGTGCAAATAAATATTTATATTTGATTGAACATTTGATGAATTAATTGCAAAAATTGTGACTGCATATTCATTTGTTTCACGGTAGAAAAGTACATCGAAAATTTTAATTTAAAGCCTAAAAAAAAAAAAAAGTAATCGAATGATCTGTCTTTTTGCAGAAACATATATTCCGTTTATAAATTCATAAGATAATATTACCTAAAAAAAACTTTTATGTGCATGAAAAACATTTAAAAATTTTATAATAAGAGGTCTTATTGATTATCCATAGAAACTAAATAATTTACTAGTGTTATGCTTGGAATCACTCAATCAGAATAAAGCTGCGTTCTTAGTATTATTTTGCTGTGTCGTTTTTGAGGTACGATATAAAAATTGAAGCTATGTCCATCTGCTTCCGTCATTTGCTTTTCTGTGACACATTTTCTGTCAGTTCTTTCCCCTACTCGCAATATCTGCAGCTGTTTAAGGAGGAATGCCTCTGTTTGACTTAACGTGACCCGAGGCAACTCTCGCCGATTTTCCCGCTTGTCAAGACGAACATCAACTGAAGTGGTAAACACACCAACCGCCACCAGATTCTCCTTCATGAGCCCTGTATGTGCACATGAATTTACTTTGTTTTGTGACTCTTTGACATAAATTGCTTATTTGACACAAATATACTGAGAAACGTATTTGTTTCAAATTAGTATTTAAAGGACACATAGTATATATACAAGATTCATAAAATTGTTGTTGTTATCTGAAATGTATATTTTATAACACATTTCATTGTTTAAAAGTACAGGACATGCTAGAAAACCAGAGTGAAGATATCTAAATAATTTCTTAATCCTTTTCTGTTTTTTAATTATTTTGAAATTTAATTTTGAGTTTAACTCAATATTTTTTTTCAATGATTTTTTGTACACATTTTATGAAAAGGAAATGTAAATGGATTTTGTATAGACTTTATTTAGGTTGAACTTCATCTGAATAAATGAGATTTAATGTTGAAATTATATTTAATGTTGATGCGATTTATTGAGAGCGATATAATATATTTTATTCTGCAACACACACACGGGATAAAATATATAGTTTTACAACTTGATGAGGCTGCATAATTTTTTTAATTTTTCTCATCTTTGTCAGGAAGAACTTTGCGAAAACCTTATTCACTCGCTGCACAAGATTTAATAAGGAAATCTATCAAATATTTCATTAAATAGATTTGCGCTAAGTGTAAAACAGGATATTTATCTAAAGTCTCACGTATCCTGATAACAATAGGGCAAATTCTGGAGATGAGGGTCTTAGGTCCAATCCTAACCAGTATTGAACAATGAGATATGACAACTTTTGTTTTTGTATATCCGCATCCATCCACTTAGGTGTTTGGGGTTCTTCCTGATTTCTAAGATTCGTTATCTATAATAAATTTTCTAAGAAAGCATTATGTAGACCATTACAACAATTGTCCCAACAGTTTATAAAATATACTATGCAAAAAACATTAATTTTACGTTCTTTAAAATAAGTAAGATTGAATTTTTTATCTATTGATTAATTAGTTATAATATATCATCATTCTCTTTAAGAGGGTGGTGTAGCTTACGAAAATCTGTAATTTAACGTATGCATATGCAAACACCATAATATCTTTGCAATAATAAACTGAACAAAAATCATTCACCTGAATGCAACACAGGAACTTAGACTCCTCAAAAACTCAATGTCAAACTCCTTCCTGTACTGTAAATGATATTTGAATTCGAACGGAGAAAAAGAAATCTCTGAATCATTAGTGACAAAAATTTAATTCCGGTTGCAAAAAAAAGGCAGAACTTGGAATATCACCATATCTTAAGCAAACCACAGAAGTAAGAAAAAAAAAGATTAATTATTAACAAAAAGTGTAATTTTTATACTGTTCTCATTGAACTATGTTTGTTTAAAATACATTTATATTTTACTATGTAGTGCCAACAAATATCAGAAATGAACAAATTAACATTTAAAGTTTTGATTTAGCAAATTTTCAACATATGACAACGTTAAAATTAGAGATAACATTTTTTTTTCTCCCGCAATATTTTAGCTTATTTTTTCATGATAAGTTATAATTTCATCTAGATAAGTTATAAATTGAATAAAATATAATATAATTAAGAGAAATAAATTAAGCTATAATTCTTAGACATGTGTATATTATTTTATATAATTCAGAGTGTATAATCTTAATTTTTTAGCGTATCCCATATTCAAGTAAGCTTAATTTTTTTAGCTTATCCCATAAATATTAAATAAAATTTCCAGGAAATTTTTATTAATTGCATTTGGAAATTCGTTCTTTAAGCAGAGATTGAGTCTTACAACATGTTTTCAAGATTTCCTTTCTCCTTATTGAGTTGTTGTCAGGTGTCAGCTAGGCTAGTTGTTGTCATGTGCCAGCTAGACTGGCTTTATGGGGTGCGTTGCTCCCCTTTTCCAACAGAAACACATTTAGTTGTGAGTCTGACTTCCGCAGTACACACACATGCCATAGACATTCTCCTTTAACAAAATATTTGAAGGAACGAAACGTAAACTAGAAGTCTGATTCGGCTGAAGTATTTTGATTTCCTCGAAGATATCACAATTAAATATCCTTAATTTGCAGTTTCAAAATAGAATCTTTGGCAAGGTAAAGTCATAAAATCATTGAGAGAACAATTTCAGATATTGCTTCGTTATCAAAAAAATTAGACTTATAGAAAAATATCATCCAAGGTAAATACAAACACTTCGACTTTTTAAAATAAAACCCCTTGACAAGGAAATGTCTTCAATACCTCCTTACAAAAGCAAAGAATACATTGAAACTATTTCTAATTTGAGAAGTAAATACAACAAACTCTTTCGAGATTTCAAAAGAATTTCAGTTATTACGCAGTTTGTCAAACCACTTTTGATTGAGATTGATGCTGAAGAGTTCGCTACTTGACTCACAGGGCAGTTTGATTTTCAAGAAAAAAAAATATTGATGTAAAGTTAGAAATGACTGGTTTTTCAAATGAATTACCAATAAAATCGTTTCAATATCTGAAAATTTTTGGCTATTTGTTTCTTAGAAAAAAAGCATCCAATTTTAACCTTGATTTGTCTCATCGAGAAGGAAATATTTTTCTCCAAATACCTGTGGAGGATATTTTTCGGTCTGACATTCATCAAAAATAAGTATAGAACCAGACTTATTGATAAATACTTTGGACAAAGAAATTCCAATGGCATTCACTACCAACTTTCCTAACATTAAAAATATTGTTGATAACAGAAAAGTTCCCTTTGAAGCAAAAAATGAAGCCTAAATCTGTTATGAAAAAAGTTTGCTTATTCATACAAACTACATATCAATTGTTTTTATGCACAGTTTTACTTTCTTTTTATTGTTTTCAATTTAACCAAAATTTATTTCGAATTTACTAGAAATGTAAGCTTATATATATATATAAGCGATAAAAAATATAATATTTTTCTTTAAAAATTGCATGTTTTGAAGGGAGGTTGGTGGTTTACGATAGGATTTTGAAACAGCTCATCTGTTCAGAAGGCGTATAATTTTGGCAACCCCTTATCATACTGTCAAATGACATAACACTGTATGACGAAACTTTACTTTACTTTATGAAACTTAGCAACAGGGCTCTCAATTTGTATTTAAATTTCTTCTTCTCTATCTTTTGTGTTACCTTAAGTCCATGATGTACGATATCCTAATAGCATATGAAGAAAATCTGGTTGGCCAATAAATCGACTGTTTTTATGAAGTCTGCGCTTATGTCTTCTCTATTTTTCTTTACGTTTTTAAAAATTAGTTTGCAACATCCTGTTTATAGTGTTTTTCCATAAGTGTTGAACTGGATTCCTAAATCATACAGACACTCACTCAAGAGGGTTGATATATAATTTTTCAGCCAGGAATATATACGTTTTTTTCTTTTTTTTTTCATACGCTATAAAAGGGCACTTAATGTGCTTAATATCATTGGGAAGTGCATTTTGTTGGACTATAAGTAGTTTTCGTATATTGAAAAGTAAATACAATAAATCATTTAATCTCTGAGTTAACATAAAAAATACAATTTATCTTTCAGGTAGTTTCAACTATTGTTTCTCTGTGTTATTCCGTTTATTATATATATTAACCCGTTTTCTATCCAATGGTTTTAAACACCCCTTATTAAAACTTATCTTTAATTAATCCCATTTAATTATGTTTATTTTTTTAAAAAAAAGTATCGCAATACTTTCATTTTTTTCCTATACCATCAGAACATAAGAAATTTTTAATTTATGATACCTTTAAATTTCATTTGAAAAAATTTAAGAAATGGCTTTCATTTCTCTCAGAGTGTAAAATTTGTAATGAATGAAAATCAATTGGTTGGAGATGAATCAATGGCAACGTTACATAAATTTTTTCTTATTTTTAGAATAATGTAAATCGTATATAATTTATATCATCATTATATTCGGTATTATGATGACCAAATACTTTATTCAAATTATAATTTATCTAAGTACTCATCGATATAGAAATCATAAATAAAGTTGTCACGGTTTTGGAACTAAGACAAATTTATCAAATTTAATTTGGGATGTTAATTAAATTTGTAAATGATATAAATTTAATTTGTGAAGAAACGAGTCGTTATTTTCTTTCATTCTCTACTCATTGCTGAAACTTCATTCTAATTTAGTCCCCTTTTATTCCATATATTAATATTTGTGATAAAATTTTGATTTTAAATTCATAATAATAGATCAATATAATATTAAAATTTGAATAAAACCTAATGAAATTCAAATTTCTACTATTATGTGATGAATTTATTGCATAGTTTAATTTCACCAGTGTATATGTTCAGATTAAATCAGAAATTACGTAAGTCTCGATAGCATACGGTCCCCATAACCCATAAGTAAATTTTTTCACATAATTATGGCTTTATTTAATCCGCGAGTGAACTTTAATGATTAGTGTTCTGGTTTTTGAATCAGCATGTTTTAGGTTCGATTTTTATTTTTTGTATGGATGTTTGTAATTCGAAATCTTCTTTTTTATAGTTTCAATGATTCCATGGGAATTTATTAAATTGAACTTACGGCTTGAAAGAATAATTGAATTTTTCTCTTTGGCAAAAAGCATCCATAGAGTTATAAATTAAATTTTATACATGAATAGTAATTTGACAACTTTTTAATAAAGGATTTCTTTTAAGAAATGTATTTTTTTTATGAATTAAATTTGTTTTCTGAAATTTATGTTTATTTTCAAAATGAAGCAAACAAAACATCTGTTGGAAATTGAAAAAAATAGAAAAATTATCTAACTCAATACTTAACAGTGATTTAATATTTAAATTCAAAAGAAAAACAGATATTTTAGATTTTTAAATGTTTTAGTAGATTTTTACATATTTTACCAGATTTTCTCATATTTTAGCAACGATATTAGTCTGAAACTTGTTAAGCTCATGCTTTTCATTGTAATTACTCCAATAATAACTTTACTTGCTGGCATGTTTCGATAACTTGCATTGATCGGAATTTATTTTGAGTCCAAAATATGATAATTTAAGTAAAGTTCTTTTCCCGCAACTAGGTTTTGGTTGCTTGAGAAACATAGACAAAATTAAACACCAAGAAAAGAAAGTACACAAGCAATACCACGTGCACATTACAATTCTTGGAAGAGATCTGTATGAGAGATAGTTTAAATTTGTGCAATTCATAGCATTGCTTTATAAAAATAAATTATTGAGATTAGAGGCCTCCTATTATTGAAAAAAAGGAAATTCAGTCCTGAAACACTTGGTATTTTTTTCACGGACATTTAAGTTCCTCCAGAAATTCGATGCGTTTCCATTTAATTTACTGAATTTGCTTAAAAGATGACAGTTCGTTCTCTAATACATCCATTACCCTTAGTTACTTATAGTTTTCAATTATCAAATTTTTATTTATTGGTATTTTTTAACTTATACTGGCAATTTATGGATTTTCGAGGTAATGCCGTTAGTAAATTATTCTGATTTTCAAAAAATAAATAAATAAAATAAAATAAAAAAATAGATAAAAAAATAAAAATAAAATAAGACTTTCTTAGTTTCAAAATTAAGTATTAACTTGTATAAATTAACAATTGTCTATCCAAAAAAAAATGAAAATCTGAGCTAATTATGTGAGAATTTTAGCCTTAATAATTTTTGAGTAAATTAGAGTTAAAAATTGAACATGGTAGAATTTTTTTCACAGAGAAAATCTCTATAATTTATATTTTATATACAAATTACATAGTCTGCAATTAAAATAAACAAATTCACTTTCTGTGCTTTTTGTATGCATTTATAAGCCAAAAAATGCATATATGTTTTTATTTATATATCATAAATATGGAAACACCACAAGACATAAGTATTGTTACATCTGCGTTTTTGTAAAATTTTGTCAATAAATAAATGCAAAATTTACCCATGATTTCCAAATATTAATATATCATTAATATGAGAAAAACAATTGATTATATTTGAATGTTATATTTATGCTTTTTGTGAATGTTTGACAATAAAGGAATGCAATTATTTAAGCATAATAAATATTAAAAATAGGAATCATATTTCCATTTTACGCATATTGTTCAGTAAAGAAATGAATAAATTAACCCAGAGGGTCTTCTAATATTTATGTATCGTAAATACAAGTAAAATAGTAGTTATATCTATGTTTTGTGCACATTTTTCCAATCAAGAAATGCATAATTTAATTCACGGTTTTCTTATATTTATACAGTATCCTGAATCATCTTTCTCTCATATGTGTATTTAAAGATATTTTTCAATCAGGAAATGCATAAATTAACCTATGGTGTTTTTCATATTCATTTATTTTTTCCCTTTATGCAACCATAAATCAAGAATGAAATGTCTTTTTTTTATTTTGTTTTCCAGACTCTTCTAATTTTGGGGTGCCACGAAACATGAGAACTGATTGGTTACATTGCAGTTGACCGGAAGGAAACAGGAAGTTGTCATAGAAAGCGATGCCTGCGTATAATCCGTAAACTATTTCAACTCTCAAAATATCAAAAAATGGTGCTATCCTTGGTGTCTATTCTCATCTTGTTGGTAAAGTACTACGTGGAGGCAATTAACTTGGGTAAGTACTAAAGAAAATATCTGCAATGAGCTATTAATGCAACCAATGCATCAACTTATCTTTTTAATCCTATATCACCCAATAAAATTGCGGGTTAACAAAACAAAATGTTTTGATGAGGACTCCGGTCAAATAGTCTCTTGTTTGCTTGAAATGATCAGTGAGTGCCAAGTACGACTATCCTTAAAAGATTAACAACTGAAAATATATTAAAACGCAAACTGGTTGTAACAGAAGATTTAAAGAAATGTCAAAAGTAGGGAATAAAAAATTCTTGAAATTATAAATTTAACGATTTAAATATGAAATAATGCAATGGTTAAAATTATAAGTTTTTAACTTAATATTACTATATTATAAATTTTTATAGAAGTTTTTAAAACAGATTATTCAATTTTCTTTTTGAGTTATACTTTAAAATTCTTCTTTATTTTTTAGAATGTAGTTTTTCTTATTTTTTATTGGTATTTATATTATTGATCCGCTTTCTGTGTATTTTTGTAACGATTTACGTCAAGGTTTGACTTTAACAACCACAAGATTAAATATTTCTGGTTACAATCTGCACTTTGGTATATAACAAACTATTATTGTTTCTTACACCGCAAAGTTTGTAGCATAACATTAGAAAACCATTCTAAAGTATTTAAGTATATATACTTTCTGTGGGTTGCTTTATTAGGAAAACCCCATTAAAAACTTTCTTAACTCTGATGTTTTATTCCTAAGATGCAAAAAAATGGTTATTTTGTCTGCAGAAATAAGCCAAAAGTCGTTCCTAGGGACTTAATCTGACCTTAATAATTATATCAACAAATGTTATCTTATTATTGTCTTAAATTAATCAATAATCATTAATAATTTAAAGATTTCATTATGAAATTAATTTTAATAAACCACAGATTTATATTATATATATATATATATATATATATATATATATATATATATATATATATATATATATATATATATATATATATATATATATATATATATATATATATATATATATATATATATATATATATAATTTTAGAAGTCACAAAAAGGCTTTTAGGTAAAAGTTTTTTTATCAAAAGCGAAAATTAGTAAAATGCTTACATAAAGTATTTTTGTTTTAAAATTCCTTAAAAAATAATTATAAATATTTGGGATTTTTCATTAACTTCTACTTTTAATATTAGTTGTATCAAGACAATCAATTTTAGTCCTGCAACTATTGATGATTTTTATGTCACATAATAGCAAATAAATATATAATTTCATTAAATATAATTTAATAGATAATCTTATTACATTTCACATTTATTCCATAAATAAATTATTTTAAAATAGGTATACACCCTTTTATCCAATTGCTTTTAAATTAAATGTTAATAAAGGAATATATTCTGTTACTTTGGTAAAATAATTTTTATTATTTTAAAAGATATCTTTCATCTATTTATTAAAACCCATCGATTCTTTTGTAAAAGCATAATTAAGTTTATTATTGAAGATCTTCTAATTGGCTTTATAACTACACCTTAATATAATTATTTTTCTTCCGTTATTAACAAAAGACACTGTTATTCAATATTCATGACAGTCTAAAAATAATTTCAGTAATTGTCTCTTTATTGTTAAGTTTATTGCATTGAAAGTACATTAGTTCCCTCTAATCTATTCAAAATGTAGAAATGACTTTAAAAAGAAGAATCAAAATTGAAAATACTAAGCCAATACTATAATGCCAATTGATATTTAAATGATTCTTTCTCACTTAATATTTGAATCTTATAGTCAGATTCATGTATAATTGAAAAGTGTTAAGGTGTATTTGAAATAATTTTGCATATAAAATTATTCGTTTTCTTGAAATCTAATTTATTTAGTATTAGTTAGTTACTGCTTTTTCTAAGGGAGCAAAAGAGATTAATATTGATATTTCTACTAGTATAAGCAACTTATAAAATTCTTTTATACGGGTAATATTCTGAACTCTATATTTATTAATGATTTTAATCTAAAGTCAAAGAAGGACGTTTTTTGATAAATAAAAATGATCTTAAGATTCACACGCACTTTTTCCTTAATATAAATATTATTTAATATATACCATTATAAGTAAATATAATTTTTAATAGAATCTTCATGTGTATTTTTCCTGTTTTTTTTTTTAAATAATATTTACATAGAACAAAACCTTTTTGATCTTTACGTAACTCAATATCTATAAAATATTTCTGGATCAAAATGATTTTCAATTTTTCGTTAAATCACACAGGATTTCCTAATATAAATAAAATTTAATGAATCACATTTGAAATGTTGAAAAATAAATTTTGGAAAAACTTTACTTTTGCTGCTATTTATTTTTTATTGCAATATTTACATTTATAATAAAATTCTAGAGTTTTTTTTTAATAGATTTTGTAGAGTACCAAATATTTCTAAATTATAATTGTTCAATTTTTATATTTTTGCACTTGATGCTTCATAGTTAGTAGGTAAACAACGAAAGATTTTGTAAAACATTTAAAAAATTCTTCAATGAGGTATTTTTTAATTGTTAGTGAGTAAAATTCATGTGTCGCAAAAATAGAAAATTTCCGTGAACTTATGAGCTGAAAGTGTTTATAAAAACATTCAACATTTTACATTTAATTGTTTTTAAGATCAAGCAGGATCAAACAGATAAAATAATTACTAAGATCAAGCAGAATTGTTAAGATTAAATCATAAATAGAACAAGATTATTCCATTTCGAATAATCTTGTTCTATTTATGGAGCTAAGGGAAAAGAATCCTGTTTTTATTTGCAAAATGTAGGTATATTTACTGAAAAAGTTTTGACAAAATTGCTCATCATATCGGAAATAAATTAATATTCTCTTTTTATTCTAGTTGCTTTTAAAAGTTTATCTTATTTTATATCCGTATCCAATGAAGTAGATAAGAAATCGAATTAATTTTTCATAAGCTGTTTATTTCATAGTACTGTCATTGCGATTGACAATATTTAACTACTTTGATTGGCAGAAATAAGCAATAGAAAATGTATTGCAATGATTAACCAAATCAAATACTAATACCAACAAATAGTTTTATTCCATTATTTTGGACCAAAACTTTTTTTCCAATATTCACATTTTCAGCAATAATTGACAGATAATAACTCATTATTTTTCCCTACTTTTTTTATATTTATAGGAAAGATTTTATAAGAAACTTTCCAATTATGAAAAAGTAAATATTTTTAAAATTTCTTCTTGTTTTAATAAACCTAAGAAATAAAGATAAATGTTTTGGTTTTTAACTAACCTCCAATTTTAATATAAGCCTATCAGTTTTGTTTCTAAGACATTTTATTTGTTCATACCAGCGCATGAAGTTAAATATAACTTAAGTAGCGATAGATTTAATAAAAAAATGTTTGCTAATCATAAAATCTATCTTTTAATTCATAAGTAAATAGATTTTTAATGAGTATTCAATCAATTTTTGCATATAATCAATAAATTATTGCATGTAATCAATTATTGCATATAATCATGATCAAGCAATTGCTCCTTTTATAAGAGCAGAAAAATACTTCGCAAATTATTCCATCTTTTGATTGCTTACTATTTTAAATTGTATTTAGAAAATTAAAAATGTAAAAAAAAATTATTAAAATTATCTTTCTTGACAAAAGTGTGGCTGACATTGTTGTCGGAAATTTTTTAGAAACTTCTCACTAGTCTTAAATGATAGCATTTTTCTCTATTATTAGTTAAGGATTTTACTATTCATGACTAAAATTTATCTGAAAATAAATCCTTTTCCTTTTAAAATTATTAGATAAAATAGTCTAATATATGAGGAAATGGTACCTAATTATATAAAACTAGTTTTATATGTAAAATAATTCATGTTTCTGAAACTTAATTTATTCCGGATTAGATAGATATTGCATTTTCTTAGTGAGGTAATGAGATTACTATTGACACTCATGTTTGAATAAGCAGCTTATCAATTTCTCTTATACACTGAATAATCTGCCGTCTATTAATGATTTCAATATTAAATCCATGGATCTGTGAAATAAGGAATCACGGATAATGTAAGACATGAAGCTTCATGCTTATAAATATTTTATTCCTTTCACGTTTTTCGATAAATGAAAACGATTTTTAAATGTGTATAAAAGCAGACGATTTTCTTAATATAAATTTAATGTAGAATATGCAACAACATTCAATAAATAAGTTACAGAAGAATCTTTTTAGCTATATATTTCTGTCGTAAAGGATTATATTACTTTCATATAACTAAGTTCAAAGGATGAAATTCATAAAATATAAAATCTATTTATAAGGCATTTATTTGTATTAGTTTCATGATAGTTTATCAACACAAATTATATATCATCATATTTCAATAAGTGCTCGATTTTTAAACCTTTTATTTGATTTATCGATTTTACGAAGTAATAGCTAGTTCTCAATATGGTTCTATAGAAATTGTGATAATTTAAATTTTCTTTAAAGAACTAAAATTATGATGAATTTCTCATTCGCAAACTCATTTTCAGGCATTTTCGTTTGCTTTTATTTTTCTCCTTTTTTATTAAATCAAAAATTATTCTTTCTTTCGCTCCATTTGAGATCATGAAAACGCCATTTTATTACAATTCGCATTGGTTTAAAATATCCATGAAATCAAATAACGTTTCATCTACATCATGTACTTATTGAGACGGCGTCGCAAATCCGACGTGTAGATGAATTTGCTGCCTGCCTTCAAATCGCATTTTTCAAGCTGCAGCAAACAAGGCGAAGTTCACTCTCGAATATCTGAGTATCGTTGGTAATGAGAAAAAAAATCATTTCATGGTTTTTACCCAAAATAAATAAATGTTTTTTAATAATAATGTTTTCCATTTGTAAAACTTTTCAAATTATGAAAATTTAACCACTTGTTTTAAATAAATATTTTCAAATCTTTAGCTACATTGCTTTGAAAAATACCTAAAATTGATATGTTTTTCTAATTTGTGTCTTTGAGCGATTCAAGTTTCTTGAGCCTGGCTCTCCATTTTTCCAAATTTCCTTGTGTCTGGCTCACCAAAATCTGTTTCATTTCATGTCCTCTTGAAATCCGTTAAATTCTCTTTTTTTATTTTCGATTATTGTCTCTGATTCTCTTATTTTATATCTGATTTGATAAATATTTTGTGCATAAAACATTGATTGTGTTACGAATAAACCATGACTCCATAAGTCGTCTCGAATCATTTTGATCCAAATGCCCATAACAATAGTCGAATTGATTTGGACATGATCCCCCTATGAAGCAATGATTCTATGATTTCAACTTATTGGAATATTAATTAAAAATATTGTCGAGTTATTTTTGAAAATGATTTCTTATATAAAGACCTTATAAGAGCTCAACTCCGAACTAAAATCAACAATATATTGGTCACCATTTATGCGATAAATTTGAATATAAATCTTAAAAAAAAAATCCCAAACATAAACTCTGTTTCTCGTGGATATCGTAGAAAACATACTATCCAGTTTCTATTGGCAACGTGAGCTAAGATCGAATCTGGAAAAGCCTACTGAGCCCCATGATGGACAATTGGGCTCTAGCATGCAAAACACTGGCATATTTATTGAAAGATTTTTGATGAATAGACTAATAAAACAGTTCAAAAACCAGGTTTAGTTTTCATTTTATCAAGAGAGCACTTTGATTTCCTAATGTTATTATCTTTACAAATGAAAGCCATTACAATTTGCCTTTTATCTATAATAATTATTTGTTTTATGACCAAAAATACAGTTTAAAGGGAGTTGAAAATTGCTTTTACCATCCACGTCTAATGGAAGAGGGAAATCATAAACTTTTGAATTAAATGCCATGGGAGTGACTACTATATATGCATATGGAGTGAATACTTTATACTATATATAAAGTGACTGAATCCCATCACTTCTCTTAAATGCTAAAATATTTGGATTATTGTTCGAAAATTTAAATATTTTTTACATATTCACATATCATTAATGCTTATGTAAATTACGATAAATGTACCGAAATAGATTAAATTAGAAAAGCAAAATTAAAATAATTCTTTCACTAAATTGGAAGTTGCTTTCTGTAGAACTTAATTCTGATCGATAAGAAAATCACATTTTTTTAAGTTGATCAATTGCATCCGAAGACTAGTTTTCAACTTACGACTTAATCAACCAAATTTAGTCAAATTTAATAAGTGCTCTCGAGTGAATTCGCTTGAATGCCTCTATTACTCTTAATAGTTACAAATAGTATTATTCAAAGTGAAGAAAAATCTAGATGCTAGAACGAACAGATTCAGTTCAAAAAGAGAGCACGTTCCATTCATTGAAATAACTTCGTAGATAAGATCTCTTGGAATTGCACGAAAATGTGGACAGTTTGAGAAACTAAACATGAAAAAATCATTGGAATGTTGCTTTCTAAAAACGAGCACAATGCATTCTATCCTCAGTTTACTTTCCTATCCCACCCAAAGAAAATATCATAGCATCATTTACATTGGAGAAGCAGAGATAGGATCTTCCCAAAGCATGTCCAAGGGAGATTAGAGATCTTCGCACCGAATGAGTGCTTCCGTGGAACTTCGTTCGCCAGATAGCTCTTCAGTTTCCAGTTTAATTTTAGAGAACAGTAATTTGTGTATTTATAGAAATCATGTGACGGGGCTTTCGTTAGAGATTGCAATCTTCGTTGTTGAGGAAGGCAGGAAGGAGGGGGAGGAAGAAATCTGAATATTAGTGGGTAACCGCACATCCTCCCACTTGATATCACCACGTACCATCGGTAAAACTGAAGAAGTATGAGGAAAAAAAACTAACCAAACATATCACTTTCAGTTAATTTATTTGCGTTTATTTCATAATTTGCTTCCTCTTTAACTTCTCATTTGGGTAAGGATCAACTATCACACACGTGGCATTTTTTGTTCAGCCTTCGGAGACTTGATAACGTTTGGCCATAAGCGCATCTCAGAAAAAATCTATTTTGGCAAGCCTGGCTATTTTCGACAACGAATTTGAGGTGTTGCTCAAATTGTCGACACTTTTTTTTTATTTCTTTTATAACGTTAATTTCCGGATGTCTGTTTCTCCAAATTGGAAATTCTAATCGGTGCCAACATCTTTGTAAATTTGAGATATAATCATGTGACGGACGATATTGGCACTTTAATTGAAATCCTTCTCTTCAAACGTGTAGTTCACACACGTGGAGTGGCAGTAGAACTTTATAGAAATAATTTTTGATTAATTACCGTAGGGGCAAAATAATGAGATGTATTTTTGTATCTTTATCTTATCGATGGATTATTTTTCATCAAATCTGAGACTTCTTTCATTATCTTAAAAACAGGAGGAAAAAATTTAATTTTTCTAATTTTGAAATGGGAAATCACTCATAGGTTTTATAATTTGTTAGATAATTTTTTAGTATGTTCCTAATTATTTATTTTATGTTATTTTGGCAGGATATTCCTTTATGGGTTTCTTAAATTAATCTGGAAACTCATTATTTTAAAGCAATTTCATCGTGGTTACTTCGGTATGTATGAACGGTCATCCTAAAGTAAATTTAAATTAATCTAATTAAATATATGCTACTAAATTCATTATATATAGGTTTGAAACTGTTAATAGTTTTGTATATGTAGAGTCAATTATATTGTTGTTGTGGCTTATCCTCCAAATGTTTGACAAAGTCAGACAAGACCGTTGACTCTAAGGAAATCGATTAGCAGAAGGGGTATGAGTATATGTCCTCTCTGGAAAGTCCCATGCAGTCCAGGATGTGAATAGGAGAAGCCTGCTCAGTTTTACATTTAGAGCAGACCTCAAAGATTTTCCTCCTTCTAAATACGTGAGACCCTTAGTGTGACCACTTGCTAGTCTGGAAATGGCGTTTCTAGAGGCTCTGTCACAATTGAGGGCGAATGAAGAGCCAAGCTCTTTGCCCCCGTACCAGGATGACAGGGAAGAATCCTCTACCCTTTCGAAATTTTAGAATTAACTATGGACTGATGTTCTAAAAAGGTAAGTGTTGAAGAGGAAGAATTATCGTGGTAACTCTTCTCCTTGGTCAGTCTATCCGCCTGCGCATTGCCATATATGTCTATTATTAACGTTCTAAGTACAACTTCAGAAGAGATTAATTACAGAACTGTAAAGCGAAACAGATGCTTTTTATCTTTTGACATATTTTAAGAAATAAGCTAACCCCTAAAGTGATCAAAGTAAAGATATACAAAAGAAGTATCTGTCTTGTGGTGACATGGTTGTCAGACATGTCACCCTGGCATTAATAGATATTAATAACTTAAGAGCATTAGAACGTAAATATTGAGAAAGATATATGGACCATTTCAGGTAAATAATAATCTATAAGGGATAAGAGCCAATAGGGAAGTAGAAGCACTTATTAAAGACAAAGATACACAGTGAAATATATTAAGGCACAATGTTAATCTAGGCATGGCTACATCGAGATAGACGAAGTGATAATCGTGTGACTAACAAGATATACAATAAGAAAACACTGTATCATATGCTACTTTTGAGGTGCGAACACTAGGTAGAACTTTGAAATAACCACTAGTACACACTATAATATGTGTATTAGTGGTTATTTCAAAAAAAAAAAAAAAAAAAAAAAAAAAAAAAAAATTCATTTTGTAAAAACCGTCGTATTTTAGAAAAGATCCTATCACGCTAAAATTTATCAAAGATATTCTAATTTTCAAGATTTTTTATATTTTTTTAAAAGTTTATGAAAAGTAACCTTTGAAAACAGATCCGAAAGTAGTAATTGCGGATTCAAGAAGCTCTACTTTAAAAAAAAGTCTTATAAAGCCTTTTTTTAAACAGGTTACTTAATTCAACATTTCTTCGAAAAAAAAAGAACATTTATTTCAAAATTTATATTTACATACTTTATTTCCTCAAAAGTATATAATTAAATTTTTACAATTAAATACAAAAAATTGCTTTAAATATTTGAATTTTTGACAACTACATTTTTGGGTCACCTTGTGCAATTAACTTTGCGCTTTCAGTTGCAATTATTTCCATTAGTTATTTATAATTCACATGTTAAAAATGGTCTGAAAATAATGCTTTTTTAATTTTTCTGAAAATAGTTTTGAAAATAACATTAATTTTATTTTGAAAATATCATTATTTTACAGAATTCATCTTTAGGAGAATAGTTTTCTCATTTAGCATTTGTTTTAAGTCCCGTGTTTCTGCTTGAAAATAATAGAAAAAAATAGAAAATGGAATAAAATTTCCGTTTAAACTCTCATCACATTAAAACTACATTTTTAAAACATTTAACCACAATTAGTTATTCCTCGTATAGAAATAAATGTTTTCTAAACAAAACAAAAGATGAAATCTCTCAAATGAATCTCTTATCTTTAGCTTCTTTAGCAAATATATTTGTCTCTAGAACTTTTCTTTTTTCCCTATTAGCCAAACTCTGGCAAATATCCAAGGATCTCAGAAGAATTAATTACCTAAATAAGCAGCCAAATAGAATCTCGCTACTTGAAATTTTCCCCTTTTTTTTCTTCCTAAGTTTCTCTTTGTAATTTCGTCTTATGAACATGGCATTAAAGCAAAAATGCTATTTCTATTTTCTTCGTTTAATTTGGACAAAGAATTTTTAAATTTAAAAATGACTCATCAAATAATTTATCTCATTTTAAATTAAAAAGCATATTTCTTAAATCTTAACTGCAAAATTAATAACATTTTTTTTTCAGAAATGCTCTTCAGGCTAATTTTCGAAATGTACATGTTTATTCTTTTAAGTTATTCTTTTTTGTTCTGCAGTACATATGATTGCTCAAAAGCAGGCTTAAAAATATCTGATCATAAACATCAAGAAAAATTTAACTTATTTCATATTGTAGGATTTTTTTTGCATATTTCTTTTTAAATTTCCTTTTTAAACCTCTGTATAACTTCCCTCAATACATTTATGAACGGATAAATAGTTTTACACCATCAAAATTAATACATCAGGTTCTCTTATAAAAATGTTTGTTATTAAAGCTGAAAAAAATCAGAAATCCAATCCAAATCAGACAGAGATAGCTTTCTGTTTCTCTTGAAGAATAGCTTTTTTTAAGTTGCTTTATTTTAACTTTATTGAAAATATAAAATTATATTACGTACAAAATTAAACAAAAATAAAAATTAGATATTATAATTTATTCCCACCACCGAAGCAACAAAACCATCCGTGAAAAATTATTGTAAACAGTAATTTTACTAGCTGATTTATGAATTTATCAAAAAAAATCCAAATAATAAAAAAGGCAATTTTTCCAATTCAAACACATTACTAAAACTTTCAGAGATTATACTCGACTATACCTAAAGAAGAATTTCAAAACATATTTAAGTAATTATAATACTTCATTATCAGAAGAATGGGTAGAGTTCTTGCCTCCAATTTAACAGTTCGTTGATTCAATTCCTATTTCAAATGCAAATATTCGTAATGATTTGAAGTCCTATTAGCCCAGTTGGATTATACCAACCCAGTTAGATTTTGTGTGCAGATAAATTAACCTCAGAACAATAAATAATTCTATTGCCAAAGTTAAGCAATGACTTGTTGGGGAAGAATCCGTCAATACTAATTAACTAGGAATGATTAAACGTTTAATTTTTAATGTACTTTTTATCTGTACATATACATATACATCTACGTATATATATATACTATATGCATGAATGTGTCCTCAGATTATTTATTTAAAAGATTAATTTGAACTCCAAAATTTAATCTTCTCGTCTTCTAAAAATAAAGGGCAGAAATGCATCTAAAGCAACTAGAAATACAAATTCATTTTGAAATTAATATTTGCCACCTATCAAACAAACTCAGAAAATGAACATATGTAGGAAGATTTTGTGTGCCTGAGAGAAAGGGGCGAGAGAGTTCGTATTTCCTTCAACCAAAACATTTTCTCTCTGTTCTGTAAACAGAAATTCCGCACGTCGGAATTCCCAAGTAAATAAGGGGCGATGGCAAATGCATGGCGCTCCACGAAATATTTCACAATCTCAGTCAGATGAGCTCCTTATCAGATTGAAAGTGTCAGAAGCACCCTTCCAAGATGTCCGCCCGCCTGCCTGGGATGAAAAGATTCCGGCAGGTACAGAGGATTTCCTTGTTCCGGCATATTTTAAGGAAGGGGGATGTGGGGGGATGAAAAATGAGAATCTTTAAATTTACGCGTGTTCCACCGTGAACTCTATTTTTTAACACTTTGAAAAAAATTTTATCTTAAGAATTCAGCTTTCAAAAGGCAAATAGTTATATTTATTTCGAGAGATTTAAACCTGAATATTTTTTCTGACCAATATCGATAAATATTGTCAACTTACATATTCTAGCTGCAAGACAGGATTGAGTAAGGAAATAGTTGTCAAAATGGAAATGTTGAGTAATATTCAACCCCTTAAAGAATTTTAACATCTGTTAGGTATCTCGCAATGGAGATCTTCGGATTCTCTACCTTCATCAAATTCTCTACCTTCAAGATTCGAGATCAGTAACATTCCTCATCACACAATCATTATTTTGTACTCATTATTATTATTAAACTATCGTAATTTAGTATTATAGGGGTTGTAATTATTATATAATTTTGGTAAATCTCATAGCCATATATGCTGCTGAAATGTGGGCGATAACCGAAATTAATAAAAAAAATCCTAGCAGCATTTGAGAGAAAAACCACTGAGAAGTATTTTTACAGGTGTAAAATGAAATGATACATGGAGAAAAGAAACAAATTCGGAATTTTAATAATTATATAAAGAGCCAGATATAATGAAATTTATTTCAGTCCAAATACTGAAATGGACAGGACACTTAATCTCGATGAAGGGTAGTCGAGCCATCAAAAATATCTTTGACTCTAAGACAATTTAATACATACATACACAACTGTGTGGAGAGACCCCGGATTGTACCTTAAGGTTAACGGGTGCCGTCTCCCCAGCATCTAGTGTGCTTCACACCTCTACGAGGTCTCTGAGGACGCCACCATTGTGGCATTTATTAAGGCATTCAAATTGAGTTTACAAAATGGTAGCAAGAAGTTACAATAGATATTAAGGGTCTTTAAAGCCTGTTAAACATCAGGCAAAGCATTAAATATTTTCTCTGAATAAAAACAAAATTTGACATGATAACACTTGTAACAATCAATGAAGAGACATTTTACAATGAATGAAAACATAACTAACAATTTGTCGAGTAGTTATGACATTAAATATATTATATACATTGGAGACAATTTTATAGATAGTAAGAACACTTAGTTATGGAAAGGAAAAAATATGGCATGATAAGAATGATGATAACTATATACATAAGAGAGGAAGTTACTTAAGTTTAATAAGCACCTTAGCTTTTAAAAGCATTTTAGGTTCAAAAATTTTAAAAAGGTTTCTAAGGTTCTAAAAGTGTAGAGGATTCAAAAAGTTTTTTAAGTTCAAAAGCGAGCTCATAATGTTTGAGAAGTGCATACAATTTGAAACATATTGTTCATAAATTTCAATAAGTTCATAAAAAAATTTTGTTGTGTAAAAGAGTTAACTTTAAGAATATTTTTTTTGACTTGTGCGTTGAAAATTCAAAGTCCTTGTTTGCTGAGACGAATCTACAGATTAACACATTCTTAGGACGATTTCGATAACGAATTAAAAAAAAAGTAAATGGCTTTGAATAAAAATTTTTGGCAGCAGCTTATTATTTGAAATGAAAAATATCACCTGCTACTTTTGAATTTATTCTTCTTTCAAAATGTCACATATAATCATATTGTGAGCTGAAGGATATGTTTTTGCACTCTCCGCAGATAAACATTCATATTCCAGAATTCAAAAACGTTGTGAAATGCATGGTATTAAAATTTTTAAGTGTAAAATAAGCAATATTATTACTCGGATAGGTAACAACTGTCAATCATTATTTCTGCATAGAATAAAGACTCTAAGCGAATATCCGTAAATGGTACGTATTGTTTCAAATGTTTCTGAGAGAAAATCCGCCAACACAAAAATCAATTGCAATGTCTTTAGATACATCTGTAGCAACAATAAATAAAATAATAAACCAGTATTTACAACTTAAAAATGTTCAAAAACATAATATTCACAAGCTTTAGCCGAGACATGTGGCTCAACGCTAAACATTTTGTGGAATCCTGTTTGAAAACCAGTTAGCAGGAGATAAATGGAAAAACATTGTGACCCTTGATAAAACGTGGGTTTACCTAAATGACTATAAAAAAATAGGTCTTTTTACAATAGAAAATGATGAGAAAAAATTTACAAACCCGTTTCCGTCAATGTAAAGGATGTTTCACTAAGGGGTTTATGATTGTCACAGATTTCTTCTACAATGGGAAATTAAAAATAAAAAGAGTGGAAAGAAATGATAAAATCAACTCATCGTACTATCAGGAGAAGATTTTACGCCCAATATTTACAAAAGAAATTCCACTTCCTTATCCCAATGATATTCAAAGAGAGAAACTTCTTCAAGACAAAGTTATAAGTCATACTTATAGCTTTGTCATACTTCGAGAACTACCACTGAATTCTTTGAAAAAATGATGACTAATACAGGTATATATCACTAATACATATATACATTTTCAACATATCCCTGCGAAGTCTCCTGACGTTTCACCTATGGAATAGTATGCCTTTAGTCTGTTAAAAAAGGCTCTTTCTAAACGCAAACCCACCACGATAGATGGACTCTGGAAAGTAGTGGAAGAGGAATGGAAAGCAATATCCCTGGAAATATCGCGAAAAGCTCTTCTATCATGGAAATCACGATGCAGACTTATAGTTCAGAAGAAAGGCTATCAGATCGAACATTAAAAAATAATCTTTACATTTTAAACATTAATTAAATAGTCGAAAAATCGTTCTAAAAATATGTTAATACACTCTGTAGCTTTGTGAGGAGTGATCTAATGTGAGGATCATTTAATCAGTTCGATAACGGAAAAGATTGAGGATCCAGTGGATCAACTGCTTCGAAACAGATCTGAAAGTTCTCAAAATAAAAAGAATGGAGGAGTTAATCAAATCTGAGTGTAGTAGATAAATCAACTCTGAGGAAATTCATGGCCTACCCTGAACTGATGCACAGTTATAAAAGAAAGGACAGTTATAAAGAAAAAGATTCCCAAAAAATACAATATATAATATTATAATAATAACTTCCACGATTGATGCAATAGTTTGCAATTATTTTCCGTAGAATATTGAAGACAATTCCATTAGAAAAGAATAAATGATTATAAAAAAAGGAATTTTTTTACTTCAGTTTAATTTTAGGAATGTGGAAACCCAAAACAAATAGGAATCGAACAGGTTAGTTCATTTAATCAGATACCACCCACTAAACGTTCACGAGATCTTATAGTCTGCATAGATCTTATCTTTTCCATTGTTGTGAGATAAAGAAGAATGCAATCTCGTGTACCAACTTTATCATTTAAAACTAAAAGAGTTTTGATACTAGGAAAATTGATCTGTCAGACAGCAGATGCAGTTTGGGAAGTTGAGTATTATTCCCAATTCTGTCATTTTTACACATTTCAAATGCATATAAATAACCATTTCTTATCTACTTGTCCACAATATATTCTGCGCCATCGCAGAATTCTTCTGGTTGATTTTAAGAAAATCTATCAGTCTATAGAGAAATTATAATACTTCGGTTGTCCAAAAAAGACCAAGTAATTTTTTGATGTTTTAGATGTTGATTTCCAAACATTTTCCAAGTTTGAATGGCTTGTTTTCTTCTTGAGTGTATGGTAGGAAATTTTTATTTGGTCTCCATACAGAGAAGATTTTAGGGCGATGCCAATGTATAGCTAACTTAATCAATAATGTTTAACTAACTTTAATCATAGAAAAATATTGGAAAATTCAGAGTTTTAGAAATGTCCCGTTGATTAAGTTATTTGAAAAAATATGTGTTGAAACAGATATTTACCATAATACATTAATTTAATATGTATATATATATATATATATATATATATATATATATATATATATATATATATATATATATATATATATATATATATATATATATATATATATATATATATACTACTGGCCATTAAAATTGCTACACCAGGAAGAAATGCAGATAACAAAATGATATTTATTGGACAAATATATTATACTAAAAATAACAAGTGATTAAATTTTCAAAAAATTTGGCTGGAAAGATCCTGAGAAAACAGTAACCAGAACAACCACCTCTGGAAGTAATAACAGCAGTTATACGCCTGGACATTGAGTCAAACAGAGATTGGATTGCATAACAGGTACAGATGCCCATGCAGTTTAACACGATGCCACAGCTCATTAACCGTAGTGACTGGCGTTTGGTGACAAGCCAGTCGCTCGGCAACCATTGACCAGACGTTTACTATTGGTGAAAGATCTGGAGAACGTGCTGGCGAGGGCAACAGCCGAACATGTTCCGTATCAAGGAAGGTCCGTACAATACCGGCAACATGCGGTCGGGCATTATCCTGCTGAAACGTAGGGTTTCACAGGGCTCGAATAAAGGGTAGAGCCACGGGTCGTAACACACCAGAAATGTAACATGCACTGTTCAAAGCACCGTCAATGCGAACAACAGGTGACCAAGACGTGTATCCAATGGCACCCCATACCATCACGCCAGGTGATGGGCCAGTATGACGATGACGAATGCACGCTGCCAGTGTGCTTTCACCACGATGTTACCAAACACGGATGCGACCATCATGATGCTGTACACAGAACCTGGATTCATCTGAAAAGATGACGTCTCGCCATTCGTGAACCCAGGTTCGTCGTTGATCACATCATTGAAGGCGCTCTTGTCTATGACGCAGCGTCAAGGGAAGCCGCAGCCATGGTCTCCAAGGTGAGAGTCCATGCTGCTGCAAACGTCGTCGAACTGTTCGTGCAGACACTTGTTGTCTTCCAAACGACCACGTTTCTTGACTCACGGCTCGTGACTTGGTTGCACGATCCATTACGGCCTTGCGGATAATATGCCTGTCTTCTCGGCTGCTAGTGATAGGTGGCCGTTGAGATCCCGCATGGCGTTCCGTATTACCGACCTGAACCCATCGATTCCATATTCTGCTAACAGTCATTGGATCTCGACCGACGCGAGCAGCAATACTGCGATAAGATAAACCGCAATCCCGGTACGCTACAATTCGACCTTTATCAAAGTCAGAAACGTGCTGGTACGCATTTTTCCTTCTTACACGAGGCATCACAACAACTTTTCACCAGGCAACAACTTTAAATGCAATTTGTGTATGAGGAACTGGCTGAATAATTTCCTCATTTAAACACAATGTAGGTGTCGCTACTGGCGCCTGCTTTGTCTGAATGCGCTGAAAAGCTAATCATTTGCATATCACAGCACCTTCTTCCTTTCGTAAAAATTTCACGTCTGTAGCATGTCACCTTCTTGGTGTAGAAATTTTAATGGCCAGTAGTGTATATATATATATATATATATATATATATATATATATATATATATATATATATATATATATATATATATATATATATATATATATATATATATACATAAATATATATATACTTTACAGCTAAATGATTACAAAACATTTTAAATCATCCTTCCATAAGTGATATATTGATTTCGAATAACGAGTAAATGTTTTGTAAATAAATTGTTATATGATGGCAATACATACAAGTTTTGATAAATTATTTGAATCTGTGTATTTAAGTTGTTATATAAAATTAAAATAAATAACTCGCTAGTTGATATTTTTGTCAGTTCATTTTTTCTGGTATTGGAAATTATTTAAATATTTGAAGATCAAGAAATTGATCAATATTGGTACTTCTGCTAATATAAAAAATTTGCTTGAATTGACGTATTTTTCAATTTATTTATTTGTAATATTCTTTTCATTGTAAGGAAGCTTTAGAATTTGCATTTTTCAAATATTACACTAATGAAGTGCTCATTAAGTATCGAATGGATTCTATAAAGCACATGATATCAAACCTACTAGAATTTACAATCTGTAAAATAAAAATACTTAAATCTTACCCTACCTTTATACAGACAGCATTTATCATCAAAATATATCCACTAAAAAAAACTAATTACTTAAAGAAAATATGATGTTATTTAAGCACAACCAGAGGTAAAAATGTCCCTACTATTGTCACATTTGCAAAGACATGTTTCAGAACTTCCTCTAATGAAGGATCTAAATTGTAAACTTGGGAAGTGTTCAAAAGTAGATCACAAAGAAAAGGTAAAAAAGATCTCTTTTTTCAAAACACTCTCTGAAACCGTATAATCAACGTACTTTGTCAAAATGACAATTGCCTGTCTTCTTGATGAAAGAGCGGTTCACTGTTGCCATTCCGTGCCCCCAAAATATCTCTTTTTCTTTTAGACAGCACCGTAGCGAAACGTACCGTGGCAGGCAGTCGCAGCTTGACAGGAACGATTGTGCCCATCGTTGACTGTGGCAATTATTTGTGAAACCGTTAGTGTGATTATTTCCGTATTTTTCACCTTTTGGGGCTCCAAAGAAAAGTTGAGTCAAATAGTGGAATTGTTCTGGAAAGTAATTTGTTTTTCAACTGTCATGCTATTTTTTCTATTTAAATCAGTACAGCAAATTTTAGTTCATAATGCTTAGTTAGATTCAAACCTATATAGCTATTATCAGAAAGATAATAAAAGAAGATTATTAACTATAAAGACAAGAATTTGATTATAATATTAAAATGCTTGCCTGTATTATTAATAATCTTTATTACTGTTCCATTTTCAAACAAATACAAAACTAATTTAGTGAAGAAATAAATTAAAAATACATTTAAAATAATGATAAACCTTCAATTATGTTTCGATTAAGAATTATTTAACATAAATGCGTGAATTTTTGGCATTATAAAAAAATCATTCAATATTCTGTCATTTTTAATTTTTAATTGATAAATGATATACTCATACATTTTACACTAACTTTTTGTAATAGAGAAAAATTTCACAGTGTCTACAAATCATGATCTTTCAGACGTTTGTTTTAAAATTCATATTATACATGAAATAAAACATGATATTAGGACTAGATCAATTATAATCATTTATTAAGAAACAGATTAACTTTATTAATTTCTTATATTATTGTGTTTTTGCTGGAACAAATGGGCTTAAAATTTTACATGTTGATGCTACGCAAATTGCTGCTCTGAACAATAGCTTACTTTTTGTTATGATTTGAAATTGATTCAAAAGAAGAAAACAAATCTCTTAGAAAATTAGTTTGCGGCTTTCAGATAAGATAAATATCATGGTTATTGGTAAATTGACGATATTTGCGTGTATATTTATATCAAAATTAAGTATTAAAAATAAATTTGATAGTGAAAATTTGTGAAATCATAAACCGAAATGTGCACAACTGTAAGACAAAACTTAGAATCTACTTTTTTAAATAGCATTCTTATTTAATTGCAACTTCAACTGTAAGAATATTTTTAACTGTGTTTTACTGCTGTAAAATTATAATTTTGTACAAAAACTTATGAGGACTGGAGGAGCATTAAATATTTCAAAAGAATTCAACTTTTCAATTTAATAAAATCAAATGTATTCAAATCTTATAGTTGTTAACTATAAACTAGTTGTAGGAAAATTTTTTTCAGAATAGTCAAAGATCCTGTGTTTGATCCTAGCTACTAATGAAATTCAGAAATGGATATTTATTTATAATTTTTGCATACTCATTCGTTGAGCTAGATATATGAGAGTTTTCCTGGTTTCCTCCCTTGTAACAAATGAATATGGCCATCTATTTAAGTAAAGTGCTCTTGTCAAGTTAGTCAGTGGTGGTGGATATTTAAGGAATCTTACAGTATGTAAAAATTTTGATTTAAGTTGTCCACTATGCAGCACCAAAATCTTAATTTTTTAAAATGTTGACTTATCACACCTGATTTGGGAAAAATACTCATTCATAAATTTTTTTTTTTTTTTTTTTTTTTTTTTTTTGCATATTGCTAGAGTTTGGAACAAATATAGAAATGCACATTTGTGGTCAATGTTGTATGAGACAATAGTGAATACAATGCCGAATTTAAACAGCAGTGTATCATATATGAAATCTTCTTCCATTACCAATAATAATATCAAAGAAGGGTCTTTATTATAGATTATTTTGTCGCGGGAAATTTAAAAATTTGGTGAGTAAAGTAAAACAAACATAAGCAAAAATTACAAACTTTCAATTACATTTTCTTTTTTAGTGGTTTTCTCCAAAAGGTACCATTTTTAAAATAAAAATATTTTTCCCTTCCACATTTTTCACAGCTGGAGAAGTTGTAATCTAGTGCAAAATTTCTAGAAAGGTAATGGGTTTATACAGAATACATACCTTCTCCTCTCACTGAAAACAAATGAATGAAAATCTTTTATAACTAAAATTTTGCTCTAGAAAATAATATCATACCTTCACTGATTTAAAATCAGAACAGCTCCTACCTATAAAGATTATTTGCACAATTTGAAAGCATAATTTGGGGTATCTATATGTATATAGAGAAAAGCTCTTTTTTCATTTATGCCTTCCATTTATCTGAACAAAACTATGAATACAATTCTCAACTTAAATGACAGCGCATTTCCTACAACAGATCCTCTCAATTATCATTAAAGATACTTAACAAGTTTTTATTTCGTTTGAAAAACATTTTCCAATTTATCATGAAACTCCAAAAGAAGTAACCTGAATTTTTAAACATTCCAAAATGTTCTCCAATTGATGTTTTGAATAGGATTTAACTACCCCATGAGATGTGTGTGTGTGAAGTGCTTATATATAAAATACTCCATAAATATGTTTATTTCAAGTATAAATAGATCCTTTTCTACGAAAATAAAATATGAGAATGTCTTAAAAATTTATATACCTGTTCTCTGAAGTGATACTTTCCCATTAATTATATACCAGAAACTGAGAAAAGAGCAGTAGTTGGAAATAGAAAATGGTTGTAAATATTTCGCATAATTTTTCAATTTATTATGTTTTAGTTTTCACTGACAAAACTTATGAGCCAAGTTCTTCTCTATGTATTGCATTGAGGAATATGTTCCTAAAAAACTTGATGTATCATTTGTATGCTATTCTGCAGAATTAGCTCGACATCTTTCGTAGGCGTTAGTTTCCAATACCAATGTACCGAACGCTTTTCAGGGAAATTTGAGTTCTGGATACGTTACTATAATTAAAAAGTTTATTTTATATAACTATATTATTTTTTCCAGTTACAGGTAATAAATATAGTTATGTATTATACTTTTTCTAAACTATATTACATAACTATATTTATTATTTCCTACAGCTGTTACGTTATTTTAAATTATTGATGAGATCAGTATTTGAATATAGATTAATTGAAAACATATACAATAAAAAAATAGAACACTTTAAACTTTTCTATAATCAATAAATGAATAAAGACTGAAGTTGTGTGTGTGCTTCACTTTTCAAGTATGTTCTATTGCATTTTCGATCAACAGACTATTGAAAAAACCGTAAACACCTTTCCCACAGTAAATAAATAAATAAAAGAAACTATAAAAATAAAATATAAATATTATAGTTTTTTAAAAAGAAAATTATATAATGGAACTGTAAAAAAGGTGATATTTGTACTTTTTCTATACGTCCAGAACGTACACAAATATGACAACTTTAAAAAAATCGAAACAATTATACGCTACCTGTCTTAAAGCGATACAGTTTAGAATGTTGTTATGTCACTTAAATTCATTACGTCATGGTGTAATCAACTTTACAGTGAGCACACACACAAATCAGAGTTTATTATAGCTTAAATTTGTTACAAGCGTGTTTTACAAAATTTCAAAAATGAACTATAGCATTTGTTTTAAGATTGTCGTAGAAATTTTAATTTTTTTTAAGGTCAGGGAGAAGGAAAGTAATTACAGTAGGAATTGAAAACCAAAAATATTTTCATGAAGTTTCATGTAATATAACTTAAGTTTTTAATAGAGTTTGGATCCAGTGTCTTATTTACTAAAAGGTTAATATTATTTTTCCAGACCCACTTATTAGACTAATTATTTCGTATCTCTCTGATCTATATTTTCAATTTTTTTATACAAAAAACATTAATTTAGTAAAAATAAACTAAATAAAAGCTGTTGCGCGTTCCTCAGTTTGTAAACAGATCTCCTTCAAGATTTCTCCTTATTTATATCAGTGGAATCCGATATTTTTGTATCATGACATTTATTTGTAGGTGGTATACTTTTCCATTTCCCAACATTATAAAATTATTAGCATTGTTAATGTATTAAACCAACTGCTTGGGTATCTCCAGATTTGATTCAAAAATAGATCACTTTAATTCATGTTGATAAAAGTGGGTCCAATCTTTTCCCAAGAAAAAGATTTAATCAAGTAGCGTGATTAAGTTTACAATGAATGATTCAATATATTATGATCCTGTACCTAGAAATAGTTTCATGTTTTGATCGAAAATTAGCTTGGAATTCCTATCTAAAACGAATCACAGATAAATCTAAGAAAATCTTCTGCTATGTCTGGGATAAAGTACTCAAAATAATCCCTTGTGATTTCATAGTAAAATCTCCTATCTAAATCATATCTACGATCCATGTCATTTTATGCATCATTCCTCTGGATTTATGCCCACGTTACTATAGTTAAGAAACTATAAATTCTACAAAATAGAATATTTAAGAGGGCAGCGAACACACCCTGGTTTATAAGAAGGGAAAAAAAATTCGTTTAGAAATAAAATTTCCAATCCTCAAAAATTACTATGGAAACATAATGTATAACATCTACAAAAAAGTTCTCATGACTAAATTATTATTAATATTTTTTGTCCTATCATGTGACTTAAATAACCTAATTGATTAAGACTTTGATCAATTTTAAGGTTCTTTCTAATACACCTTCAAGCCTAACTAGAACTGTTGTTGCTGTTGCATGTTCCTTTTGGCCAGAAGTAATAGACCAGGTTCATAGTGTTAAACACCCCCAAGAAATTTAGTACCATCAAAGAATCATCGTATATATCTTGCTTATGGGTAGCCCCGGGCACGCAAAGATGTGCTCTCGCGCAGCTTGCTCAGCGAAACTGTTGGAATAGATCTCAAAAACTTTGGAGCATTCAGAAAATTTTAATGATCTGAAGTGGCCACTTCGAAATCGGATGAGAGTAGTTTGTTCTTGTCTTTTAAAGCCATAAGCCAATGGGCTTCCAAGACGAGAAAACTGATACCATTGGGCTCTGGAGGGACAATCCATGTGACTAAAACTTATGGATATTCTTTTTGTTTATTGCTTTTCATTCTTATTCAGTTTTATTCCATTTTTATTCGTATTTCATTTAATGGTATTTAGTTATTTACTTAATACTTTTTCTATTTTCTTTATTTCAAAAAAATATAAAAAAGTAACTAAAAAATTAAAAAAACGAGATACATGCTTTAAGAAATTATTCCCATTATTGCATGGTAAAAAACAATAATGAATTTTAAAAAAAATTATACAGTTTTCTTAAAATTTACTTATAATATTCCTGCTGATACCAACTATTTCTTTGAATTTTTTCTCATTATGAGTTACAGCTGCCCCATTTAGTTATGCAAATTTAATAACATTAAACGAGATAATAAAGGCAATAAATACAAGGTGAGATCTTGGATCGCGAAACCTCTGAAGCTTCAACCCGCTGAATTTTAAAAGTTAGTCAAAGATTAACATCGTGATATAAGTTTCATTCCATTTCGAGCAGCCATTCTCAATTCAACCCAGACAAAATTCATCTAACAAACAGAATACGAATTTTATTTATATTGAAAACTTACTTCACAGTGAAGTGAATCTGGAAATGGAACTTTCTTTTTTGCTCAAATTGAATGGATAAACGTCTGAGGAGAGAGATTTCTCTGAATTAGAGTCTTTTAACGCTTGGGCAGGGAAAATTCCTTTTTTCCACTTCGACACTTTCCAAGTCCCTGGAACGTTTTCGTTAACAAATCGTAGGAAATCGTCTGGAATAAAATGAGGGGGCGTAAATATTATTTCTCCTTATACTTATGTGCATGTTGTTCCTTACCTGGTGAACATTAATAATTTTGAGCGCTTTTACCTAAAGCTGGAGTTTTAGATTTCAGGATCAATAGCGTTGTCATGGAAACCGCTTCTTTAAAATCTTCCATAACATCCTCAGCATGCATAAGCAAATGTGCGTACTGTATACTGTGAATCCTCTAGAGACACTTCCGGAAACAGGATTTTTGGAGAATTCTAAAATGCAACAGCTAATTAGAATCTCTATATCATTGAAATATATTTCCCTATTTTAAGAAGAAATCAACGCGAATACTTGTTGTATTGAAGTGGTCTCACGTGGCTGAAACTGGCATTTCCTTTCGATCATAAAAAAAAGGCAAATGATGCAAATATTTAGGAATAAATAAGGTAGATATTCATTTGAAAGAGAATCTTTTTAATCCTATTTGTGAGCACCGTATATAAGGGAGAAAAATTTAAGCAAAGAAAAAAAGGTTGAGTGAGAATTACTTCATATTAAACATTTGAAACGAATTGTTTAAACGCGTCTCATGCTTGTTTAGAAAAATTCTTTTAGAAGGTATACCCAAAACGATAAATAGATAACATTACAATAAAATTTATTTTTAATACATTTTAAGGGGTAAATGTAGGAATCAAATAATAAAATTTGTTATCACACATTTTTAGAAAAAACATTGCACGTAATTTTATTTAATTATGTAACAATTGTTAAACATAGAATTTGAATTATTAAACTTAAAATTTCTATAATTCAATTTTAAATTTCATAATATGGGTTTTTTCGTAAAGGGAAAAATTCAAATTACTAAAGTATTATAAGCTTTTTCAGTTATAAGTGTATTCAAATTTGTTTACATAAAACATTTTATAAAGATTATTTTCCTCATAATTTAATGAATTCAATAACATGTTTGTTATTTAAGAGTTAATTAAAATTTATTACCATACATTTCTTAAGAAATGTTGGATGTCTTATAATCACATATGAATTTAGAATATTAATAGGATATTTACGTTTGTCAATACTCCAAATGTCCAAGTTAAACTTTTATGTGAAAAAAAAATATGAAAAAAGAATTTGTATTAAAATGTTTTACACACAAATATTCACACTTCTAATCAAGTGGTAAATACCACTTGATTAGAAGTGTGAATATTTGTTTGCCCGTGTATACCCGTGATTTGCCAACAAGACCAATGTCAGCTAAAAAAAAAAAAAAAAAAAAAACTCGTTAAAACGATATTTCTTGAAAATTGAGAAGAGAATTGCCCAATTCTACGAAAAATATTACATTTTTGTTATTTCCCGCATAGAATTTTTTGTTATTTCCTTAGGTAACAAAATTTTTCGAAGGAGAATCAGTAAACTTAAAGCCATCAGTACTGCAGTTATTTGATGATGATAATGTCGTGCCCATGGATTACGTGCAAAAATCTTAAATATCTCCGAAACTGTAGAAGACAGCTATGGCAATTTCTAAAGCTTTATCTGTAAAAAGAAGCTCCATATGATTGTCTATTCTGATGTTAAAAAGCTTGGCCAGCATTTTTTAACAGCTGAAGACATGTTGAGGAGACAGTTGGGTTGTTTTTCGGGCAGTGAAGACCAAGCCTGGTGTGTAACTCCTTAGTCTATCTGTAGAAATTATCTTACCTTTCAATTGTTTGGTTCTAAGTCTGGCTACTATAGTTGAAATGGTTCTGTGGCTGTTTAATTCAATAATGGAAAACATTTTACCTTGCTGAAAATTTGCATTAAAAATTGATTAGATTCTCAATTTGTTTAATATTTGTTTTTAAATAAAGAAAACAAAAACAAACAACAAAATCTTAGCTTTGATAATTCCCATGGTATTACAAAAGAAAGTGACACAAGTTAGTATTTGAATGCGAACAAAAAGAGTTCACTCGTTGCCTTAAGGACCGAAAGATCCTGGATTTGTATTTTTACTTCCTGCTGAATTACTCCGTGCTTCAATCAGTTGTCCACTGGGAAGCGGTCATTGATCAAAAGAGATAGTAATGGAGTACAGAAGCTCAAAATAATTGGGTTGAGCTGATTCATTCTTTCCCACTCTGCATTTAAGCTGTCTTTCTTTATTCTATAGTGCTTGTCACTTAAGCCTTTGTCTGAAGTTATTTGTCCATTGAATCCAATGGACATTATTTCAAATATGGAGCAACTCTATTTTTGTAAAATAACTTTTTTTAATATATATTCACAGCATTTGCATATGCTTTTATTCTCTAAATAATTCTGTATTTATAAAACACTTAGATATAAAAACAGAATTATTTAGTAAATGAAATCATATGCACACACACAAATGCTAACAATTTAAATAATATACAGAAAAAGAAATAAGAATAATAAATAGAAATAACTAATACGAAAAGCTCTGCATTAATTTTTAGTTGAATATTTTAGGAACTAAAATAAACAATGTTTGTTATATAAAGACTCTTTATATTTCAAACATTGTTTATTTTGGTTCATATATATTCAACAAAATATTCATGCAGAGATTTCCGTGTGTAAATTTGTATTTGTATAAGTTATTTTTCATGTGCTTTTATTATTTGAAAGAGGGAATCAGAAAAAATGAGTGATTAATTAATGTTAGAAATATATTATTATTTAAAAATTTTAGTAGAATATAAATGGCTTATCAGTATTTTAAGAATTTAGATAAAGGTTCAAAGAATGCCTAGTATTAGAAAGTGATCACAAAATTTCTAATATTATTAACAACAAATTTCAGTTTTTACGTAAAAAAAAAAAAACAATTTATTTTTGGAATTATATTTTCAGAAACTGAAAATTATCACAAATAAGCTGTAACTTTTAGAGAGTATATTGCTAATTTTGAAGCAAAATAATGATACAATGTGTTGTAATTTTAGTATGAATCAACTTCTAAAACTTTGAGATATTCCTGAAAATGAACTTGCAAATATATTCCTTGTTGTTGCTCTTGTTGCTTATGACACTAGGGCAAGCCAAGCTCGCTATTCCGAGTGCTATGATAATTTAGGTCAGTGGGAGACGTCTTTCGCTTAACCAGAGCACCATGAAGATGAAAGAATGACTTTGCTCTAAATTCCTACGACAGATGGCACCAAAAAAGGATTCACTCCCTCAATTTTGACTTTGATCAGGAGGGGGAGGAAATTTTCACCAGATCATTATACCCATGGTAACTGCTCAACGACCGAACACAAGACTTTCGATGCCCCAGAATAAACGAGCACATTTATCGTATGTACTCTGTGGGTCTTTGGCGACTAGGAAATCAAACTCTAAAATTCCGGATAGAAGGCCAATAAGTAAGGCTGCTTTAATTAATTATTCAATTAGTTGACAAAATTTGCAGAACAGGCTGATCATAGAAAGAACAAAACTTGTTGTAGATATTACTGTGACACTTTTGTTAAACCTTCACCATCTGCTATTGAAAGATATCTTTTAAGAAGTCTGCTAAAATAGGGCTCTACATACTTTTGGGAGAATCCCTCCCATTGCAACTCTGAGCCAGTAATTGTGACCCTTCATTGAGGAATAAGTAAATTATGAATAATTCCGAAATGCTCCAAAGAGCTTGGAAAGTGAACAATATTTCTGATCACCAAAACTTGGTTACAGAAAGGAGCCTTACTTATAACTATGAATAATAGGATCAAATGAAGGGCATCATCATTTTCCTTAATCGAAGTTTAACTTCCATGCACACTTGTTATTGTTACAGTTTACCATTTGTGATATCACATGAGGAAAAAAAATTCTCATCCTACATTCATTCCTACTTTCATTATCTCGATTAATACCATGCAATGCCCTTAAAAATACATCAAAGTTACATCACATTCACACTTCAAATAATTTGTAATATTTTTTTCTCCATTGCAAGTAATAAAATTCTCCAAAAATACTATTAACTACCTTATCATATTTTTTAATATTTTACCACTATCAAAAAATCTGAATGATGTTAAATGTTTATACTTCTAAAGTAAAATACAAATAACAGTTGATGTTTCATTTTGTATTCCTAATGATATTGCCAAAAATGTCAGCATGTAGAGATTTTAATCAGTGAAGTGGAAAGGTACCAAATAATTTACATATCTATTATTATATGATTTATACATTAACTCATCTCAGTCTTCAAGGATTGCATTGCCATATATTTATAATTTATAGTACATAATCATATCTTGCTTATTCTATTGTCACTTACCTCAATATAAAAGCTCGATTTCTTCCTGGATCAGCATATCTTTCATATTCATCAATAATTGTGGATATATGATGGCGACAGAGCAACTGTCGGCTGTCAGTGAGAATTATAAAATCTTGAAACAGAGTTGCGGTGATACGAAAATTATTACCAAATTATATTAATATTGGTTCTCTTTACGCGCGACGTAAGTAATTATTTCCAAAGATAAGTAATTATTTTCCGAATATTAATTTTCCTATGTCCTGAAAGCAAATTGATTTCGGACAAATTGGACAACCTAACTACTCAAAGCTGCTATAAAGCGTATGAATGTCCACCACGTATTGACTTCTAGAAGGAATTTTCATAGATAACTAGATTGTATTCATTAAAATGAAATAAAAAATCCGAAGAAGTCTCAAGCATCTTTATCACAACTGTATATGGAGAAAGTAAAATCACGATACCATCTTTAGTTGTTCAATAGCAATTGGAATCGATGCTGTTCGTAAACTAATACAAACCTAATCAGGTTTTTTTGCCTCTCATTGCAGAACTAATGTTTCTATTATTTTTCAATCCTCAGGGATTTTTCATGGACTTACCAACTATAATATTTTAGAGTCATTTGCTTTACTATTTAATTATATTTTTTAAATTTTACAATTCATATTTTTCATTTTTTTCCCTTATATTTTTAAAAAAAAACTACTATTTTTATTAAATTTCAGTTAAACTTGTCCTTTTCTGAAAAAAATCGGTTTTCATTATGAATAAATGTTGCAGATGCGTGTAATTATGCAACAATAATCGTTTCCACACATTTTTTTCTAGAGCTTCTTGGCCTTTTTTTTTTTTTCATACATAGTTTAAATTCATTAAAAATTATATTTGACTTGGGCATTGAAAACATCGATGTACTTGAAGCATTATCCATGCACAAATGGTTCATTATTCCATCTTGCCGCTCACCATAAAAATTAGAATGATTTCTAAATTCTAATCCTTGAAAAGACGAGAATTCCCATCTTGGAGAAATCTGGGCACCTGTCTTCCTCCGAGTAAACAAACTCCGTGCTGATGATCGCAGACAGGAAGCGAGGGCTTTGTCAGAAGAAAGGGGGAAATGAGGCTTCTTATCCATTCATTTATCTTCTAAGGACGAAAATTCCTCTCAAATCACTTCTTTCCGCTCTAGCTGCATTCTTCATCGCATAACTTGTGCGGATTCTTTGGCAATATTCCTCCCAAGAAAGAGAATGCGTCCCAGGATTTTTGAAGTCGACGACTAAATAGGAATAACCAGCGTTTCTGCGAGTGAAGTGCCCAGCGCGGAGTCTTAGGATCATACCTTTTATGCTGTCAAGTGAGATATATAGCTATCCGGGGGATATGCGGATGGTAAGGAATTGAAAATCTAAACTATGGGGGAAAATGCTTAATTATTTTGATGGATTGCATTTATATCAGATTTTGATTCAAAAGATATAATTTTAGTGAGATTTTTAATTAACTAATTAAATGGAATAATTTAAAATAATTTTTTTGAGAAAACAAAAATCTAGTTTTCCCTATGACTCCTAATATGACTGCTATTTAATATGAAATTATTATACCGACTATATTAATAAAATTATTATAAACATAGTTAAATAAAATAGTGCTTTAATGTAATTCTCTACAAAAAATATAAATTTTTTATATAATTCTAAATTAATTTTAAAGTTCAGATAATTTTTCATTAAATATTTAGTAAATTATTGCGGTTGAATTTGTAAGTAGGCGAAAATAAATAGAAATACTAAATTCACTTAATTTACAAAAATTACTGTTGTCTAGAGGGAGAGAAAATAGCTAAAATATGCTGCATGCATATACACATTCGTATGTGGTAAAATGTAAGGTCGCCCCATGAAAAATTTTATTTATCTTTTTATCTGAAATTAAAATTGTTTTCATTTGACAAAAAATTTGCTAGAAAAACATATATTTTAGTCTAACAATTTTGTGTAATCTTAGAAGTTGTTAATATTGCTGTGTGTTAAGCTATATGTTCTATGAACGAACAGATAGCTAGAAATGTTATTTTAATTGACTTATTTATATCCTAAGAAGCTGAGCACTGGATGCATGGTTAGCTTTGCTGAACCTTGGCTGTTGGTCTCGGATTCAAATTCCATTTCGGGTATGGATGTTTTTTTTTCTCCCCTGTGTTTCTCTGTCTTTCCTTTGAAATGACGAATGAATGTGGTAATGGCGGGGGTAATGCTACTCGTCTGCGTCACCTGGTTGACAAGTGTCCAACGTGTAACGATAAATGAATAGCAGTTTCACACCTTGTTGAGGCAAAGGGTTAGTCACCCATTACCCTCCGTATATATGTGTGTGTATATATATATATTGCAAATTTTCATAAAATTAGTCAAAATCAAAGAAATGGAGAATAATACATTGGAAATACGAAATATAGTAAACAGAGGGAAAAATGCTCAATAGATAGTTTAATATTTCAAAGAAAATAGAATAAAGAAAAATGGAACGATGTGCCATCATGGTCAGCTTCTTCGGGTGGTGCTAATCACATTGGCACAAAGTATGGCCTTTCTGCATTGGCCCAAGATTTAGTGTTAAAGTAGCCAATACATCCCAAAGCCCACACTAAAAATGTCAAGCCAAAATATTAAAGCAGAATAAAAGAAATAAATATCAAGCTAGAATATAATCCAAAATATAAAAGCCAAAATATAATATTAAATCCAATGTTGCCAAAATACACAATTAATTTATAGTAATCAAAATTCGATCTTATATATATATATATATATATATATATATATATATATACTTTAATTGATTGACACTGTGATGAATATGCTTTTCATTCTTTTAATTCTTTTAAAAACTGCGTTCATTGGAAATACTTTGAAATGCGGATTATTGATTGATTGATTGATTTTGATTTTACTGTCGTAAGATCTTCGGGTGAGATAAGTTGTGCCGAAACTAAAGAAATGTTTGACAAAGTAAAGTGCTTGAGTAATCATTCCTAAAGAACTAATTGAGAATGTTGAAATGAAAAACTCAAATGAACAAAGACATTAAAACGAATTCCTGAAGATCAGAAAAAAGAGACAGATAAATGTTGTATTAAAAAATTCCAATGTTTTTTGAGAACCACGATGGTTTCATGAAATTAATGTCATTCTGACTAGGTTTTATTTGGTTGTTCTTTGTGCTCGTGTTTTATCTATATTTTGGAACGATTTCAGATGTAGAGGATCAATCCACATTTTAATATCTGTTTCAGAAGCGAATATATCAATCGTTCTTTTAATACTTTTTTCTCGAGATTTTGGTTTTCAAATTTTGTATCATCTGTCTTAGCTTTATTGGTAATTGAAATCTATTTCTTTGTGATATTAGAAGTTGCTGGTAAACTGGGTTTAGATGACAAAAGTTGAAATTGGAGCAGATATCAGTAAACTATTCTTATTCACTGGATTGTTGTTTATTTTTTTGAGTTTCTTTCTAAGAAAGAAGAATAAAAAACTCTAACTTTTTTGATGTTCTGTTTCCTACTATTTGTCTTACTTCCGAGAAAGTACTATTTTGTTTTATTTTGGTTGCACAAACCTCTTTCTCAAAGATCCATATAAGGGAAAGATTTGGAAAATGCTTCACGTGCGCCAGAATAGTTACAACTCTTGTAAATTTCTGAAGTACAAGCATTAGTTTCATGACCAGATTGTGCACAATTACCTCACATAGGATCAGTATTTCCACATACTTGTTAGGAGTGATCAGATCTCTGGCATTTTAATCACCTAAAAGGGTTAGAAATGTATGGAAGAAATTTGCAGTTAATATAACCTGCTCTTATGGATTTTGGCAATATTGATGTCTGAAAGGTTAAGACAACTTGTTGAGTTGGGATAGCTATACCGTCACGTCGAATGCTTATACGACGTGTAGTATAAACTCCTTATCACTTAGCTCTTCCAAGAATTCTGCTTCTGAAACATGTATGAAATTGGGGTTAGAAAGGACACCATGAAATGCGAAAGAAAAGAGTCTTAACTTCAAGTTCGCAGTTATTATACATCGCTGCAGTTCCAAATATCCACTTCTTTAAAAGTCTTCCCGTAAGATAGCCATGCAGAGGATACTAAAATGATTTTTAACAGCCTAAGAACTTTGGGCAATCCATTACGTGTAATACCAATTCGCTGTCCACAACCTAAGTTCACTCCCTACAACTGCTGAATAACGGCGATGGATATTAAGTTTCTGCCTTCATACACGTCTATCTGGGAGGGTGGTTGGAAATTCCGGATGTTTTGCCTCCACACTTCAATACAGCCCATTAAAAGTTTTTATAGAAAG
Organism: Latrodectus elegans; assembly: GCA_030067965.1. Lineage (NCBI taxonomy): Eukaryota > Metazoa > Arthropoda > Arachnida > Araneae > Theridiidae > Latrodectus > Latrodectus elegans. Next base: position 43,296,903 of record CM057816.1, on the reverse strand, counting down.
CAAATGACGCGATGAATATTAAAAAGCCATAAATCTGCCTTAGGAAGTTAGGTTGCTTATTACAAAATACTAAAATATATTGAATGCATGAAAAGAATAAGAAAAACCTTTTTTGTTTTATTGAATGCAGTCATTTGGCAATCATTTACCAGATTATTCTGTTGTTGCGTTAGCATACTCTCCAATATCAAGAAATGCTCTTTTTTAAATCATCAATTGCTTAATTTCAAATTTAAATTTTCTTTTGGTTTCAATAGCTCAAAATGTATTTGCCCTCGAATATGCACCATATACACAAGTTCAGGAATAATTTCAGGTTATGGAGGGAGGAGCAGATTTTCCAGGTTCACAATGTACCCTTTTCCTTATAATGCTTTCATATGTAATCCAGTTTTTATCCCCAGAGTGATCAGCCGGTCTATATAGAATTTTATTTTGCACTGCGTAAGCTGAGATGTGCATATGATGAATGGATCATTCAAATTTTCCTCTTTTAATTAATATGATACCCATCTCGAATATAAATACATCAACCCTAATTTCCAAATGTGATTCATAATGATTTATTGAATAAATCAAGCTTTTCCTCAATCTCCGATACTGTTAAAAATGAATTTGGCTCTATCACAACCTTGATGGTATTGTTGTGCCAGCATACTTCTTTGTACCTAGCATCTACCAGTTAATGGAAGCTGTCGGGTTGCGGCCTTCATAGTTTAAAAACAGAAATCAAGCAGAAGACCTCCAGTACTTGAACTGCCACCTCTAGAGATATCATTGTACCAAGAAGACATTGCAACCATAACTTTTTTTAATTAGTATCAGTAACTTTTTTGTGAACACGGTGAATCTTCATTTAAGTCAGGATTCAAATTCACTACCATCCAATAATAAGAACAGTGCCCTAACCAATGAAGCCATAACGGCCATCCCAGACTATTCTATAGCATTCTATGGTATTTTTATTGGAAATACCACTTGTCGTTATTTTTGCATTTTAATGCTTCGTTTTTATTACCTTAAGTGGATATAATAGAAGTTAATTATTCTAAATAGATTCAGAGTTTTCATAAAGAAGCTAAGGGAGAATATATTATGAATCAACTTATATAGTTGCAAATGAAAAAAAAAGGAACTTAACTTCATATTGCTGCGGATTAATCAATTTAATAAATTTGATTAAGCAAGCACTGTTCCTTCGCATTATTTCTTCTGACATTAGAGAGCTTTTTTATATACAGAATTGTCCCTTGGCTTTATCATCTTTTTATTCCATGTTCACGTCACATAGTAAGAAATATTTTATTTGCAAAACAAACTCAAAGCAGCAGATCCAAATAAACATTAGAAAAACATAAGAAATCTCTCATCTGAAGAGAGTCGAAATTTTGCTCTTCTTTTTGTAATGTAAAAAAATCTTTTCTGTATTTTTACTTTTTTTGCTGCAGATCTTCTAGCATTGTAGGTAAACAAGCTGCATAAAATGTCTCAAAAATAATTAAATATTAATCAATTTACTCTGTGTCTGCCGATTTATATTTTTCTGTACTATTCTATTTTACTGTCGTAGGCGTTAATGTTGACATTTCATTAAAATAGGGCTTTTTGTTTTTCTCTTTTCTAATGTAAGTCTTATTTCAATTCTGATTAAAATAGTAAGCAAGCATACCCTTCAAATTATTATAATTCCCAGAGGATTATTGTTAAGAGTGAAACGTGAAAATGGTAATTATGAATGAGATTGTTAGCACGTTTCTTTTTTATATATACATCTTGTAAAGAAATTATTTTTAATGAAAAATATATATTGTTTTTAACTATGCAAACATATTTGATAAATTTGAAGTTGCTTGGATTTATATATATGAGCATAACGTTTTCTCTTGACAGATTAATTCTAATTCACTATGAACACTTTGTCACTAATTCGGTGACTTACTATAATGGCACTATTAAACTAATCTATTTAATTGTAAATTTAACTAAGATCAGTTTTGGTTAAAATAAATATTAATTAAAACAATGTTTTTCAAATAGGCTTGTTTTAGTTTACTGATTTGGTATAACACCCTTCGAAAAGGAATATCCTGGACTAGTTGTCTTGATTTTGCTCCTTAACGACACATGAATCTATTCCTATACGTATAAAAATATTAATCTAAGATCATCGTATACTTTAGATGTTAATAATTCTTCACAAATCATTCAGCTGCTATGTTATTCATTAGGTATTGTTAAATACTTGTTATTTTCAATCTTTATACCAATATGTTAGTGTATTTTATTCATTGGACTACCCAAAAAGTGAATATTTAGATGTATATGTTCTGTATTTAAGTTTATTGTTTTATGTACTGTATTGTATTCTGTGTGTATTAATTATTGATTAGCTTAACGAACTTAACTGTATTTGAATTTGAATACAAGATACATTCATACTATCTTTAAAATATGTTCTGAAGTGATATAAAGTTGAGAGTAGATATTTTTTCTGTAATAAAAATTTGACAAATTTTATAGAAATTCTCTGATCTAAATAATATTTTTATACCTCTTTATTTTCTAAATATTATTCCAAAAATTTTGTAAATGAAAATTCAGAAAACTGAAGAATTTCTTTGTTGCCATCGTCAGCAATTTAAGTTAATGGACAAAATCCGAGCTCTTAGAAAATAACTTTTATAGTTTGTAATAAAAATATATATATATATATATATATATATATATATATATATATATATATATATATATATATATATAGATATATATAGATATTGGCACTGCCACAATTACATTGATTAAAATGCTGGACTGTTTTCCTGGCTCATCTTTTAAGGGAGGAGGATTACTTTTCCCAGACATCTGCTTATTGTACCCAGAATTTTGTGTTTTAGATTACTTCTCTGAAGTTGAGAGGTAGAATCCCTTGTAATTTTGTGTCACAAATCTCATTTTTTTCAACCACAAGAAAAATGATAGTAAACGCTATCTATATATATTCCGTAAATAAGATTCTAGTTGTTCAATTTTTCTATCAGATGAGAAATATTACTTTCCAGGAACTGTATTTCTCTTTGATAACTCCCTTTGTAGAAAAAACAATTTATCTGAAAAAGCGGTAAAAAAAATGCTTCAAAACATTAATTTAGTATATTTGTTGTTGACAGAAACTGCTGACTGTATGAAAAATTTAAAATAACTATTATATACTTAGACTAATGAAATAATTTTAATTAACTATTAAGGGGAATTCCTTTAAACAGGATTAGTAAATTTTTGTATTTTAAATTTTACTTTATTGTTCAGTTATTTCAGCGCCAAACTGATTATTTTTCTGTATTATAGTATTCTTCCATATGTTAAATAATATTTTTCACACAAACAAAATGGAAACATTTGCATAGAAACTCAAATATAAATTCAAAGATTTCCTACGCATATTTTGTTTTTTTTATCGGGTTGTTATATTAAAATTAGTTGGGATATTTTTTCCCTTGTTCTCATTATTTCATTGCTTCTAATGTTGTGAGTTTTTCATCATATAACTTAACAATCGAAGTTTTTTATAAAGAATATTTAAATCAATTGAATATTTGCCTTCTGGTAGACCTTTTTCAAAGGCAGTAGGGCTTATCAAAGCATTAAAATAGAGGGAATTTGGAAATTTTGCAATGCACCCATCCCAATGTATTGGGATTTAGAAATGAAAAGTGCTACTTCAACCACCTGCTATGCAACTGGGGCTTAAGTCAAATGCGAGACCATTCACTCTGAATGGCACTTCTTATCATTAAGATACAGTGAATCCAAACCAACAAATAAACTTCATGGAAAAATTAAAATTAATATTTTATGTGGAAAAAGAAGCGATTACTGTCAAAGCATACGCACTTCACTAATATTAGTTTTGTTTTTCTCAATGAAGACATTTTTTTAATTCAAATGGTTGTAATTCGTAATCCAAGATGACTTTAAAAATTTGCATGTCATTTTAAAACAAATTAAATTCTTTCGAAGTCCAGATCTTTTAAAATAAAAAACCTTATTTAAAAACCAATTTTTGGCTGAAATCAATCAAATAATTTTTGACTCTAAAATTACTTATTTTATGCGATTATATGAGAGAAATTTATGACTATCGCATATACCTTATATATACTATGTTTTTGTTATAAATAAAAATGTGTGTCTTTTTATTTATTACAATTTCTTATTTAAAGAAATTTTAAAAGTCATTGCAATTCTACAATAGCTCACTTTCCTTAATTTTTAATAATTTGAATAAAAGATGTTTTAGGTTTTGTTTAAATATTTTACATATAATGACGAAACTTCTTTCCATTCTCTAATGAAGATGACATTAGATTAATTTTTCATGTTAATAATTTTTTTATTGTTAGAAACGAAATAAAATTTCAATCTATCCATGATCGGGGTGTAAAAAAATTCATTAATAAAGCTATGTTACTACGTTTATCTAAAGATTTATTTTTATTCAGAATTATGAGGTCAAATACTATAGACAGCTAGAGTAATTTTTTAAAATTTTGTCTTTAGTATTTTAAAGCATTTTAAAGGGTTTTTTTTTTAAATTTTATTTTTTATTATTTTTTAAATAAAGTCAAAAGTAAATTAATAATACGATCCCAAGAGTACTGCTTCAAATTGAGGCTATTTTACAATTTTGTGGTGATTTATTACTCATGAACTCTATTTCTATCGGGTTCTGAGTTTAAAGTAGTTCGCAAAATCCCTAAAAAAGTTCCCTAGCAATTGAAGATGCAACATCCTGTATTTTACCCCTGATCATCTACTTTCCTGCTCAGGACTTAAAAAAGGGGACTTGTGTTTCGAAGTCTTCTCTTTGTTTGTTCACGGTTTCCTGGATCTGGCTTAGCCTATTGGTTAACCAGATAGGATAAGAAGCAACAACACTAGGTCTAGAACCCAAAAATGTTTGAGCTGAAGACTAGAGAAGTATTGCTCCAAGTAGCATCAGGTAATCCAACAATTTCAATTTCAGCAGTTTCTATGACACTGCAAATCAGATTATCTAAAGAAAAGTGCCATTGTTAAACTTTTATATAACTTACCAAGATTTTTTACACATAGTTGGCGAGATATTCAATGCATTTGTGATGTGGTTGAGGGGGAAAAAACTTGAAAAACTCTCAAGTGCCTTTCTTGATGGAAGGGTAGGCAAAAAGCAGAAACGCGCAACAGATATTTACCAGATTGTGGACAACAGGTGGGAATGAAGCTACTACCTTGCTCTTTGAAGAAGATATTTATTCCACATTGGACCTTGTTGAGTCCAAGTTCATCACTTGTTAGCTGTTCTATTTCTAAAGCGATTTTAATTTTTCCAAATATTAAACTGTAAGGCAGTCAAATCATCCAACAGGTGGCAAGAATGACGCCATTAAGTAAACAAGTACTGAGGCTCACATTTTTATTTTGCAAAAGTTTAAATTCACCAGTCGGTTAATGACATCAATTCTAAAGAAGCTATTGACTAAATAACTACAGCGTCTTCATTTTTTTTCCATGGCGTAACAATTTTAATGACAGTAACTAATTCTAGCAATACATAACGGAGATTTGAATTTGACATTCTTTTCCGATGATTTCTCCAGGCTTCAAAAAACCACACGTCACTTAGAAGAAAAAAAGTTTACCAAAATCTTTTCTTACCGTCGGAACTACAAATAATAGACGTGCATAATTTGAGAGGGAGACGCAAACACCAAGTGCGACAATTGCTTTCCTCTCGTCCCTTAATCGGATTGCTTCCGAAGAGAAGGGGGGTGCGTTGCCAGATCCCCGATGATCCGTTTGAAGAATGAATCACCGTTGAATAACGCGAAAACTGTTGCTTGTCTGGACAGAAGGGGGGTTCGGAATATAAATGACCCTCCTCTCCCACTGTACCTCGAATATATATAAATTTCTACCGTAGTCTTTGTTATTACAAGAGGATAAAGAAATTAGAATGAGAGAGGCATGCAGGGGAGAAGAGACTTTACACCCGCATCTCTCCTACGTCCGTTTTCCCTAAGCAAATTAGTTTCATTTTTTTCGACTGTCATTCCGACGTTTTAAAAATGCAACCGCCTGCCGCTTGAAAATAACTTCCAAAGAAGGTGAAGGGTTTCAACGACTCGTGCTCTTGGAAATATTCTCATGATATAAGTTATTGATGTCCCAACTTGGGCGATATCAAGTTCTCCTCTTTGGTACAAGGTTAGAAAGTAGAGCATTTGTATCAGGTTGAAATCGCCCTATACAAACAAATTTGATTACTAAAGGTCAAATATAAGCAGGTAGAATAAAAATTAAGTTTTAAATTATACATAAAATAAAAATGCAAATAAAATGGGAATTTTTTTATTCCATCTGTTTTTCTGTTATTTAATATCGCAGCTCTGTAAAACATAAAGAAACATATTGCTCTACTTTAGCAGCGGAAATTCGGATATTTTTTTAAATAGGAGATATATAAGTGATTTCCATATTTGCACATAGTATTTTCGTCCTTTTATACAATTGAAGGATTTTGTGAGAGGATAACAATTTCACTTCGCGCTGATATTAGGTAGACGCTCCACAATCAATTTTTTACACAAATCATATTGGATACCAACGAATAAAAATAAAAGCAATTTAATTTATGAAGACAAAAAATGCAAGCAAGGAGAAAAATTATTTTTATTTTCTCATTGTTGCATTGTTATTTAATATCTAAATCCAGTGCTATCCAAAGTAAGAAATATCTTTCTCCTCTTAGGCAGGAAAAATATTTGGAGGGAAATCTCACTTTTAATTCAGTCAGTTTTGATTTGGATTGATTTTGGTTTTGGTCCTATTATCAATTTCGCATTTGATAAATCAGATTGAAGAGAAGTGAATAAATATGGAGAGAGCTAAATTAATGTAAAGTTAAAAATGCAAATATTTATTTAAAAAAAATTTATATTTTTATATCATATTAGTATATGTATTTCATTATAATTTTATCATTCTCATTATTATGAGAAAAATCCTATAAAAGAAATAAATTAATATAAAACTTGAATTACGGATTTTACCAGTCACAGTGATTTTCAAGTGCATGTTCAATCGATTCGATTGTATGTAATTGTAATTGATTTATCAAATCATTATATACAAACAGTGTGTTTACTAATTACATTAATGTATAATAATGGCAATGTACCTCGAATAATTTCAGATTAAAAGAACTCAAAATGGTAGAATCTTGTTAGTGAACCATTTTTATGATTAAATGTGCCAACATTAATAAATTATTGTAAGCTCAATATTTTTAACAAATCGTTTGCATTTACATTTTTTGCTGCTATCGCAACTATGTTCATTGGTTTTTATTGGTAACCAAGTAACTGCCATTAAATTTACATTTTACTTAAATCTTTTCTTAACCATAACTTTAATTTCTTAAATCTTGTTCTGTGAACAATTTATAACATTCAATACCAATATGCTAATTAACTTTCACCACAATTGAAAGAAGCAGCTAAACGATGCAGAGAAGTTAGCGATAATATCATTCTTAATTAATTCTCCAATAACTTCAAAGAAAGGGCCGACTATCATACATTTTTGCCGCTTTCTACTAGGATCGCAACAAGCGAAGATTGTCTGCAACATATTCGTGGCTGAAACTCACCTTTAACTACAAAGAAACGCAATTATCAGCTTCCATTTTAATAAGAGCTTGTGTATTTTAACTGTTCTGAAACATGTGCTGCTCTGAAACATAATGGTAACTGCCGAAAAGAATAGTGCTCATTTTGAATTCAATGTGGAAATATTATCTATGTACATTTCTATGCATGATGTCTCCTCTTCGCATGGCGAAAAATTCTTTAATTAAGTATTGTATTGTTGTTCATTTATGCACAATCAGCTAATTTATAACTATTTAGTAATTAAAAGGGCATAATTTTGTTTTATTTGTTAAGGAACAACAAACGGTTTCATCTTATTATTTTAATATTTCCTTGATATGATCAATAAATAAGTTGTTGTAAGAGTGAACCAATGTGAATTATTGATATTTAATAATATGTTTTAAGAAATAATTAATAACAAATATTTTTTATTCATTATTAGTTATTTCTTATAAGTGATACTTACCATTATTCTTTTTAACAGAGAAATACTACAATTTATTATTATTTTGATAAAAGGTTCGAGGCAAATGAAGGAAGAGCATCTTTCAATATAATCTCTGTTGGCTTAATATTTTATTCTAAAAGCTTGCAATCATTAAGCAATAATTAATTGAAAATGATATTCGAAATGACAACGATCACGAGTAAAACCCTTTGATTGATTAATATTCAAAATTTTATAAGCAAACCTATCCATTCATTTCATTAAAAAAGATAAAATGCAAAAAATGGCACAGATGCAGTATAATCCAGGATACCTAATTCTCAGTTTGGTGATTTTTGGCGGATTTTTTTATGTATGGCAACCTGGCTCTTATTACGTCATAAATGTGAAGACCTATTAAAATTAAGTAAAAAATAGTATTTGGGTAACCCTAGTATTTACGCCATCACGTAAGTCACAGTACGTCACTTTGACAACATTTCTCCATCGCCAAAAAGATTTAGAATTCAAAATTCTAGATTATACTTCATTTGTGCCCAAAAATTAATATCCAGTATCATAGATACTTATGCTTGAGACTAGAACAAGGATCTTAGTTAAAATTAAATGTATCACAGTTAATAAAAATCATTCCATGCCAATTAACAAACTTTGTTGGAAAATGAAATTAGAATTTACAAATGATTAAAATTTTAAAGTCTCTCTCTCTCTTATCTTGCATGGAAAAATTAAACTTTCCAAGTAGCTGTATTGGACTTGGTAAAATAATCACTTGTTAACAGACTGGTAAAAAAATCTTCTTTCTCGGAAGGGTCAGTTTGAATTGAAACAATGTCTCTCTGTTACCAGTCGTTATTATGTGCTGCTAGTGTTTTTTCAGAATTAATTTTTCAGTATTAAAGAAAATGTTGGTATTATGATAGCCTGAAATGTTTTTCAATTTCGTGATTATCATTCAATATTGTGTGTGTGGAATTCTACTTTTCTTTTCTGTACTTTTCTCATGCAGGTAATTCCTTGTGCATATTTGGTATTTCATTGTTAAATAACTCACTTGTTCAAATAAACATATCCCTATATTCCTCAGCAACGTTTTTTTAGTCATTCTTCTTCATAGGGCAATTTTCCGAATTCTATTTTAATTATATTATTTCGTAGAGAACTCATACTGAACATTTGACACATTCTACAGTGCAGTGCCCTTCTAAATTCAGTTACGGCTAGCGATCATTTTCCCTAGAGGCATCAGATATAAAACTGAAATTATGAAAATGGACTGTTAAAATTTATGAATTTCTTTGGGACAGGTGCCACATAATCAGTGACGCCATATTCTGAGTTTGGCGATTTTTTGGCGGATTTTTCTTATGTATCTGACAACCTCGTTTTTATTACTTCATGCATATGGAGACCTATAAAAATTATGCAGAAAATTCTATTTTGGTAACCATAATATTTACATCATCGCGCAAGTCACAATACGTCATCTTGGCAACATTTCTTGATCGCCAAAAAAATTCAGAATTTGGAATCATGGATTATACGGCACCTGTGCCATTTCTTTAAACAAAAAGAAACTTCTAATAAAAAAAATAATAATAACTTATCAATTTCAACTAGTTTCATTTAAAAGAAATCCGATTTTTTTATCCGCTTAGAAAGTTTAACCATCTCAAATTCAACAGTCAAAAATTGTATCAATTATTTTTTTAAATAGATGCCTTTTTTCAGTCAAAATGTTATCAAAATGAGCAGAATGGAGGAAATTGTGTTACTGTATCCAGTATTTACCTGGAACTACAGAATTCTCTCAGAAAAGACAGAAAATACCGATAATTACAGTAATAGTACGAAATAATATGATATATTTTTCTAAAATTTCCTTTCTCGTTCTTATAAAAGAGACAGCCGAGTTCTAAGAGTAATATGGCCAAGATATGAATATTTGACTATGTTTATACAGTATAATAAAAAAATTAGAAATTATTAGTAGGAAATATTCTACAATTAGAAATTAATATTAAAAACAGAAATTAGAATACTGAAATGGAAACTGTCCCAGGGATTGGGAATGGAATTCGGACTAGAGAAACAGTAATATGACTAAAAGATTGATAAAAAAAAATATCAAACTATGCGATCAACAAGAAAATCTTTCTATACAAATGATTAGACTTATTCCGTATTACAAAATGGGCTGAAGTAATGAAAAAAAAATTCTTGTTAAAACTTTATTAATATATTTAAGTGGAATATAACGTCTTATTAAGGAAGAAATATCACTAAGCTATATTGTGGAAAAGTAACAATTCCATTCTATTCTAATACTATAATCACAGTATTGGGAAACAAAAAAATCGCAATTACTAACGACAAAATTTGAGTCATATATTGCTTAAAAAGGCTTACATTTTTAGAGACTACTTAAAAATATTACAAACATTTTATTCACATATTATAACTCAAATGATTATCACTTATTGTCAAAACTTAATTTAAACGTCAAAGTTTTTTTCTGACTGAAATTGCTTGGCAATAGTTTTGATGTTCGATTGCGAAGGTACAATCGAATAATACCAAAATAAATAAATAATTTATAAAAATAGCAGACTCCCAATTGTTAAAATGTCACAAGTCTTCATTTTTTAATCAATGATATGAGGATTACATCATTTATAATGCAAAATCTTAGTAATAAACAAGTGTAATATGGAAGGGACTAAAGTAACTCATGTAAAATATAAAGAATAACAACGGTTTAGTGATTAACTGAAAACTAAACACTAACTCTATATAAAATTAAGAAAAAAAGAAGATATTGGATTAAACTATTACAATACGTTACGGTTGATTAGTTTTGAAGATTTAAAAATCATTAAATATAGCTGCATGCTTACTAATTTTTATATGTGCTCAGTTAACTTGATGACTAAGCTGGTGTCTCACCTCGTAGCTAGATTAATCAGGAAACATCGAACCTTATAGAAGTTTAAGAATTCATAAATCTCCTTAGAGCAATGATATATATCCGTGGATGTGATCAAATATCAAACCCTCTGGATATTTTTTAAAAAATAAGTAAATAAATAAAAAATTCCGCGAAGCTACTACGACCCAAACAGAACATGCTGTAAAAATTATTTTTCAGCAATTTAAGAACAGCAAGTAAAAATTTTCGAATTTATACTTAAAAATTAATGTCATTATCTACATCTGATACTGTAATAAGGAATCTTGGTTATAAAGTCAGTTATAGAAAAGGAATGCGGTTTAATTTTCTTTTTGCATAAGAGTCTTTCTCCTGAAAAAACTAAAATTATTTTTTCTCTATTCAAACCTAGATATGATGTATTCAACACTGAATTTTATATGTTTCAGAAATTAAAGAGGAATTTTTGCGATTAGTAAGAAGTTTAACTGAAATGAGTGGTGTGACTTTTAGTGAAAGTGGACCTTTAAAAAACAACTTTCATGAATTTATTATTTTAAGAATAAAAAAGAACGTTAGGTAGTGTTTCGTCTTACTTCTTAAAACAAATAATTAGTTTCATAAATATTTTGAGATAAAATTTACATTAAAAAAAAGTTATTGAACACAGTTGCCTTTAGATTGGGAAAATTCCTTTTTGGTCTTTCATCGCTGCTGAGAGTGGAGACATCTGGCGTCACCTTTTCCAATCGCATCTTACAGGAGCATTATTTTTCTTCAACAGAATAATCATCCTTATAATAGAGGGATTGCATGTCTCGAGTTCCGCGAATGAAGATTTCTAGGGTTGCCTGATAATATTAGTAATGACAGCCAAGATTTGGCGCTACAGAAACGGAACACATCACGATTTATACCGATAAAAACACCGCTGAAATTAGATTCTATTAAAACTCAAAATAACAATAGGCGGTTTGATACTAATTTTAAAAATATTTTTGTATGATATCACTAGTAGTATATTATGAAATCTTTATAATATTCTCAACTTCTAAAAGTCATGTTTTACTTAAGAAATGATTTATGAAGTAAATTTTTCATAAGAATTGATATTTTCGGTTAGTATCTTCTTACTTAGAATAAATATAAATATGTTTCCCTGAATATTTCTCGACTAAAAATTGATAAATAATACAAAAAATTTTTGGAAGCCCAAAATTTATCTAAGATTTTAAGAAAATCATATTTAAGATTTTACGAAAATTTACCTTAGTTATAAATACCAATTATGAATTATTGTTATTTAAAATTATATAAAAAAATAATCTGATATGGTTTCACTTTGTTTGAAATTTGATTAAAATATTTCTAATATATATATATATATATATATATATATATATATATATATATATATATATATATATATATATATATATATATATATATATATATATATATATATATATATATATATAGAACTCAAAAATATATTATTTTGTTGTTGCATACTATTTAAAATCCGAATCATTTTGAGTATTTATCCTTTTTAAAAAAAATTTTTCATAAAAATGTTAGTTATTGGTTACTACTGTGGGTGTTTAAAAATAATTAATATTATGGTTGTTATTCTTTGTTGTTTTTCATTTGAAATATAAATTAAAATGTTTTATCTTAAGTAATTATACACAGCATCTTACGTAATACATATACTCTGAGGACTGATAAACTGAGAAAATATGTAAGTTATATGTACAAAGAGAAGAAGAATTTTCTGATGACGCTTACCACAATTCAATATAAAATAATGACGTACTCCATGACGTTACTTCAGACAAATTATTCAAACATTGTATACACAGTTTATTCTTGATTTAAAGATATCATTGTCAATATACTATATTTATGTGTAAAATAAATATGTTGTTGAGAACCCCATTGATAGAAGGGCTTCCTATAGCATACATTTAACACAAAAACAGTTGCATTCTACTTTAGAAAAGCACGACTAGGCATTTATACAAAGTTATATCTCAATATCACCGATTAAGTCAATAAATAAAATCTTCGTTCTTCAATTATCACATCAAAAACATCGATCAATGAATGAAAAATATTTATTCTTTAATCAATTCTTATCGAAATCGGACTGATTCATATTAAATTACAAAGTCAAGGTTATTTGTTAAACAAAAAACTATTTTGACAAAAGCTGGAGAACCTATTAATCTAAAGTCAGAGGGTAAAACTTGTTTTATTAATAAATTAATTGCATAATAAAGTCACTTTAATAAAATTTGTCTATAAATTGTATTAGCTATTTTGGAATAATTAGTCAATTATACAAAAAGTTACTGTTCATCAATTTTTGAAATCAGCTGATTCATATTAAGTTTCATTGCCTGAATAATCCAATTAAGGAAGAAAAAAATCCTGAATAAAACCATATAGTTCACATAAAAAAAATCTTTACCACGCGTGAAAAATTACATAATAAAAAATTAATTGCGTATAATTTGGGCAGCTGATAAAAATTTGAAGGAGACATCACACATATAACAGTTGTAAGGATTTTGAAATAATGGCTCAATCACCATCAATCTAAACTGAAATTTAGTTTCTTTTTTTGTGTTTTTGGAAATTTTATACTATTATAAAAAATAAAAATATATACTAAAATCACGTTTTTCTTTCTTATTTTAACTTTTTCCTTTGTGTGACAAAATGCTACTGCAAATAAAATTTGTTTCCAAAAAAAAAAAAAAAGTAAACGTATTAAATTGGCAATTCAACAAAGTAAATATAATGTGGTCAGTTATACCAAGTTTTAATGTGCCACGGAAGAGAATAAAAGTAAATATTCGAAGGATTCATGTGAAGATGTCATTTCTCAAACGTCATCTCCGTGCCAGGGTCGTATTTAATTTCCTCTTCATCGTGGGAAATGCTGAGAAAGGGCGATTTCGTGCCAAGTATGGTCACTCCAACCTTCAGCAGCCTCCAATCTTCCTATGACACACGCCATGCTCTGCAAAGCACCGAGCTCCCAGATTTCAGTTTGACACGCCAAGTGTTTATCGAAAACACACTTGAATTCAAGATTTAGTCTGAGAAATTCCTCCGTATTATATTTTAAAACGTGTATATTTACGTAATGATCTTGGATATCCAATTTTATGTCATGCAATTGGAAGATCAATTGGTAAAAATATTATGTTTACTTGTTGTAATAGGAATATGTGGATAAGAGATCGGAAAGGAAGCCTCTACCCGCAAATATCTAAAATTTTTATGGTAGGTATAACGCACTTCATCAAAAAGAAGAATTGTTTCATAAATCTGATGTTATGATTAATAAAATACTTTTAAATTGTGTTATGATTTATTATAAGTCAATAAATATTTTATATATATATATATATATATATATATATATATATATATATATATATATATATATAAATATATTTATGATCATAAAATTAATCTAGTGAGAGAGATGTTACTAGTATTTCCCGAGAGACTGTTTCGTCTGTTGTTAATTATAGTTGCATGCTCGAATATAGCCAAAAGGAATAAAAACAGAATAATACATAATCTTAAGATACAATAAAGTCAAATGCATTTGCGTAAAATTTATGAAGCATATTTTTTTTTATATAGTACCTTCGTGTTACAAGTCATCTAAAGTAAAAACTTTTTCGTTACATTGTAAACTAGCTGTATTGCTTTAAAGAAATTTTATGATCTCGTTTTGATGTCTATTCCAAGTACTGAATATAATTTAGAATTAAAAAATTGGTAAAATACAAAAAAAAATATTTTTTTGAATTATTTTTTAAGATTTCTTTCGGGTTAATAAGTTATTTCAACACCAAGCTATATAAAGTTTTAGAGAAAGACCAAAATTCCTTACACTAAAAATCCCAGCATTCTCTAGTGTAAATATATCTTAACAGGAAATAAAATGCAGTTACTGTATCCCCCCAATTAGGCAATTTTTTTTTATCTGATAGAAGTGCATTTGTATATTTTGAAAATGAAAATGTTTGAAATAAAAGGAAGCATTCCACAGCCTAAAATATGGTTTCCGGTTTGGTTCACCTCAGTTGTGTTCAGAGAAAAGGAGGATAACTCTTTTCGTGTACACAATATTTTTTCTGACAAGTAATATGTTTGGCTCATATATTTTCTTGAGATGGGGGTAATCATTTTTTGTAAAGTTAATTCCAGAGCGTCAATTTTTTTGTGTACCTGTTAACATGTAAAAAATGAGGATATAAATTTCAAGGAATTCCGAGAAAATGCTGAGGGATGTTGGCAAGAAATCTTTGGTAGCGACTCAGCTGAAAAAGATTCTAGTTAAAAGAACTCCTTCGAAATTCATCTTATTCAAGTACCTAAGCTATTTCGCAACTTGATCCACTTAAATTTTGCGTGTAAGTTTTCTTTTTATTTGAAAGGAAAATATATGATTTTACAAAATAATTCCTATGAAGACTTTGAGCGTCGAATAAGAAATATTTACATCGAAATAAATAAAAACCTAATTTTTGTTTAAACACACAATCAATAACTTTAAATATTACATAAATTTAATCAATTTATGAGTATTTGGATGATTAAGATTTATCAAAAGATAAATTATATATTTTTTCAATTTCTTATAACTGTGAAAGATGCATTTAGGCAATTCAAATTAAAAATAGCCTTCAGTTATTTTTAAAACTTATATATACTTATTTGCATTCTACTCTTTCCTATATTTAGTAGATGGTAATCATTTGAAACCTCGTAGGGGACAGCTTAACCACTGAAAACCATTTTAAGACATTTTAATATCTAACGCTTAAATATATAATCTTAGGAAAGGACTCCGTATAAATAGTGGTTCGTATTAACTAGGACAAAGGAGAAAACCCAGAAAATACCCATCTGAGTACTGGACGTCACCACATACGTTTGAGGTCCCCATGATCTAATATTAAAACAGCGCTCTCCAGAAATAAAGTTTCTTAGTGCAATCCTATTCACTGATAAACCTCGAGCGATAGATATTGTATTTCACCAGACACTTCTATCGAGGTGGGTGCTTGGGAATTTTCCGAGTTTCATCCTTTTTGATCCATGAATGTGGTAACTCTCTGTGAAAAGTCCTTTCGAAAGGCAATTTACGTGATGAACATTGAAATCCATTGCCTTAGGCTGTTAGATTGGTCATAACGTGATGTTAAGGCCCTGACAAGACGGGGACACACAAGGTGGAAGCTGAGCATCCGTCTTCCATTGTTCTTATTAAAATGCAATATACTATCAACATTAATCCTTGCAAGGTTTTTTTTAAGTTTTTCTCTGCTTCATTCCGAATTTTTTATTATAAATCTTAACAAGCCGTAACTTTCAGAAGAAAAAGTGTATTTGTTATTTAAGGAAAAATTGCATTTTTAAAAAATAATGATACTTACTATTTTTTTTAATCATTCTTACTTACTTTTTTTCGAAAAACTGTTTTACATTGCGATAGGGAAAGCTTCTTTGTATCAGGAAAGCTAATTAATCAAGATTGTTTGTTGCGTAACATTCATTTTTTGCACACCAGCTGTAATTACACTAGGGCTAACGATTTAAAGTGGACACCGAACCACTACAAACATCCAACCCAAGATGGGGTTCCAAACCACGAACTGTTTAACCGAAGGCAACAGCTCTAAGCCAATCGGCTACAACTCAGCTTGTAGGGTGATGTAAGTATAATGAAAATTATCGATTATTTAGGAAGTGTTATTAAATTTAGAACTCTAAATTCTTTTCATCCGCACTCCAATACATTTCTGATAATTGATAAATTGAGAGATCCAGAAATACTTTAGCTTCAATGAACAAAAACAGTATTTTTACAAAAAGAAAAAATAGTAAATACCGTTACTTTTTTAAAGGCTGAATTGTGGGCTTATAGAAAGAAGAAGAGATACTGTGCTATTTCTCTCTACTCCTAGTAGTTTGCATAAATAATACTTTAAGTGTTAATGCATGAATAATACTCTTAGAGGTAATACATTTTAAGAGGGCAAAATCAACAAGTCTCTGTTTTTGAAGAGAGCAAAGTTCCGATATAATATGCTTCGTAGCATAAGTAAATCTACAGTGAATTTAAGTCAAGGTTATTTATTGTTTAAATTAATTAAAAATACTCGAATGAATTTAGCCCTACGTTTTTATATTAGCAGAAGACCAATATCCTGTTACATCTTTCATTTCATTCCATGCACCCATTCTCAGTTTCTACATTTTCGGTGAGCACTCAGAATACGATTTTTATTTATATTGATTCAGCAATATTCTATCGTGTGGATATCTATACGTGTATCTATAAACTGTAGCTCTTAAGCGAATTAACCGTCACATTTTAAATGATAACATAGAAATAACCCAAACTAAAACACACTTTTAAGAAGTTCCTTTTAACAAATCTTTTAATCATTTTACAAGAAGATAGAGATCTGATTATCTTTGCTCCGTCCATCTCATGAAACCCATTCATCACATATCACCTTCGTGTTCTTAAAGCGGAGTAAGGAGACTCATTCAGCTCAAAGGTAAAAAGGAAGACCACCAATCTTCTGACGGATGAGTAATAGCTTCTCTCGCCGAAGGCAAAGAAATGGAGAGCATTTATTCAGCCTGTAGGGAATACACAATTCATTTGGCCATCCTGTACGAACGTTACTCACACCATAAAGGATTCTCCACCAAGTTGTCGTTTTAGAAACATCTGCAATTTTTTCCTAAGATCTTGCCAATAACACTCCTAAATCATACAAATTGAATTTTCCACCAAGAATTTTTATTCATATTTGAACTTTCAAAACGCAGACATGTTTTCCAAAGTTTATTCATTTATTTTTTGTATATAATTTTTAGTAATACACAATAGATTTTTTACAATTATGTTTCAATATTTTGATACTTTCAGCGAATTTAGAGAAGAGGTTTCGAGATTAATAATGTATGCATTAGTTCACCGCTCTCTAGTAAAGATTTCTTGTTGTTTAAATTTCTTTATAGCAATTATTTAAGCTCTCGAAGTTAAGTTTAGACAGCATCCTGGAAATTAATTTTGGCCTTTCTGATTTTATCAATGGAAACAATTAGGAAAATAAAGTAAATGTGATTTTAATAATTTATAATACATTCCGTTGGAAACTTTTGGATTTAAAATGTATTTAAATTTTACGTACAAAAACATATATATATATATAAGCTATTTTTCTATCCCAAAATCAGCAATAATATATCTTAGTTAAATTAATGTTTCCAATCATTGAATATTTAAATTCATCTGCATTGGAATTATTAGCCAATGCTCGTTTCGTCTTTGTAAAAGGAGATACTTTATAACTCCGTCATCAATAAGATAGTATTCTTGAATGATTAGTGTTTAGCCTTCACAGGTCCAATATTTGAGTCTCACATGTTGGGTGACTGTAGTAATTTGAAATGCATTTTAATTCAGAAATATATTAGTCTGCTTGATTTAAAACTTCCGAATGTAAAGTGACAAACCAAGGTAACATATACTTAAAAATAATTATGGAAAATTCTCTTATTAGTAAGCAAAAATATTGCATGAATTTAAAACAATTTTACCTTTTTCATCTAATAAACAATTGCTTAAATTGCACTTTAAGCATTAATATTTCTCCCAAAGTATATATTTTTACATAGGCATACATACTTCCCCCTATAATAAACTTCATAAGACAACATCTATTAATAGTTTCTTACATATTTATTTCCATTAAAGTCTTAAATATTCATTTTATTAATAAATGCAATGACGACAGCTAATTAAAGAGCCCTTAAGTTCAGTTGCTCAAATGCTAATAAGTTGTTAGTGCTTTAGCTTTTACTTTAATGGTTCATTGGTTAGATATCAGCCTCGAGCTTGAATCTTTGTAGAGAAATTAAATCAACTTAAGACAGTAGTTGTCGATCAAATTATTCCTCGGTGTGCAAAAAAAGGATCGTAAAGCGACAGCCAAATCACTTACAAAAAGAGTGATAGTTTCTTATTAAATATATTCTATACCAATTTATAATTCATCATAGAATGAGCATTTAAATAGTCAGAGCTAAAATAACAATGAAGTTTCACGTATTATTTTATAATATTTTGGGCTACGAGAGTAAATTGAGTTTACTAATATTACATGTGAAATAAAATAAAAAAATTTGCGATTTTTTTTTAAATAAATAATTTAGTTGTACACATTATCTCTTCAGTCAACCGATGACTGAATGGTTAGCGTTTCTAACTCCCAGTCTGTTGGTTCCGGATTCAAATCCCAGTTAGGGCATGAGTGTTTCTTTCTTTCGCTGATTCTCTGTCCTTTCTTGCCGAGCTGGCAGCCGAATGGTTAGTGCTCTTGCCTTCGGTTCAACAATTCATGGGTTCGAATCCCACCTTGGGCATGGATGTTTGTAGTGGTTCGGATTTTACTTTTAACCGTAGGTCCCGGTCTAATTAGCCCTCGTGTGCAAAAATGACCATTGAGCGACAAACAAGCGAACCTCTGTCCTTTCTTCTGAGATGATATATAATTGTGGCCTAGGTTTTAATGATATATAATTGCGCCATACTATACGGGTTCGTAGTAGTATGGCGTGGGTCACCGTGACTTGGTTCACAGGTGCCCACCGGATAATGATAAAAAAGTAGCAATTTCCGGTCTTGTTGTAGAGAAGAGTTAATCACCCAGTATCTGCCATTATATGAAAAAAACATTATCTCTTCAAAAACCACATGAATTAATTTGAACTCAGTGTACAATTTGTTGCAGTGTATTACAAACTAATAGTTATACAAATTGTTAGGTTATAAAAGACTGCTAATTGTGATAAACAAAATTTAAGTGTTTCATTTTGATCTGATTTGTATTTGAAATGAAAACAATTTTAATAGGTAAAATAGTGCTCATTTGTATTAGTTCTTAATTTCTTCTATGACATAATTATTATTGCTAAATTTTGCAGCAGTATGTTGCCAAGTAATCAGAACATAATCCATATATCAAATAATCACAGCATATATATTTTTGCATTCATAATTTAGGTAGATAAAATAGTAATCATTATTTTATTTACCCAAAATATGAGTGTAAAAAATAAACTATTTTTCAACCATTCTGTATCAAAAAGA
This sequence comes from Latrodectus elegans, assembly GCA_030067965.1. NCBI lineage: Eukaryota > Metazoa > Arthropoda > Arachnida > Araneae > Theridiidae > Latrodectus > Latrodectus elegans. The sequence continues at coordinate 43,276,636 of CM057816.1, read as the reverse complement.
TGATACCTAAAAATGGAAAAATGAAATTGGCAAATACTTTTTTTTCCAATTTGATTAATTTCAATAAGTATATAGGCAAAATAATTTAATAAAATAATGTGATTAAAACACAAGCGCTGTACATGAATGTTATCATTAAAAGAAACATTTACATTAGAAATAAAGTCTATGTCCATTAAAAATATAAAATGGCGAATGATGCTAAAAGTGTCATCTAAATTTGAAAGATCCAATAATAATATGCGTGAATGGAATGTAATTACAATTTAAATAGTCCGCAGTAAAATTATTTTACCGTAAACGCATATTATATCTAAAAAATTAACCATTTTGAAAAAAAGAAACGTGAAATGTTTGTTTTGTATATTTAAATTTAACTTGCGTGCTATGTTCAAATCCTACATCAAGCTCCAGTAAACTTTTTTTACTGCCTGTTTAAATAAATTTTCTGAAAAATAAAAATCCATTTCAATGGAAGTTTGATAAATTATTGTTAAATTATGAATATTTTTTGAAAAAGCGATCAGTTTTTTCGTTATGAAAACGAACGATCACCATTTTTTACTCCTACTATTTTTACTCTTTTAATAATGAATTAATAATTTTCCCGAATAATGTAAGGCATAGGAACTTTTGAAAGTTAAAAGGCATTAAAAATTGAAATTAATAAAAGATTGCATTAATTAATAAAAGAAAGGAAATTCACATACATTAATGTAACATACTTTTAATTAAAAAATTTTTTTTGGTTTTTGTTTCAGTCATTAGATTTTTTATAAAATTATATTGAATAGAAAAAAAAATTACCAAAAATGCTTTAATTGGTTTTCTTGGAGTCTGATTATTTAATGGATAGCATATACAGTTTATTCACAACATTTTAACTCACCTAAATAAAACGACAAAAACTTGCCGATCAGCATATTGATTTTTTTTAATCAATATAAATTTAACTATCTAACATATCCATATGAAAAGTATTCAGTTATTACCAGAGGTTATTAATACCACCAGTATTCAGTTATTAATATTTCCAGGGGTACTGCTTTCCATTACTCTTCCACTACTTTCCAGAGTCCATCTATTGTAGTGGGTTTGCGTTTAGAAAGAACCTTTTTTAACAAACTAAAGGCACTATAGTCCATAAGTGAAAAGTCAGGATACTTCGTAGGGATATGTTGAAAATGCATACATGCAATATGCATACCTGTATTAGTCATCATTTTTTCAAGGATTGCAGTGGTAGTTTTCGAAGTATGACTTATAGCTTTGTCTTGATGAAGTTTCTCTCTTTGAAAGTCATTGGGATAAAGAAGTGGAATTTCTTTTGTAAATATTGGGCATAAGACCTTCACCTGATAGTACGATGAGTTGATTTTAACATTTCTTTCCACTCTTCTTATTTTTAATTTCTCATTAGAGGAGAAACTTGCGACAGTTATAAACCCCTTACTGAAACTTTATTCACATTGACGGAAACGGGTTTTTACATTTTTTTCTCCCCATTTTCTATAGTAAAAAGACCTTTTTTTGTTACAGTCATTTAGGTAAATCCATGCTTCATCAGGGGTCACAATTTTTTCCATTAATCTCCTGCTAAGTGGTTTTCATACAGGATTCTACAAAATGTTTTGTTTTGAGCCATATATCTCGGCAAAAGCTGGTGAACATTATGTTTTTGAACATTTTTAAGTTGTAAATACTGGTTAATTATTTTATTTATTGTTGCTACAGATGTATCTAAAGACTTTGCAATTGATTTCTGTGTTGGCGGATTTTCTCTTGTTCCAGGGATGGGGGTGTTGTGGGTGTGGGGTGTGTGCATTGTTTCTCTTTTTTTAACAGTGGGAGTTTAGTTTGAAACAAGTTTCCTAATGATTTATTATATATATGCATTTGGTGCATTTAAGTGGTACTTATTGTTGCTGTTTTTCTCTTCACAGAGGAATGCAATGGTGACCTGGGTATGGAATCAGGCAATATAAAAGACGAAGACATCAGCGCCAGCTCATCTTACATTCTAGCAAACGTAGGACCACAAAATGCGAGGTAAGCTATTTAACTTGTTCGTGTTATCTTAAATTTATCTTATTCATATCTTATTCACACACACACACACACACACACAATCTTTTATTATCTTATTCAATAATTTAATTAACTGCTTATTTTGGCCACCATTGGAATTTACAATGCATTGTGTATACCAAATTTTCTTATTAATATTATATATTGTAGTGAATTTTTAAAAACGTTTAACGAGTCTTATCAATTTAACAATTTTAAATCTTGAGCATAATTCGCAATCTTCTGAATTCTTTGAAAGGAAATCTCTTTTCTTAGAAACTGGTTGCACGTTATTCATTTCAAATACATTCATGTCTTTAAATGAATATGCGTAAATTAAAAATTTCTTTACATGTCATGAAAAATACCAGTATAACAATCAACAAAAACTCCCCAGTACATCCAATAAAAATTTGAACAATTAGTTCAATTCAAGCCTTACATACTGTTTTAAAATTTATAGAATTTAAATTCTTGAATTAAATATTTAACTCGTAGCCGACTAATGGCTGAGTGATTAACATTCCTGACTCCTGAGCTGTGAGTCCCGGGTTCAAATCCCGGTCCGACCATGGATGTTTCTCTGCTCTTTCTATGTTTCTCTATCCTTTCTTCTGTTGATGCATGAATGTGGGTCAGCCTATAAACGCGTTTCTGTTGGTGTAGCGCGGGCAACACTACTCTCCTCCGTGACTTGGTTCTCAGGTGTCCGCTGGGGAACGACAAATGCATAGCAGTTTCTGTTCTTTTTGGGACATAAGGTTCGTCACTCAAGTGCCCACCTTTGGAAAAAAATATTTAAATTATAAGAAATTTTTGGAATAAAATTTTAAAAAATTATTAATATAATTAAATTTTAAATAATTTTAAAAGAAATTTTTGGAATAAAATTTCTGGTGTAAAAGAGTTTATTCTTTTGTTATATTTCTCATGTTCACCAGCTATTATGTATATTTATATATGATTTTTATTTAACATATTTTAATTTTCTAAAATTTGTGGTAATAAAATCTTTGAATGAAATACCTATAATCAATACATTTTAAATAGCTTAAATTTCAATGATTTTTACTGCAAAATATGTTACCTTTTGATTTGCTGTATTTTCAATAAAATCCCCAGGCATTAATTATTTTAGAGAGGTATTATCGATAATAGGTTGCTACTCGAAAATTTATTGAATTCAAATAGTTAAGTGAATTATCTAAATTCAAAAACTTTTTTTTTGAATTACCCATTTAGAAACTAATATGTAAAAAAAAAATGAATCTTATATTAAATACCTAAATTAAAATACTGTTTTGTTGCAGGTAAAATTTCAACAACTTGAGCAGCAAAATACACATTTTATTATACTGATCTTAAAATTCAACAACATTTTTTAGAATTATTGTTTTGAAAATTAATTCTATTAAAATCCCAAATAAAAATACTAAATTTAAATCCTGTTTTGTAATATGCAACACTTCGATGACTTCCGCTGCAAAATACATTGATTTTTGTTTTATTTGTCGTAAAATCACCAGTCATGCACATCATGTATTTTAAAAGAACTCTCACATTTCCGACACTGGGGAAGTTGCAAGGGGCAATCACTCGGATAGGGGGAGGAGACGCCACAAGTATCCCTTTGGTAAACCAGAAATCCCTTCCATACGAACCCTCCCAATTCGAGCGGATTCCTCCGAGATGAGAACAGGAATGCCAGATGGTCCGTGTCACTGGCACAGATCCCCCCATCCCTCATCGAGGATCTGTTCTCCTCGTGGTCCGGGAGAATCTTCCCGAGACCATTGATTTTCCTGGATTGTAATGAGTAGAGGAGTCTCTGCCCGTGGGGGAGGGGAATGATTCCGGTCCTCAGGTGGTTTACGGTGTTGTGAAGGATACGTCATACTTTCCATTCATCATATGTTTTTTTTTCCCTAAATATCCACGAGTAAGGACGTAATCTGCCTGGAAAATGAAAAATAAGGATAATTAATTTACATTATGTGTGCTTCTGAGAAAAAATAACGCTTCATCATGGTATTTTAGATAAAGGACTGTTATTTAATTTAGTCATTACATTACGTAATCATTTTAGTCATGCTATTTATCAAAATATTTTAAAATGTCATCATTGGCATTCAATTATAATAAGTTTGTATGGGTGTGATGTTCTAAAACATAATAATTTGTCTTGATGTTTGAAATAAAGCTTCCTAAATTTTAATTTGACTCGGTTACAACATTGCTGTGGAATTACTTCGTCATTTTAATCATGCACACTTATCAAAAAATTATAATATATTGATCAATATCAGTGTTTCAGTTCTGAATAAGCTGTTGAATTCGTCAGTATTTCATTTCTAGAAGAAACTATGGTAAAAAAGACCTTTCTGTGATGTTTTGAATAAAGTTTTCTAACTTAACCTTTATTCAACTAAATTATTGCATTGATAATATATTTTGATCTTAATTGTCTTATTTGACTAAACTGAAAATATATTCATCGTTATCGACATTGCAGCTTGTTTGGATTACTTAAAGGCCAATGAATATGAATAATTTTGTACTGAGCAATAAATTTTTGCACTTTGGAGAGTTTCACTTACTGAACGGTTTGATTTCTGAATAGATAAGGTATTTTATTTGAAAACAAAAATATAATTTTGGTGAAACAAAATACTACATTATGAAAAAAATGAAGAAAATAACTTTTTAAGTTTATGATACCCATTAATTTGGAATCAAAACATAACAACTTCTTATAACTTGCTTAAATTTAAAGTAATTTTTATTCCTAAATATTAACTACTATCCAAACATCAATGGCCTTGTGAACTAAAATGACGTTCTTATATATATAAAAGGTTATTTTCAATACCTGTGCAAGCCTTATATATCTTAATATTTCTTTAGGATCTAATGTTTCCTAGATGTTTACATTTAGAGAGTAAATAACAACTTGTATTTCTACTTCATCATTTAGCTGGATCGTACATCATGAGAGTGTTAAACAGTGTTTAACAACTCCGATTTCAAGATACAAGCAATCGGAAATGCATTGGAGTAATATAAACTAACATAACGTATTATAAGAAGACTATTCATAATATAAACAAAGTTCACCAAGGCTTACAAACCTCTAAGAATCCATTGTTCAGTTATTTCCTCCTATTAGTAGCATTTGCTGTAGTAGTCACATAAAATAAACTTCAAAAATTAAGAATCATACATGTTATGGGTTTTTTGTTAATTGAATGCAATGTAATAAAAGAAAACAGTGGAATTTTATAAAAAGTCCTTCTCACTATCTTGAAGATTTCATGTCGATTAGTCAGAATTGCTACATTTCATAGTAAGTGTAATAAAAGGTGATTTTGTTTCTACAAAAATATACAGGAACTACTGGTGATAATTGCAGAATTTAAAGAGTAATATTTGGACTTTGATAAAGAATTCTTCGACTCAATGGTCTCAAATTTTCTACATTTGGAGAAAAAGTCTTAGAAGTGTAATTAAAATTAAACGCAGAATATGAGTTCCTGTTAAACTTAAACTCTTTATTTTTCTAGCATTTCATCTTTATAACTTCATAATTTTAACAGCTTTGGTGATAAGAACATCAATGCATGGGACAACAAGCTAAAAGTAGCATTTTCTCCAAATATTAACAAGAATCAAAGAAAATGATTTAAATATAATTTCTCATCGATAGGTGATTCCAATGCAATATAAGTAGGACAATAATTTAAAATGAATGTTTGTTGAAAAATAAAAAGTATCTCCAGATGGTATTCATGAACTTCTAATCGTAATTACTAAGCAAAATATTTTCGAATCAAATATATATTTTAAGATTATTTATCTTAAAAAATTTTAATTCGTAATTGTGAAAAAGGAAAAATTGAATGTGATGAAACAATCATTAAACAATTAACTTAAAATGAAAGCAATATTCTACATAAGATATTTTTAATTGGTAGCTAGTTAATTTGAAATGTACCATTCAGTCTATGTACCATTTTCAAATTTTGATGGAAACATTTATAATTGAATTAATCCAATACTAACGTTGATTTAAACCCACTGTAAAGTTGTTTTTTACGGTGATGTAAAGTATTCCATAGCTTTATTTCTAGAACAGAAGAATGTGTTTCGTTCCCCTTTTTAAAATTCTAATCTATACATAACCGTAGAAAACTGAGAAAAAGCATTTATAAATCGAGAGAGAGAGAGAGAGAATTCCGTTTTATATAATTATATTATATATAATTCCACAGCGTGCGTGGGTTTTAATAACGTTATTTACTATTTTTTTTAATAAGAAAAAGCTTTTTTTGCCCACAATTTCGTTGTTGAAGAGAACCTTCAAAATTCTACTTCTCACTCGATTTGTTTATTGCTAATTTAGTCTTTTTTTTTATTTTTTTTTATGGTGAAAACAGTATTTTTTGATCGAAGCTAAATAAATAACGTTATAAAATAATAATATGAAACAAACAACTGACTGTACAAACGAAAATTTCTTAATTGTCATGGGCAATAATAAAATCGCTGAAAGTCTTTAGTTAAAACAAAATTTAATTCAGTTTGTTTAATTAGTAATCGAGTGTCAAAATTAATAATATACTTTCTTTCATTTTTATTTTGAGCTTCGCGGATATTTTTGTTGAATAATTAACTTCTTGCAGGAAAAAAAAACTGAGAGAATTTAAGAAACGAATATTTTGACTGCTTTCTCGTGATATCCAGTATTTTAAGAAAATATTCCAGTGACTGACAAAAAATAGAAGAAAGCAATAAAACAAATATTTCTGACAAATTTTATCCTTATTTTTCTTTATATCGAACTCAATAACCACCATCATAAAACAAAATAACATTTCGATATTTAAGTAAATCAATAATTCACCGTCCCCATGTGCAAGATGTTCCCTTCTTTACCAGTTCGAACGAGTGTCGGACGCTTTTCAGTTGCACTTCCCACCAAAGAGAACCAAAATAATGCGAACTGAGAGCTGTCTCATAAAATAATAACAGCTTCCAAATAAATTGCTTTCCTAGCAGCATCCCTGGGGAACCCTCCCCGCAACTTCCGCCCGGTTAGCCGCCGTTTCCTAGTTCTAGAAGGAGAAGATTTTGCCATCCTTGACAGATAGGTCCAGCGGGACCAGTACCAGATTCTTCAGCGGACAGAGGACAAATCCACGGAAGCATGTCTTCAGAAGAGGTCCCCAGCTGGCGCAATCGTGGGTTAATTACTCACTTACACCAAGGTTCTGACTGCCTAATTGGCTCCTTTTTTGTCGAGGCAGAGAAAAAAGCTAAAAAGTGCCACAGATTTATTATTTTTTAATAATTTGCAGAAAAATAAATGAAGCATATGTGAAAAGTACAGTATAAGCACTTTTGCTGAAAAGTAGTTGCTTCATACTGATTTTAAACCGACCACAGGTGTCTTTGGAAACAATTTCCTTTTTTCCGCGAATGCAGCTGAATAATGTACTTATTTAATTTTAATTTTAATTTCCTACTGTAAAAGTAGAATTCTTTAGTATTTTTTTCTTCTATAATTTAAATATAAATTATTTTTCTTAAGAAATTAAAATTATTTTAAAACCTGCAAATTACTTTATAACTTTTATACATAGAAATGTAAATAGAATAAATATTGTTAGAATAAGTTAAACTCTATAGTTATAAGTTTACATACTAAATCTGGTTCCAAGGAACAAAATTGTTCACGGCCTTCGAATAGACCTTTAACTAGAAAATTTGAATCAATTGATGCAAATAAGTTGATTCAAATTTTCTAATTAAAGTGAAGAGATTTTTGATTGAAAAGTATTACAAAAAAAATTTTTAAAAATGTTTTATTCCTATCTTTCTTTAGTGTCTAAGTTTTGCTTTAATTATATATTCTTTAAATATTTAACAATAATATAATATTTAATCAATTATAAGTTTTTCATTTTGTTTAGTGAATCATATGCTTTCAAATAAATTTTAATAACCGCGCTCTATACGTGTCGCTCATAAGACAAAATAATTAAGTCCATTTCGTTTATATTTTAAGAATTTGAAAATTCTAATGAAATAAATAAAACATTTCTTGATTACTAAAGGAGTATTTTGTTGCAGATTATCTATCCTCAGAAAAATTTTTAAAAAATATTTTATAAATGTTTCTGATCAAATTAATAAACCGAAAATTTTGAAAATAACGCATTAAGTAGCATTGTTTACATCTAGTTTTGTTTTATGAACTTAAATTACTTTTTGTCTTCTGAGTGATTCATTTAATATTTCAATTATATATTGTATTTGCATTAAAAATCTTTTATAAAAAACCAAGATATAATGTGTTACTTATACGAATGTTAAAGTTTTGGTCTTAATAATGCAATAATGTTTATTGTCCTTAGTATAAAGATGCCGTCTATAGTTTTCAATATAACTTATAGCCTTTTCTTTGATTTATCAAATTTAATACATTCTTTTTTTCAGTCTTGACGATGTTTATTTAAAAACACTATCTTATTGCGGCATAAATCGTTCATTTTGAGAAAAATTTTGAAAATTTCTTGCATTTTCAATAATACTGTCTTTTTTTTCTTTTTCTTTTTCTTTTTTTTTTTTTTTTAATCTTTTGCTTGAATTGTTTGTGAAGAGTCTCAATTTGTAATTGATTTTAATATCCAATTACAAAAAAAGGCGAAGGAAAGCTTAATATTCGAATCAAATTATGTCCAACAGAAAGTTCAACTTTTCCAAGTCTCTTTGAAATCTTGATTGCATTTAAAACTGATGCCTTACATGTCATTGAAAAAAGACAGTATTATTAAAAATGCAAGAAATTTTTCAAATTTTTCTCAAAATGAACGATTTATGCAGCAATAATTCAATATTTTCAATCATTTTCAATTTTCAGTTTCCATAAAAATGAAAATGAATGAAAAAAAATGAATTTCTCTAAAAATAAAAAGGAAAAAGGTTTAAGTTTGGTATTCCCATCTATGTGATTTCTCGCCAAATCTGGCGCGCTTTATTTTGATCGTAGTGTTGCCAATTTCATTTTTTTTTTTTTTGTAGTGTTGCCAGATTTAGTTTTTCTAATTTATTGTATATATTTTTTAAAATTAATTTGTAATTTTTTCATATTTTTATAATCGTTAACTGTTTTTCCCCTATTTCATTTTGTTAATCTATACAAATCTTATATATTTTCATTAGTTTATTATTATATGTTTCTTATATATTTTCCATATTTTTATTTAGTATATTATATATATATTTTAATTTATTTGTATATTTATTTATATTTTTACATTTAAAATTTTTTTTTCGCAATTTCGTTTTGTTAATTTATACCTACTTTGTATATATTTTTGTTAATTTATTATTATATTTTTCTTACATATTTTTTCATAATGTCTCATTGGCATAATGTTGTTGACATACAAATGCTTATTTTTCGAACTTCGGGAAAATACCCGTGTTAAAAAACGCACTCTCAGATTGGTGACTTGGCGACGAAAAAAATGCATCATGTTCGCCAATAGATCGGGATACCCTACTAGTTCCATGAAAGATCTTAATGTATTGTAGAAGAATTACAATAATGTGTATTTTACAAATAGTATTGGTAAAAACATTATTGTGGAGAGAATTTTACTTCCTCAGAAGAATCACATATGTCGCCAGTTGTTTCTCAGTTCGTGTGCAGAAGAATGTATTATGTTTCAGAGAGATTGAAACGGTGGATTATATACAAAAATGATTTTATTTGGAGATATGAACTGTAATCTGTTTCTCATTAGTATGGAAGGAGTTTATTCCCAAAATTTAAATATGAATTCACACTCAAATAGTCCGTAAATACTTTGTGATGTTAAGCAATAACTTCATCTCCTGCTTGATAATGTTCTATTCTAGACTAATGCTATAGGTTACTTGCCCCATTCAACAAATACTGCTTAAAGTTCAAATGGAAATTTTGAGTCACCCCAAAATATATTGGACTTGACATTTGGCGATATTTTTTGCCAAAGTAAAGATATTTTTATCTGTTCCTTCAATTGTACATTGTCTATAGACACAATGTGCAGCCAACGATGTGGAAACAGCTTTGAAAACTAGCTCAAAGGAAAGAGTCGCAATTTCTGTGATGCCAGGTTAAATAAATTGATCCTCCGTTCACATAAGTGCTTAAATGAGTTTTGCATTTATATTGAAAAGCATTGATTATAGTGTAACTATTTTTATTTTCTTTCATATTGCGAGTTTATTATGCCGAAATGATTTTTATTACACGTTTGACTCCTTTATCTCTTTCAGTGATATTTCTTCTTTTAACAAACTAGCAAAACCACATCTTAATCTAATTCTACCTCATTTTTAATATAATAACTTTATCAAAAGTCTGCAATTATTTTTCTCATTTTCTAAACGTGTTTTTTTACTTCAAACTCTTGAATTTCTTACTTTTGATGATTTTTAGGAAAGTAAAAAACGATAACATGCTTCTTTTAGAAATATTCTCTGGTTTTAAATATCATCTATAATTATTTCACTTACAGAAATTTTTTTATTTTGAGATTCCTTACTTTTTAATATAATTTATCCATAGCTTTGATATTTTCTCCAAATAATACGAAGTTTTAATGAATAGTATATGAGGAAAAAGTAGATTATATATATATATATATATATATATATATATATATATATATATATATATATATATATATATATATACACACACTACTGGCCATTAAAATTGCTACACCAGGAAGAAATGCAGATAACAAAATGATATTTATTGGACAAATATATAAATATATTATACTAGAAATAACAAGTGTTTAAATTTTCAAAACATTTGGCTGGATCGATCCTGAGAAATCAGTACCCAGAACAACCACCTCTGGCAGTAATAACAGCAGTTATACGCGTGGGCATTCAGTCAAACAGAGATTGGATTGCATGTACAGGTACAGATGCCCATGCAGCTTCAACACGATGCCACAGTTCATCAACCGTAGTGACTGGCGTTTGGTGACGAGCCAGCCGCTAGGCAACCATTGACCAGACGTTTTCTATTGGTGAAAGATCTGGAGAACGTGCTGGCCAGGGCAAAAGCCAAACATGTTCCGTATCAAGGAAGGTCCGTACAATACCGGCAACATGCGGTCGGGCATTATCCTGCTGAAACGTTGGGTTTCGCAGGGTTCGAATAAAGGGTAGAGCCACGGGTCGTAACACACCAGAAATGTAACTTTTCAAAGCACCGTCAATGCGAACAAGAGGCGACCGAGACGTGTATCCAATGGTACCCCATATCATCAAGCCAGGTGATGGGCCAGTATGACGATGACGAATGCACGCTTCAAGTGTCGTTTACCACGATAACGCCAAACACGGATGCGACCATCATGATGCTGTACACAGAATCTGGATTCATCTGAAAAGATGACGTCTCGCCATTCGTGCGCCCAGGTTCGTCGTTTATCACACCATTGAAGGCGCTCTTGTCTATGACGCAGCGTCAAGGGAAGCCGTAGCCATGGTCTCCGAGCTGAGAGTCCATGCTTCTGCAAACGTCGTCGAACTGTTCGTGCAGACACTTGTTGTCTTCCAAACGAACCCGTTTCTTGACTCACGGCTCATGACGTGGTTGCAGGATCCATTGGGCCATGCGGATAATATGCCTGTCTTCTCGGCTGCAAGTGATAGGTGGCCGTTGAGATTCCGCATGCCGTTCCGTATTACCGTCCTGAACCCATCGATTCCATATTCTGCTAACAGTCATTGGATCTCGACCGACGCGAGCAGCAATACTGCGATAAAATAAACCGCAATCCCGGTACGCTACAATTCGACCTTTATCAAAGGCAGAAACGTGCTGGTACGCATTTCTCCTTCTTACACGAGGCATCACAATAACTTTTCACCAGGCAACAACGTTCAAATGCAATTTGTGTATGAGGAACCGCCTGAACAATTTCCTCATTTTAACACAATTTAGGTGTCGCTACTGGCACCAGCTTTGTATGAATGCGCTGAAAAGCTAATCATTTCAATATTACAGCATCTTCTTCCTTTCGTATAAATTTCACGTCTGTAGCATGTCGCCTTCTTGGTGTAGCAATTTTAATGGCCAGTAGTATGTGTGTGTGTGTGTGTGTGTGTTTGTATTGTTACAAATTTATAAATTATTACTGTATTTGTCTTAAAATATCCCAGACAGATCAGAGATACTCACATTTTGGGCAAAAATTGCGGTATTTAGAAGTGTCATATGTTAAAAGCGGGTTTTTTAATGATTTGTTGACTTGGCGATGTTTTGGCGAGAAAACTTGGCGACTTGGTGATAGTTAACAAGATTCTTGGTGACTTGGCGAGAAATAGTTTTTTCTGGAAACATCCATCACCTAAGCTCTTTGACCAATATTTAGCGAGATAGCCTAAAAGCTTTCAGAACCTTGGCGAAACTGGTAGATTTCTCCGTCAAGTCAGGTATAAATACCGCAGCCCGACATAGAAGGCAATCAATTTTGTAAAGACAGTGAGTGAAGATTAGTCATGGCTGCTAGTCTAGAGAATCTGTTCTCTGTCTGAGGTATTTGAGACCTGTGATTGGAAGCTGTTACTTGTTGTATCTGATGAATTGTAGCTGTATAATTGTATAATTGTGATTGTTACAGATGATATATCTAGTGGAATTTTTACAAATAAAAGATATACTACTATTCGAAAAACTTTTGCTGATGACTCAAAAAATATTGATTCTTCTCATTTCTGTGATAGAAGTTTCATAGCATTTAAACTAATTTAAAAAATGCCCTCCGTGAGATACCGAATTTCAAGAAAAATTGATTTTAAGTAAAACAGATCCCTAGTCATCGTGAGCATTAATATATATGAAATCCATTATCTGTGAAGCACAACCGAAAAACTTTGTTAGATAAGAAGACAAACTTTACGAATTCTTTTCAGATCTTCATATCCGATATTTTTTGTTTATTCGACTGTTCCGATAACTGGAAATAATCGTCATCTCTGAGAAGTATAGAAGTCACACATGTTCAGATTTTAATGTTATCTTAATATTATCTACTCTTGTTCGTTAAAAAATCTTTCCCCTTTCCAAAATGGATGTATTAGTAATTTGCTAAAGAAATTTGAAAATCCCTATAGGGAAAACTTGAAATCTTTTGTCACAACTTTATTGGTATACTCAAGACTTATTTCTACTCGAGCACTTCATTTTTTGTTGATCATTAATGATGTTTTATCAGAGCTCTTCCTAGTGTGTGTGATCCAGACTTTTTATATCCTTTTCTTACACAAAAACCTTTTAACATTGTCTGCTATCCATGCTTTTTATACACCTGAATTTTTTCCGTGTACCTCATTGCTGCAGACAATTTTATAATTTTTTTTATATGATAAGTGTACTAATAAATTAAACAATTCTTGCACATTTTTTAAATTTTTTCTAACATTCCTAATGAGCCCCAATCTGTTTAATTACATGATTTCCCTATAAGCATCCTTTTTCAATTGCTTAAGGTATTTCTAAAATTATCTATGTAAATACTACCTTATTTATCAATAAAATGATGATTTTGAATATATTAAAAGGCAACAATTTCATATTTTTTTAAGATAATTTAGAAATGACATATTTGATTTTTTTTTCTTTCAACTTATATGATATTCACACATTCTGTAAAACAAATTGATTTAACATCCAGTATTAGACAACATTTCTCATTTCATACCTATACATTATTATATAATATACTAAAATATCATCAATATTCGCTAATTGAGTCCTCTTAATCTTTATGGAAGTTATTTTTAAAATTCAACTCTATTTTATATGCAGGTCAATTTTAAAAATGCTTCAATTACAAACTATAGCATAAAAATATAACTGTTAAACAAAAAGAATGCTTTTCTGTTAAGCATCATTTGTGTGTTTCAATTAAAGGATCATGTTTCCTGAAGTTCAAAATTCCATATTGAATGCCCTCCTCTATGGGAAAATATAGAGACTATATGCACATCGTACATACACATACACATCACATTTCGTACATACATATCTGTTAAAACAAGTGAGAAGAAGTTTCCAGGTTTCCTTTTTTGATGTGAATGTATGAATATGATAATATTTATAAATAATTCTCCATGAAGCCATATTGTGGTGCCTTTTGTTATAAATTTAAGTCAAGTTTTAGTTGTAAAGTCATCCATTTGGCTGTGTCAAAAATTGTCTTTATTGTATTTCCCTCATGGCTATTGTGTATACTTCGTATAACAATGTTATATGCAACTTATATGCATGATATTATAATTATCTTTTCTCAATATCCGACTGAATTAATTGTTTTTATCTTACAGATTAAACAAAGAGATGAACGGGGGTGCGTGGTGTCCAAAACCTCAGATTTCAGAAGAGATCACAGAATACCTTGAGATCTCTCTGAACGAGCTGCACATCATCACTGGAGTCGCGACACAGGGAAGGTTCGGCAACGGTCAAGGTCTTGAATATGCAGAAGACTACAAATTGGAATACTGGAGACCGAGTTTGTCAAGGTGGATCAGATACAGGAACACCATGGGACAAGAGGTATCTAGCATTTTTAATTTGTTTTTTAAACTCATCATATTTATGTTCAAAAAATTACATTAAAAGATAATGTTTAAATACTATGATTGGCAAAATATCTTATTTCACGTTTTACAAAAAAGAAAATGGGTCCTTAATATTTTTGAACTTCTTTTGGTGACTCTTTAATGAATCGAAAATTAAGAAGATTCATTCTATCAAGCAAAATAATAATATTATTGCTATGATAAAAATTGTATGCAACGGGATTTGATCAGAACTAGCGTTGGATTTATGTACAAATTGAATAATCTATAGTTGATATTTCATAATTACATTATTATATAATTTTCTATATCTAAAACATGAACTAGCATACTTTGTACATTCAACAGAGAAACATCTGCAATATGTCACTGAAAAAAATTGTTTGACCAGTTAAAAATTTTCCATTAATTTCAATATAATTATGATTGAAGTCTCGAAGACAGAAAGTCCCACATTCAATTTCTTCAGATTATTATTTAAGAAAAGCAAATATGGGGATGCAACAAGATTCTACACGATCAACTGAAATAAGAAGTAGCTTTATGAGTATAAATAACTACAGTACACACACTTGCAATTTGCAAAAATGACATATTTTAGCAGTTACTGCAACTCCTTCCTCACAGTGGTCCAAGAATAGGACAGCTCTCTCCGAAAGAGAAAAACCGGAATTCTGTCTCAGCGACTATTGCGCAAGAAATGAATATTGTATTTCTGATTTATGAGTGTGCACTTGTTGGAATGGGTGCTTTTAAATTTACTTTAACTACACATGAATACAGCCCACTATTCGTGAAAGGCTTACATAAAAAGCAATTATATGTGATGCATGTAAAAAGCCTTACAACTTTTGACTATTAGAG
Organism: Latrodectus elegans; assembly: GCA_030067965.1. Taxonomy (NCBI): domain Eukaryota; kingdom Metazoa; phylum Arthropoda; class Arachnida; order Araneae; family Theridiidae; genus Latrodectus; species Latrodectus elegans. Next base: position 43,261,048 of record CM057816.1, on the reverse strand, counting down.
TGTTTGTTATATCCAATAGCTTATGATAAAGACCTAGACCCACATTGCAGCTTTTTAACTGACTTTTATATGATATAATAGAAATAATCTTATATCCTTTATTCTTGTTTTATATTTTTATATAGAAATAATTCGATGTAATTATTAGATTGGGAAAAAAATTCATAGCGTTTTTACCTAAGACTTTTATTTAAACAAAAAACAATAATTGTATCAATAAGTTAATTAAGTATATATTCGCCATTGCTTTTCACAATCTCTTCCCACCTCTCTACCCATTTGTTGATGCCGTTCCGCCAATATTTAGCTACCGATGTTAAAGAATTTTGATTTAGAGCAAAATAAGTAAATGATAATACACGATAGGAAAGTCATACACTGAATAAAAAAAGTTCCGGGTGTATCAAAGTAGTTATAGCTATCAGGCTCACAAGATATTAACTTCTTTCAATCTATGCCTCTGAATTTCGTAAAAATTTAATCTTATTATTAGTCAAAGATTATAATTTTCCAATATAAGTATCATTTTTTAATTGAATTTTTGTTGGTGATGATTTCATTTTAACCGTCGCTAGTGTATTTATCCTACGTGAATATGAAGACATTCTTTATAAAACTAAAATATTGGGATCACGAGAAAATCAATGGGCATCACATTATAATGATTGTTTATCTAAGTAAATGCGAGTGATGAAAATAGTATAGTCATCCATCTAGGAACAATATCTATATGCCATATTTTTATCCATCGAGGATAAAAAAAATACGGCATCCCAAAATGGATTGGGTCCATTACAATTATCTGAAAATCCGCAGAAATCAAAAGATCTAAAAATTGTCTAATCATCATCAAAATAAAATGATATCAAGAAATTAACCAAAAATTTAAATTTTAATTTTGGAGAATCTTTACATAAATTCTCTGCTTACAGTTATTACAAAACAGAATATATTAAAATTCTCCCCAATCATGTAAATTTCTTCCAAATCTCAATTGTTGCAGATACTATCAAAGTATTATTTTCTTATAAATGTCATTTATTTTCGTATAAACATCCTTTTGAGTCATTTCTAATAAACAAGCTAAGCACAATATCTTTGGTTATATTTTTCAATTATTTAAAAATTCTGTTTATTCAAACAATTATTCTGGTGAAAGCTCTGGTCTCGTCTCATCTGTAATTTACTATTTAATATAACAAGCGTCAGATATTCCTAAAATAATCATTTTTCCATTCAATAAATATTCACGGAATTTTTCTAGCACTTATTTTTTAGAAATTCTATCTCTCTTTTTTTTCTTTTTTTTTAATTGCTTTATATTACAAAGACATTAAGTTATCTAATCCGATGCTTATTGAGAGTAAATATTGCATTTTAACGTAGAGGCACTTAAAAGTTTTTTCTCTCTCTAAAGGTAATAAAATGACTGGAACCAAATATGAATTCATTGCACAGCAGGACTATGATTAGGTTAGCATTAAATCTTCTATAGATCCGTACATGATCAGATAGGAATAAATACAATAAAACATGTGATTTGCGTATTCATATAAGCTGTCGTGGATTCAGGTAATTGGTGACAGTTAAAAAATAAAAGGCTCCTAACGGATCAGTTGGTAACATTTATTTATTGATATCAACACAACTCATATCTAAACAAGACTTTTAAAAGGAATTGACATTTTGAGTTTCTCGCAAATTCTTATAAGTTATGTAAATAATTTTAATTAATTATAACTACTTCGTTAAATACGCCTCATTGAAATAGTTGAAACTAATAACTAAAAAAAATGTTAATAGTTAATATTAAATATGTTGTAATATATTGAACTATATTATGTATTTGTCCTAACATTGCAGTTAATATGAGAGCCTAATAAAATACGAATTATTTATATTTAGTAGAACACATAACTGTACAGTCAATATGAACTAGAATAAATCTAAGCAGTTTTTATAAAATAAAACTATATACATATATATATATATAATAGTTCTAACATTATAGTTTAAATGATCCTATGCAATATAACACCTACCTAATAATTGTAACACAGTTAATGTGGGGCAGCTGAAATGTGAATAAGTTCTACCAAACCAAATATTTCTAATATTCTATTCAATAAGAGCCTGATATATTAATCACGAGTTTAACTACAATTATTATAAGTCTACTATTCATGCGAAATTGGAACATGTAATAATTCTAACAGAGCAAAATACGAACATAAAAATATTTATTTGCTAGTTTTGTTCCTGTAAAATAATTATAACTATAAAAATAAAGTTGATAGATTTGAGTAAAAAAAAAAAAAAAAAAAAAAAAACAAGTAATATAAAATATTTTAAAGTCAATTTCTACTTAAGTCAACAAAAAAAAAATAATTTTTTCACCTAAGTAAAATTAAAGTTAATTAAATTTTTAATCAATTAATAGTGGAAAAAAACTCTATTAACATCAATTGTCATCTACTGTAAGTTTTTGAACTTGAGTGGATAAATAAAAAGCATTCTATTAACAATTGAAAATTTGAACAAGATTTATATCGCGAGATTGTGAACTGATAGTATTAATTGAAAAATGTTTTTATGTTCCATAACAGCATTTTGATATCTGGAGTCATATTAAAAATAATATTAAAACAAAATCGGGGTTAGTAAATGAAGTAAATGAACAATAATTTAGTTATAAAATGCAATTTCATGTAAATATATAGTGAATACAATTTCTTATGTTTAATTAAAGCACTTAATAAATATTAATAAATTCTAAATTATTAGTAGCAAACATTTTCTAACGAAATTTCTTTCAAAACGTTAACATATTTAACTTTGCATGAGATTCATAAGATAGAAATTTATACTCTGTCTTGAATATATCACGCAAGTACTGCTGTGCTTTTATTACTGTTCTCTGGTAAATAAAAGTTTATTGATTACAATCATAACTAGAAATAATAATTGCACTTCTTCGAAAATACCAAAATATAACTATTCTTAAAATAATTCCTATATATCATCTAAAATGCCTTACATATTAATACAAAAACAATGAAAAGATCTATTTTTAGCTGAAAGTTTCTAGAGAAATAAAAAGTACCTAATTTTATTTTTTATTAAAACGAGCTTTTATTCAATTTAAACGTCGGTAAATATAATAAAAATCAATCCGAAAACTGTTAGATAAAATTTAATGGGAATTGATTTGAGGAATATAATATCAGTTAATTTGTGCAACATCAATTTTATATTTTTGCGTGATATATACACTGAAAAGCAACTGAAAATCAATTGTTATGTAAATTTTGAGTTTTACACGATTTATAATAAGTGAGCAAGAGAAGAAATCTAAGTGTATTTCATCTTGATCAAATCGTTGACGATCGACGAAAGAGTCACTCTACTTAAAAATGGTATTGATACTCGGATTTCCCTACACCACTGTATCAAAAAAGTACCGTGAATATATCAATTCCTGTAAAACTATCCCAGCAAAGTCAATTTATTCAAATAGCAAGGTATGGATGACCAAGGTCGTCGACAGCTTTCTCACATTGTAACAGCAACTAGACGGGGCAGTTATAAGCCCGCTAATTTTCCTTTATAAGAGGGAGATGATGCCACAAGTACTAGGATTCCCATTACAGTACAGATAAGAATGCTATCCCCATCAGCCTGAAGAGTCTCCGGCTAAGAGGAAAGCTCTATTACTTCATGTGCTAGAGTGGCATATTCACTTCGGTACTCTCCATCGGTATATACTAAAATAGATCTCGACACATTATTCTGAGTATCATCATTTCACATCTTTCTTCACCATCCTTTGGAATGCGTTTTCAGATCCTTGCTAAATTTTGCGGATTGTTTTGCCTGTTAAGCAGAGATATTCTTGTGGGATAACGTCACTAATGTCTTATTGAAAGGGAATTATTTTTGGATAATATCTTACTCCTTGCTGCGCAAGTGCCTTCGTCGATGATTTTTCTGTTGCATCGTGCCCTACCTATCCATTGTTGTACTGTAAACGAGGCCATATTCGAATTCTATCATCCCCACACTGTTATCTTCAACAGTTGGTTCTAGTAGAATGAGTTTTAACCACAATCATACTCATGAAATGCTATTTATATAATTTTGCGTGGATATCCAAGAGTATTTGAATTATTTCCTAAATTAGTGATTCATTTGTCTGAATCTGATGATTTTTCTATTATTAAATTTACATAAATCCGAATTTTGGCCATTTTGCTTTTGATGTTGTTGTTGTTACTTATGACACTTGGAAAAGCCAAACTCGCTATGCCTTGGCAATGCGAATTTAAGTCAATAGGGAGCGTCTTTCATTTTAATCAGAGCATTACAAAGGTGAAAGTACGTCTTTGCTCCTTTTTAAATCCTCCGATAGATGGCACACAAGAGGATCCACCCCTTCAATTTTGACATTGATCTAAAGGGGAGGAAATTTTCTCCAGACCATTGCACCCATGGTAACTGCTCCATGACCGACCACATTACTTTCCATTCCACAGATTTAACGAGCACCTATATCGAATGTACTCGGTGGGTCTTTGGCGGCATTGGGAATCGTAGACCACCCTTCCGTATGGAAGATCGATACCCTAACCACTAGGCTACCATGACCCATTGCTTTTGATTATTACCAATATCGGGATAAGTACTCCCTATCTTGTCTCTAATAGCGTCATTCTTAAGTCGTTTCAAAGCTTCCGAACTGCTTAAAATTTACACTTCGACTATCTTTCATAGAATTGCAGATCAGTATACCATAAACAGTATTTCGATAACGCGTTAAAAAAATTCAAAAAAATTCATTGAATTATTTTCTTTATCTTGTCATAAGAAATTATAACTAAAATACAAATGTTAATACATAGAAAAAGTTTGAAAGAATAAGTTAATATGAATTAGTTTACAAAACAGGAATTTTATCTTTTAGGTGATTTCTATTGAGACCATAGTTTGTAAAGTAAGGAATTATTATTCAAACAAAATTAATTGTATCTGTTGTTTTAAAACAATAAAGTAACATCATTTTAATGATTATTACAAAAGATGCTTCTGAAAATGAAAAATTCCTTGATTGCTAAATACTTCCTTTTAACATTTATGATAATAACTGGCAACTGTAGTGTCTGTTTATACTTTGTATTAAGTATAGAATATTTACTTTGTGACATAGTTATTACTGCTATACACACTATTTGTTATGAGTACAACGTTAGGCTTATATTTTAACAAATATATACAGTTAATTAAAAGCATTAATTTTGCTCAAAGTATAAGCGATGCATATATTTACTACATTTAAGTAAAAATTGTAATTCCTAATCTATCAGACGCAGAATATGAGGTGCCGTTAACAGTCATTGATGAAAAGGAAAATGTCGTTTGGTTCTTTCGTTGACATAAGCATTAACTCGCTGAAATCGTTGACATTTATATGGCATGTGTATAAGTTTAAATAACAATGCTCTGTGATTATTTTAGGATGTTTTGTACCAAATATGTAATTTTTATTGATATACGCGTGGATTTAAGCAACTTAGTAATTGCTTACTTTTCTATTTATTCTGCATTGAATAAACTTCTGTTTTTCGTTTGAATCATCCGGATTATATACTGTGTAAAATACTGTTCGATTAGTGTTGTTTTGGTATTGTTATTCATCACAAATATTAATAAATTTATTATTATTATTATAAGTAATATAGTTAACAGTTAAGAAATCATTTATATAATATCAGTATATAACCATATTCTGATATTATATAGATAATTCATTAAAGATTTTGATTAATTTAAAGTTATAAATAGCAAATAACAACTATTGTAGAAAATATCTACATTATACACTGTGTCCAATATTATTTAAAACTCAATTATTATTTCAATATTTATCACAAATCTTAGTTAATTGGTAAACATTTTAGTTAATAATAATTAATTAATACTTAATTACTAATTAAGTAGTTAATTTCTAATTATAATTAATTTGTGAGAATAAATTATTTTAATAATTTGTTTCGGAGATAATCAATTTTACTTAAGTTACCTACATGTGAATTAATCCTTCTTCGCCAACATATAAACACATTAATTTCCCTGAATCTTTTAGTCTAAGATTTATTTCAAGAAAGAATCACAAGTGCTTGTATACCTCGAAATGTATGAGCTAAACTCTTAGCTATTACATAAATAAAACAAAATACTCTATGCTTTTCCCGAAGATTTTCCATTTAAGATTTACGGAGGTGTTTTTAACTCAATATTTAGAAGTAAGAAAAACTAAATTGAGTTTTGACTTAGAAAAGGGAATTTATACAAGATATATTATTTAGAGCATTCCAAAGAATAACCACTTTCCGAAAAAATAGCTTTTCCTTCGAGAGGGTGATAGGTTTTGTTTTACGAAATTTCTTTTCATCTTGAGGATTTAAGGAAAAGAGGAAAAACGAAAGTATGAAGGAAAAAGGTCTAAAGCCGAGATAAGAACGGATTTTCCTTAGGACTGCCGCCTCTGATGTAGTTTCGTTTCCCGGTTTTCAGTCTTTGAAATTGATTTATTTTGTGCAGCTTAGCGTTCAAATAGTAAATTCGTCCTCTGAAATATTTGAGTTGTGAGGGAAAATTTTCCCTTGACTAACTTTTTTTTTTTTGAAGATCTTGCAGAGCAGAATTGCATCAGCTTCTTAAGTTTTGTTTTCTCGAGCAGAAAAAAAAGAATATTCCGATATGTAATTTTATAAGAGTAAATTTTTGATTAATTAAAGTTCATTTTTCATTAATGTAATTCAGAAAGCAATGCATAAATTTAAATAAATAAAATAAACAAATCACAATTCTTTTATATTGTATTGAAGAAGAAGCGGGGTATACGAGGAAAGGGAGAAATGAATACCTAAAAATTGGATTGTGTGGTTATGTTGATAGGATTAATTTTTAGAAAAAATGGGCTTTACTAGTTGCTGAAAGGGTAGCTCTCTGGTCAGCAAATTCTGTGGCTATGTTTGAAATAGTTGAGAAAAAATTAGCATCTTATGTACCAATAAAATATCGATCAAGTCGCATTAGATCTAATTTGTAAAACGTAACTGTAGGATTATAATTTATCAAATCAATCTGATAAATAGATTAAATCTGTTATATCGTAATATCACAGTAGAGCAACAAATGATTTGATTCCTTACCTGACATATATTGGAATATGGTTGTACACAAGTAATTAATAAATGGATGAAATTCATAACTAACATATATTGTAATGTAATTGTAGACTAGTAAAGTAATAAAAAAAGTGGTAATTAGCGTTTTTGCATAAATTTACGTAAATTCATTTTTATCCTTTATATAAATTTACTTATTACTATCCATTTTTATTGTTGCATTTTGTTTTAATGATGAGTCTTCAAAAACATATTGCTCCTTAACTTTTGGAGGCTAGTGCTTGTCTAAGTCATTAATTAAATAAACAAAATTACTATTTATTTTTAAAAAAACTGGATGCCGTCCAACTTGTATGGTGGTCAGCGTGCCTGACTGTGGATAGGAAGGTTCTGGGTTCGAATCCCAGTTCGGGCATGGATGAACTTTCTATCTATCCTGTCTGTGTTCTTTTCTTGCATGAATGGGTTCTGAATCGTTGCCTACCCTATAAACGGGTACCTACGGCATGTATGCACTGAGGAAGTCGGACTCCTCACATAAATATGGTTCAATCGGAAAAGTAGAACAGCGCACCCCTTAATTCCAGACAATCTAGAGCACGACAACAACAATAACAAAAGAACTGGATTTAAATGGAGCAATATATGTGTGAATGAAAAGGTCTATAGGAACAGCTTAAGTGACATTCAGTAAATATGTGTAATTTGATGTATTTTTAAGAAATCTGAATAAAAAATATTGAGTTGAGACTTTTATAGGGGTTGAAATTTGGAAGGGATATCAAATAATTTAAATACTAATCACTCTGATGGAGAAAATGCATAATTTCCAGATAATTATTTTATGTAAATAATTGAGAGTGATCAACATTTACTAAATAACATTTAGGAATATATATATGTTTAAAAGTGATTAATAAAAAATATTCATTATATAATAGAATTCATCCTCAATTACTTTTTTATCTAATTTATTTTTTTTCTTGCTAGCTTTTGAAAGGCAACACGAACACCTACACAGCCGTAAAACGCTCGCTGAATCCTGTGCTCATAGCCACCAAGGTGCGTTTTATTCCGTACAGCCTCCACGTTCGCACCATCTGCATGAGGGTCGAAGTCTACGGATGTCTCTGGAAAGGTAAGCTATGCATACCTATTTCTGTTTATGCAGATGCAGGCAAATTTCTTAGGCTTCTAAAAGTTTGCTTGAAAATTTTCAGAAAATATTTTAGAACATTCTTTTAATCAAATGAGTTAGAAATAACTTTATTTCTGATACACAGCTACTGCTTATGGTTTCTCATATGTACTTCTATCACGAATGAATTAGTTCATGAGTTCGATTCCCACATAGAGTTTGGAGAGTATTTCAAAATTCACTATAATTTATTGCTCTTTGTCGAATTAGTTCTCGTGGACAAAATGTGATTTTTAAGTAACAGTCACATAAACAAACCCGATTAGCAATGATTCTAGGATTATTTATAAAAAATATATACTACGTTTATTCATGTATGACATTGACGATATTTGCCGAGGGATTACCTGCTGCTTAATAGTTCATGGGCTCGATTCCCTCCTTGGGTTTCGATGTTTGTAATGGTTCGGAATCCCCTTTAAGCCATGAGTTCCGATCTAATCAGTGACAAATAAACCGAACTTTATGTTGGATTACAACAACGTGATCATGTCATTTGTTTAATTTTTGATTGGTTATACTTGTTACATCTCTTATTGGCTTTCTTTTATTTACATTATATAATTGATTTCTTTTTTAATTTTTAGGCTTAAAAAATTAATTTTTGAAGCTATTTTTCGAAATTTATTCTTTTTTAGGTGATTACAGAGTTAAAGAACTTTTCAAAGGTATATAATTAGACAGCACTGTTATTCAACACAACGAATAATATGAGGACAAATTTATCAAAAATATAAAAAAATAAAGAAACTAAAATCAATTTTTATAAAATTTTTTGCATATGCAAATTGAAATTTTTAAAAAGTAATCATGAGAATAACTATTTTGAGAATTTATTTTTAAATATTGAATTACATTATATGAGTTTAACGCAAAATTTTAAAGCAATTTCTTTTCCAATTCAATCATATACCCAAACATAATGTTTCTCTTAAAAATGTAATATTTTTATGATAATTCACAATTTTCAAAGAGTCACTTAAGTAAATTTTCACCATAAAAAATCAATTTTCATTTCTTCATATCTAAATGCATTTAAGTGCCAAATGAAAATTTCTCCACTACGTAAATATAGCTCTTACTTGGTGCGTAATTCAGAATTTTTAGTTAAAAATTACATTTTATCAAAAAAATGCTGAATTTTTAACGTGTAAAGGGAATTTTTTTTTTTAATAAAAATCATCCATTTACGGGTTCACAACAAACAAATGCAATTTCAAATAACTAGTCATGCTTCTGTATTCATTTGTTACTAAAAAAAAGCGAATGAAAAAAGAAAAAAAAATAGCGCAATAAAGAAGAGAGAAAAATTTTAATGTTTCAGCATAAGCGCTGCAAATGAACTTCTATGCAGAAAATTCAGCAGATTTTAAAAGTAAATATGAGAACAGAGCAGACGGTGAAAAAAGAAAAATAAATAATTGTAACTGTAATGGTAGCGCTACACATTTGCATGCAATATTATGGAGACCGAAAATAAAATCTTTTCTATAAAGCATTTTATTTACTTTTTTTTCCAGATAATTTCGTTTTTACATTTGATTCAATTTCATTATATGGACAAAATTGAGATGACTTTGGTAGTTCTGACAAAAATTTTACTTACAAATAATAAAAACAGTTTGCCTATGAACGAATTTGAAAATATAAAGAACATCATCTAAATCATTTCTTTTCATCATTTGACGTTCATATTTTTATTTCAAAAATCTATTATAAAACTAGAATGAAGATATTACTCATTATTATCCATTTGAGTTTTGAAAAATTTATAGTCTTCAGGTAATGATCATAAAATTCAATAATCGAGCCCGTTGTTTATATTATCATCTTTGCAAATAGGAAATGCACGTTTCGTATTTCCTGTTTGCAAATATATCCTGGATTTTTTTTGTGGTATGTCACAATACACTACAAAGAAAAAAGAATAATTGTTCTAAGATAACGAGTATGGCTAATGTGATTTGAAGAAGTTGACAGTGAGGATTTACTAGGTATAGTGCTAAGATACCTATGTTCTGAACGCGAATTGACATTAGATAGAAATGTTGCTCCGAAAATTCCCAATCACTATATATCAATGTAAGATCGTTTTGTTTTCTATGTTTACATCAGTCAAAGAAGATGTTTGGCCACATTTTTTAGTCTTATTACTTGTTGTTGTGTTGTCACTTATGACACTTGGACAAATCAAGCTCGCTATGCCTTGACAATGTAAATTTAAATCAATAGAGAGCGTCTTTCGTTATGATCAGAGCAGCAAGAAGGTAAAATTTATTCTTTGCTCTTTTTTAAATCCACCGATAGATGGCACCACCAGAGGATCCACTCCCTTAATTTTGACATTGATCTGAAGAGGGAGGAAATTTATCCTGACCATTGCACCCATGGTGGCTGCTCAACGACCGACCACAGTACTTTCCATTCCACAGATTTAACGAGCACGTATATCGTATGTACTCGGTGGGTCTTTGGCGGCATTGGGAATTAAACCTCGCCCTTCCGGTTAGAAGGCCGATACCCTAACCACTAGGCTACCACGACCCTATATTATTTGTGACATGTGAATACAGCTCTCAATCAAAAAAAAAAAAAAACTTCAGCAAGAAATACTTGGTGAATATACAATTGCTTCATAATGACTTTCAAGAGTATTAAGCAATCATCTGCTTAGGAACTAGTGTTGCATTGACAAAACGACTCTATTTCACGATGCAATGACAAATGATTTATTTCTTGATTCTTAATAAGTTCTCCAATTTTTATGGTAGTTGTTTTTCCCTTCAATTGATTTTAATCGATCAATACGTATGTATATTTACATTCAAACAATGTTCATAACATGTCATATTTACTTAAGAGAGTTCAATGTCTATTAAAGAACTAGTAATAAGCTTGTATTCCCCATTTTCGCCAAGTTGATTTATAATAATGCAAAACTAGAAATACAAATTTGTTCCAAGATTCTGACATTATTAAATGCTTGATTTGAAAAAACGCTATATTCAAAAAGAAGGAAAAAATGCTTGTAGGAACATTTTCTGAGTGGATCATCGTCCTTAACAACCAGAGAACCCAATACCTACAAAATTTCAAAAAATTTATATGATTCTATTTTAAATTTTTGATTATTTTTGCTAAACAAAGAAGGAATGAAGTAAGGAAATTGTGCAGTTTTATACAAAAACGAGTAATTTATTCTTAAAAAATCATATATACTTTTTCCGGTCCCAAAAGAGAGAAAGCCCTCTCTGCATATGTGAGTTAATTTAATAGAAATGAACAATCACGTGATCAAGAGACATTTTTTTCTTCCGTAAAAGTTATCTTGATGCTGTTTAACCCAGTAAAATGACTTTGTGAAAATTCAATTGGGCCATGAACAGTGGTGTTCACGGTTGTAATGCATAAAAGAAACACAGTAGAATTTAAAATTAAGTAAATGGAGGCCCTTGTTTACCACTTTGTATCATTAAAAATAAAAGAAACATTTTAAAAACAACTGAGATATCAAAACATTTACATTAGGAAAAAGATATGATTCTATTGGAAAGAAACATCTCCTCTATTATAAATTAATTTTATATTTTTTATACTTTTTCCATTCACTCAATAATTAAATGTTTATACTTTAAAATTTTAACTGCTAATCGTATTAGCTCATAATTTAAAATTAACAAAAATATGCATGAATAATTAACGTAAAATTGATGCTATGTCTCTATTTCACGGTATACTAATTATTCAGTTATTCACATAACCTAAAAAATAACAATAGAAAAGCTTCATTTAAAAAAATTCAAAACAACTCCATTTTCTTAATATTCAATATTACATTTGTCATCTTAAGTGAAACTAACTATAACTCAACATCTTTTGGTGCACTAATGGTATATTTCTTTTGAAGAAAGTTTGGTGAATATGTATTATAGCGATATAAGGAAATGGCAAAACAATTATTTGCATTTGTTATCAAGATGATGGGAAAATAACAAATTTTATCGATCAACGTAGAAAAATGTTATACGTGGATTCTTTTAAAATAATGAGCGTAAATATGTTAAAAGCGAATGAAATATAATGTCCTTCACAAATACGCCATTATTCTACAGATATGTGACCCCTTTCCCCCGCCTCATCCGTCTCCAGGAAATAGTGTGGCAGCTGGTTTCTCCCACCAAAGTGTGTTTTGGCAAACTGTAATGCTTAAACATTGTTCACAATTCTCTCTTACAAGCAAGAACTATAAGCCTCGATAGCAAAATGCAAAATGAATTTTCTTTAGAACAAAATGAATTATGTATTAAAAATCTAAATGCATCGAAACAATTATGTATTTTTACAAAATTTTGACAAAGCGATAAAAAGAATGTATCTTTTTAAATGTCAATATTGTCAGAGATTAATTTTTATGCCAAGAATATCTGTTTACAAATGTCTCTACATTTTCGTATCTTGAAAGAGTACATATTTATTTTCAAAACTATAAATTAGAGATTCTTTAAATATTTTGAATAAGAGATTCATCTTTAAAATTTATTTTTTAAGAGTATATTTTACATTCTGAAACTCAATTAACATTACTTTTTTTATTATTATAGATACATTATTTATGATACATTAAAATATAAATTTCTATTTTAGTTTATTCCCACTGAATAAAAAATGTTACTGATGAAAACTAATAAAAGTATCTTTCCTAAAAAATAAGTATTTTTTACGAAAGATTTTGATTTCGTAGAGACGATTTATTTTTTGAAAAGATTTCATTGTAAATATTTAAAAGTATTTGCAAAACATATTGGAATATTTTTGCTTTAATTTATTAACAATGAAATAATTTTTTAAACTTGCGAAAAAGGAAGGACTTTAAGAAATGTTTTTCATAAAATCTAATGATTTGTTTCATTGAAATTTGATTTTCTTTAATAATTGTAATTTTCAAAACAAACAAGCTTACAATATATATATATATTTATATATATATATATATATATATATATATATATATATATATAAATTTTATTTTCAAAGTCAAAGAATTAAGTACTGGGTAATTATAGCCCCCGAGCACCAAACGAGTTCATAATAAACAAATTAAAAATTACACCATCTACCGGAAAATCTTGTGACTATACAGTATTCATAAAGGAATTTATGTATCGTCTTCATTTATACATACGTGATGATTTATAATAATAATCAGGGCCATTATTGCATATATCCGTTGAGTACTGAAAAAATTAAAGTCGAATAAACAAATTTGAGCTAAAATAGATTCGGATTGAAAGTAACTGTTGGATTTTGTTATTGTGACCTCAAACTATGCATCATTGTAAATTCGATTTTCCAAATTATTAAATTTTCAAGCATCTGTGGAATCTACCAAATACGATTTTAAACGTATTTTAGTTTCATAAGTATTGCTGGTAGATAACGATTTAAAATAATGTGTGGAAGTAAAAGTCTAATGAACATCATGAGATATAGCCTAACAGTAAAGTAATTGTTTGGCAACTGATTGAATTTTTTAACTTATCTAAGTAGGTAAACTATAAATGAATATGAAAAATATAAATGTAAAACTATTTATTAGGTTTGGTATATAACTATGGTGATTGTTCAAGCCTTGTGTGTTTTAATCATACAACGCAGCTTATCATGTCTTCTACCAATCAAACCCCACCACGTGGAATGAGTAATACTATTTTGTTCCATTGAAAAAAGAAAATTCTTCCCACGTCGATAAAAATGTTTTCCACTCACTACAAACTTTACATCAATATCTCATTAATAGTCTTATTTACATAAATATCTTGTACTTATAAATAGTTGAAGATTGTTGAAAGGCAATTAATGATCCATCACATACTTATTTTATGGATTACATTTCTTATTGCGAAAGTTATGAAACTAGGAAATCTTCCATGCACCTGCGTCAACAGTAGTGCATGCGCAAAATAAAAGTTTAACATACATTTTCCAATGTTCAATAATATTCAGTATCAAATTGTGTACTATCTACTCATGGGAAATTTCAAGACTTCGTAAACCAAGAATAAATTCTGTTGTTACTTATGACACTTGGACAAGCCAATCTCGCAAAGCATGAAATCTAAATATAAACATTACAACAAAATGAATATATGATTTCTTTATTATAATTGCTCTGAATCTAAGAGTTTATGTAATTGATAATTACCGATATTTGGTATTCAAATCTAATGAGACGTTAATGCAAAAAACGCATAATTAAGTCCATCTTGTCACCATAAATGTTTATAAAAACTGATAAGATTCGTTCCATATAAAATGAATTAAAATCTTTTGTTATATTAATGAAAACTCTTACTATGAAAAATTACGATACCTTTAAACAATAATGGTTTTTCACCTTACAGCTTGGCTTGATAAAATCTTAGTTTATAATTCTTTATAAAATTTTTTATATAATTCGGATAATGTTAAAATAATAGGAATAATAAAACATTGTTATTCTGATTCAAAATATTTTTCGTTATTTTCTTTTCGTTCAAAACTAAAGAGACGAAAAAATATAGGTTAAAACTTGGAAAAAGACTGAATTTTAAAAAAGTAAGTAAATATTACAGAGGAAATAGAAATGCATTATTTAAATTCCAGTACCTTGGGTAAATTGCTTATTTTTACACCAAAAAAATTCGTTCTTCTTTGTATTGTTGTACACTGCGTATTAATTTTAACAAGGAACTATTATTCGTTTTCTTGACTAATGTAGTAAGACATTTCGTTATAAAAAGAGAAGTTAGAATCTTCAGTTCATGTGCTTGGTAGACTTTCCAGTGACCAACTTTTATCCTAGGACAGCTTAAAATTTTGCACTTTTAATGAGAAAATCCACATATGTCTAACACGAAGGTACCAGAATATTTGAGAAGAATTAGTACTAGAAGAAATAAGTTCAAGTTTTTATTACCATTGACCAGAACTAGCCCTGGACATGCGATATTGCTCGGTAACTTTTGTCTATAAATTTTTAAAGATTCAAGTTATGTAATACAAGAAATCCTTTCTGTAAAGTAATGTTCTTGATATTGTTTTTTTCAGTAGGCATCACTGAGAGTAAAACATTAATCCTTTTTATGTTCGGGTAATTTCAAAGAATTTTTCCAAATTATGAGTACAGTCATCACTAATCCTGAAAAAAGTTTTTAATATTCTTAATGTTGTCTATAAGATCAAGTCAATCATTCATTTATGAAAACGTGATTGAGAAAATTTCATAAATAATTTTGTTTTATTTTTACTTTCTTTATTTATTTGCTTATTTTTTATTTATAGCAAAATTAACTTTAGATTATTATTTAGTTAGATTTTAATAATAATTAGCAATATTTATTGATAAAAATTTTAAATAACATGTGTGTGATTCGGATTATTTTCAACTGTTTAATAACGGTTAAAAGCATCACATTTCTGATCATAAAGAGTTTGCACAGCGTTTTGCAAACTTTAACAATTTTCTTCGGAAATTGTGTAAACAAGTCAATTACTTAATGAAATGAAAAATACAAAATAAAGAATCTAAATTCAGATTGACAGCCATTAGATTGTCATATTTGCTTCAATATATAATACAAAAAGTGCTCCAACATATGTTTTGGATTTGCGTCGGATTTCTTGATCAAAACTTTGAATTAAAAGATGCTTAGGGAAGAATA
The DNA here is from genome assembly GCA_030067965.1 of Latrodectus elegans. NCBI lineage: Eukaryota > Metazoa > Arthropoda > Arachnida > Araneae > Theridiidae > Latrodectus > Latrodectus elegans. The sequence goes on along the minus strand of CM057816.1, from coordinate 43,244,963 downwards.
ATTTTGTTCCTTTCCCTGATTCTAGTTGTAGCAATTCTTTATCAAGAACATTAAAGAACTCCCATATTACGTTGCGTGTATCTCTCTAAATCGGTTAAAAAGAAGCGGACGAAGAGTTTAAATTAGTTTTGTTGTTCACGTGTTGAGGAAAATTACTGGGCTCGAAGGAAAACTGCTCAATTATTCACAGTCCGTTTCTACAGGAGGACCATTTTTTTTTCCTGAAAACTTACTCTTCATTGAATCGCTTAAAAGTAGATTTATTTATCGGCAATGTTGACGGCCTTTAGTCACTTTATAATGTTTCATCTTTCCTTTTATTAAACTAGCATTACATTAATCTTGTCTATATCAGATCTGTCTGTGAAAAGTAGTTCCTTTGCTTTTATGGCAAATTACTTTCATGTTTTTGATGAACATGTCACATAACTCATTCTTTTTCAAGAAATTAACTATACGTTTCGACATTTTTGAATCGCAAAAATTCAGTTATACATTGAAAAATTACATTTTATAATGTCCTTTTTAATATCATAGATTCAAATGATGGTTCCAATTACTTTTATTTGTGGGGGAAAAATTCCTTGTCTCAGTTTATTTATTGACACTACATTGTTAATAATCTTCATAAATATTATTAAAGGCATTTAAGTATCTAACTCGCATTGCCTTCTAAAAAGAATTTTTCAAGTAATTAAACATATACTTACAGCGAAATTCAAAATGTTGAAACTTTTAAAATATTTTCTATGTCTCCAATATATGATATATTGGAGACAGTAGAATTGAATCGTTCTTCAACATTTTAGCTATGTCTCAGACTAATTTTTGCTTTTTTCATTTAAAAGCTGTAAAATTTCAGTCTCGCCCTTAATTGTTCTAAGTGATTTCAAAAGTTAATACACGTTTGTGCTTTAATTTTTTGGTTGATTTTAACTTTTGGGGCTTTTTTGCTTTAACTTTTGGATAAATAGTTGACCATCATTTCAAGAGTGGAATTTTTATTTTACGAAATATATGGATCCAAAATTATGAAGCAAGGAACCTGGTTAAAATTACCCCTGTATCTATTTACTTAATATATTCTTCAGAAACGTCTAAAAAATTATTAAATAAAAATATATAAAATATAATGTTATAATTATTATCACAAATATAATGGCATCTCCAATACACTTCGCTTCTATAAAAACCAGAATTTATTTTTTTAATATTACAGAAAAATAGCTTCATTTTGGTAATTAGAGCTCTTTTTTGAAAAGACATTATTTGTGGTTTCAAATTAGTCTATTCTGAAATATGAAAGATTTATTTTTGCTAACTCTTCACAAAAAACATTCAATACTGAAATCATTTTGTTCATTAGAGACATTGTTTTATAAAGGCTTTATTAAATGTTTCTAATAGAAATAGGAAATTATTTATATGAGGTAAATTAGTTTTATTGTTAGAATGCAAATGTTTTCCCCACGCATTTGAACAAAAAATGGTCTGAACATTATATATTAGCTCTCTAGACAGAGAAAGCCTGGTTTTACATAAGGATTGCAATGCGATAAAATGATCGCATGTTGGAAATGTTTCTGCATCAAACTTTTTAAATACTCTTCATCACTATGACAGAATTTTATATTAATATTTTTATTTTATAAATAAATTTCAAGAGATTAATAAACTTTTCCTTGACGCTGAATCAAGCATCTTATTTTTTGCTTATGATGATTATAGATCATAATTTCACTAAGAGCAATTTTAATGCATATTACATGCCAGTGGAATTGTTTGAAAGTATTTGCAAATTACAGTGGGATATGTACTCTAAGAAAACTCTTTGCCATTGTTGATAAGTTGAAAATCACTCGTTGGTTATTATTTTAGTGTAGCAGTAATTTTCTTTTCTTGTTGTTTCAGCTCTTTTGCACACGTATATAGATTTGTAAATCTATTTTTGATAACTCCAAGTCAAGGCTAACAAAAAAGGCTTGTTGTTGTTATTTGATGAATGCTACTAAAAAATTTGACCTTCATTTAGAATGCATCAGGAACACGTTTAAGATAATTACATGAATTTTCTTTATATTTAACACTCAAATTTATATGATACGCAATTTCATCATTATGTATAGAATTACAAATTTTATGATAAATATATTTTTTGAAATGATATGATTTTATGAAAATTAAATTTTTTGAAATGAAATATATTAGACTGTAGAATAAGTTCGTAGTGTTTTTACCAAAGACATTTATTTAAACAAAAAACAATAATTATATCAATATGTTAATCAATTATATATTCGCCGTTACTGCTTACAACCTCTTCCCACCTCTCGAGCAATTTGTTGATGCTGTTTCGTCAAAAATCACCTGGTCTGGTGTCCAATAAGTTGTTCAGCTAATTTTAAAGGACCTCTTGGTGTACTGGGAAATGCTCGAAAAGAATACCACAGTCAACAAGGAGCTCTATATTGCCCAGCTGAAAATACCTGATGGACATGGTCAAACCATACTCCTTCACGATAATGCCAGGCCACGTGTTGCATAAGTCGTCAAAGCTGCATTCCAAGAGCTTGAATGGGAGGTCCTTTAGTTTCCGCCGTATACTCCGCATCTTGCCCCGATCCTATTACCATCTTTTCCACCTTTTGTCAAACCATATGAAGGGTGTTACCTTCGATAACATAGAGGTCTTAAAAAACTGACTCAACAACATCTTTCACACCAGAGCAGATGATTTTTGGCGGAATGGCATCAACAAGTTGGTCGAGAGGTGGGAAACGGTTGCGAACAACAACGGCGCATATGTAACTGATTGACTTATTTATATAATTATTTTCGCTTAAATAAAATTCTTTTTGGTAAAAACGCTACGAACTTATTCCCCTCCATAAACCTAATATATTCTTCCTTTAATAGTAAGGATAATTATTAATGTAATTTTTTTAACATTTCTCAACTTCACTAGTAACGTAAAATCTAGATTTTAAAAGTCAAAAAACATAAGCTTCACATTTATGTTCTCTAAAATCAAGCTAGAGTTTAAGAAATGCATGTTGTTCCAATCTTTTAAACTTTGAATCAGCTTTTTAGAAAGTAAAATATAAATATGAACTAAAAATTTATGAATAAAAATTTCAAATAATCTAAAGTTGAATTCAATTAATGGAGAGAATTCAACTGCACAAGTTTGAAAAAAACTGGAATTTTCATAAAAATTCTTGTTAAAGGAAAACATAATTAGTTATCAAAATCAGTATCTATAAATATAAAAGTGTTAAGGTAAAATGCAGTAAAGTGTGATGCATTTTATGGATCACTTATATATACAGCTCTATTTAAAGTCAACATCTAATATGTGATTTTGAAAACCAAATAGAATATCATGAAGAAATCAGTTAAAAAAAAAATAGCTATTCTTTATATATTCAGCACTAAAAGATACCTTGTCTATATATATATAAAAAAATAGCTTCTTAGGGCTCACCTAATCGATCAGATTGTTTTGAGGTTGCATGAAATACAAGTTGTTTCTCTTTTTTTATCTAATTATATTTAAACAAACAGATCCCAAAGTTAATTATTTGAGAATATTTTTACCCCTTATTGAGCCTAAAACTGTTATTTAATAGCACATTGTAAAATTCTAATATCATATAAATGGACATAAGATTGTACATACAAAAAGTTTTAGTTACATTAATGTAATGTTTATTACCATTTGTTATAATACCCTTTTGAAAATGAAAGAACATTTTTTTAGATGTTCTCATTTCCTTGTTAAAGAAACGAATGTAATATTTTGACTTTTATCCTTTAGTAACTTCATAGATTATAAAATATGATGATATATATATTTATTTCTTTTGACCTGAACTAATTTGGACTTAAAAATTAAGGACCATTCCTATAACATTTACCACTCTTATAAAAGAACATGTGATTCAAAGATGCTAATTAAATTACATAAAAAGATATTTTTACCATGATATTCTGTTCAAAATATAATCTATCATCAAAATAATTATCAAATTAGTATAAATTAATAGTAAAAACTTATTTAATAACTAATGAGAACATGTTCATTTTCGAGATAACCATCTGAAATCTTCATTGACACCCAGAGGTCCAAGGATCTCGAGTGGAAAACTCTAATGTAATGGAATTACATTAAAATATCTGTGTTTGTTTGTCCTGAATCACGTTATTAAGTGCTTCTGATTGCAGATGGTTTGCTGTCCTACTCTATGCCTCAAGGGGAGCGAAGAGGAGTGGAACTGGATTTATCGGATATGACGTATGATGGACTAAGGGACGGCAGCCACCTCCATGGTGGTCTTGGACAATTGACTGACGGTGTGTTGGGAGAAGACAATTTCAAGCAGGACATATCTGGAATGGGAAGAGGTACAGCATTTAAACACTCTTTTGTTACAAAAACAATCGACAAAATAAATTCTTTTTTTATTATTATTATATTAAATTAAATTTAGGTACATTTTAATATTCAGACATCTTTTCATTTCCATTTTGGTTATATGTAATATTACATATACTAATGAGACATTAAAGTCTGGATATTAATTAACTTGGTCCTAAAGTCACAGTTAGATATCTATGGTTGTTTCATCTTAGAAAAGTAAGACTTTTATTCGTAGAGAGATTTTCTTCAATTTATTGGAGAAAGTACTTTTTCTAATAAATTGCAATTGTTTTTCAAATTCCAACTATCAATGAAGGATGAAATTTCCATAAATATTTGAATTGTCATTTTGTATCACTTTCCCTCATTGTAACACGATGATAAGGCTCTTAATTTAGGATAAGACACCCAAATAATTCGGTACTGTGACAAGTTTTATTTCATTAAAATAAGGTTGCTCATCCATGTATTATAATTTGGAATTTCATTCGTTCTAACTAGGAATATATGCTGTTAATTTAAAAATAACTCAGTGAAATCATATAATTTTCGAGTTTTAAAACACTTAAAGAAGTCTACATTTTTATCCTTCTCTGTATGTGTAAACTATATCCTTGTCTAATTTCTTAGATTATTTTGTAATTTTAAATGTTTTAAAATTAAATTTTAAACTTAATAAAAAGAACTTAGCTTTATTAAAAGAAACTGCAGCTCTTGAATGTTTCTTTCTTAAAAGGAATTTTTTTTAATTTAAACAAAATTTCATGATAAAATTAATTTTTTTAACTTTTTTCGATTTGATTTTTTAAAAATTTCTGAATCAAATAACAGTTTAAATAAATGTTACTAAGAAAAAATGAATAAGTTAAAGATAAATTTATCAGCTTAGATTCGATTCATGGTGCCTTGGATGTTTATCATAGTTCAGAAGCCCTGCACTTTTCGTGCACAAAAATTGTAGCGCATGAAACAAACTCAATTCATAATTGAAAAGTGAGATTTTTATATTTTGAATGCCAAGAAAAAGCTACATATTTGTTTTAACTGTACACAAAACTCACTACATTTAGAAAGATATCTCTCTCCACTCGGTTATTAATGCAAAAGCTTGCCTAAAATTGAGTACTAGGTTTGCTTCTCTTTTTCAGAACATTCCTTAACAGAAAATTTTCATCAAAATGATTCAATATTATAGTAAAGTTAGTGTTCATTTAAATGTTCTTTGTAAATTTTTTCTACAAAAGTTAAGCTTTCCAGAAACTTTGTTTAAAAACTTATGTTATTTATCCTTCAATATATTATTTTTATTAATACTTACTGAATTTTTAATAGTATGTTCTAGTAGTTAGATACAATCTATAATGATTTGATATTCGATCATTTCGAAAACCATAAGAGCTCAATAACTGAGAACAATTAAACAAGAAATAACTACAGGTTACATCGTTTTTATAATTGATGAATTCTCCCCCCTATAAAAAAATCACATTTATATAAATTATTCCTTAGCTTCTCATGCATTACCTTCAATACACTTCCAAAAGTATATGGTTATATTTATAGATTACTTAAAAAATCTTGAAACAAAAAATTTTCATTAAGTAATTTAAGAAAACAAATTAGTAGTTTAAAATTAATACTTTAAATGCTAAATTTCTGACATATTGCTTTAATAAAGAATTTGATATTTTTTTTTCAATGGTCGGGGTATATCGGGATGTATTGTCCCCTTACACCCAAGGAACCGGCCAGAAACAGCGACCTCTTTGCCGCCGAGGTGTTGCCCCAGGTGCACCACAGAGGGTGGGCCACCATCGCACCCTCACACATGCCATAGGGACCCGTTTATAGGGAAGGCAGCATTCACACCTCATTCACACACAAGGAAAGAACAAAGACAGGATAGAGAGAGTGAAAGTACATCCATGCCTTATCTGGGATTTGAACCCATGACCTCCCTATCCATAGTCAGACACGCTGACCACTAGACAAGTTGGCTGGTGAATTTGATAAATTATGTTGGGTGATAGTTAATGTGTTCTATATAATTCGAGAGATTATCTTAAAATCTTCAATCTTATATTTGAATAATGATTCCTTAATTTATTGAATTAAGAAATTTATTTTCCTGATATAAACTGAAAATTTTATTTTCCTGATATAAACTGAAAATTTTATTTTCCTGATATAAACTGGTAATTTGTTTAGTAATTGATAATTTGGAAGATTATCAACTATATAATATCATAATAATGGTTTATTATAGTAAATGACTATGAAATAACTAGTGAAAATGATGCGATATTTATAAATTCTGTTTACCTAAGAGACTAAGTCCTCCAATGCGAAATACCTTATAATTTTGAAGAATAACCAAATAAACTGGTCAATATATTTGAGTAAGAACCTTTATGTCACCACCAAAAGATAATAAATACTATATATGTTTAACGTGATTTGATTGTGTCAGGGTATGTTTAATAAAACAAGTTCTACAAATCAAGTTTCTACAGTTTCAAATCACGATTATCAAGTGAATGGTCAAATCTCTCAAATACTATTCTCTGTAAGGAATTTGCTTCATTCATATTAGACACATGTGTCATTCATTACTATTACATTCAACGCTTAAGAGTAATGAATAAATAGTGAATAACGCTACAAGTTATTCAATGTGCAAGAGGATTCAATATGCTTATGAAACTATTGTAAAAGTTAGCACGATTCAATTGCTTAACACACTACAGTTTTGCTTGTAGCAACACTGGAAAATTATTCTGTAGAGAACATTTTCTGCATAGCTAGAAGTATGCTAATTTAACACACACAAGAGTAAATACAGAAATACTGATTCAGTAATGAACTAACAAATTAAAAAATGAAGAAATGGCGCAAACTAAAAACGGAGATATGTAATACCATATAGGCCTGAATATTATCTAATATATTAAGACTGGTTTTATAGGCTATTCTATCAATAACAATATAAATTAATATAACTAATAATCAGAATTTATCGCCTAACGATCTCCTCCACACCAATTTAAGTTCAAATAACATTCATTTAGAACTTAAATTAGGAGGGAGAAAAGTTTTGTCTATGTATGGTTCCCAAACAATGATACACTTTCTTCTACTGAAATATTGCCCCCCCCCCCCACACACATTCTAAGATGATATATTATACAAAATTGTGAAGAAAAACTTAAAATCATTTTTGCAACTTAGTGTGGAGGCTTCAAAAATGCTTCAAATTATCTGGATTCTAGCCATATAATCGTAGCTAATGAACATCTTTTAAAATTTCTTTAATGTATTCAATTAGTGCGAGGTCTAATAAGCCATTAACTTTTATGGATTTATGTTTACATAAAAAAAATTCAGAAGAACCATAATAAGAAATTTTTAAAAACAACATATTTTTCAATGAAATTAAAATTATTTTCGGTAACAGTTGAATCTTTTTATGTTTAAAACATACCCATTTTTAATGATTATTCTTGTTTTATATTTCTTGACAGATTAAAAGCAAAATGCAAGCTTTCATTTTATTGAATAAAATGTTTTTCTCATCATTTATTTTGTCATCATTATCGCCCATATCTAGTAGAGTAGTATTTGTTCAGTGTAGAATAGTATAATATATCGGAAAAAAAATAAGTTTTATTTAAAAAGTTATTGTTTTTTTAATTTGATTATTTTAGTTTGAAAAATGTTTCCTTTTTAATATTATAACTACACTGCTGGAAACCCAAATTGCATTACCAAGAAAGACGAGAGTTATCACAACAAAATTTATTCTGTAGACAACGTGTTGATCAAGTATCAAATAATTAAATTTATAGACTTCTGTGAAGTGTGGTTCCTGCCAAAATCAGTAGCCCGAGTAGCCGCGATTGTTGACGATCACTTTTGCCACACGCCTCGGTATTGATTCAAAGAGACTTTGAATGTGTTCTTGGGATACAACAGATATCAGACCAAGCAGCTTCCACACATTGCCAAAGTTGATCTGGTGGGACAGCTGGGTATGTAATCTCGGTCAATCGTTGAGAAACCATGGGCCACATGTTTTCATTCAGCGAAAGATCCAGAGAACGAGCCGCACAGGGAAGCAATTCAATCTGGCGATTGACGAAGAATCCTTGGACACTATGTGCCACACTAGAGTGATATCCAATACCGCCCTATTCCTCAATACCCAGTGCAGGACCATTGTGGCGGTGCATAACGCAGCTGTTCAGCATCCTCTCTCCACGGTGTCTCCAGACTCTAATACAATCATCGTTATGTTGTAAACCGAAGCGTGATTTATAAGTAAAGAAAATTTCATTTTATTTCACCGTCTTCATACTTCTTTCATAGCAGCATTGGTCTGTAGTTCTGCGTCAAGGGTAGACGAAGCAATGGATGTTTTACGGGCAGACCCCACTGCTGTAAATGGCGTCGAATGGTACGCGCAGACACTGGGTAATGCGTTCCAGACTGAATGTACTGTTCTATGGTTCGTGATGTAGTTGAGCGATGCGTCACTGCCATGAGCACAATTTGCCTGTCATCACGGGAAGTGGTGCACTGAGGTGGATGCGATCGAACACGTCGATCCATCGTGACCTCCTGCATCCAACGACCAAATATCCTCATTGTAATTGTTTGGTTTCGTCCAACATGACTACCGATTTCTACAAAGGATAATCCTCAATCTCGGTAGGCCTCTATCCTCTGTCGAACTCGGGTACTTGATCAAAAAATGATCGCTGTTTTCTACGAGGCATAATTATTTTTTTTTATTTATTTATTCATTTATTTATCAATTTTTTTTTTTTTTTTTTTTTTTTGAAAAAGCCAAAAGAAAAACATAATTGCCGAATTTGAAATCGTCGAAATCTCCAAACCTTAATTAACGCTTTGAAGTGGTACCACACCCGCACGTGATGTGCGTCTGCGCTGAAATTATAATCATTTGCAAACGTCACTTCCGCTAACGTACGTTGTAAATTTCCTGCTATTTGCATGTTTCCTTCAGGGTGTTGCATTTACGACTGCCAGAAGGGTGTATAGTCCTTTTAATTAACTATTATTTTTTTATGTTGAGTACATTTAATTATCCAGAAATCACAGAGTTTAAAATGTAATGATTCTAATTTGTCTTAATAGTATAACAATAATAGTTTGTACTGTATTATTGTTATAATCGTCTACAATAAGCTATTATTTTTATAATTGCAGGCTATGAATGGATTGGTTGGAAGAATGATTCTTTACTTTCAAAGCCAGTGGAGATGATTTTTGAATTCGCCCAGGTGAGAAACTTCTCTGCCATCTACTTCCATTGCAACAACATGTATACGAAGGAAGTGCAGGTGTTTGCATCGGCCAAAGTCTGGTTCAGCTTTGGAGGAAAGCACTTCCACGGACCTCCTGTCAACTACACTTACATACCGGATGTGTACATGGAAAAGGCGCGTAAAGTGCTCATCAACCTCCATCAAAGGATCGGCAGATTCGTTAAAGTGGAGCTCACTTTTGCCACCAAGTGGATACTCATCAGCGAAGTGGAATTTGATTCTGGTAAAATATCAGTTCTTGTTATTTAGTTTTAACATTGATTTTCCTGTTTTCGACTTGACTATCTATTCTTTCAATCTGTTGATTTAAAGCATATTTGCCGTATTAATATGCCACACGATTAAAAAATGGCTTTACTGTTTTCATACTTTTGACTTGGGACTGCAGTCTGCTTCTTCGGACTGTTGTGTGCTCTGACTACATTTCATCAGCCGATTACTTTATTAGTCCGATAAAAAAAATCGCATTACTTTACCATATTTTTTACGACAACAATTCGCATTATTGAAACTATCATATCAAGAGTATGTCTTACAACATGTATAATGCAAAGATATTGTTGTTTTACTTTTCTATGCTTTTGATATGACTTCAACTAATTCCATTGTACCATCGTGAACAGGCACCATTTCTTCTGTCGATTGTCCTATTAACGAAAGGAGCAATGATGGACTGGCATTTCAAAATTTGTAACAAATAACTTCAATAAATCATATTATTAGTTTAACATGAAAAAATCTTTAATATATTCATAATTAATTACGAGTATTTTTTTTTTACTTATGTACTTCACTCTTTTTGTATCTGATAAATTTTATTGCATGTCACACTTTGTAAAAAGGACATTGAATATTTTATTTTTATTTTGTAATAGAAGAAGTAAATAATAGTTGGTTATTTCAAATACTGTCTATAATTTTATTATGAACAAATCTACCAAATGTTTGCAAATATCAATTTGTCTGGCAATAAAGTCATGTGCAGTTGGTGAAGATAAAAAAATATTACGTCAAGCCTTTCCATTTAACAAGTAAGTGTACATTCCTTTCCTAACCAGCATCTTACCCTAAACTAAATCTTACGAAGCAACTTACAACCTTTTTATCTATGAAGTCCATATAGTTACTTGTCATATTATTCGCAATTAATAATATACGATAATAATTACGAATATTATAAACTAGAATTACATTGCGAATATATTTTAAAATATTCGGAAGAAAAATAATATTGAAAAATGATATTACAAAAAAATATATATTGCCACCAAATATGTAAAAAAGATTGCATTTAAAAAAGTAAATAAAATTTGCAGAGAAAGGCCTCAAGCAAAAAAACTTTAACCTCAAATTTGCTCGTCTTGAATTCACTTTAACATTGTTCTATTTTGAAAATTTTTTTGTTTGACTCCAGCCACTATGATGATTTGGTAATAGATTATTGCATTAAAAAATTTTAGAAAAAAAATTAACAGATAATTTTCAAACAGATTAAGATGTATGCTTTTGATAATGGTGTTCTTAATCTCATGATTTTACTCTTTTATTGAAATTAACGAAGTTAAAATTGTATTATCTATTTAAGGCCCCAACTGAATCTAAAATCTAGGTCCAATAATAGATGGTCTAAATAGATATTCTCCTTTAGAGGGATATATCGGCTGCATATTCATTTGAAACAATTTATATTTCAGATTCACTTTAGTCTCATGGTAGCATCGCATTCTTCAAATTAAAAGGTCCCAGATTTCAATTTCTGCCCTTGTTAAATAGTTGGAAGAGAAAGTTGCATTTCTACTTTTTGTACATACGCCTGTCAGCGTGGATATTTGCTAATTTTTAAAATTTTCTCTCGTTTGACTAATGTAAATTATTCACTATCTAAAAAATTTTAGTGAGGCTATTGGCGTTATATTTTAATATCTCTTAAGCGTCGACTGTTAGATGATCCGTTATGAAATGCTAAAAAAAAAAACTCCTGTTTCAATCAGAAAATACTTCAGATGTTTAGTAGTCTTGCACGATATTTCAACAACAAAGTCATATGGAGGAGGTAATGTGCTGCTTCTGTTGTACCGAAGTCTGAAGCACCCAAGGACAAATCCAAAGGTAGAAGTCTGTCTATGATTCATTGCCTGCAGGTCTTAACTGAGAGTAATGGAACGGTCTTCATGTCATGGGTGACCCTGCCAGGAGAATTCTCTTTCGATGTACTTCACCCGTTCCGCCTAGGTATACCCCCTAGCCGACTTTGAGGCGACGTTGAGGCGACTGAAACAAGTTTATCTATTCTGCTGAAATAGAAAATGATATCCCAAGACCATGATGTAAATCTCCAATGGATTCCATCCCATGTAAATATTAGTAGCAATGAGACAGCAGATCGACTGGCCAAAGAAGGCAGTCAGAAAATACGCCCACTGGTTCATCACCAACATATCAGGAACTTTAATGAAAAATCTAGACTTCATGCAATCTGGCAAATTCCACCAACACACCTATGGTACTCTGGAACATCTCCTGGAACTCTTCTAGAAATAAAATGTGACCGAAAATCTCAAACTGCCTTGACCAGATTCTCAAGTGGACATCTAAAATGTTTATCGTTTGAATGAGATATAAAAATTTATCCCACTTTTAAAAAAAAAATGCTGTGACCATTCAGCCGCACTGAAACATATTCTGGATTGCGTAGGACTTTCCCAGGAAAATTTATCCTCAAATCCCCTGCAAGTCATTGATTTTCTAACTGTCAACAATTTAATGGAGTTGATCTGATAAATGTCAGATTTTTAAAGAGGTTAAACCAACAACAACACAAAATTTCAGAATAATGTCAGTTTTAAAATTAAAAATATATGTTAAGTTATATTAACTTATATAACTTTAAAACTCAAATTTGTGTTTTTATTTTTCATTTTTTTTTTCACTTTTCTGCTTTTATTAAAATGTCTCTGATTCTTTTAGTGCCTGTCGTCGGCAATTTTTCAGAAGAGGAACCTCCAGCTGCCCCACCCATAGGTGAGCTAAATATGTATTATTCTTTTAACAGCAATCAACATTTTTTCACCAATTATCACTGGATACTGCTCATTAATAAAATTCTTATAAAAAATGAAATCCTTTGACAATATCTCAGCAGGTATACCTGTCAGCAAACAAATAACTTTTATCTATTAAAAATCATATATTTTAATATATTTTATTAATGAGTTTCTTATAATAAAACAAATTTAAAAAAGGAATAAAGTTATGTGGGGAAAAGATCGAAAATTTTCACTTTTTAACTGGATATGAAGTTGGAACTCTAGAAGATTTTTAATGAAGGAAATCTTGTAGAATTTAATACAAGATCAAAAATAAGAAGTAATATAGAATGCATTTAAAAGTCTTCTGTTAATCTTATCTTTAAAAAAATTGAATTTCCCATTTTTAGAGTAACACATTTTAAAGTATATATTCATAATTCATCAGAGTTATTTATACTCTTGAGAGTATTATCTGCTGTATAATAGTGGAGACTTATATTATACTTATTTATAATTGACAGAGATTAGTGATTTGTCAATAAATAACTGATAAATCAATAAAGTATTCCTTTATTGAAATAAAATATGGCATAGTAAATTTCAATGCTAAATAAAATTGTTTCACATACAAAGCAAATAAATTCGCTCAATTCAATATACGGTTATTTTATTTTAAATTTTCCCTATATGTCATATTTTTTGTTTGTGTAACTACCTGCATCCACATTGAATAGAATCAGAGTAATTAAAAAATAAGCCAGCGAGCTGAGTCACAAATTATAGAATTTTTTTTATTTTTGAAAGATAAAAACTTAAAAAATTAAACTCAAAGGCTTTTTTTGATACGAATATTTTGAATTTCTAATTAAACTAATTTTTATTTCCCCACACAAAATTTTAAGGAGATTTTATCACCACAAAATAAAATTGTTCTATAAAAATTCTATTTTGATAGTTTCGATTAATAGAAATTTTCTTAAGTTGCCTTTAGGCGTTTTTGATATTATCTCGTGATAGTCATAAATTAATCATTTAATTTATAATAACCTTTGCTATACGAAATAAATTTAATATAGTATGTCATCACTGCATGAAAATTCTGTGCGCCTTAATATTTGAAAATAAATATGCTGAAGTTAGCAAATTTTAATATCCGGTGTCTGCAATATCATATCCGTAGTCGAAAGCAATATTGATCAATTCCAACAGTTCCGTATTTGTTGAGGATATTAATTTGGGTATAAAATTGGAATGTCTTACGAAGCACTTTTCATTTAAAATAGAGTAATTTAGTCTCTATAATCTTTATTATATATAACTATAATTACGTTTGATGATTAATTTTTGTATGTTTATGTTTAAAATATATATAAAACATATTTTTGAAATTTTTAATGGTATTTTTAAAATGAATATTTTTATTGATTAGGACTTATATATATATATATATATATTTATATATATATATATATATATATATATATATATATATATATATATATATATATATATATATATATATATAAGAACATTTCAAGCGCATGTAAAATAAGAATTTCCAATTTTTTCTATCTGCATCATTTAACTGAAATGCCTTTTTAATTTTAGAATTTTTTGCACACTTTTAGATTAAAAAAAATGTGATGAATAAAAAGAATAACACACTCACACAATACTAGTTTTTAAATAAAATAGATTAGTTTTATTTGTTTGTTTGTTATCCTTCAATAATTTTTTTTTCACATGAGTGTTCATTGAACCGAAATTCGCAACTTAAATTGAAATTTGAATTTTAACAAAAATTCAAGTCCGTCATGAGTATTAAATTTTTTAAACGATGAAAGGAAGATAGAAATTGATGTCCAATTGGCTAATGTTTGCTTAGTTTAAGTGCAGAAGAATCTAATAGCGCTCTTTGGTCTTCATGTATTTTCATCAACAGATTTTAAAAATAATATTGAAGATAAATGCGTTAGGTTAACTTTTTCTGATTCTTATATAAGAAATTCAAGTGCGACAGAAATTAAGGGCTCAATTTGACAATATTTAACATTTTTTTCAATTTCTGGATCTTCAGTTTTAGTTTATATCCAGTTTCTTTCAGTTATCATTTCATTTCAATTGACTCAATCTGTTTTATAATAATGGTAGTTTTCAAATATGCCTTCGATGAAAATATTATTAATCCTAAAATTCTAATCGCATCGTATTTATTTTATATCATTTAAACAAATAAACAGGTTTGTTTTCTTTTTGTCAGGGAGTACAGCCATGAGCGAAGATGGCCTAACTCATCAGTACGTAGGATTAGTGATAGGGGTCTTGGCTGCTGTTATACCCCTCCTCGTCATTGTAAATTCTAATCGTACTGTATTTATTTTTTATCATTTGAACAAATAAACAGGTTTGTTTTCTTTTTGTCAGTGAGTACAGCCATGAGCGAAGATGGCCTAACTCATCAGTACGTAGGATTAGTGATAGGGGTCTTGGCTGCTGTCATACTCCTGCTCGTCATCGTCATTTTCATCATCATAGTCAGGAACAAAAGGCGGAAACACGCATCTCCTCACACCATCCTCAAACCAGTAGACAATAGAGTCACCATTAATATGAAGGTAAATCTCATTTCAAGATCATCGGGGTTATGTAGACGGAATCGAATTTACAAAATAAATATAATGAATGATTGTTTGGGGATTTGTTTCCTAATAAAAGAATAATTTGTGCGTCATTCTTTCTATTTCAGGATCTAGGCCTAAGTTATTCCTCTTGTTCTCCACTTGCCTGCCAGTCTAATGGAACCATTTACGGGCATAGCATAATTCTTGATGATGCGGATCCTGACAAATTGCTCTATCAAGAGCCTCAAGATTTCAGGATTCCATACCCAGGAACATACAGTAATGGTATTAATTGTTTATTGAATATGTAGATTCTGTAAGTAATCAAAATAAAAACAAATTACTATGGTGTAAATCTATAACAATACTAGAAGTGAATTTAAAACCTGCGCTATAAATGCCAAAATTGCTGTACAATTGTTTGATTTTGGCATTCTTCGTCTTAACCATCCATACTAGTTATTAGTAATTACTTTTCATATTTTGCAAGCATCGAGACTACTTGTTGTTTGTCATTGTATACAAGTAGTCTAGTGTCTTAGAGAGATATCAAACTGTAATTGACTGTATTCGACGTTACGTTGTCTGCAAGAAATAAGATATCAATGCTTAACATAAGCTATATTCTTAAAATAGGAGCAAAGCAATATTTCCATAGACACATACATTTATTCTATATTTATTCCAAATGGCTAGAAATCTACAAATCTTAGAACAAGACTCAAAAATCATCACATTATGAGAATATATTGCAGGAAATATCCTATAAAACACATATTTATAATGTATAGAAAAGAAAGTATTTTAATATGGTAGTTTGTGAAGATGCTGAAAAAAACTATATTATATTTTGTATTCCCTTTACACATTTACTATAAATACAATAATTAATATCTTCTTTTCATTTAGCATTATTTAATAGTTTATTTTATCAGCAGTTACGTAGATAGTACACAAAAGAGTAGTGCATAGGTGGTATCGTCAGTACCATCATCAATTTTTATAAATTTTTCCCCTAATTAAAAATTATTTAAAAAAAAAGCTTTCATTTAAAA
The DNA here is from genome assembly GCA_030067965.1 of Latrodectus elegans. NCBI lineage: Eukaryota > Metazoa > Arthropoda > Arachnida > Araneae > Theridiidae > Latrodectus > Latrodectus elegans. The sequence goes on along the minus strand of CM057816.1, from coordinate 43,228,490 downwards.
TTTTGGCATGATATTTTTAATAATTGTTGTTTAATGTTTATCACTGTGTTTATGCTGATTCGATAATTATTACTTTACTATTTTTATTTAAGAATACCAATGATTATTCCGTGGATCGTTTTGCTTCAAAATTACGTGTGCTTTGTGTGTTGCTATGTACAAAATGTAATAGTAATAGAGTTATCATATTCTTTAAACTATCTGGATCAAATTTTGAAATTTCATAATTTAGTAGCTAAGTGTAGTATGGTTTAAATTTGAACTATTCTTTGAACTTCTTTTTATGAAGAAATGATAAGCAAATTAATTTCAACAACTGAATTAATATCTTCCATTCTTAACTATATTTTATTGAATAATGTATTCTGTATATTTTCTGACAAATTTGCTATAACATCTTCTTAAAACTATTTTTATATCTATTTTTTGTCATGATTTTTAAATTATTTTAAAATTATAATGGTTCAAATTATTATTATATTCAAATCTTTTATGGTTATAGTAATATGCAAATTTATGATTTTTGACATCTTGAAGGTGGACTGTTTCATTAGATTTTCGTTGAAATAGTATTATTGAATATGGCTTACCTTTTTATTCTCTCTATCTCACTAACGGAAAAAACTCAGATTAAAAAATAAGTCAGTTAAAAAGATTTTAATTCAGGAATGAATTCAAGAGAGTCTTTTAATATTAGTTTCCTGTGGCACAGTCACTTCCATAAGTCCTTTTAATATGATATGTACTTCTTTTGTATAATTCTTTACAAAAAAATTTACAATTCACACCATTTGGAATTCTATGAATTCAACTACAAACTGCAATTGTAGGGACGTAAGAAAATGGAAGTTAGAGTTCGGCAAAACATTATATTTATGACGACATTACGCATGATTTAAAGAAAATAGTTACAAAGAAAATACTTAATAATTATTAACAAGATTATATAGTACTTGTACAGTACAAATTATAACCAAAGTTATTCATGAACCGGATGGTTCGACTTCCATTCGTAACATCTCTATACTAATATTCTTTTTAACTCTTGGATATTGAATATTTTGTATTGAACAGTAACGCCATCTATTGTCAGTAGAGTTAATATGGATTTGTTACACAATGAAATTTAAACATTTTTGACTCCAATATTTTAAAATGTTGTCTTGCAGCAGTATTATTGAATAGTTTATATTTTATCGTCATTACTTTTGTATAAAGGACTTAAGGATTTACATAATTCAAGAATTTCTTAAGATACCGAATATGATAGGAACTCAAAAAAAACTTAAAATTTCCCTCGAATCTAATTATAAATATGAGAACAAACAAAGACAAATCGAGTTTAAAAAATAAATAAATAAATAATAATAATAATAAAAACTTAGAAAGCTAGAACTCTAGTAAGTAAAATATAGATTGTGTGAATATAGATTTATATATATAAGTAAAAAACTAGGTTCATATTCAGACATCGCTTTTACAGCATATAATTCATTTGTTTATCCAGAAAGTTGAAAAGAAATTATTCGCTATTCTAAAATCAACATTTGCTATTGTTACTATCTGAGGCTCACTATGGCCTAGTGGTGTGACAGCTCTTTTTGGAGTGGAAGATCTTCGATTGCACCGATTGTTGCCCAATTGGAAATGGTATACTGTAACTACTTTTTCTCCATGTTTCTCTCCTTAAGATTGGTGCTTGATATTTCCCAAGTGTTTTGTCCTATGTGAAATTAAAATATGGGAGCTAAATCTATAAAATATCCTCAAACTAGGCAAATGATTCGGGTATGATCAAGTCCCTTGAAACATCACCCTTCAGCTATTAGGATGTTCCCTTCCCTGTACAAGCTCTTACTGATACATTTTCAATAGGTTATAATAGAATAGAAGATGTCCTGTCCTATCACTTGATGTAAAAGAATTATATTGATAAATGATTCTTATGATGTTTCGTTTATATTCCAGAATCCACAACATCACAGGAATATGCTGTACCCGATGTCACGAAGGGTCCTTCAATGCCTTTAAGTCACAAGCCTGTCTTCCCTCAAACGCTCCCCAAGCCTGTGCAGAAGTCAGAGAGGTACTACGCAGCTACAGACGTCGTCAAAATCCCCAACATCGACCTCCTGAGCAACCCTGTGCGGGAGATCCCCAAACACAGGCTTCACTTCAAGGAGAAAATGGGGGAGGGACAGTTTGGTGAGGTGAGTTTTACAGTTCAAGAAAAGAATGAAGAAAGGAAAAAAAAATTTCCCTTCAACTTTCTTGAAACTTTATAACCAGTGCATGAAATATCATATTCGCTACTGCCATGATTAACGAACTTCTTATTGGTAATGAGATAAAGCAGTTCTTCTATGGATGTTAAGTTTAGACGACGAGTTGTATCTAACAGAACAGTAAAAAAATCATGGACATAAAACTTTAAAAAAATATATTTAACATCGTTAGATACATTTTTTCATGTATCATTAGTTGTGGCAAGAAACAAATATCTTTTAAAAATTACTTTTTTTTTTTTTTTTCTTTAAATTAAATCTGTTTGCTTCTGATTTAACAACAAATATTACTTTACATCTAAGCAATACCTTTTTATTTTGAAAATTTTCCTATTCTTGTTATTCAATTCTCACATCATTAATGAATTTAAGTAATAAATCTCTTAGAATTTTTAATCCGATTTATAAAATTCACTACAATTTTTCAATTTCAGTGATCAATTCATTCATAAAATATGATATATCAGAAATAAAAATCTATTTGACCAATTACAAACTTAGTAAACTTTTTCAAAGTAAACTAATGAAATATTTTAGTTTGTTGGGCGAATGAAGGGAATACACCGATTAGTTCAAAAAATGGCAAAAATTATTGGGAATATTTCGCTAAAAATTCAAATCACTTGATAAAACAAAAATTTAAAAAAAATTAGTCGAACAATATACTCTAATTTTGGTCAAACAAAATGTTATAATATTTTTTATACGAATTTTTCTTGTTAATAAATAAAAGGCTTTAGCTAACATCTTATCATTCTTTTTATCTTAACAGTCAAAAAGCTTTATTTATTTAATAAAAAAAATCCTAGCTACAACAAAATACTAGATTTAATTGAGGTAAGAGAAAATAATAACAAATCCAAATACAAAATAGTCCTCTCACGAATGTTATTCCCTATGAGCCAGCTTTAGTGTGGTCTAGTATTTATCAACTTGCAGGCCAAATTCGACACTTTCTTCATCTAGAAGGAAAAAATATTGGGTTAGTCATTTTAATTCTGTGTAAAAGGATGTATTTATCACACTTCTTGAAAATATATTACGGTTAATGTGTTTATTAGATGAATACTACCTGAAAACATGCACTGGTTTCACGAAATTTCCAGCTTTCATGAGTATGACGAGCATGCAACAGCGACGTTAATTTTAACGATGTAACGCTGAGTAAATTCTGATTGCTATACGTACTGTATTGCTATATGTCATGTGCACCACTCTCTATCCAGGAACAATTTACGAACAAGCTTTTCCGCAGGTGTCACGGTATATTTTAAAAGAACTAATGCATTAAATACATATTTGCAAGCAATAAGTAGTAAATATTGCCGTATGCACTACATGTAATTCTTTGACATGTGTACCATTTTGTGGATAATACCTTAAGGAATACAATTCACTGTTTCAAAATCACAGAAGTATACATATTCAGTCATTTTTACTATGTTTATAAACTTGTACTTTGGCTACCTTCGATTCAGTTTTTTTTTATTAGGACTCAAATACTTCCATCATCTGCTGAATACTTCTCACAACATAATTTCTGTAAAAGTTTCAAAACGACATTCTCATGTGATATTCCATAAATTTACTATTAATACATAATAAAACTGAAATCATTTTAGAAATAAATTAAGCATATTGTTGATAATAATTATAAAAATTGAAAACTCGAATTGATTAGTGAAATGACAAACATAAGTGAACTTAAAAATATATGTCCTCAACTTAAAGTAGGAAATTCCATATTATCTGTGTATAATTATGAATATGTCATTTGTCCGCCACACCAGTGTTTGAATACTTTTTAGAACAATAATTAAATGCTATCCAGTTAGTGGCGTTCTTACAATTTCCGCATTTAATGAAACAGTCTCAAAGAAATGTCATGCGAGCACAGAATTCAGATATTCTCGATTATATACTATTTTTTTCTAGAGATTCAAAAATAAGCGAAATTTACTTAAATAAGAAACACTGATGAGACTTTGTCCACCAGCAGAACTGTTTGAAACTTTCATAGCTGGAAAGTAATAAAAATTATTGGTATCAATACCATTTTTCTAAGAAGACAGTGCTGTGGAATTAAAATTCATCTTTTAAATTATATAATCATTCGAATTATATAACATTTCAACACTAAGAATACCATTAAAAGCACTTGGAGTGGCGGATGCTTGACAAAAACGAATGCACCAATCTTTTCACATGGACTTTTTGTGTCTTCCAAGGTGCACTTGTGCGAGGCTGAGGGAATTCCAGAACTGGTGGATGTACCATGTTTAGATAGCAAAACGTTGGTGGCTGTGAAGATGTTGAGGGAAGGAGCCGCAGAGCAATCTGACTTTTGCAAAGAAATTAGAGTATTGTCTAGACTGAGAGATCCCAATGTCGCTCATCTTCTGGGCATATGCTCAGACCCTCTTGGTATGGTGGTGGAATATACTGAAAATGGCGATCTCTATCATTTCTTGCAGCAGCATGTGCCTGAATCTAAGTTTGTTGCGGACACCAGACAAGTACTCAGGTAGGTATTCTTTGCATCGAGATGAAATCGAGGATTGCACATTTCCTTTTTACATTTTTAATGTCTCCTTGTATGTAACTTACTCTGCACGACATTTCTTTGAAACTGACTTCTTCGGTGAAGTAACAATGCTTTGAAATATAGATCAATTTCAGTGGAATTTTATTCGCTGTTATATGAAACAGAATCAATTCCCTTACGAATTATAATTTAAATCGGAAAACGTTTCTCTAAACTTTCTACTTTATAACACTAACTTTTTTTAAAAAAAAAATTTAATGGCTGAATAATTCTTCAAGAATATACATTCTTTTTTTTCGTCTAAATTTCTGAAGTAGTTTCCTCTGTGAAAAAAAATTATAATGAATAAGTTTTTTTTTTTTGGAATCATAAAAACATAGCAACTAAAGATGTTTTTTTTTAATTATACTGAAAATTTGTCTAATTTTGAATTTTGCATACACAATATTCTTTAGCAAGAGATCAATAATCAAAGTACTACAGAGATTAATTTTTTTTATTCTTGCAAAAATGGAACAGTTCCCATGGGCTGAAATTAAGCTGCTCATTTTCCTGCTCTAATTTTTAGAACAATTTTGTTGCAGAATTACTAGGTTATTTCTCTTTTCTGCTTAAGATCATAGTCAGTTCAGATGTAGATTTCAAATACGATTTTATGAAATTCATTTGTAGTTCCAATTCGTTTTCAAATTATTCTATAGTACTTACATACGAACTTTAATAAAACTTTGAAAGATCATAAATTAATCAAATTTGTATATTAATTATTTTGATTCAAAAATCGCTCTTCAGATTAATTTCAAATAAAATTGCATTTACTAAGATTTTCTGTAATTTTGACTCTGACTCAGCCTTATTTAAAGAGGTATTTTTCTTTTCAGTTATGGCAGCCTGATTTTCATGGCGACGCAGATAGCATCCGGCATGAAATACCTGGAGTCATTGAACTTCATCCATCGGGACTTGGCGACCCGAAACTGCTTGGTAGGCAAGAGTCTGTCCATCAAAATAGCCGACTTCGGCATGTGCCAAGACCAGTACTCGGCAGACTATTACAGAGCCGAAGGGCGCGCCAAGCTCCCCATTAGGTGGATGTCGTGGGAAAGCATTCTCCTGGTGAGTGTCATCTTTCATTTGAACTGAAATGGTACTAGAGTACCAAAAATATCTTCTCAAAAACCTGTATTCTTTTCACTAAACTGCGTATGTTGCTGTCTTTCTCTTCCTTCTCTAGACGAATGCATCCGTTTAAATTTTGGATTTTATTTACCTTACATAAAATCAAGCAACTTTAATAAACTGAAATATGAATTGAATTAAATTTAGTATTGGATAGATATTAGTTTGGGTCCTCTGAAAGATTATATTCTCAACAAAAGTTCCTCATCCATTAAACTATCCTAACTGAGGCCATGAGACACTCTTAAGTCAATCGAACAGCAATTTAGATAATATGATGATAGAATTTTCCTGAAAACAAAGAAGTTAATGATTTATGAATAAAAAAATTTAATTTAACCAATATTTGCTATAGATAAGTAACGTGCTTTCAATTAAAATTTACTATATCAGTTGATATTAAACGCTATCGAAACACAACTGAAATTTTTTTATTAAAATCAACATCATACACATTTTATAAAAGTTATTTCTATTTTAAAAAAATTATGCTTATATTTTTATTGTTAGATTTTACATTTAAAACTCTTTAACATATAAGAATGAAAAAAAAATTAGATAAGATAATTATTTCAACTTTAAATAAAAATTTATTACAGTTAGATGATTTCGTATTATAGAAATGACTGAATATTCTACTTATAGTTACATTGGTGATACTAGATTAACTTGATCAATTTTCCTAAAGCACATCAAAAAGATTTTTATGAAAAAAATGGCTCCAAAATAATCAAATTTTTAGTAGTTATCCTTGCTAATAATTTAGTTGTTATGCATTTTTCAGCAATTGATTTGAAAACTATTGAAAAATAATTAACGTATATACTTATAATTAGCTTTGACTTAAAACGAGTATACAATGCAGGACAAAATGATCTTTCTAATATATAGGTTATGTTTCCGACACAAGTAAAATAATAGTTATTTAGACTAAATTCTTCCCAGTGAAATTAAAGCTAGAAATAGCTTAATATAACTGCCTCGCTATATTCCGTATTAAGTTGTTTTAATTTGACTTTACAGCTTACACTACAATTAATCGTATTTTTACTTGTGTTCAACCTCATGGCTCAGATGATACTGGTAAAAAACATGTACCAAGATTTCGGATATCCTGCTTTTTTGGAGAATATTTTTCTTTTAAAAAATATGCATTAAATATTTTCTAAATGGCTTATAAACAAAAATCTAAATAATTTTTTTTAAGAAATCATTTCTGACTGAAGTTTATTTTAAACATGAAAACATGAATTTTCACAGTGAAAAATGCTCCCATTGCAAAAAATATTCTAAAATCAAGTTAAGTGTGGTCTGAAAAGGCAAACATTAAATTAATGCAGTAAAAACAAAAGCATAATTTACATTAGATACTTTTTAAAAACTGCAAATCGAAATAAGCAAATTCTCAAAAAAATAATTTTTTTTTAATCATTTCGGACTGAGTTTTTAGTTTCATTGTGAGAACAGAAAGTTCTGCAACTTAACATATAAATAGTATGCCTGTGCATATTACAAAATAACTTACAGTTTCTTAAAATATTGTTTTACGAATAAAGCAGAAGTCTCAAAACGATGCCTTGGTAATAAAATGAAATCGCAAGTAGACTTGTATAAATAATCGAATGAAGATTAAATTGCTTGAAATACTGTCTTTAATTATTGTAGTCATTGAATATTTATATCGAGTTTATGCTTTCCCAATTCATTGAATTTCTGACCGGCTACAAATAGGGAGAGGCAAAAACACATTTATAAAAAATGTGATAATAATACTTTTTTAAAAATTGACTAAGAAAATAAATATTATTTTTTAAAAAATTATATGCTGTGAAATGAGTAGAAAGAAAGGTGATCTGATTCAGTAAATACAATTTTTTTCTCTTCTTCCAAGACAAGAACCATACATTTCTTTAGTGAAGCAACAATTCTGGAGCGGAATATTACATGGCTTATATGAATTATATTGCGGCTTAACAAGCTATATAAGAAGTTCAAATGCGCATCAGCTATGCCTTAAATTAATTGAGGGAACCCTGTAATCAAAATTTCGAAATAAAACAATTTTTTTAAGCTAACCAGAGACGAACATTTTGGCTTGAATTTCATTCTATTCTATGCAGCCTATCTCAATTCAATCTTCAACGAAAATCGGCAGATAAAATGAATAAAGATTTGATTTATTCAGATGTATAGATATAAAATGCCTTATGCTTTATGAACGTACAAAATAATTCAATGAGAGAAAAAACTGTCTTAAATGCCTTCTTGAATCAAGAAAATGTTTTATAGACATAATTGGTTAAGTTTATGATATGATTTAAAAATGTTAAATATAAAAATGTTATTTTTATTTTTAAAATCATTAATCTCGTATGTATACAGGGCAAAAAATCCATATAAATATATATGTCAAGATGTAAATTAATAATTACTACCTTTTGAGTCGGCCATTTTGTTAGAATTATGCACATGAACTGCTAATTTGCAGAATTTATATAAGTGACGTAAAAATAAATGCATCAATCTGATTGTCTTATTTTTATAACTATAATGTATTATACATAATGCATTTTAAGAAAATAATGTTAACTTAATGAAGAAAAGTTCATTCAAGAAAGTGTTTTATAATCTCCTGTGATCACTTTTAGGCAAAGTTCACGAGCAAGAGTGACGTATGGGCGTTCGCTGTCACCCTGTGGGAAATCCTAAGCTTCGCAAGGCAGAGGCCGCTCCAGGACTTGAACGATAGCAAGGTGATAGAGAACGCGAGTCACTACTTCCGCGACGATGGACTGCAGTTGCTCCTGGGACAGCCAGCCCTCTGCCCCAAGGAGATCTACGACCTCATGAAAGAATGCTGGCGGAGAAATGACCACGACAGGCCTAACTTCCGGGATATCCACCTCTTCCTGCAGAGGAAGAACCTCGGTTACACCCCCACCGTTTGATTGCGAATCAATCTCTAGTCTGAACAAACTGCTCAACGGGGGAATTTCCCGTCCTGTGCATCGATTTTTTTAACAACGATTGCAGTTCAGAAAAGACCCGTGCTATATTTTTCCATTATCTGTTGCTCAATTTGTATGATAGTTCAAATTCATGTTTGAAGGTCACTCAGACTGGATTAGTGTAAAAGGTACTTACGTATTATCCCTAGTAAAAATGCCATTCGACGATGAACTGCCAGCAGAGAAGTTTTATAGACAAATATGCTGCAACTTTGTCGCCAGCTGTTCTCTCCTTATTTCATATATAAATAATTTTGGAGACAATGGCATGTCACCACAAAGACTGAAGCCATTGTACTGGGGATAATAAGTAAATACTATATAAAATGTGTGACCAGTTAAATTGTAAATATCTAATTTGTATTTAATTCCATTTATGTGATGCTTCTTTGGATACTTTTCTGCTAAAAGGGTGGCATTTGGTGCAAAGACATTGAATAGAAAAACTTTTCTTTCAAAAAGTTCTCATAAGATTGAAAAGTTCTTAATTGAAGAAATACGCAAGAATCCGTTACTTTACTTTTAGAAGAGTTAAAATACCACTCCCTTAGCAGGAAAGTATCACCATTTGTTCTTTGACAACGTCTTTATGGTTAAACATATTTTTGCACCGATATTTTATAATCATAGTTTCTGAATAGTGCTTGAAACCAATATGAAAGCAATGATGACGGCTGAGGCATTCAAGAAAATTGAATCTAGATTAAAAATTATTAAAAGCTTCTACATCCAAACATTGGCTAATTTTCAAGAACTTACTCTTACAATTAAAAAGAGAATCCAAAACAGTGAAAATCAGAAAAATATTAATTCATTCCTCTCAAAATTATCGACAATATTGATCGTATTCAGTTTGAATACTTATCAGCTTAAGACATGATTTTTTTTTCTCTTAATCTAGCCTACATCGAAACTTTTTGCGTTGTTTTACAAATGGTCCATAACGAAGAGCTTAGAATATTCTGGCATTAAATAAAGTATTTAATTTGCAATTATATCAAAAAATGAAACATTTGATGAATAAAATTCGGAATATTTTTGACCAAATTAGGTAATGGAAACACCAATATCCTCCTGTGTGTTTCTACAATAATAAAAGATAAAATAGTTTTCATGATTAAAATTGGAAATTATATTATCAGAGTATATAAAGTGTCAAAGAGCTCAACAGGGAAAATTGTTTGAAAAATAAAAGATTTTAGTTTCGATTATTGAATTGGTTACAGAACAAGAACGCTATAAATCTAGAAACTACTTTCTGCGTGCTTTCACTTACGAGTACAAAATAAAATAAAAGGAATCTTGAAACATGTCGAAAATAAATAGAAAGAAGTGCAAACAAAATAAATACTATCTTATCTTCTGATGGCAACCATTTCACCATCGACTACAATTTTAAATTTAATATTTAAATTTAAAACAAGTAGTTTTTTTTTTTTTTTTTTTTTTTTTTTACTTTTTTTTAAAAAAAAAACTTTTAATGAAAGAAAGCAAGTAATACTGACAAATAAATGCTTAAACTCATTCTTTATAGAACATTATGATTTTTAAAAGTGCATTTCATTCAATGTCTCTTGTGTATGTCTTGGTCTTCTTATCAATGGTTTTACGAAAATTTATCGTTACTTATTTTCTTATACAATAAAATTTTCTTATTGATTTTTTCAAAATTATCATTGATCTTACACTAAAGGGATTTTCTAGAGAGGTTTCCAAAAATTATTTTTTTTTCGTGTAACAGCAAAAAAAGTGTTCGGTTATTTAAGGAACTAACTCATAAAACTATTTAAGTAGTTCCTTTTAATCATTTTGTCAACTTTGCATTAAAAAAAAACAATAAGCCCCCTCATTATACATACAACCATACCTTCTTAAGTAAGAAATTATCAGTTTCGATAACTTTACTGATTGCATTGTTCTGAAAAAATGGGAATAAGAAATATTTAATGTTTGGCATCTTCTCATTTCGATAATTCATACGAAATGAGAATCAAATTTAAAGCAGAGAAGAAAAGCAATTTTCATTTTTTCAGTTATTATCTTAAGATGAAAGTTATTAGATTTTGGTCTGTTGTACGAGTACGTTTAGTGACATATTTGGTATGTCTAAAGAGAGAGAATTAAATCCAAGTTATGTGTAAATATACACGCTTAAAGCTTTATTTTGTCTAAGGAAACTATTTTACTTTTTGAGAGTTTTTTTAATTGTTAAAACAATTTCAATTAAGTATAAGTCTATCCTTAACTTATTATTCTATCATTAATTGATTTTTCGTATAAGTTCAAGCAAAATAAATAAATAAATAATTGAAATACAATTTTTAATGGATATATGAAAGAAAAATATTCTTTAATAACTTATGGTTTTACTAGTACTGCTAATTACTAATATAAAAGGATAATATAAATAATAATATAATTTTAATAAAACTAAAGCTTGTATATTTTATATATATATATATATATATATATATATATATATATATATATATATATATATATATATATATATATATATATATATATATATATATTAAACAGCAACTTAGTTCGTATTTCTAATATTATATTTTCTACCATTAATATGTACGAGTAACCAAATAATAATGGAACTAAATTTCTTATTAATTATTCAGAACTTAAATATTCACGTTTGATAATGAAATTATAAAAATTTTTATGTTGAAAAACAATTCTTAAGATTATTTTTGTGGTAAAATTTTAAATAATTTTCTTTGTTTCATTTGTCCTAAAAAATTCAGCCACTTTATCTTACCTTGGATTTAAACTATTAGTTTTTAAATTATATTTTAACTATATCCATATATAAAATTACAGCAACTAAGAAAAATTAAAAATTGTAACTCAAATTTTAAAATACTCTACTTTTTTCTTGAGAATCTCCAATTTTGAAAAATTTTTCTAATCTAATTAATCTTTGGAAATTCTCATATTCTACAAATCTTTTATTTGTACTTGTAATAAGAATAAAAAGACACGCAATTTGAAGAATATTTCAAAAATTGTTAAATGAAAAATAAAAGAGCAATTTTAAAAAATAAAATATTACAACAGTAAAACAATTAGTAAACCATGCAAACAGTTAAAAGAATTGTGTCGTATCTACTGTAAATCATATTCAGAGACATAAACGAGTCAATTTATGTTGATACTGTTTCATTTTCCTATGTTGGTATATTGACAGTGGAATCGCTTAAGTTGCATACATTTGCTTATAAGTGGTAAAGTAGATCAATTATTTTGCTAGCAGGATTTCCGTTTGAACTTGATTCAAACAAGAAATATTTTAATCGCTATTCCAAATGTTGCGGATGCCCAATAATGTTTGACTTCAAGTATTCAAATAAGGATCTATATCAAAGCACTGTGCTATTTCTAATTTTAGAAATGTTTCGCAAAAATTTACTATAAAAATAAGCAAATAATATAATTTTTTGAAAAATAAATCTAAATAAATTAAGTAGCATCAGAACAATCATTACATATCAAAGTTTAAAGTTAGTTTCAAAGATATTTAATAAATTATTCTCTATAACAAATTCTATATCAATCATGTATAAAAATAACTGTAAATGGACTTCAAAAAAGACATTTATTAATTTTATTGAAATTTTCCACAATTATTAAATAAGTTTCAGGAGAACATTAGAAATTTCTTGAAAGTGTCCATGAATATAGAGTTTTTTCAAAAGTTTTGTCATGCTTCTATGTACCACTGACTACCGTAAGTTGAAAAATTAATTAAAAGGAATCAAATTTCATCCTCAAAAAACAGCTTTATCTAAACGTACTTAACTGTAATTACACTTTCTCTTATAATCAAATAAAAAAATTTTAATATTTATTTAGTAAAGTAGAAAGAATATGTATATTAAATTAATTAAATTATAATTTTACGGGACGATTTTGCTCGAATAAAATGCATATATTCTAGCTAAAGTATTGAATGAAAGCAATTTTTTTTTTTTACATTAATAGAAAATTCAAAAAAGTAACTGTTGAAAAGTAACTGTTCAAAAATATAACTGTTCCAAGTAACTGCTGAAACAGTTACTTGGAACAGTTATATTTGCTGAAACTGCTGAAACAGCCATTCAAACTCGAGCTTTTAATTTTTAACAAGATTCACAGCATTCGAATGACCTCGTTCTATTTCAAAGTATAAATAATATAAATTTACATTTTTTCCGGTAACAAAAATAGGAAAGATAGCCACTAATGGATAAACAATAGACAGTTCTAGATAAATGTTAGGCTACTGAATTGCCATTTTGATACAAAAAAGGATTCTTCCTCTCAAGTCCGAATGAAATATTTTTTCTGACTGAAACGTTGGTTGTTTTTTGAAGAATTCACACAAGGAATCAAATTTCAACCACAGAAAACAATTTTATCTTAACGCACTTAACTGTAATTGCACTTTCTCTTATAATTAGATAACGTCGTTTCGGCATGAATTTTTTCAGCCGAAGAAAAAGGTGTACTTTGCAGTTGTTTATCAACAATTCGAATTCCACTTCTTATACCTATCAGTGTAGATCACCATGTTTCCAAAAGTCCATGTTTTTAATAAATCAAGGAAAATTAATTTTTTTCCATTATTCTCCAAGTATAATTATGTGCCCACATATCGCAAATATTTACTTTCAATTTATATTCTAGTCAAAGCTGCCATTTAAAGTGAACTATATTCTATCATTTTAAAATAGAAATCATTCCAAAGTTTTATACCATAATATTCTATTTTATTGAGACAATTTTTAATAATCAACTATTTTATAAATGGCTTTTATCGCATCAGTATTAATTTTGATCATTAATTTGCAACAGTCCTTTATTAGAATATTAATTCATACATCTTGATGAATATTCTCAAATTCTATGGTAAGGCAAATAGCTTTATTTCATAATGGCTCCCCGAATACTCTGTTGAATATATATTTTACAAGATCATCACAAAACCAATCTTAAATATCAATATTGATTTTTCTATTTCGCTTTCATCTAACTAATTAACGATAAAACAGAACTATGGCTTTATTGAAATAATTATTGTTTTTTATTCACTCTATAAAAGCAAGTTCTTTAATCTTCTTGCTGATTTGACATTGCTTAATTATGTTCATCAGAGTAGAATGTAATTAAAGGAATAATCTTGCCGTTTTAAAAGCATTCGATTCCACGTTTTGCGATAGGATTCTATCAGTCGCAACTTAAAAATTATTATGATTAACATATAAGAAAATACTTAATAATAAATTGCAAAAATGTTTTAAAAATATCGTTAGGAATCTGAATATCTGTTATATTTTAAAACACAAAATTTAGCATTGGCAACTTGTAATCGTTTTTGTTCGAAAAAATCAGGGGTAAAATTGTATTGAAAATGATATAGTTGCAAATTTATTTTAAACATAACACATGTTGCATTGTACTCATTTTTCTACCAAAAAAATATAAGTGTATTACTTATTTTAATATTATATATATATATATATATATATATATATATATATATATATATATATATATATATATATATATATATAATTGCACCCCTCTCCAGCAGCTATAAGCTCAGGACTTGTCCTGTGAACAAGTGTTAAATAATATTGCATAATATTGCTTGTTTCTAATTCTTCATCTATTCTGATAATACTTACAAAATAGAATTATACGATTTTAAATTTATTTTGTAGGCCTAATTTCTATAGCATTCTGCTTTTGTTATATACTAGGAACTCAATAAGTATAAATTTTACCTGAAAATATAATTAATCAGGAAATAATACATTTCTTCAATACTTCTTGGTAAGATACTTGCTTACTGGGGTTTATTGTATCACCTCTTTCAATTTTGTGGACAAAACAGAATGAGTTGTTTTTAATAACTTTTCTAATGCATTTTTTCATTCAATTTTAAAAAAGGTAAATTTTTCAAATAGTTCATAAAAACACAACTGTTTTTCTTAGTTTTTGCAATAAAATTAAATAATCAACAAGTTCTGCAGCAATATCGCAAGGTTATATCTCGCTTTTTTCAAAGCCATTATTCTTAGTTCAAATCATTTCACTTTTTTAACCATCTTAACAATGAACTTTTCTTCCTCAAATAAAGTAAAAATACTTACTAATATTAATTCCTATTTTATTTTCAAACAAAACCGTAAGTGCGTTTCTAATAACAGTATAGTAAACATAGTAACATACGCCTTTATGCTCAAAATAATTCATGTTTATTCCAAACAAATATAATTGTTTGTTGTTTTAAAAAATAGGTTTGTAATTCAAGTATAGGTATCATTTTATAAGGTTTGTAATTAAGTCAAATTTGAGAAATTGAAATATTTGAACTATGAATAGTTTAATTTCAATCCCTTACAAAATATTAAACTATTGATAGTCCAATTAGCTCTTTTGTTTTATCGTGTGATTTTAAGTCAATTATTTTTAATTTTCTAAGAAAAGATTATTATTTTAATTTAGTCCCATGCATTGATAAAATAATATGACGAATTTGAAAAATTAATTTCAAAAAATATGATGGAAATTAATATTTTGACAAGTATTTTCTTCTGAAATTTCAAAAGTTTATGAGCATTTTTAAATAATTTATTTAATGACACTATAAAAAAATATATTGTTGTGTGTGTTTTTTTAAACTTTATTCAGAGTTAAATCTAATACACAATATTTTGTAGAAAAGTTTATATCAAAATTTCATTTGAATTGCTTTTGAGAGTTAAAAGTTCATTTAAAATGCGTCAACAATAAAAAAAAAAAAAAAAATCCTTTACATGAAAATTAAAATTTTTTTCCAAATAGCAATGAACTCGAAAAAAAATCTTTTCTTCCGCATGCATCAACTTAAATAAATGAAAATATTTTCTACTAAGATCTACTTTTTAAGAATATTTTCAGGAATTTCAAAAATTATGTGTCCAAGTTTCTCGTACACTTCTAAAGTATGCGAAGTAATTTTTATATATAAAAATAATTTTCTCGAAATATATTCTCACATGTGCACTAAAACACAGCACCATTTTTCTCTCCTATTTCGCAAATCTTAATGTTACATAGAATTTTTCACTCACCAGTGGAAAGATTTCTTCGCCAATAACACCTTTTGGATTTCAGCATTTACATACATATCATTTTATTGATTATCAACCCTGCTACTTAGTTTAAAGTGGCATTTATTATTATTAAATTAAAATGAAAACAGCTTTTATATATATGCCTGCTAAATGGACTTCCCTATAATCCGGCACATATCTGTAACAGCAAATTGAAAATTAGGTATATTTTAAAAATTACTTGTAAACTTTTTTTCAAAGTTATCATGCGTAAAGCAAATATATACCTAATATCCTTAGCTTTAAAAATGGATTATTTGGTAAAAGTGAACATTAAAGTTTACCTTCCAAAACAGATTAAACATTTTCCCCTAAGGAGCAACTCTCCAATAGGAAAATGATTATTTATATATTAAATTTTTGACCATTTTTTAGAAATTCCCGCTTCTTCTTTTTGATAACATAAATATCAACTTCAGAATTATTGTTTATTTTTTCAAAGACTTAGAGAATATCTATTTTCACTTAAAATTTTAACTTACTCTCCAGAATGAAAATTGTCATACGCCGAAATATAGGGTTTCCAAAACGTTAACAACTTTAAGAAGTATGTATTATTGTACCATGAACACATAAATTGATTAATTCATTATATTTAAAAAGTTAATTAGTTTGACTGCGATGTTTACAATGGCTTTTGATTTCATTGTGTTTTGAGAAATCTGTCCGTCTGTGCTGCAGCATGTTTGAGCAGCTCATAATTACTGCTGATCAAATAAGAGAACAAATTAGTATAAAATGTGGAATTTGTATAAAAAAATTTATCTATTTTGTGTATCCACCACCAGCCTTTATTAAAACAACTTTTTCTCAAATGTGTTTTGTCTATTAGTCATGTGTCAATCGATTAATTCTTTCACTTTTAAATGCATTTCTCAACAGAAACACAGTATCGTTCTCCTAGAGATTAAGAGAATTTTACATTGTGTTATTAATAATGTAGTAAGCATGTACTTCATACAAAATCAAATAGTGAATTTCAAATTTTAATAAAATGTAACGAAATTTCCAACCATTTGCCATTCCTTTAAAAAAAATGTAAGTAATATTTTGTAATTTGAAAGATTTTTTTGGAAAGCGAAAATATTCGTGCAAGAAATAATGTATGAAAGAGAGAGAAAGAAAGATTGAGCTATATTTTAAAGTTGAATTTTACTAAATTTACTTTAAAACTTTTAAAGTTAATTACTACTGAAAATTCCACAGAATCCTTAGAAAATACAAATAATTTTTAAAAAATGCAAATTAAAAAGTGTATTTTATTTGATACATTTTTCTGTCGCAAATATTTTTGAGCACTGAAAATTAAAACTAACAATAAAGTCTATAAGTGATTAAAATCACAAAATTTGCTAAATTTTGGAAATATAGGAATGAAAGCAGCTTGATTATTGACGGATAAAAATGCTAACACACCGAGAGGCTAATTTTAATCATGTCATAGAATAGAAGAAAATATTTTTCTTCTAAAAAAAATTAGACTCTTATTCAATTCTAATTACCTAAGCTGGCAACCAAACATTTAGCGCTGCAATTTTGGTTTCCATTGTTTTCGGTTCATTTCACATTTCGAATATGAATGTAAGCCGTGTTTCGGAATCTATGTTAAACTGTAGGTCTCAGACTAATTAACCATCGTGTGCAAGTAAAGATTGTTAAACGGTAAACACAAACCATCTTTAAATCAAGTACCAATTTTTATCAATCCACAAATCTAGTTGGTTTTGTTTAGTATATTAAATAATGATTTGACAGACTGATTTTAGCGTAAATTCCGACAATGCGTAAAAATTGTTAATTTAACTTAAGTAACATTTACGTAGAGGCAAAGTTGTAAAACACACTCTTTACACCTTACTAAAATTAAAACACCAAGATGGAGTGAACAGAAAATGAAACTCACTATACAGAGCAAGATAGCAATGAACAATAAATGATCTCTTTTCGAAACGATTTTCATAATACAGAACGAGAACAGTGTCAAAGTTGTATGAACATAGTACAGGCTTTGCGTATCTCTGTGGATGTTTATACACGTAGCAATATATATATAGAGAGAGAGATGCACATACAATGAGAATAAGGATGACGTTCGATGGAAAATCTCCCAATTCCTTATCAACCACTGTTAAGTTTGGAAATGGTATCCAGATTCAATATATTTTAATTTGTAAGAGATCAGAAGAGGATCACTGTTAGAGAAGCATCTATATCACTTGTAGAGCATGTTGATTGATGCAACGAAATTGTGAGCGAATGCTATCCTGTTGATAAAAGGTTTGTGGCATCCCCTTAAGATAGTGTAGTGTCACCGGTCACATCACATCATTCACTTATCTTTGAAACGTCATAATGCCCTGCATACGAACTAAAGGTTACTTGGAACCATATGCAATTGCGCCAGACACTATGATATAACACAGTCACGCAGTGAGGTGTTCTGTAACTACTGTTGGGATAGATATTTTTCCATTTTGATATCGCATTCGCACGCTGCAACTATCATTGAAAAAAACCGAAGGGTGATTGATCCAAAAACATGACTTAGTGTTCCATTGCTTTTTCCATACTGCTCTAGACAAGCACTGTCACAGATGTCAGCATCAATACTAAAGATCAGTTTGTCTTCATAAAAGACATGAGAACAGGCCAAGCAACCAATCGGAGAGGATTGGTTTTGATATCTCTCATCCACTTATCTTCAACATACTGCAGATTGGAGGGATAAATAATACGCCGTGTCACCACCACTTGTTGGTGGAAATGTTGTACAGGTTAACGTCATTCTGGCTTCAACAGCTTCAATCGTTTTCTTGTTTCAAATTCCCCACCCCACATGATACATTGTAGACAAGTCCAGGTGCATGATGGATGATATTTGCTACATGCTCTAACGTGGGCATTCTCAATTTGATCACTATAATCCCGTAAAAATCATGTCTATTGAAACTGTCTCTGCTTATGACAATTTCATTCTCCGATATGTGCATTCTAAAACAAGAACAAAATTTAAATAATTTCTTTAACAGATAAAGAACACAAAATATGCATTTTCCGAGTTTCATCCCTCATATTTATTACACTTCTTCAGTAAAGCTGCGCATTTTACATCATTTGCATAAATTGGTGAATGTTGGACTGTATGAAATTAGCATTATTTTCTTACCATTCTTACTTACATACTTACTTCAGACTAGGCAGCATTAACACGTCGCATAGTGTAGTTATAATAGAATACTTTAAAAAAATGCAGAAAGAAACTAAAAGTTTTCTTTTTTTGCAATATTTGAAAGTTTGCTCAATTTTAGTTAATGATGTAACTATTTGTTTCATTTAATTAAAGTCACATGTTTTCGTAATTTTTAAAGTCTTTAATATGAAAAGAGAATGTTAAGAAAGAGAATATATGTTTTTTAAGATCTTAATTGAATTAAAATTATGTCTTTTTAGAGGCCTAAAAATTATCCACTGCCTATAATATTTATAAACATAATGTTATAAAAATAACATCAATCCGTATGGAATATCTCAATCTTTATTTTAATTATTAAATGACAGGAACTTCAATAGCAAACCATATAAAAATTCATGACATATTTCTAAAGTCTTTTCTGTTTCTTTAATACTATTATGCAATTCTTTCACGTATTACAATACGCTTGGATTGTTGGAAATTCTCTCTCTCCATTTATAAAACTTAATATATTTTTAAAAGATCCAATAAAAATGACAGTGATATCTCTTCATTGCAAATCAGCACTAAGACAATAAGAGTATGTGACCAATTATTAACTTAATGGAATAACGACTGAATAAAGCAGCTCAGAAAAAAGGCACAAATCGATAAGAGAATCTCTAAAACATAATTTTGCTTTTTTAAAAAAAAATACAGTAAAAAGCACTAACGTTAACTTGTGTCAAGTAAGTATTCTCCACATTGACAAATACCAGGAATTCATGACTAGATCTCAAAGAACCTTATGGTTTTAGCAATAATAGCATAATTATGGCACACAGATTCGATTGTCATTGCAATCAAAACAAGTAACAAATGAAAAAGGTAAACACCCAGTTGGTGTGTATCAGCTAATTTTCCTAAACACACCTCACAATTTTAAATAACGGTTCAATGACTATGTCGGCACATGAACAGCCATCCTCTCTTCGTACTACAGCATTAAACTAGAAATTTTTTCAGTAATAGGCACAGTCACTGAAAACCAAGCAAGCTGGCAAATAAAAGGCCCCTTACTTTACGATTTTATGAATTATAACTCTAGTTCCCTAACAAGGTTCCATAGGTGAAATGATAATTTTAATTCTCATTTACGAATTAAATCTTTTTTACGAACTCGCTTTTATGCATTTTATTTTATTTTTTATCGTCTGATGTTTTATCCATTTTATTATTTTACGGTTAAGAAACTCGGATAGACGTTACTATGGGTAGGAGAATTTTTTAAATGAGTGGATAGCTATCTCTGCAACATTAATATAATCTCAATCTAAATATTATCTAAATATTAATCTCAATCAGTGTAATGAAATAAAAAGTTATATTCTAAAATCGAAATTGATTTCGACTTTAATATTCGAATTAAACAAAAACTAATGGAAAATATTTTTATAAATCATAGTTTGATTTACGTCCGTAGACTTAGAGATATTTATAGGTGGAATAGAAATTTACATCAAGTATCATTCACCCAGCCGCCCCCTAGAGTCTAAGGCAGGAGCGTACGGGCAAGCAGTTCCTGAACCCTAAATCAAATAGAAAATTTATTTTACTTTGTTAATCGAATAGTTTACCAAATATCAAGTAGAAAATTTGTTATTTTGAAGTAGAGGCCCCAAAAAATTTTTAGGCCCGGGCTCTAATTATGCTAAGTTGAGCTCTGTCACCGCCGATTTTATCATGCAATTCGTGAGAAATTTCACCCACCAAATCAACTTTTGACTTTGTATGCACTTAAGTGGAATCAGTAGCTTCAAATAAAAGTATCCTAGATATGTTTGGATGGAGAGGTCATGCCTTAGAATCGCCTTATGAAATTCGACATTTTGGACGCAATGGTTGGGATAATGTTGCTGAATAAACGATAAGTTGTTTTGAGCTGTGTGTATTGTTAAATAAAATGAAGAAAATAAAAAGTGATTAGGCCACTTCAGTAAAAATAAGTTGTTTATCCAAGAGCTTCGACAAAGAAACCTACTTCTCATGTATAACTTCACGACTCTTAAAATCTTGATTCAGATACAATTTGCTCGAAAAAGCTATCAGATGATTAAACGCGATTGAGAAAACAATAAATGATAATGTAAAAGATATTTCAGATATTAAACATAAAAGAAAAAATAAACGACTCAATGTTGCATAGTGGAATTAATACTTCTTTATTAGCCATTTAGCTACCTGCAAATCAAGTAGACGAATAGTAACCAATAAAATGCTTTTCTACATTAAATAACATTTTAAAAATGGAGTTTTGAAGTATAACAGTTAAATACCTACCGTTCCTCAATAAAACTAAATTAAGAATTAATTTTAATTTTATTTTGCTTTTTATACAATGCATACACAATATTTTTTTTCTAACAGTACTTTATTTATGAAGAGAGCAGTGTGGTAAAAAGTAGTTAAGATCCAACAGTTTTTACAAATTTTCGATTTTAAGAACTATTTTACTAATTCTTATGGTTCGTAAAAATGAACGCCTACTGCATTAAAATATATATTTCGATAAATCTACATTTTTAAAGAAATATTTTTTGATTATCCTTCACGCGATATTATGGCTCAATTATCTTAACCACTTGCAGAATTTAATGATTTCCTGTATGAAATATTCAGATCCAAACGATAAACAATTATCCAACAAATTATGTCAAAATTTCGGTAAAATTGCAACTATATATATAACAGAGCAGTTATGTATATTTTTCTGACCATATAAAAGGAGAACGGATATTGCAGAGCATGACTTAACTCATTCAACTCCGTTTCATCCTTTTGTTTGAAAGATACTAATTCTACGCTTGGTATTAATCATATAATGAACAGAAACACTTTAAACGTAGAATACATACAGAAATCTATCAATTCTGATAGAATAAGAATCTAATTATTAATCTATCAATACATTATTAAAATACGGTACCATAACAAGAGTTCAGCTTACCAACATTATTTCTCGAAAAAATATCGGCTTACAAATGACTCACTTTCGATCTAGAATTAAAAGCAAATACTACAAAATGCTCGAAGCATAAAAAACAATGAAATTTAATATAATTTTAAGTCATTTTGTTGTATTGTTATATTCAATTTTAAAATTAAAGCACATGACTTTTTGATTTTATAAACAGAATTCCCAATTAAACTTTTATCTAACCAATAGCACATAATGCAGTCACAGTAAAATAATATGCACAGTATTTAATGAAACTACCTAAAATTATTCTGTGTAAAAAGTTAATGAATAAATTTCACAAATAACAGTTTTTGTGATTGGAAAAAAAATTCTACCCATGAAATTATTAGACATCTCGCATTAATTTAGAATATTAAACTAAGAGACATATATTACGTGTTTTCTACAAGCAGAAACATAATTTTTTTAAAAAAGATTATTTTCACTTGCCATTTATAATTTTTTTAGAATAATATTAAATATATTGCCTTATTTCACCACATCATTAAATTAATTCATATAAAATGCAAAACTGTATGATTTTTATGTATGATGAAGCAGTCAATAAAATTTTATTTTGCATCTTTATTTTTTTGTGTCACAATTATAATTTCAGTCATTGATTTCATAATTAAATTACTATCAAAATTGTATTCATATTGAATTTTTCTGGAGTTGCTTTTAACAAACCATTGTTACAAATTGCTTTCACTGTATTTTTTATAATTGTATTAAATTAGGCAATATTATAAAAAATCAATAAATTGTACATGTCACATTTAGGCACCTCTATTGATCATGGTAACCTATTAATATATATAGCTTTTTTTAAATTAGCAAAAATGTGTGTTAAATAACTATACATGAAAAATGCATTCATAACTATATTTTATAAAATGCCCAATTTTTGTCGGTAAATCTTAAATATGTGCAATATGAATATGCAAACAAAAATATATTAATCAAAAGAATATTCATAATCACACAACATTCTAATGTTTTTTAATTAATTTATTTATCTTGTAATCTCTTTTTTAATTATACATAAATATATTTGAACAATATAATTTAACATGTACGTTATTACCTAAAGCAATTTCATTTGTAGTAGATACTTTTAATCTTTATTGCTGTAGAATATGTTAAATATCGCACATTAATTAGATTGTTCAGAAAAATGTCACTTGTATCCACTGCAATAAACAAGAGTCAAATACTTAAATGACACATCATACATTTTTAAATGATTGTGACTGATAGTCATTAGCTAAGTAACATGAAGTCACAGAACAAGATATTTCAACATGAAAGAGCGAGAAAAGTAAAGCAAAAGAAAATGATAGAATTTATTACTTATTTAAATAACACTGGACATTAAAACAATTATTTTAAAATAGTTTTGAAAAGCAATCCTAATAAAATTTCATACTTATAAGTTTACTTTTTCCGATATTTATAGGAGATTGCTGTCATAGCCAACAGGAAATGCAATGATTTAACAATTTAGTAAACGAGCTACATTAAAAAAATACTTAATTTAATCATCTTAATTACATTGCTTTAAACATAGATTATATGGTACTTTAACTGTTTATCAATGAAGTTTTACATATTTAAATCATGAGAAGAGAGCCTATTTTTTTTTCATTTAATTTGATAAACTAAGAATAATCGCCGCCGAAAATTATACACAATAAAAATATTAAATCAAAAGCAGTTTTGGAAATAAATGAACAATGAAATATAAATTTATGCATGATCCCAAGTGGATTTATTTCCAGATGGAACTTTAATTCCACTTGATAATATACCAATTAAGTATATAAAAATAATTCTACAGTTTCATCATAAATCAAAACACAAAGTGATAATTCAGTAATAACAGAGAACTGAATACATACAGGTAAAAAAAATGAGTAAAAAGAATATGAATTGAATCATTTCTAAATCTTGCACCCACAAAAATACTCAGAGTTTCCAACTTATCAAAATAAATATTAACAAACTCCCCTTAAAAAATTAGAATTGATACAACAACCTTTATAATAATAATTTTCATAATGAATATTAATAATTTTCATTTGAAATTTTTTATGTAAGAAAAATTTTTAAATGAAAAATTTGTGAAATCAAACAATTTTATATCAAAAAGTTTTTGAAATTTTTTGTAATATAATCAGATTCAAAATAATTTCTTTTTCTTATTTAAATAAATTGACCTTCATTGAAACAATTATCATCTAAAATTCAAAATTTTAATAAAAATCATTAGCATGTTGAAAGAATTACAAATCACTGAAAAAAATCTGTTCATGTAAAATGTAATCTGAATTTTATGACTCAGTTTACATTTTATGTTCAATTTCATTTGTGTGTTACATTAATATAAATAAATTAAATTTATAACAAAGAAATGCAAGTACATTAGTAAAATAATCAAGTTCTTTTAAACAAAAAAGGTGATAAAAAATAAAAATCAGCAATGGAATAATTTAATAAGCAAGCAAACCAGTATCAATAATGAAACAGTAAACTGATAGTTTAGTATTTAAAATTACAGAAATGTAGTTGTTAAGTGCATTATAAAGACAAAATGTTTTAAAAAGATGGGTTGTGGGTAATATAATAACTGAGATACACAGTATTTTAATTAAAAATTAACATTAAACATATAATTAGGTTGTTTCAACAATACAGAAAAATCAGCATATTCAGTTAAATTTGCTTTTCCATATGGTAACCAATATATTTAACAATAAACACAGAAATTATTTTAAAATGCTTCTTTGGATTTAGTTTCATGATGAATGTTTTCAAGGGAATGTAAAATCTTTACACCCAAAAATTTTCCTGGCTATTACGAAGCAAGAAATTGAAATTTTTTAAATATTTAAATTTACAAACTCAACTACACAACATTTGTATGGTAAAATTTCAATGAAAATTTTTTATTAAAAGCAAAATATCATTTAAAAAAATCTATGCATAAAAAAATTTATTTTCTTTAAATGTATAATATAAAAAAAGAAATTTTTTGATTCCTTTTCCATGTTTCACAATGATAAATAAACATCAAGTAATAAAATAAATAGAATTAATCAATTCTTCCACATAATTTAAAATATGAAACTAATGCAGAACTACAAATCAAAAATAACAGAAATATTCTTTTAATCTAAAGAATATACAATACATCTTCAGTGCTATTGTACTAAAATAAAAGATATCTTAAATGGAGTATTCAAAGATACAATATTATAACAATTAGATTATTTCTCATGTTATTTGAAAACACAGAGTTTTATTGCTGAAAATACATTTGCTGTGCACTGTTAGCATTTAATTTTTGCAAACATTTTTGTAGCAATGAACAAGGTATGACACCTCATGTAAATACATAAAACAAACAGAAAAGACTTTAACATGA
This sequence comes from Latrodectus elegans, assembly GCA_030067965.1. NCBI lineage: Eukaryota > Metazoa > Arthropoda > Arachnida > Araneae > Theridiidae > Latrodectus > Latrodectus elegans. The sequence continues at coordinate 43,202,698 of CM057816.1, read as the reverse complement.
TTGTATGTATTAGAAACTAAGTCTTCACATAATCTACCTACAAGATGTAACTCACATATATAAGGACACAATTATTAAAACATCTTAGTTCACTGACATATATTTCATAAAACATTATGGCATTATTAACTGTAACATTTTCTTGCCGAGATGCTTTTGAATCACATAAAATTTAATGCAAAATTAAAAGAACATACAGAATTTGTTTTAACTGAAAAAGATTAAAATATTGATTATTTACAAGGTATTTGCTTGTACAATTATTTTCTGTTGAATAGTTTAAAAAAAAAAAAAGTATTTCATTCAAATAGAGTAAATTTATAGTTTCATACTGAAAATAGATAAACAACAAAACACTAAAATCTAAGGAATATTTCAGATTTTTGTAATTCTTTAAAATAATAAAATATTTAATAATAAATATGACTATTGTTAATATAAGCCTGTAAACATCACTTATAAAGTAAGTTAATGTATATACCATATACTGGAATATTTTACTTTCCCCTGCTTCCCTCAAAGTTTTTAAGTTAGTTAAGTTTTCTATCTTGACTTCTTTTATCAAGCCAAGGCGTATAATTATTCCAAAAGAGTAATTACGTTGTGCAGCATTAACAGTTTTGTATTTGCTAATTACTTTTTCCCCAACATAAATTGAAACTTCATTTAAAAATTATGAGAATATATTACTATTTATAACAAATTGTCTTTAAAAAAGTACATTTTAGATTTTTTAGTAGTTTTCACAAAAAATTTTCGCTTAAAATTTCAGTATATTGATTTGAATTAAGTTGCAATAAGGAAATGTAACTTCATTTGTAGAGTAAGTTTCCACAAATAATATGACTCCATGAAATAACATTTTTAGTAAGACTATTGGAATTTGATATCTTGTATATTTGAAATATAGAGAGTGAGGCTTCATCCCTTGTAATAAATTTCCACTTTTCCCACTTTTAATTTGCCTTTTTATCTTTAAAGTATTTACAATATTCACTTTTGAAATTAGTTCTTATTTAAAAAGTTTACCAATCATCGTTATTTTAGAATTAATATGGTAAACTTTTGGATGTAAATGACAATTGTTACTATTTCAATATATAATTCAGTATTTATAGCCCTAAAAATAATTATTTCAACAGCATTCAGATATTGTTTAGAGAAAATGATCACTTCTAAAATAATGTTTGTAATGTCTCCTTAAAAATTCATTTATATTTAGCAATAGTTCAAAATTTGCTATTTTTAATGACAAGCAAATAATCTCTTTTTTACAACATAAAACAGAGTATGCTTATGTTCTGAACAGAAAATTTACACAATTTGTTATTTTAAAATTATGTCATTTAAAATGAAACAAACATTTTCAATTTAATGTATAACAAGATTTAAGCAAATTTTATGAATAAAAGTATCCTATAACTATTTTCTATTTACAAATTAAAATTTAAATTAAGGTGGTTATGTTCTATATAATTAAAAAAATGATAAAATAAAACTTAGTCAAAGTCAAAAACAATATAAGCTCTTATGGCAGAAAGAAATCTTTTATAATCTCACAAAAAAGTTTCAAATAACTGATTAAAAGTAAATTTTTAATTCTGTACTTAAAAGAATATATTTTTTATGGAATAATAATATAAATGTTTATACTATACTTTATTATAAATGTTTATATTATACTTTTTATATAAATATTTATACTATTTAACATCTTAAATGATATAAGCAACATAGTATGATGTGAATGATAATTTAAGAGAAGAATTTTACTATATACATCTAAATTTCAATTTTTGAATTTTTTTTTCAATAGTTAAATGAAAGTAAATAATAAATAAATTTCCAGGATATAATATTTATTCTTTGTTTTTCTTTCTGGAATGTATTACAAAGTAAACTATTTCAATAATCTATATTCTATGTTCAAATTACCAATCAATGAAAAACAAATCCTCTTTCAGCTTTTCCTTCATATTAATTGCTATAATATTATTATGAGAAGGTAAAGTGCCACATTTGTTTCATTAATGTATATATTCAGTCGTAGGCATATATTGAGCAATAATCATTAACTGATAAAGAAGGAGTCAAATAACTAAATTGAAAATTTCAACAAATAAAAAAACATTTAGAATTATATTTAAAGAATAATTTTAAATATTGTAGCCCATTCTATTAATAAATATTGCATTACATGCAAGCTCTTTGTATATTTTGTAGATTCATATAGTATTAAATAAATTATCTACAATCCAGACACATTTCTCAAAATTAGTTTCTAATTATTGTACATGCAAAGATTGTAGATGAAAATATTCCATTTTTGTAAGAGTAAAAGTACATTTTTAAGTGTTCCATGTTTAAGAATATTCTGATTGTTATTTTTTAGTATGCAAAGAATGGATTTTCATGAATTATTTTATGATACTTATAAAATGATATTATTCTTTCAAACCAAACATATTGTATATTTGTATAGAAAAAATATGAAACAGGATTTAACAATCCTGTTATATATGTTTTTTATACACAATATATAATTTAAAATAAATTTCAAATAAGAATCGAAATCTAATAGAAAAAACTTAAAATTTATTGTATTGCCTTATTTTATTGTATAAGTCAAAAAAATATACATTCTGATTTTTTCCAACAAGACTTAAATTTAAAAAGAATTACCCACATTTATTTAGGATTTTTTTTATTTAAATATTGTGCACTTTAGAACACTGAAATCATCACTTACAGCTTCACATACAACTTCTAAATTTTGCTGAGCTATCTTAAATATATCCTGCACATCTAATTAACATTTATCTACTTAATCTTGTTTTCTATTATAGGAAATATTTTTTAACAAAACATTTAAATAAGTGGTATACAAATAATTACCATTATAACTTAAGGAGAATTTAAATCATTGAAGAGTCTGCCCCAATAAAAAATAATTAACATAATAAACAATCTATAAATAAAAGATTTTATTAAGGTGTATACATGTTAAAATACATTTTTTGAAAATCAACTTTACAAAAACACATATTTTCTAAATGTTATGATGAAGAAATAAAAAGCAATTCTTTCCAGAAAAGATTTATTCTGAGACCAAATAATAAAGGAAGACTCATAAGTCATCTCTGGCAAGTATTTAAACATAAAAATATATATTTTAAAATTTACCCGGAACATTAAAGGTAAATATACTGATTGTTCTAGATAACATGTCATGTAGCACCAATGTTAAAAAAAAACATAAAAATAATGGAAAATCATTATTTAGAAAATTTAACAAAAGTAAAAAGTCATTTAAATAAATACAAACACATTAAAAAAACTAAGTTTAAAAGATATGTTGCATATTATTGTAGTAAGGCTGTTGAAAGTTCTCAAAAGAGGAGCTAAATATAACAAGAAAACTTTTAAAATGCAGATTGCTTTCTCAAATAATTCAAATTGATTTAAAAACTAAAAGTGACTTCCAATACAAGTACAATAAAAATTAAGAAAAATGTTTAAATATCATATCTTAATTCCTAAAATATGCATAATATATATAGTATAATTTTCCATTTAGATATTTGAGTAACAGTGATTAACATCAAGAGTGAAATCAATATATAAGAATATAATATTTACAATATTTATTTAATAACTTGTTTAACAGATATAAATCACCAATCAATTGACAAGAAACATTTATGGGTAAATTCACTTCAAAAATATAATTTGAATAATCAAGCCAAATTTGTGAAGATTTGCTACAAAATATTATATTATATTAAGATCTTGTAATATTAATATGATTTATTGCAAAAATTTAAAATATTTTAGTTATAACTAATGAAAAAGTATGAGGTCGAGCAAAAAATTTTAATAACAGAAAATAACCATTGCTTCTAAAATGACACAAATTTTACCAAACAGTGTTTAACAAATATAGATAGATAAAATCATAACTAATAAATTATGAAAACAAAAATGAAAAAATTCACCATCACTATTGACATTAATATATGAAATTAATGGTATGCATTATTTATCTATAAACACATTCAATCAAACTAATGAATAAAAATATTTTTTGAAATTCACAGTAATTATCAAAATACAAGCAAAAGATTCTTTAAAGCATAACATAAAGGAAAACAATTAACTCTATTTAAAAAAAATGATAGAAAAATATTTGAACTATGAATATGAACAAAGAATAATCTAAAAATATAAATTGTTTTCTTTGAAATAATAAATTAGGACAGTATTTATATATTGCAATGAATCAAAATTATGATCAATAGCATAGAAGATGCCAGAAAAATGAGCAACTAATGCTCCACAATCTCTTATATCACTGTTTATGGCTAAGTTTATACAATTAAATCTTCAAGCTGACTAACAGAATCTTTAATTTAAGATTTCAACATATGCTACTGGAACTTTTCCTTTCTGTGTGCCACGTTCGCCCATCATCCAGTCAGCATCAGGCACTGCAAGTGGACTCACTACAATAACCTAAAAATAAAGTATCTTCAAAATAACACAACAGAAAAAGATACATTTCCCTTATTAATAAAACGTTAAATATTCATTACATGAACTAAAAAAAGTATAGCACTAAATGAAATTCTTAATTACAAATGAACATAAAATATAAATCTGCAACTAAAGACATTATTTTTAACACTTTTTCAGAAGTTCTTATGTTAAGTATAGAGACTTTCATTTGCAGTTTCATATTCAGAAATTTTACTTAAAAAGTTAACCATATATGATTTACAACAACTATTTACTATTTTTTATTCTATACATTTGATTTATAATTTTTAAAATACAAAAAACAAAGTCAACTGATCATAATAAAAAATCATAATACTATTTAGATTGTAGTTTTTATCACAGAATACACTCCTTTAAAAAAATTTGCTCCCTATTTAATGTAAAATCTTAAGAAATCTAGTCTGAATATAATTTATAGAAGATGACGTTTTAAATAAAATTAATTCGAAAAGGTTATTTTTTTAAGGACATGCTGCATTCTTTCACTGTTACAGTTTGCTTTTTGTTCTTGCTTTCATTTATCTAAAAGGACTGCTAATTTTGACAAGTAACAACAATAGAAAACTTAAATATTTCCTAATTATTACACTTTATTACACTGCTGACACTCCTAATGATACAGATTAATCAACATTCATAATCAATAAAAAAGAAAATTCCTATTCAGTAAAAGAATGTCTATGTGAAAGTAATAAAAAATTCTATTAGTGATAATAATTTTGATAAATAAATTAAAAAGAATACATCTTGAACTAAAATTAAAGATATAGAAATCTGCAATACAATTTCAAAATCATACAAATGAGTCGATTGATTTAAACTTTAAAACAATTCTTTCAAGAGTAACACTCTAATAAGCTAAATTTATATATCTTAATTAAACATTCCCAAGTATTTTCATACATTGACTCCTTTTATAAGAATAACATTTTTCATCCCTCCACCTTTCTCTATAGTACATAAATTTTGTCCATTGCATATCACATAATTACAATTCTAATAATTGCATATGAAACAAGAAAAGATAATTTAACCAAGAACATAAACAAAAATTAAAGAAATCCACAAAGTATAAATCTTTTTGTACTATTTTCAATTTCACAAATATTGTATAAGTGAAATTTAATTCCAGCAACTTAAAAGGACTTTAGGCTTGGGGTCCAAAAGGTCATTTTATATCTAAAAGGTCCATAAAATCCAAAAGGTCATTAAAATCCAAAAGGTCATATAAAATCCAAAAGGTCATTTTATATCTTCAAAAAAATATGAATATTTGGGCAAAAATTTATTCAAAGAATGAATACGATTTTCCAAATAAAAATTTTTAGTTTATCATCGTGCAAAAATCAAAAAATCATTGGCAATGTGATATGCTACAATGCAACAACATATACAAATAATGTTATGCAGGATAAAATGAAGTTGTTCTTGGAACAATCAGATGAGCATTGAAGAATGGTGACACAAGAAAATGAAATGGCACTGCTAGTCAAACTATACTACTGCAACAACAAGAATGCAGTAGCAATCTTGGGAGAGTTTTGTTTTCGCAGGAATCGGTGAAATCAGGAATCATAATTCAAGCAAGGGATCAATGTTGAAACATATTCTAAAAGTCATGATGGTGATATTTGTGAGCCAAGAAGGCAGCTAAATGCTATGCCAGTAAGAAGAATGAAAAGAGTTCAACATTATCATAGTAAAGAAGAAACAGAAGTCATAACAGAAAGCAGTGAATTGCTTGGCACAAAATTTCAACATCCTCTACACAACTGTCCAACATATCATGTGCATAAGTTTGAACTTTTATTAATACAAATTCATACCCTTTAGCAATTCCATTGGTATGATCTAAAAACTCACAAAACATTTCAGATATAATTTCCCAAACAGTGATTGTGATTGTCTTTTTTTTTTCTGGCGCAAAACCCAAAAAGGACATACTGCACCGAACGAAAGTTTAAAATTCTATCAGATCAGAATAAAATATCCATTATAAAATTGGCGAAACAAGTTTCTTGCAGTAAAAAATTGTAAATTTGAATCTTACTTAAGATTTAATTTGGAGTAAAGAGAATGCGTTATAAGCAGTGCAAAATTCTGATAGTCCTTAAGAAAGCAAAGAGATTTGAATGAGGTATTTCCCCAATCAAGTCCAATAAATTTAAGACATTGTGGAAAAACGCAAGACGAAGATGGTTAAAATTAGGACATGCAATTAAGATATGATATACAGTTAAAACTATTTTACAGCTCGAACATAGAGGTGCAGATTCCTTAAATAAAATATAACTATGTGTCAAACGAGTATGACCGATTCGAAGTCTGGTTAAATAACGTCAGCACATCTGTATGGGATATTACTCCAGTTCCGAATGAGAGGTTTAACACAGAAAAGTTTGCGTATTCCAAGAATTCTGCCAAATAAAATGCATATATACAAAGATTGAATGCTTGATATCAGCGTAAGGGATTGCTTGGTCTACAGGGTCTTTACCTTCTTTAGCAGCAAAGTCTGCTAATTCATTGCCAGTAATACCGACATGACTAGGTATCCAGCAAAACAATATTTCGAAACCATTATGAGACATTTCATTTAACAAAGCTAAGATTTTATAAATCAGGGGATGAAAGTGTTGAAGAAATTTGAGCTGTTTCACAATGCTCATACTGTCAGTATAAATGCAGAATTTGCGGTTGCGAGAGCATTTGATTATGTTAAGAGCTTTCAAAATGGCAACAATTTCAGCAGTATAAATAGAACAGATTGATGGAAGACAATAACTATAGATATTAGTGCCATAAACTATACCACAGCCAACATGTCTTTCTGTTTTTGATCCATCAGTAAAGATTGGGAAGTAATCCTGAAATTGATTCCGATGAATAGCATAAATTTGTTTGAAAATTATGGGATCAGTATGTTCTTTGTTAAACAGAGCAAAGTTGCTTAAACAGCGTATTTGTGGAAAAGCCCATGAGGGAATACTATTGTAGTCAGCAATCTCAACTGGAGTTAAAAGATCAGCTTCCTCTATAAGAGGTTGAATCCTAGCATAAAAGGGAGGAGTGCAAGAAGGGCGAGCGTTAAAAAGTCTCTTTGATGTAGAGTCAACTCTAGCAGACCTTAGTGGATGGTTTAGAGTAGAAAAACTCTTGAAATAATAATTAAGGGAAAGCTTGATGCGTCGAAGTTTTAAAGGAGGTATGTTGCAGTTAACATAGAGACTGTCGACAAGTGAGGTGCGAAACGCTCCACTACAGATACGAAGTGCAGCGTGATGAATCTGGTCTAACCATTTTACGACAGACTTTGAAGCTGAGCCATAAGCCACACTACCTTAATTGATACGGTATAATATAACAGACTGGTATATTCTGCACAATGAGCTTCGATCTGCTCCCCAAGAAGTATTGGAAAGAACTTTTAGTATGTTAAGAGATCTTTCGTACTTCTTGCACAAATGTAATATATGGGGCAAGAAGGTAAGTCTGTAATCAAAAATTACCCCAAGGTATCGTAACTCTTTAACAACAGGAATGGATACCTCCTGAAGTTGGATATTGGGATCAGGGTGAAGGCCACGTTTCCTACAAAAATGATGAATCTGCTCTTACTTGGTGAAATGGTATAGCCAATTTTGTCACACTAGTCAGTAATTTGATTTATAGCCATCTGTAGCTGTCGTTCAATTGAATGTATATCTGAACCTTGGCAGGAAATCTGCAAGTCATCCACGTAAAGTGTACTTTTAATACAAGAAGGTAATACAGATAAAATCTTGGAAATATAAACAATAAATAATGTTACACTAAGTACACTACCCTGAGGAACGCCCTCAGTTTGAACAAATGATCTAGATAAAACAGACCCAATGTGCACTTTAAAACTTCTTTTTTGTAAGAAGTTTTGAATAAAAAGTGGTAGGTTACCACGGAGATTAAAGTTATGTAAGGTCCGAATAATTCCATAGCGCCAGGTTCTATCATAGGTCTTCTCAATATCTAAGAATATTGATACAAGATGGTTCTTACGAACAAAAGCGGTTCTAACGTCATTTTCCAAATTAATAATATAGTCTAACGTAGATCTACCCTGACGGAAACCACTTTGCTGCTGAGGTATACATCTATTGTTTTCTAAATAAAAAACAAGACTGTTATTTACCATGCATTCCATTGTTTTACAAAAGCAGCTAGTTAAGGCTATAGGACGATAACTTAAAGGGTCTTTAGGATCTTTTCCTGGTTTTAGGATGGGGATAACTATTGCTTCTTGCCACATAGAAGGGAAAATATTTTCCTGCCAGATTCTGTTGAAGAGGAACAGGATATTGGTAAGAGAGACTGGGCTTAGATGGCAGAGCATTTGATAAGTAATTCCATCTGGACCTGGGCTGCTATTATGGGTCTTGGATAGAGCCTTTTGTAGCTCATGCATGTGAAATTTGCAGTTGGGGCAACTGTTCAGAATTATTAAAATTTATGCTGATCTGCTCAGTACGACTCTTATACTCTTGGAAAAAAGGAGTGAAAGAGTCAGATTTGGACACACCAGAGAATATTTCGCCAATTTTATTAACTACTTCTTCGGGAGAAGAATAAACTGCAGTGTTAGTTTTCAATATCAGGAAAGAGAATTCTTGGTACAAGCCATTAGCTGCTTTCACTTTTTTCCAAACAAGCTTGCTAGGAGTGCTAGATGTAATATTTGATGTATATCGCATCTAAGAGTCCCTTTGACTTTGATGACGAATCTTGCGGGCTACAGCCTTTGCTTTCTTAAAGATAATTAGATTATTGGTAGTAGGATGTCTTAGAAAAATGTTCCAAAACTTTTTTTGTTCACGGTAGGCTTTTGCACAGGTTTCATTCCACCAGGGTTTCCGCAATTTTCGAGGATGAGAGGAATATTTTGGAATGGATATTTCAGCAGCTTTCATAATCATTTCTTCTGTAATAATTGCCAGTTCTGAAAAGAATGCCAGTCTGCCTTATGATACTTATAGGTGGCAGGTTGTAAGCCATTAGAAGGTGGATCAGCAAAAGTAAGGATTACAGGAAAATGGTCACTGTTATACAAATCATTCTCAGTGGTCAGGTCCAGATGAGGAAATAAAATAGGAGAGCAAATAGCCAAATCTATGGAATGAAATGTTTTCGTAGGAGCATGAAAGTGAGTTTTTTCATCATTATTTAGCAGACAGAGGCAGTGATCAGTTATCAGTTGCTCGATCTGTTGTCCTCGAGAATTTGTATTAGTACTTCCCTATAGAGCACTATATCCATTAAAATCACCTATTAATACATAAGGAACGGGAAGTTGTTGCAATAGTTTATTTAAGTTGCTTTGGGAAATGACATTACGTGGTGGTAGGTAAATGTTACAGACAGTGATTCGAAAATTAATATGTATCTCAACTGCCATAGCTTGCAGCGAAGTACGTAATGGGAATATTGTGAGGGGGTAGTTATTCGAAGCAAGAATGCAAACCCCACCTGATATAGAATCATCAGGTATGTTCATTTGATAAGGCGTGTAACCTTTTATTTTCCAAGTAGTATGAGATTTCAAGTTGGTTTCTTGGAGTGTTAGACAAGCAGGAGAGTATGAATTTATTATGTCTTTAATATCAGATATATGCGTGCAGAGTCCATGGCAATTCCAAGAAATAAGAACCACCATTATGAAGGGTTCTTTTTACGGTGACGTGATCTGTTCTTCGTAATCAACTCAAAGTTATCAATATCAGTGTCCATATCGCTATGGCTGTCTGTAGGAAGGCTGGCTTTGAAAGCAGTTACATTTGATTGATCTTTAATCTGAAGCTTTTTCTGTTATCAGAGTCACTCGTTTTTTGTGGCTTTATAAATATGGACTTCTCTGTAATAGGTTTGCTTTGTGTTTCAGGTTTAAAAAAGATAATTGATGAAGTGCCTGTTTGTACAGCAGTTAATACTGTTTTTTTTTTCAGTACATGAGCATATGGTTTCTTGAAATTAATTGATGTATTTTGCAGTTGTTTTTTAGCTTCTTTTTGAGATCTTTTGCGTCATTTTAATCCGTTGAACTTCTTTTTCATGTTGCCAGTGTAAGCAGATCTTAGAAGATGAGCTATGGTTTTCTTTACAGTTTATACATCATGGTTCAGATTTACAATCAGATTCCTGGTTTTCCAGACTTGAGCATCGAGTACATGTAGCTTTTGATCTGCAAAACATTTTAGAGTGTCCAAATCTGTTACAAATAAAGCATCGTATGGGGTTTGGGATATAAGGTCTTAAAGGACAGTTCAGGTAACCTGCTTTTATTGATTTAGGAAGATTGGGACAGTCAAAAGTTAGTATCAAATTTTTTGTGGGGAAAATTTCTTCAACTCGATGGATGATGATTCGACGGACATTGCACACTTTTTGGTCTTTTAATTCTTCTAGGATCTCAGTTTCAGATACTGATAAAAGGTCTATCTCTGAAATTACACCATGGCATTGATTGAGTGATTTATGACTTGAGGCTATGATTGGAATTTCTCCAAAAACTTTTAAAGATAAAAGAGACTTTGATTGTAGAGCAAATGAACTCTCAATTAGTAAATCTCCTGATTTTAGCTTTTTTACATTACTAGGTTCTCCTGCAACTGCCTTAATCTGTTTGAGAATTTTGAAAGGTGACATTTGCTTAAGCATGCCCTCGTTGTTCTGTATTAATATGAATTTTGGGTAACCATTTCCAAGTCTGTCAATCTTATTATCAATTTGTGACGAGTTAAGGCCCTCGCCATGGCCAGAATTTTTGGACCCATGAGAAAGAGAAATGTTTATCCCAGCGGGCCCCCACCCATCACAGAGCCCAACAAGGGAAGGCAGTTACAGGCTCTGGCAAAAGCCAGCCTCAGCACTTACCTTAGGGGTATCACCAGGATATAGTACTACATGTTGGGTTGAGGATCTAGCCAACATGTCCGCACAACCCAGAATGCAGGACTAGCCCTACAGCACCATGCAAGGAGTAAAATAAAATCCTAACATAGCACCAGCCGATTGACTGAGAGTGGGCTCACTCCAGCCACCCATCTATAGAGAAGCGTGGGCCAAAGGGAACGCTAAGGGACCCCAGGACACCAATTTCCCCCTTACGGGACGCCATACACGGCCAACATATGGGGTGGAAGACCAAAGGGAAAAAAATGGACGTAAAACCCATTGAAAAGCAAGATGCAACATAAGCAAGAAGTCTTGATCTTGACGATAACAAATAGGAAAAGAAAGAAAGAAAAGTAGAGGATAGAGGACAGGAGGAAAGAAAGGATAAAGATCACTAGGGTACCTTAGGATAGCGACACCCATATTTACCTAAAGAAGGTAAACCCCTGAGGGATGGAAAGGAGAAGAAAAGAAAGAAGAGGACAGATCGCTAGGGTACCTTGGGATTGCGACACCCATATTTACGTAAAGAAGGTAAACCCCTAAGGGGAATTTCCCCAACAGAATGGCAATGGATTCCTGAATAAAGAAAATCCTGTAGATGGATGAAACTTACTTCCATCATAATGGATAAGTAAAACTATAATAGATAACTAACTCACTCCACAAAACTAATGTCAACAAAGTTTGGATTGTCCCTCCAAGTCACAACTGGTATTGACGCAAGCGTCCTGATTGAGCCCTTGACATGCAAGGGTCTTGTGCTCAACAAACTGCTACATGTAGATTTACCAGTGGTCATACTAGGAGTCTCACTTTCAGCGGGTAAATTAAGCTCTTCCCAACCAGTAAGAAGTGCAATTCCATCGAGGCTAGTCCTCAGCACCTACTTGATTGCCTGGATTTCACCATGGAAGAGTTTCTTGAGAGAGATCTCCTTTTCCTCAATTTTTTAAGGTTTACGGTCTCATGAATCTAATATAGTAGAGCTATATCAGATGGGATTAGTAACAACAGCATAATGGATAAGTGAATATCTATAAATATCACATATGAGCACAATAAAAACCCCATGCATAATATGGCAAACTCTTGCATGATACATATAAAAATTATGAATTCACTACAAAATGCCTAATTGAATCTTTTTTTTTCCTACTGATTCTTACAGCTTTAACCCACAAAATATCACTTAAAGATGCATATAGTTTTTACTTTTTCAGAAACAAAGCTACTTAAAAGAAACCATGTTTGTTATTCTTAATTGGATTCAAAACAATTATCTAAAATTATTTTATAGCAAGTACCAAGCCAAAATAACTTATCTGTTAGGGTCTCCCACTTTGTTCATCAAGTCAGATAGGCCCTTAATAAAGCTGAGGAGTAATTCTTTAGCATCAAAACTACCTAGAAAGGTCAGTTGTTTGTTTGTTTGCTTTGTTTATTTGTCGCTCAACTATCATTTTTTGCACACGATGGCTAATTAGACCAGGACCTACAGCTTAAAGTGGATTCCGAACCACTACAAACATCCATGCCCAAGGTGGGATTCGAACCCATGAACTATTGAACCGAAGGCAAGAACGCTAACCATTCGGGTACCAGCTCGGCAGTGGTCAGTTGAGTAAGGGTAAGAGTATCACTTTCGTATATAATAACACACTTCCCTTTCATGGTATTTTTTACATAGAGGGTTCTGTTGTTTTACCAGTATAATTCCATGTACCGAGACCAGAACTGTGATCTACCAGTTAGTAAAAGCAGCTGAATAGACAAAACATTTATGGACAATATTGATAATGGACAATTATATTATTGATATTGGTCTAATAATGGACAATTATGATAAAATTTGCTACTCTAGATTTTTTTCCAACACAAACATTTAAGTTTAAAGTATTCTATAACATTTCAACATACATGTCAACAGTTAGATTTTACCTATATGCCAGATAGTGTGATTGTTTTATCCTCTACAAACATATTTTGCACAAAAATTCTAACTTGTCCAAGACCTACAGTTTAAAAAAAAATTCCAAAATTCTACAAACACCCATGTTTAAGGGGGTCAGATTTAAGCACATTTAGCATCAAATTCATCTAAAAACCAAAGCACTAGTTATTCAATATTAGTCTCAAAAAAACAAAATACAGTGATATTTGGTTTTTCCCCCATTTACTTTTAATGATCGACCGACCCTTTACACAGAGCATCACAGAACTTAGACATGGAAAACTAAGTTCATTTTCAATATAAAAAGATTACAAAGTTTCATTTTAGCTTATTGTAATAAAAAATCTAAAAATTAATTTTAATACAGTGAAATTGAAACATGTAAAACCTCAACAAGCTTGTAATATATATATATATATATATATATATATATATATATTTAGAAATATAACTTTAATATAGAAAGAAACCAATGCACAACATGATAGATATACAATTAAAAGGTATAATATAATCTGATAAGAAATGTTGAAAATTTTAACATTACTATAATTAGAAATAATGAGACAAATATCACATATAATATATATATATATATATATATATATATATATATATATATATATATATATATATATATATATATATATATTTAGAAATATAACTTTAATATAGAAAGAAACCAATGCACAACATGATAGATATACAATTAAAAGGTATAATATAATCTGATAAGAAATTTTGAAAATTTTAACATTACTATAATTAGAAATAATGAGTCAAATATAACATTTAAAATGCTACAATAGAAATACTGCAAATACCTCATCTGCTGTTAAAGATAATTCACTATTGTCATATGCTTCATAATTATATAGAACTCTAGCTCTTTTTTTATCTTCAGGAAGGGAATTCAAAGGCATATCAGATGGACTTGGTGATGAAGGATAAAGGCCTTGATAGGCTCCTGACTTAGGTCTTGAAGCACTAGTTGAGCTGAGGTAAAAATAATATAATTTGAAGAAAAAAGAAACACCAATTTTGAAATTTTCCTAAGTTTTCTAAAATGTAATTGTTACAAAAATTGTACTACAAAACAAAAGTAAATTTTAAAAACTAACAATAATATCAAGGTATATTTTTTCACAGTACAGCATATATCGATACTAACAAATTTGAACAATTCTAAGCACATGCAATGCTGCATACCAACCTAGCAAGTTCTTTCTGCAAGTCAATCATAAATTGTTGGCACTGATTGTAAAATGCAGCCTGGGCTTCCACAAAATCACTTAAGCATCGTAAATGATTTGCCTACAATAAAAATGAATTACATGCTTTAATGTTATAAAAAATTTACTTAGGTACTTAATTTTTTATAAATTTATAAACCTTTTACAAAGTTCAGTAAGAATTTTATCAACATTCAAACCTGTCATAAATTCACTATTTTTAAATCCAAAATTATCTTTATGCATTTTTAAAGAAATGTTGCATCAATTTTCAAGCTTTCTAAAGTGAAATTCAAAAAAAAAAAATTTTTTTTTTTACTCATCCAATTTTATTCAAGTATTTTTGTTTTACTGCAATTTTGATGATATAACAGGTGTGTACATGTCAAATGAGACGATTGCTAATATATGTCACACACATATATACAAACACAAAAATGTGACACATAATCATTAACATTGATCACTACAAGCAACAATTACTTGATTTATACGAGGATATACTAATAAAACGTGAGCAATACAAGAAACGGCAGCACAAAGTGATTTTCCTTGATAACAACGCACCTGGCAACCATGCTAAACCAACCAAGGACACCCTTAAATTGCTCAGCTGGGAGCCTTAGCACATGTGGCTTAATCGTCAGACTTGGCTCCTTCTGATTACCAGTATTTTGCATCGAGACACATATTGCTTCACTTCTTATGAAAACGTCAAATTTTGACTTGATGACTGGCTGGTTTCAAAAGACCAATAATTTTTTTGGTGTGGTATTCACAAATTGCTTGAAAGATAGGGAAAATGTGCAGCTAGCGATGGATATTATTTCTAATAAAGAAATATTAAAAGCTTTCGCAAATGCAATAAATGTACAACTATATTACAGTTACAAATAAGGCATTATTATTCTGGCTTTAAAAACCTAATATGGTTTTTCTGAATTGAAATGCAATTTGAAAATAGTGGAATAAATCAAGATAAAATATAACAATCCTTTTGCATCATTAGGCCAAAATATTTTAAAATTTGTGATTGGTTTCTTTCAAATCCTACACAAGATGAAAGATATGATGCATAAAAAATGCATTATTTAATAGATTAACTGACACCTAAGAGAGGTAACTGAAACAATGTTAAGAGATCATGGCCTTGACAATAATAACTTGTCCGTTCTGTTATGGCCAATCAAGATCTCAATATTAATTTTGTTCTGGAAGCACTTAAATTATACTATGGCTCCGAAGACTACTTCTGGAAATGCAGAAATTTCATCATTAAATAATGATCTAGTTGATAAAACAGAAAAGACTAACAAAATTCTTGTAACTCTTAATAAAACAGTTGTATAATTATAAAATATTTGATATTTTGAAAGCAAGAATTACATCATTATCTAACAAATTTAACCGTTTTCTTTTTGCACTATATCTCAAAAGCAAGTCCAGATATTTTAAGCACAGTAAGTCTAGATCCTAATAAAGGTAATATAACTTCTGTTGATACCACTTTAAATTTATTAAAGATGCAAACATGTTTTGAACATTATGAATTTAGAAATCCTAGCACTGCTTTGGATTAGTTAGTCACTTGGTGGTTATTTTTTGTATTTGCAGTTGTAGCTATATTGCTCTAATAGGCTCTTTATTTTATTTTAAATAACTTTGAACTGTAGTCAATCTGAGATGAATATCTGGTCTTTATTAGAGAAACATACAAGAAGTTAGATTTGGTTTGTCTGTTGTTCAACAATTATTTTTTTAAACAAGAGAACTAATTAGACCTGGACCTACAGTTTAAAATAGATTCTAAAACACAACAAACATTCATATGCTCAATGTAGGATTTGAATCCACAAACTGTTAAACCAAGGGGTAGAGAGCTAATCATCAAAGAAGTGAGAAAGGAAAATAGAATAAGCCAAGTAAAATATTATTCATTTCCTAATTTATAAAAATTCTTCTATTTACTTCAAAATTTCCCAAATATGCATTATACAAACTTATAAACACAAAGACCAAATTTGAATACATGCCCAATAAGGTGTTTCCTGACCTTTAAATAATAATTAGTTTATCCTGATATATTTTGTAAAGTGAAAGAAAAGAAATTATTAAACATTATTAAGAATTAAATTCAATTAGTTTACTACCAAATACCTCATTTCCATGACCTTTTCCCTAATTTAAAATTATGAGACAACATATATTTAGATCTTAAGATGATATCAATGTTCAAAATCAACACAAATCTTTAACATGGATATCATCAAATACCTTAAGAATTGAGAAATAATATAATAATTAATAAGATATTGAGAAAACTTATTTGTAATCAATTTGAAGCATTATAAAATCCAGTACTGACTTTGCATCTGAGAAATGCACACACGTTTTCTAATAATTTAAGTATTCAAGTTTACACAAATAAAACTTTTGTTTTATGTACATAAAGATATCCTGGTGGCATCACATAACATACAATATACCAGAGATTTACAGTCTAAGGATAATTTGCAACAAACAACATAGTCTAACATCCTTTAACATAGTCTAACATTAAAAATTAACAAAATTGATTTTGTAAAACTTGAAATTAACTTCTGAAAGCACAAAGTCTCAACTGAAAGATTCACTCCCACTTAAGATTATATGAAGGCTATATTTCTGAATTTGACATTATATTCTTAATTCTAAAAATACCAAGCAAATTAAGAAACTTTTAGTCAAGAAAACTTTTCTCACAAAATGTATTCCTGAGACAGTTAAAAAGGAAGCAATTTTAAACGATTATTTGATGGACAGTAAAAAGAATGAAAGTGGGATTAATCATATTGATTACAAGAAACTGAAAAAGCTTTTATAAAGATAAATTTTTATAAAGAGAAGCCAAATTTTATAAAGATCAATTGTGTATAGTAAATATACTTCCACATCTCTCCTCATTACCTGCAAAAAGAATCCTATGAGGGATGCTTCAGATAATGCATTAGAAGCTGTAGTACAACAATATGTAGTATCATTGGATATAGGCAGTCATTTTGTTTCTTCACACATTTGAAAACAAAATAAAATAACCACAGTACACAGGATTAAACTCCTCAATTAAACTTTTCCAATGTTTACTAAAATGTTATAAACACACTTTATCTCTAAGTTCACGATTACATTCCACCAAAATCCAATAAAAACTTCCCTGTCAACATAAACAACTAATGCACATTAGTTCATTACAGTAAATAATAAAAAAAGATAATCACAGCAAATTTTTTTAAAAAAATTTGCAAACAATCCCAAAAAATTAAAAAATTTTATTGATTTTTCATACTTTTTTGTCGAAATTTTAAAATTTACAAAAAAATAAGTTTTATTAAATTTTTTGGAAATAAAATACACAAGAGATAAGAATGTTGGTCATATTTAAAAATCATAGTGAAGTCACATTTAATATTTATAACAAATCTGTCTCATTTTCCATCAAAATATGAAATGAAATAACTTTATATATTAAAGAAAAATCTTACATGTGCACTGCTAATCCCTTCGAGCAAGAGTCTAGTGATTTCTGCTTGTCTATCAAATTCAGCCTGAGAAATTCTGAGGTCAGTTTCAGCCTAGAAAATAAGTATTAAATGATAAAAATGATTTATAGAATAAAATGAATGCATTTACAAATAATACTTAAAATATAGTTATCAATAACAAAAGGCAAATTTGAAAAAAATAAAAAACTATAATTAAAAATTTCAGAAGATAAGCAAATTAGCTATGATCTACTTAAGATAGAAAAATAATTTAAGGAAAAAAAAAAAAAAAATGGAACACAAAATAATTTTGAATTCTTTAGTGGCTAACCCAGAGATCAAAATGAGTCTCAAAACATTCAATTGATATTTATTTCTATTTCTAATAAACATAAGTCCAATTCACTGCTGGAACTTATATTACTTCACAAGAATTTACTGATTCCCCCTCTTCCCAAATAGAAAGTTTTTACCCTTGGAACAAATATAATTAATATACTAAATATATATTTAATTAATATTTTTTATGTATTCAAATTATAAAATTTACAATTATGTACAGATACTTCAAACTATCGACCAATAGCTCTGACGAGTTGCTTGTGTAAGACTCTCGAATGTATGGTCAACGCCCGTCTCGTATATGTCTTAGAAAAAAATAAATATATTTTTCTAGAATATTTTTAAATTTCTATTGTTACTGAATAAAATATTGTTACTGAATGAAAACTGAAATCTTATTAAAAATTAGACGAATATGTTCATTAATTTTAATAAAGTTTCAACGCAAACTTTCGCAGTTAAGTCTTTCATCAAAAAGACATCATCAAGGCGATTGGTCACAGCGTGACAGCTTCTAAAGTGACAGCGACAGGTGGACCTAATCACGGTTTAAGTATTATATAAAATTAATTAATTTCAAAACAATTGGAATAGGTAACAAATACCAGAGATGTATTTTATTTGGATATTTATGGTGTACTTTTATTAACGATAATTTTTCTGATTTACTAAAAATATCTCAGACATTTTAAAGAAGCCAACACATCCGAATCTAGAAATTTTATATATTGAATTATTCACTTTTATTAGAGTTTGCATTACAACTGTATGCATTTGTACACAGAATCAATAGTTATTGGCATCAAAAGCAAATGTGAATATATTTCAAAATTTCATGTACAACAACACTGCACACTTTTAGTTGTTATTCGAAATTATTACGTTTTCCAAAACAAAACTACCTTTTCTAACTTTTTGATGCATTGTAATGATTTTAATTTTTAAAAAATTTCTGTTTATTGTTGAATTACTAAGCATAATAATCAATTGTTTAATATAATCACTTTGGAATAAAAACTAAATGGATTCTTATCCAAGCTAAAAGTTTAAAAGATGAGATGGATATTAAAATATCATACTTTTGAGTAAAATAGTTTTGCTTATGAAGCTTTCTATGTGACTCAATTTAAATTTTATATGATTTATTTCTAAATTAATAAAAGTAATACATAATATGAGTTCAAAAATCTCATACGTAGTCTTATTAAAAAACCCTAAATAGTTTAATATAAATAAATTTGCATTTAAACCTGATTGTTAACAACAACAGTAAGTAACAGCAGTCAATTTTCTTCATCATAGAAATTGACAAGGGCAGAAAAATTTTCAAGAAAAGTTAATTTTTATAGTAAATTATACAAATAAATTTGAATTGTTAGTTATGAAAAGTAATACTTTTTTTAAATAAAACTAAATAAGTAAAAGGAAAAATGTCTATCAAAATACAGTAGATACTTTTAATTACCCCCCATTTCTGTCACAATAAATTAACCACAATATTACCTAGTAGTAAAAACAATGCTTTTACACTTGACTGATCTAGTAAAAAGATCTGAATCAAAATTCAAAAAAAGAATAAATTTATGATAGTTACTAAATAACTAAATTTAGCTATTTAGTTCATTTGTGCTCTTACAATAAATTATTAAGCTAATTAATTTAATACATGAAATATTTTGTTTATTAATTGTGGATTCATATTAAAATACACGTTAATATAGTGCTGAAATCAATAAGAGCTAAACTTGAAGTGATAGAAAATGTCTAATTATTTAGTTTGGTCAGTCAATATGTATGCTAGGGCTCCATATGTATATGCTAGGTAACCAGAATCTACAATTTAAAATAAATTCCATATCACTTTGAATACCCATTAATAAAAGATCGGAACATTAACCATTCAGCAATTTACTTGCTGCTAGTATTGCAGACACAATTTTCTGAGTGTAAAGCTACCACAAATTTTGCAGAATAATCTGATATAAACTCTTGTAAAAAAAAATAAAAAAAAATCACCAAAATGTAGAAACTTTGGAATGATTTTTTTTATTAGCCTTCTTTGAGAAATTTGTGATAATTTCATCAAGCACAGCACTGACTAAAACCAAAATAAAAGAATTCCTCAGTAATATATAAGCAATAAAGAGCATAAATAACATTAGCTAAATAAATACTTTCATTATTCTTTAAGCATTTTCAATTATTTTTAATGTATTAAAGCTAATTGATAAAATTTGATTAACAATATCAAACTTTACATTAGTTTTTTATTACTTTATTATTTCAAAATAAAAATTAAACTACTGCAATTTTAAGAAACAGATTTTCCACTACCTATTATTAAATAGTAAAAAAACACAAAATAGTTATAAATCACACAAAACAATCCAACAAAGTAATGCAAGAAACATCTTTGCATATAATGTAAACTAAGAATATGTAAAATTTTATACTAACATTCTTTCATTGACATGAGAGTTTATATTTTTGGAATAATATAACAAATAAAGAATTTCATTAAATACAAGCCTCAAAAAAAATTAAATTTTAAGAATAGATTTATTGATTATCATAAAATTTATTATAAATGTTAAAATATGTAGACAAAATCTTATACTCGTCCTTTTCTTAAAACTTTCTGTTAAAAATAAAATAAAGTTACATCAAAAATGTTTTTAGGAAATAATACAGTGACCACTCTGGTTGGAAAGTTAAGTTTTATTGATCTTAAGCACATTCTTTTCAAATGAAAGATTATTTGACTGAAGCCTACACATAGTTTCAAATAAATTCCCAATTCCAACAAAGGCAGAGCTGGGAATCATTTATAATCTAATGAACTAAGTGCTAGAGCGCTCATTTACCTGCTAACACAAAAAGTATTATAATTTCAATACTTAATTATAATTTAAATATTTATTATAATCTGAATTTATATTTTTTGAAACGTGTCAGAACTATTTAGTTTTACAATAAGAAATAACAACACAAGAAGAACAGTAAGCAAAGAAAAAGTAGAAAGCAACATGCATACAAAATTTGGTAAAAATTTAGCTTAAGATGCTTTTTCTATACAATTTGGTAAAAGTTTACTTCAAGATACTTTTTCTACACAATTTGGTACAAGTTTACTTCAAGATACTTTATCTTCAAGCAATTAAATGCTGGAGAAAGTTGTATCACTTTGTTGGATTTTTACAAGATTAGAAAACTATCTACAAAACAGTCCCTCTTAAGAGTTTACTGAATTTATAGAAATTATGAACAATCTAAAGTTAATCAACTACACAAAGGCAGATGAAACAATTGTGCTATCTAGCTGTAAAGCTGGTATAAATCTCTATATTTTTATGAACAATTCTTGTATAAATATTATGAAAATTCAAACATTACTGCACCCATGTAACAAAATTGCATTTTTATACACTTATCAAATAAGAGATGGTTGAAAAAATATAAATCTCAGTAAAAATAATTAAATCTTAAAGTCATAACCATTGAGGATCATCTAAATTAAAAATTAAATGAATCTTAATAATAAATGTTTTAAATTTCTATCTATAAATAAAGAAATTGAAAACATTTAAAAACTTCACATTGACATTTAACTTACCAATATTAAAAAAAAAAAAAAAAAAAAAAAAAAAAAGAAAAATGCCTGCAGCAATTCAGGTAACATGTTGAATTAAAAATTAGAAACACATAAAAAATAACTAATGATTCAAACAGTATGAGATAAGTAATATTGTGATTACCTGCTGAATCTCTCGTTGAACCTGGTCAGGTTTTAGCTTTATAATAAAACCCGTTATTAGTTAAAAAGGATAGAGCAAATATAGCAATCATTGAATATCATTTAAAAAAATCATATTTAAATTGAATTAAATATGTACTAAATATAAATGATCTTATTGAAACTTTAATTAAAAATTAGCAGAAAATTTAATGATTACACACTTAATAATGCACAAATATAAACTTTTTATTGAAACTCTATCCTCTATTTGATAAAAAAAAATGAAATGACTAATAAAAAAAGCTTTTTATTAACATAAAATATTATTGGGAAAATGGTTCTATTTGATAGTTTCATAAATTTTAAGAATACATTTATATTGTAACTAAGCATTTATATATATACACACACACGTATCCACACACATATATATATTTCCTACATTTATTTATTAAAATTAATTTATAATTTTGTTATGATCTTAAACCTATAAGTCAAATTATCAAAGTCTATTCATTTCATTACAGAATATAACAGATGTTTTATAATGAATAAAATAAATCTAAAGTTATATATATCGAATATACACCATACATAAATCTAACATATAGAATATGTATATTAAATCTAACATATTTATCTATCTTTTTTTGCAACAGGAAACTTAATCATATTTTCACAGCTAATTTGACATTTAAATTGCATAATAACTTTATATTTTGACAACTAACAAGGTTTGCTTTAGGAAAAGTTTGATAGTTTTTTATTAGTATCCTTTCAAATATAAAAAGCAGAATTTTTAGCACATTTTAGTTTTTATTATTTAAAAGGCAGAAATGTAATTCAAGCAAAATAAAAATTATCCAATTTGTATAGAAAATATATTGACAAAACGCCAATCCCAAACTTGGTTTGAAAATTTTTGACTAGAAATTTTTGACAAAGATGCATCACTTTCTGGAAGAACAGTTAAAGATGATGAAGACCTGATTAAAACACTAATAGATGTAAATGATGAATAATTATTTGGGAAATTACTGAGACTAACATTATCAAATTCAACCATTCATGATCATTTAAAAAAAAAACTTTAGCTTTATCTCAAAATTTGACACAAGAAAAAACTTTTGTCATTGTACTGACATCCAAGATTAGTTCTCAGTCAAGAATGTTATCCAATTTTGAAGCACATCATCACTGGGGACAAGAAATGGGTTGTCAACAACAATGTTTAGTGTAAGAAATCGTGGAGTAAGAAAGTACTTCAAAAGCTATAAAACCACCAAAAAAAGGTGATGCTACATATTTGGTAAATTTACAAATAAATCTTGTTTCTTTAAGAAATAAAACTTAAAATTCTACTAGACAAAGATTAATTCTAAAATAAATTATCACCAGCTGGCCAAAGTTGCTTAGATTAATATGATTCACTTAAACAAACATAAAATGCCAGAAATGATTAATAGAAAATAGATAGTAATTTATCAAGATAGTGTCAGTTTATACTTTGTTAACTTGTGAAAAGCTTCAACAGCTTGAATGGAATATACTACCACACTTAGTATATTCTATAGATCTGGCACCTTTTGATTATTACTTGTTCCTATCTCTAAATGTTTTAGACAGTAATACTTATTTCAAATAAAGAAGTCAAATATTAACTCTGGATCAGTTTTTCTTCGCAAAAATCAAATATTTTATAAATCGGAACCATGATATTGCCAGAAAGATTGTAGAGACCAAAATGGACAATAAACAATAAAATATTACATAAAACAATATTCTTTCATTTTCACATAAAAAACAAAATACATTCTGAACAACCTAATATATACACACATATATGATTGTAAATATATTTAATTAGAAGTTTAAATGAGAATCTGCACTTTAGTTAACCACAAGTTATTATTTCTATTTAACAATAAGTTCAATATACTAAAGTGAAAATTTCAGATGTTAGCATAAGCTATAAATTTCAGATGATAGAATAAGCAAAAAATATTCAAGATGTATTGAAAGCACAGTTTTAGAAATTATACCAGTATATTATTATTTGGTGGACAGTATGATGTATGTATACCACAAATGTAAAAAAAATAAATAAATAATGTGTACATATAGCTGTTTTGTTACTAATGCTCATAAATAATAATTCACTATCAACTGCTTACACTTCAGACCATTAAAAACAATCATTTTCAGTTAAAAAAAAAAAAAAAAAAGTCATTTATAGGTATAAATACGAATGACTACAGAATGCTAAGTTTATGATGTGTAAACATATAACATATATATAACACAAATAGAAGAACATTGTAAACCTAAGCCTATTTCTGCAAATCTAAGTTTAGAGTTTTAAGCATTTTTCCATTTCTGCATATTTCTAATTCTGAACAAATTTTATTTGTTAACGAAATATGTGCAGGATAAAAACTTGTGTAACCAATACAATAAAGCATATTATATATTTTAAACAATAGTTTAGAAAGATATTACTATTACATTTTCAACATTATTCAAAAATCTAATGATGCCTGTTTGTTAATTCCTGTTTGTTATATTTATAAGTTGTTTTTTTTTTATATGGACTACTTTTTCTTCTTTTTTAATAGGGTAACAACCTGTTACAGGTCTTGGCAGCCTCTACAGCAAGCCTTTTCCAACCCAGTGAACTACTTTTTGCCTTTAGAAAATTAAACTGGACAGTGCCATGACCTTAAAATTTGAAAAATACTAAATAAATTGAATCCACTGCAATGGCAGAAATACATTTTCTTCCATAAGTTTTAATTACCACACAAATGAGCACTTGCGTAATTTCTCACACTAAAATTCATTCTAAAAGAAACTAAAACAATTTTATTAGGTCCCTTTTTATAAATTAAATGTAAAATGTTATTCCAATTTTTTAAAAAGGATAAACACAAACGAAAATTATTTTTATTTCTTGAATTAATTTACGGAACTATATTACTGGTGGCACACTATTATAAATAGCATTGCAAAAAATAAAAAATATTTATTATTATGGCATTATATTATTTTTATTATTTTGGCATTTTATTTTTGTAATTTTTAGGATATAAAAGTCATGAAAATTAGTAAATATAACTAAAAATAAACACAGGAGCAATTGAATTTGCTGTAATATTAAAATTTATACGGTTTAAAAACTATTTCATAACAACATAACACTTTTAGATACATTTAGTTAAACATGCAAGTATGCAATTAACTTTACACATATTAATAAACTATTATAAGAAAAAATTTTAAATAGTTAAAAAAATGATTTTATTCTAGAAAAATCCCACATTCAAATTCAAATGTATAAAATATAATTAACAATATTCACTTCCATGCTGTTCATGAGATGCACTTGTGTTCACACAATGTGCATAAAACAATTTTTTCTTTATTTTTTTAAGAATATCAAGAGATATTATAAAAAAGCTTCTAAAAATACTTCAAAATCTCAATTAATTCAAGAAAAATAGTTTCCTAACTTAAAATATTAAAAACTTGATTATAAAACTTGCAGTATAATCTAATAATAATACAATAATATATTAGCACAAAATGTTCTTACATTAGCTTGGCTTTCCATAGATCTCGCTTTTCTCAGCCTGCTTTTACAAGCATCAAGATCAAGTCTCTTATTCTCAAGGATTTTTCTCTCTTTCTATTTACAAAAAAAAGCTAAATATAAATAAAGTACTAAATTGCTCAAGAAGATATCAACAAGTATGATTTGATTTGAATTAAAAGTTTTCAATATTAGACTATGAAAAGTTTTATACTTGTAGCTTGTTTCCTGTATGTATAAGAAAAACTGGCATTTCTATTAATTCAGGGATATTACAGTTACACTTCATTCTATATACAAATATCTAATTATAAATACTATTTTCATTAATTGAGGCATCTTTCCTCAGTTAATTAAATTTATAATATTTTTATAGCTATATTTTGAATTTATTATGATAAAGCTATGATTTATTTAAATTAAAAACATTCTTTTGGGAGATATGTTACTAGTTAAAACTATAAATTCCATTAAAAGGAAGCACTCTTAGATGATAAAATATGAAATTACATAAAATACTAAGAAACTCAGAATATTTACAAATCAATTCTAAGTCATGACATAATCTTAAAAAATTATAGTTTGATGAGAATTTTTCTCCGAATTCTTGCAAAACCTAATTCATTATTTAAATGGATAAGTTTTAGAAGCAAAGCCTATAGATGAATGTTAAAATACTAGTACATGCAGAATGTTAATATACATACATTAAATTTTTAATATTCCATATGAATAAAGGATTCTTACAAATGGAGGTACAAATAAAATATTTCTATTTATTAGTAAGAAAGGAATACTTGTTTAAAATAGTAAAAGAATTATCTAAAATTAGTTATTCCTATTGTAACTTCACTTTATAAATCAAATCAAACATTAATAACAGATTTTCATTCATTAGAAATGTATATCTGACTATAAAATTTCAATTCCAACAATTGCTTAAGCATCCAAAAAAAAAAAAAAAAATTCAAAAACTAGTTATTTTTTTAATGAATCATTTAAACTTAAGTATTATGAGACAAAATTTGTAAAAATTTGAAAGTACAAAATAATTAATGAAATATAATTTGAAATTTTAAAATTAAAATCCTTAAACATTTTTTAAACAGCATTAAGATACTTTTTAAAGACACTTTCATTTTTAAGCAGACTGTATAAAAAGACAACTCTTTTATACTTCTGAAATTCAAAGGATTAAATTTGGCAACTAAAATAAAAATGCATTTAACAAATCAATTAATAATAAAACATAAGTAGTAGTTTGATGAAAATTTTTTGTTTCTTAAGCAAATATCAAGTTTTAAAACATTATAAAATGTTTAAATAACAAAGCAAACAATAAAATATTCTAAAATAATTTTAATTCATTGATAATGATTAGTGATTATAAGAGAATTCTTTGTTGATTAAATATGTTTCTTAATAGAATTGCATTTTAATATTATTCTAAGAAACTCAGTAGCAAATTTGAATAAACAAAATTAGTAAAACAGATTATAGCAATTCTTAAAGCTTACATTTTTTAAATTATAGTGAATAATATAGGTAACAAACTTTAAAATAATAAATTTTTACCATGCTTTTCATTTCAGTTTTTTAACAGTACTAGATCTATTTTAATTCCTTGAAACAAAAGATAAATGTGTTTAAATTTTTTTCAATTTCCTCCTTAAGTACTATATATTATAATACAATTTAAAGTATAATCTATGTATAAGGCAAGTAATATGAACAATGTATTACAAAACTGTTCAACTGATTCCTTTTTATTATATTTTTGTACCTTTAAAATTGCTTATTTTTCAAGCTTAATTACAAATTGTTTATTTTACACATTTTTTTTAAAAAAAATATAGAATGCTTAAAATCTATACTGATCCTTGGAATTTTTTTTACAACTAAGTCATAATGATCAAACATAAATTTTTAAAATTAAAAACTTTTTTAATAATCCCAATATATTGAAATTTAATAAATATATAATTTAGGAGATACCTAAAAATAAGACATCAGTTTCCAAAGAATTTTTTTTCTCCTGAGAGCAATTTTAGCATAAGATATACATTTGCTTATTTTTGAATATTAAAAATTTTAAATACACAAAGAGCTGATTTATCTGCCCCAATTTTGATATTGGAATTTTTTTTTTTAAATTACGTCGTTATGTTGGCGCTTTCGAGCATAAGTCTTGCAGTCCAATAAAGAAAAGAAATATCTCCAGGAGTGGAGAGCGTCTTGAAATGTGAAGAAGAGCGAGCTTCCTGGAGGGCAGAACATTTTCAAAGATGCTCGCCATCCATGTCAATATGTTCCCTACATAAAATGCAGTTAGGTATATCCACAAGCCCTATGTGATACAGATGTTTCTGGAGAAAATCATGCCCAGTAAGTAACCTGAAGCAGGAGACCCCTATAGATCTAGGTAGATCTCTGGGGATACATGAGGTCAGCAGGGTCCTCCAAGAGGCATCAGCTGCTTTCTCTTTGTAATAAATTTTTCGCTGGTGATGCATGACCCATTTTAGAAGGAGTTTGACATTTCTCAAGCCAGTAGGAGTATCTGGAGGGTTTAAAAAAGAAGCCACTTTCACGAGGTTGTCTGCTTTCTCATCACCAGGCAAGCCGCAATGGCTAGGGAGCCATTGTAAAGTAATTTCCTTTCCCGCAGACAGTAAAGTGTTAATGATGGTCTTACAGTTAAATTCTATAGATGTAGGTAGGAGAGTATAATTTGCCACTGTATGAATGGCAGCCTAAGTCAACAAAAAGAACAAATTTCATTTCTGAGAAATCTAAAAATTTTGGAGAGCTATGTAAATTGCATACATTTCACCATCAAAATTGTCAGAGTTTTTTCGCAAAGGTTCTTTGAGTTGGAAAAAGTTGGAGAAGACACCAGCTCCCGCTCTCCCAGTACTTCTCTCAGCTGATCCATCAGTATAAATGTGCATCCAGTTGTCGAGTGGGTATCTCTCATTAATAATAACAAGAGCAGCAGCCCTGAGTTCTGCCTGAGGGGAGACTCCCTTCTGGACAGGAAGGACAAGGTCGTAGACAGGAGTGGCATATTTCAGCATACCTGGAAAGACAGGGGGCCTGGCTGTAAGGGCTCTATTACTTGGAGTGCCAAGTGAGCTGGAAATTCTCTGGAATTCTGATAAAAATGTCCGTTGTATTTTTAAACTCAGACTGCTTGGTCTGTAGTTAGTCCAAAAACTATCTCTACGTAGTAACCTTTCACCAAGAATCAATGTAGCAAAAACTCTCCTATCATGCAAACAGTCAAGGCCAGTCTGAAGTCCCAAAGCTGGTATTGGAGTTGAGAAGGCTCCCCCAGTGATAAGCCTAAGAGCACTGTTTTGAGCAACAATTGAGTTTCGATAAAACAGTATCTGAGGCAGTTATTAAAATTTCGGCTCCATAATCAAAGAACGGTCGGATGAAAGAGTTAAAAGACATAACTAAAACATCCTGAGTGGCACCCCACTTAACACCAGCTAGTCTTTTTAATAAATTAAGTCGGCCTGAGACATTTTCAGTGATTTTTTTAGGCCTGTTTGTTCCAGGTGAGCCTTAGGTCTAAAAGAATACAGAGGTATTTTGCACAATCAGTTCTCTGGAGTGGTTTGTCATCAAAGTTTAAAATAATCTGATGTTGTTTAGTACTCAAAGTAAAAAGCTCAAAATTGGTCTTGTCAATGTTGACAGAGAATTCATTGTCATTAGTCCATTTCAATAAAAAGTCCAGGGCAGAATTCATAACCCTCTCTAGTGTTTGAAAGTTGTTGCTAGTTGTCCAAAGGACCAGATCATCTGCATATAACAAAACCTGAACATCAAGGCAGGTCTTCGAGATATTGCATATGAGATCATTAATCATCAAATTGAACAAAACAGGGCTTAAAACAGAACCTTGAGGGAGACCCTGAGCAGTTTGCCCGAAACCCTATCTAGCATTTCCATAATTTACGTTAATAAAACGTTGTGAAAGGAAATCAAAGATCCATTTAAAGGGGTGGCCAGAGATGCCCATCTGACGAAGCTTCTTTAGTAACAGTTTTCGCCAAACATGGTCAAACGCTGATTTAAAGTCGATAAAGACTGCAGTAGTACTTTCTTTCTATGAAAACCATCATTGATTTGTTAACCGAGTCTGACTATTTGTTCCGTAGTATTAAAGTCCCTTCTAAACCCAGCTTGTCTCTCAGATATAAAACCTTTACCATCAAGAAAAACTGTAATCTATCAGCGATCATTCTCTCAGTCAGCTTGCTCAATATACAGGTCAGAGAAATGGGTAGAAACGAATTCAGGTCAGATGGATCTTTATTTGGTTTCAGGATTGGAAATGATTTTAAAAAAATAATTATTTTATTCTTCATCTATGTATATTTCTAAGAAATGCAGACAATTTGATTTCATTTTACAGAATAAGCTAATAAAATCTGGAAAAGTTAAGAAAATCTTTATAATATAAAAGCACTTTCATTTTCATTATTAGGCATGGAAAAACAGCCATTTCTGATTATCAATATTTAAATGATAACTAGTATAAATGAATAATATAAGATATTTAAATTTTTTTAAGATTTTACCATAATAGTTTTCATATCACCCTCTAAAAATCGCTTTAGTGGGCTAACATAGGTAGTCATCGATGCACGAACAAACTCTCTTTCAGCTGCCCCTAGTCGTTGTTGAGCTTGACCAATCTTTATTAATGCACTTCCTTAAAGAAATATATCAGAGATCACACATTAAGAACACTTAAAATTATATATATAAATTATATATAAACCTAAATTAGAGTTCAGATATTAAGTTACTTAAACATGAAAGTTATTTTCTTTTATAAGTGATAAAAGTAGTTTAAAAAATTTAGCAAAGTATTTTTTAAAGGATGTGTGTGTAGGTGCATGCGTGTTATGTTGTATATATAGAACTTGTAATAAAAAGTAATCAATCTAGCAATATAATTAAAATTGCATAAATGCATTATAAAAATAATTAAAATTTGAAGCAAAAATTTTAAATATTGGTTTTTAAAAAATAATAAAAGAACCATTCATGACTCATGTTTGATCTTTTAGAAACATGTAGAAATATAGGAATTTCCTAAGCCTTATCTAAGCAACAAACTATAAAAATCAATAATACTTTAAATAATTTAAATATTTTAAATAAAATATATTTTAAATAATTTATTATACTACTAAAATCATCCCTAAAAAGTACTCAACACAAAAGAGCTAATAACAGTAAAGGGGGAGGGGAAATCAGCATTTCCACTTACTTTTATTAAAGATATCATAACCAACTATTTCTTCAGTCAATATTATTCACCATAAATCACTTCTTGTTTCCTTGTAAAACTTATAGAATACAGAAGTATAGTAAAAAACTATAATCTTTTTGTCTATGCTCACATCAAATTAGAAATTGTGTATAATTTACAAGTTCAAAAATTAAAACCGAAAAAGAAACGAAATGAAAAACATGGGCAGCAAAACATTGAGTTATTGTTTGACGATGTTAACTGTATGAAATTAAGTCTTAACTATTTTTCAAAAAAATTTAGTTTCTAAGATTTCACATGTTAACAGAACCTATAGTAAATTGAAACAAATACTTAGTCAAAAATACAGAAGGACAGGATTTATTGTGAAAAATATCATTTAAAATCACGCATTTAAAATTCTAAAGATAATATACAGAAGAAATGTTAGACTTCTCCAAAAAACATTTCAAATATTTTTATCATATAGATGTTTCATCATTTAAATCAATTACATCAACTTTTTTAACTTCATTATAAATTCTAATGTCCAAACAGTATAATAAATAATATTATCTATAAAAAAACAAATTTCTTTTACAATAACAATAAACACAGATTTCTATAAATAACAAATTTAAAAGACATTATACACTCTTTTATTATTTTTCTCAACTCCTTGTTTTATGTATGGAGTTAATCTAGAAAATTAAGCATTTACATATCAACATTTTATATAGAAAATCTTATGTAATTATAAATTGGAATATAGCATTTAAAATTAGAATCTAAACTTATCCTAAATTTTTCACCATATAAATAACTAAAAAAGAATGAAAGTATATATACATG
Source organism: Latrodectus elegans (assembly GCA_030067965.1). Classification (NCBI taxonomy): domain Eukaryota; kingdom Metazoa; phylum Arthropoda; class Arachnida; order Araneae; family Theridiidae; genus Latrodectus; species Latrodectus elegans. Next base: position 43,170,716 of record CM057816.1, on the reverse strand, counting down.
TGTGTGTGTATACACACATATATACATAATATATATATACACATAATATATATATATAATATATACATATATATATACACATAATACATACATATATATATATATAAACACACATACATACATACATAATTTTTCGGATTACCAGGAATCCTAAAGGCAAACATTAGTGTTATCCATATAACAAAATTGTTAAAAATCTTCCCACCAAATGTAATTTAATACATTTAAATTTGTTTTTATTTTCATACATTTAAATATAACATCCATGTCAGTTAAATAAACTTTTTGCTATATGAAAAATTTTGAAAAAGTATGATTATTTAGATTAATGTTTCAACAGTTGTACTTTCATATATATATAATTTATTTTTCATTCTCATAAATAATTTATGAATTTCATGGAAAGAAGTTTTAAATCCTTTCATGATTAATAATATGAAATATAGAAAATTTTACCATAAGGAGTTCCAGATCCTAAATCTGCACCAGCATCAATCATATCTTGACCAAGTAAATCCAAATTTGAAGGATGTTCTCGTCTTTTATCAAGTTTCTCAAAAAAGTAATCTTCTACTCTTGTATCTTAAGAATTCAATACAAATATGTTTACAAACAAGTATATAATTATAATTAACTCATGATCAAAATAACTTAATACAATATTATATTCTAATAGTCTGATAGTTTTAAATTTCCAATTTTAGATATTTAATAAATAAGATTTCATCTAATGTTTAAGTTTCTATATTCAAACATATTCACAACTCAGGAAAAAGTTGGTAATGTAAAGCTACTTTAATATTTTAATATTTATTGTAATGATGTAATATTTTAATATATATTTTTGAGATACAAGCATGCAAAAAAAAAAAAAAAAAAAGAATACTAAATCATGATATTTTACTAAATTGGGAAAATGTTAAAGACTTCCAACAGGAAAACCAAATTTTCTCAGAACTTATTCATATACCAAACTAACCCAAACACAAGAAAAAAGAAAAGATACTATTAACTAGTTATAGTTGAATGAATGTTTATAGTTAAAATTGATATTTAATTGTTTGTTATGATGATATAAATATCAAATTATTTCTATAAAATTTATGTAAATAATAAAACTTGTAAATATACAGAAAACTATAATCACTTGGATTTGGTTGCAGAACAGCATCAGTTCTAGAAACAAGTCTCTCTGTCCAATGTTTCGTTCTGTCAGCACGAAGTGCTAAACCATCAAAATGTGCATCTAGTTCAGTTTTTTCAGAAGTTCCAAGTTTCTCTTCAGTATACTAACAAAATGCAAAAAAAAAAAAAAAAAACTGATTGTACAACAAAATAAAATTACATAATAAAATAAAATGATCATAACATAAATTTCAAGACCAACAAGAACAGCATTTATAAATATATATATATCCCGCCACATTATCATATAAGATATTTAATTGGTAAAGGAAAGTTAATTATCTAATTACATTAATCTATAAAAAAAACTTTTCTTTCATAAGGACGAGAGAAATGTGTGTGGGATCATGTTTTCATGTTGAGTACTCAGATTATTTTCATCAGACAAGATTTTGATCATTACACTTAATCATTATATTTAAAGATCGGTATCATTATATTTAATGATAAATATTCAATTAAGTTTGGTTTACCAAAAAAGTTCAATATTTATATTTTCTGCTATATATTGCATTATGAGTGTCCTCCTCATAATCCAGCAGTAGTCAGCCAGCATGCTCTGGTACCAAAAAAGTGCTATAATAAAGGGTCCACTTGTCTTGATAGTGTATACCATGCTAACAATCTGCTAATGAAAATGCTCGCTGTGCTCAACACAGACAACCCCAAAATGTTCAAGCAAAAAGTCTAAATGGGAATCCAAAAGGTGAATTTTTAATCACATTTTGCACCCCATTCCTTTACATGAAATTAGTTGATCACTATACCACTTCCTTACTTTTTTTCTGTATTATTCCAAAAAATCCACAACATATATTTTTGACTGATTTATAGGTTGTGTTTTCTGTTTGTGATTCAACAAATTCACAAAATGTTTTTCATGTGATATTATTCATCTTATTTACAGTCCAATAAATATTCCTTCTTTAAATTTTGCACCACTTACTTTAGAAAATTTAGATTTCATATAGATAAAGGCAGCAGAACTTAGCTTCCATAAAAATTTTCAACAGCCCAAGTTTTATATGTAAAGATAACACCTTTACATTAATATTTGTTGCATTTTTATGTCTCAGAATAAGTGATTCACCACTGTTAAGTTATGTAATAAAACTTCCTATCCTATTATCATATTCTCACAAAGAAAAAAAAATGAAGTATCTACATTGCAAACCTAACAATAAAGTTATTTCTTTTAAATTCAGCATATATATATATATTCAGTTATATTTAGTACACTGAATTTTTCCTAACATTTTCACATTTTTAAAATTCTTTCATGTCACTAGCATGTGTGACAGGTATTGATGGTAATACAGTTTCCTAACTGATTCTTTAGGAGTCTATGAACAATCACCACTTGTGTCACTAAGCCTCCTTTACTGAGCAATTATTAAAAAATAAAAAAATAAACTAAATTGCCTTCTTTAGACTACTTTTAAAATCTTTATGTTGGTTATTATAAATACATACATATACCATATACATCTTTATAAAGCAGATTCCAATTTTTGAGTCAAGAACTTAAAAGCTTCACTCGATATTTAGACAAATTTAAATCCCTCATAAGGTCATTAAAAGATCTTGAGATAAAAAATAAGATTCTCATGAAATATATATATATATATATATATATATACCTGCCTAAAAGATATAGCTGCTTCTATTCTTTCCCTCATCTTCAGTATGAGCTTGATTGAAATTGAATTATCACTTATGGTTATAAAATATGGACACTTTGTGGTACAAGATACTCTGCTAAGAGGTACGGATCTCACTGTGGATGCCAAATTGGGATACTTTACTGTTTATCTTCTTTCAGACATTATTCTCTTAATGTTTGTTATGCAGAAGTAATAGTTACTTAAAAAGTCTTTTCTCCAAATCATAAGAATTGAAAATCATATATGGTAAGTACCTTTTTTCTATCCTGTCATAAGACTAGCCTGTGATAGACAACTATATTTGGAATCCACTCTATCAAAATCACCAGCTTTACAACTAAAGTACAGTTCAGAACATTTTTTCACTACATATGAAATTTTGTCTTTGAGACTTGAATGTCAGTTCTCCACAAATAGAGAAGTTTTATTATTATTATTATTAAATTAAATACTTTCTTAGCATAATGAAAAGTTTATGAAACTTAAAAAACAAATAAATACAAAGCCACAGCAGAAATAAAAACCACATGTATGTGGCCATGCTCAGTATTCAGAGATATTACAGTTACACTTCGTTCTATATACAAATATCTAATTATAAATACTATTTTCATTAATTGAGGCATCTTTCCTCAGTTAATTAAATTTATAATATTTTTATAGCTATATTTTGAATTTATTATGATAAAGCTATGATTTATTTAAATTAAAAACATTCTTTTGGGAGATATGTTACTAGTTAAAACTATAAATTCCATTAAAAGGAAGCACTCTTAGATGATAAAATATGAAATTACATAAAATACTAACAAACTCAGAATATTTACAAATCAATTCTAAGTCATGACATAATCTTAAAAAATTATAGTTTGATGAGAATTTTTCTCCGAATTCTTGCAAAACCTAATTCATTATTTAAATGGATAAGTTTTAGAAGCAAAGCCTATAGATGAATGTTAAAATACTAGTACATGTAGAATGTTAATATACATACATTAAATTTTTAATATTCCATATGAATGAAGGATTCTTACAAATGGAGGTACAAATAAAATATTTCTATTTATTAGTAAGAAAGGAATACTTGTTTAAAATAGTAAAAGAATTATCTAAAATTAGTTATTCCTATTGTAACTTCACTTTATAAATCAAATCAAACATTAATAACAGATTTTCATTCATTAGAAATGTATATCTGACTATAAAATTTCAATTCTAACAATTGCTTAAGCATCCAAAAAAAAAAAAAAAAAAATTCAAAAACTAGTTATTTTTTTAATGAATCATTTAAACTTAAGTATTATGAGATAAAATTTGTAAAAATTTGAAAGCAGAAAATAATTAATGAAATATAATTTGAAATTTTAAAATTAAAATCCTTAAACATTTTTTAAACAGCATTAAGATACTTTTTAAAGACACTTTCATTTTTAAGCAGACTGTATAAAAAGGCAACTCTTTTATACTTCTGAAATTCAAAGGATTAAATTTGGCAACTAAAATAAAAATGCATTTAACAAATCAATTAATAATAAAACATAAGTAGTAGTTCGATGAAAATTTTTTGTTTCTTAAGCAAATATCAAGTTTTAAAACATTATAAAATGTTTAAGTAACAAAGCAAACAATAAAAGATTCTAAAATAATTTTAATTCATTGATAATGATTAGTGATTATAAGAGAATTCTTTGTTGATTAAATATGTTTCTTAATAGAATTGCCTTTTAATATTATTCTAAGAAACTCAGTAGCAAATTTGAATAAACAAAATTAGTAAAACAGATTATAGCAATTCTTAAAGCTTACATTTTTTAAATTATAGTGAATAATATAGGTAACAAACTTTAAAATAATAAATTTTTACCATGCTTTTCATTTCAGTTTTTTAACAGTACTAGATCTATTTTAATTCCTTGAAACAAAAGATAAATGTGTTTAAATTTTTTTCAATTTCCTCCTTAAGTACAATATATTATAATACAAATTAAAGTATAATCTATGTATAAGGCAAGTAATATGAACAATGAATTTCAAAACTGTTCAACTGATTCCTTTTTATTAAATTTTTGTACCTTTAAAATTGCTTATTTTTCAAGCTTAAATATAAATTGTTTATTTTACACATTTTTTTAAAAAAAATATAAAATGCTTAAAATCTATACTGATCTTTGGAATTTTTTTTACAACCAAGTCATAATGATCAAACATAAATTTTTAAAATTAAACACTTTTTTAATAATCCCAATATATTGAAATTTAATAAATATATAATTTAGGAGATACCTAAAAATAAGACATCAGTTTCCAAAGAATTTTTTTTTCTGCTGAGAGCAATTTTAGCATAAGATATACATTTGCTTATTTTTGAATATTAAAAATTTTAAATACACAAAGAGCGATTTATCTGCCCGAATTTTGATATTGGAAATTTTTTTTTTAATTACGTCTTTATGTTGGCTCTTTCGAGCATAAGTCTTGCAGTCCAATAAAGAAAAGAAATATCTCCAGGAGTGGAGAGCATCTTGACATGTGAAGAAGAGCAAGCTTCCTGGAGGGCAGAACATTTTCAAAGATGCTCGCCATCCATGTCATTATGTTCCCTACATAAAATGCAGTTGGGTGTATCCACAAGCCCTATGTGATATAGATGTTTCTGGAGAAAATTATGCCCAGTAAGTAACCTGAAGTAGGAGACCCCTATAGATCTTGGTAGATCTCTGGGGATACATGAGGTCAGCAGGGTCCTTCAAGAATCATCAACTGCATTCTCTTTGTGTTCAACTTTTATGGGCATGACAATTAATCTTCACTGTCATTCGTGACTCTAATTTCTATCAAGTAAGCAAAAATAATATTGCAGAATTACTTCCATTGGGCGTAACCCCCAGAGACTATGATCACCCTTAATACTAAGCGCAAGAATGTGATTTGTTCACTTGATCTCTAGCAGACTAGCCACGAATGTAGCTAAATACCAGCCGATTGATAAACTAGGTCTGCAGTACCATACATCTAAACGACTGCATATACATCTAACATCTGGTGATCTTGAATGTCCAAGAGAAGAGAAAAGCAAACAAAGTGGCTACAATTACTCATGCAGAACTCCTTCAGTTCCTGTCAAGGGATGGAAAGGATAAAAAAACTAGAAGGAGAAGAAAGGAAATACAGAATGAGAATATAGATCCCAGAGTATCTTGAGGTTGGGTCAGCTTTTTTCACCTAAAGATGAGCCACAAGAGTGTCCAGCATCATGAAATAACTTTAAGCTGAGTATTTACAGACTAGAAATATATCAATTAGCTGTTAAATCTATAAAAAATCTACATTTTTGGTAAATCTAAATGAACCACTAATCATTTCCTTTTTTGAGAAAAACAAATTAATCAAAATAAGAAAACATATTAATAATGATTTCAGAATTCTATAAGCCACACTTGTGCTATTTTTCTATTTTTATGCCCAAACTAAAATATTTTTTAAATTAATATTGTTTACAATTTGTTCCTTAAACAAATTTAAAATACACATCAAATTAAAGTTTCAAACATATGCTGAAAAATGAAACAACTTTTAAGCTATATAGTTTAGATAATTTAATTCTTAACTTATTCAAGAAATGATAAATACAATTTTCATTATTTTAAAATTAGTCTTATTTAAATATTTTTCTACAATTTAAAAAGTAACTAAATTCAATAATGTTGGGAAAAATATATTTCAAGGCGCCCCTTTGCAAAAATTATCTATTTTTTGTCACTTCGCGTGTTTTCGTGCGTATTTAAAGAAACAAAAAACACTAACACGCAAATTGTACCATATTCAAAATCATTCTCGTTGAACGTGGTTTCAAATTGGCAATAAACAAAGGGGCATTTGAATGTAATGGATATCTATAATGTTTAAGCTAAGATAAGAGTTTCATCATTACAAAAATATAACTAATTTTTAGAGAGGAAGATTTCACCTTTAAATCCCGATTCACAGTACACGAAAGTAAAAGTAAACTCGCATATGAAATATTACATAACATATCAAGCCCGAAGCTTTTATATTAAAATAAAATCGAGAGTTAAACTGCATTTTTGTTTGATGAAAACGGAATTCCATTTTAAGGGAATTACAAACATTGTGTTAATGAGAACTTCACCGGGAATCAAAAATATTTTGTTCCAATAAATCTAGTGTGCTTTAAAAATAAAGTAATTAAAAATTAACTTAAATTAAAAATCAATTGTTATGGATTCTCATGTACCTGAACGGCTCGGCTAAATGCAGTAGCTGCTTCAGCTGCAAATCCCTTTATGGACTTCATGCTAAAATCCATTTTATATACTAGTTTGTACGTTGATATCTACAGGAAAATATAGGTGGAGATGTGTAAAATATGCTCAATAATTATTATTTGCAATATGAAACAGGGTGAGAGAAAACTACGAGGGTTTTGAATCTACTCTCTACCACAAAACTAAGACATATTTTCTTTTATCATAATTCCAAAACCAGAATGCTTAAGAAGACTTTAGTTTTCAAGTGTTGCCATATAATTAAACCAAAATCAAACTAAGAAAAATTCAATGATTTACGATAAAATCAGTGGCAATGGTATGATTTTTAACATAATTCCATAAAGATTCATTTTTTATATGGTATTTCAAAATTTCCCCTCTCGATGGACATATTCTAAACAAAAATTAAAGTTTTGAGAAAAGGAAGACAATAGCCTTTATTGTTGTTAAATACTTCAGTGTACTCTAATCAATCAACTAACTATATGGATACCGAAATGTAATCATTCTCTTGTCCTGAAGGAAGCAGGATTGATGTCTGATTCAGCTGAAAATTGGTATTACTGTTGTGTACGATGATCACACATCTTACACAATATTAATACCACGTTCCCACTGCACTTTTAAACATGTTTAAGTCACTGCAGAACTTTCTGGCGAGGGCAATTTGTGATTAAAAAATAGTTAATCGTTTACACTGAGAGTTCGACGTGGGACCTAATGAAATTGTAGCCATTGTTTTAACTATTCAACAACGGTCTATTATTTATGGAAATCCTCTAGGTATGCAAATTATGCTGAGGATATAAGATGACTCAAAACCTCTTTCGGCAGTATATTTGTCCTTTACGTGAAGCCAAAGGGAAGAGGTAGTTATATAATTTGTTTAAAATATTTTAATTCTAAAAATATAAATAAAAATTTATGAAATGATTTATGATTTTTAATGCCAAATAAAAGAAGGTGGTTGCATACAACGATGTTACAAAATACATTCACATTCAAAAAACCATACATCATTTGCGACATGATATCTACTTTAGTCTTAATCGAAAATTACCAGTGTTTTCTTCTTGATTGAGGTCTCAATATTCGGTTTAATCAGAGTTAGTTAAATTCGTAAAGTTACCTTGAAGTGTCTGTCAGTCATGTTTTTGTTTTTTTTATTTTATCTTACGTTTTATTGCAAAATCTGTCGATAATCTATAAATTACAATTACTAAGTTCATGTGAAAAACTTCCAATGTCAACTGAAATGGTGTGGAGAATATTCTCATGAAACTTTCATGGTCCCTAAAATCAGAAAATCTACTTTTAAGTTCTCTTTCGAATTCGAAATTCATTCTACTCAACTGCTTGAATTCCATAATGTACAGCTCTTCATATACTTAAATATATTTTAAAATATAATGTAATTCTTATTATGAAACAGATTTTTTTTTAGAATTAATTTTGTTTCAAAAAATTTTACGAAATCCTACAGATTATAAGCATGCAGATATTTTCCCAGTAAGTAGAAGATGAAATTATTGGGATGGTTTGTAATATCGAAAAGAAATGTAAAGTCCCAAAACCATTTAATAAATTAGTAAAAAGATTTTTCCCTCTTAGATTCTCTAAAAAGGTGCTTATGCTTCTTAATCTCATGCATCAATCACAGTATTTCCTTTATGTGCAACACAATATTATCATGTTCATCTTCCAAATTATATAATATCTGTTGGTTTCTTAAAACAAGATGAAATTAATTACATTTAAAACAAAAATCATCACATATTCAGAATTTGAGAAATATTCTGCAGAACTGCACATTTTGTCTAAGTAAGTGATAAATTGGAAAGTCACCAAAGAATTATTTCTACATGCCTTCATATCAGCTATGAGTAAAATGATTAATCTATTTTTCCCCCATTCATAGACTGAGCTTCATCTGTGATAATGTAGCCCATATGTGACTGGAGTGTATAATTCACATTCATCCAAATATTGTATTAGACTTGAATACATATCATTTTATCGTTTGTTTTCAACTTAAATTTAAGTGCCATGACATAGCTAATTTTTTATTTTCTTGCAGTTGGGAAATTTTTATTAACGGCAGAAATAAAAGAATCGCAATCTATTGACAGTATCTGTTGCACATCAATTAATTAATCTACAGTTTATGAATAAAGTCAAACTTTTTTGCAGCTGAATTTTAATTCCTCGATTATATCTGATGGGATATCTTCCATGTATATTACTATTGTCACTATTGATAATAGTAATATATATCTCATTGATAAATAAATATTCGATATTACTTCAGTCAAAGATTGACAAACCTGATCTCTCTCACTGGTACTATGAAGACATTCTTTCACAAACTCTCCATCCACAAAAAATTTTGCCCTTTGGAAAATTTTCGCTATCATGTTCGTCAAAAGAATACTATTTTCAGATTCTTTATTCATTGTGGTGAAAAGAGAATATAATTAGCAATCAGCTTATTATTTCTAAAATGAATTTCTAATGCAAAATACTTTTCATTATGCTTAATACCATAAGGTTTTTAGTGTCGTTTTTTACAATAACTATATTATCATTACAAATAGGCAAACACCATTAAGCTTTAAGTTCAAAAGTAAATAAACATTATAAAATCATTATTTGGAAAAGTAGCATTTCATTGTATCATGCCATTGTCTAATCCTTCAAAAGCCATAAATGCTTCTGAATTTCAAAGAGTAGAATGCGCATGATCAATCTAGCTTTCTATATCAACTGTATAAAACCTTATAATCTTGAACCCCAAACAAGATATTTATAACCACCAGTCCTTTTGCAATTGATACTAACAAGGAGAAATAAAATACTGTTCAGTTATTTTCCCTCCTTAAAAGTAACCTTATGCTCAAAATTATCTTTAGCAAAGAATTAGTAAAATAATTATCTATTTCAGGAAAAATTCTAAATGAATATCAAACAATCTTATGAAATATTTATTTTAAATACCAAGAAACAAAGTTTGTTTTACAACAAAAAGCTAACAAAGAAATTTTCGCAAGGGTTTTAGTTCAAATGTAAGTCCACTAAAACGCCTTCTGCGTGCCATTTGTTGACCCTTGGGTTCTAAAACCCTCTCTATTCTAATTAATTTTGATACTTTTTAGTTATATATTTTTGAATTCATTTCATATCTTAAAGTATTTTCCTTTGAAGTAATTTGATTCAGATTTTTATGATTTTAAAATTTACAATTTTAATTTGTTTCTGCTAGCGTTAAAATAATTTAAAAGAGATTACTTTGTTTTTTTTACCTATTACCTAATAATAATAAATCAAGAAAATATGAAGTTATAAAGCAATTTGGTCTAAAAATAGAGCATCCCAGATTACTTAACTGATTTTGATTACGAAAGCCAAAAGCCGATGTTTAATATTCATGGGTGATTAAACTATTCTCGAACCTGATATTAGTAAAATTTATGATGACCTGTTCAGGATACTAAAAATTATTTGAAACAAAAAATGCATTATGTAATTATTTTTTACCATACTAATGGGAATAGGCTTGAGAATATTATCCATAATAATTTACTTCTTTCTGGAACTTTTCAAGGTTACATTTTTAGAGACAGGAAACAATTCAGCATATTTTTTCAAGATTTAACTTAAAAATAATTACCTTTCCCTTCACAATGAAAATAATGTAAGCATAACTCATGAAAAAATGTTATTTTTTTAATGTTCATAATAATATATCATCTTCAATCTTGAGAAAACTTTTAGAGAAGGGGTAGCTCATATGTCTCTTTGTATTCCCTATTTTAAGACGCTAACATTAAAATAAAAAGCAAATTTACAATAGTAAAACAACTCATGGTATTTAATGGCTTCTTCTCATTTATTTCATATGTAATCCGAAATGATTCCATCGGAAATTCCTACAGAGTTATCAAAAACAATATCAGTAAAAATTCTTCTACTTATTAGAAGTTCATTGTATTACCTAATAAACCAAATGTCATCTTTAAATAATTATTTACCAAATTGAAATGAGGAAACTCTTGGAAAACTTCGTCAAAAAATTTCTAGTATTCATAACGTTCTTGCAAATCATTTTAATTTTTCACAGCTTAAATTTAATTATTAAATGGCATACGAGTATCTCTGTACTAATAAAAAAAGAGAAAAAAAAGGAAAATATTTCTTTCCCAATATGAATAGATAAATTTAGTTTCTTGGTGTAATAATAATGACGCATAAAAAAAGTAAAAAAAAAAAACACGATTACCTCAAATATAAAAATTTATTATTTCAGTACAAACTTTCACTTTTGAAAACAAATCAAATTTATACAGACATGTCATAAATTTATTTGAATATTTTCATTTAAATTTATTTAATAATTTTTATAATATTTAGAAAGAAGAAAATATAATAACAGTTAATTTAAAAAATGCTTTACTGACTCTATTTTCAGTATACATAATAAACAATGACTACTCCAGAAAATTCCTGTCAATCACAAGAATAATTACTTCATAATTTAAAAAAATGAATTTGTATTAATCATTAATTTTCCTTTTGCCATCTGTTCCGTATCAATATTGAGATGTTACAGCAGCACCATATTTATATGTAAGAGAACAAAACAAAAATTGTGAGTCAAGTTACTACCTTGGAGCAAAGCAGATGTAAAATGAGTGATTTGAATAAACTATAAAATGTATACAGAGTTTCTAAATTTTAGAGTTTCTTACAGTCCATTTATATATTTGAGTTATTGACACTAGCATTTCTGGTCGCTTTCTCCCGAGCCTTTGGATAAACTAATAATATATTGCCTATAAAACGAATACGAGAATGATGAGTAACAACAATAGCGCAACAATCTTTGAAAGCAATAATCAGTCATTGTGAGGTATCCGCTTGAGGTTTTTTTGATAATTAACTCCCATGAGATAATTTAAATTACCCATTTGAATTAATTGTGTTGAGCTTAATAAAACAGATTTTTCATAAATCGGGTTGTTGATTAACTTAATTATACATAGATTTAAAACTCAGTTTTAAGTTTCGTTTTCAAAATATTTTAAGAACATGAATGAAAGTGATTTGCAAGTTGCGGCTACATGGCTAGGAGAAGTTATTATTGATAAAATAACAAATGTAGAATTAACAAGAATTATAATGAATAATTCTACATTTAAAAATGAGCCTGAATATGTAGCTGATTTCCTAAAACCTATTAAAGAGAAACGATTATTAGAATTAGAGACAATTGAGAAAACTAGGTACAGGGAAGCATGTACCTAGTTTCCCATCTGTCTAATCTTATTTGTAGAAATTTCAAACATAATTGCAATTAGAACAAATAAAATTAGAGAGAATGGAAACTGAATTAGACAAAACATGCCTGAGAGTTGATTTAAAAATACACTGCCCGACATTGAAAAGCAGCACCAAGACGGAGTTGCTGGAAAGTGACGAAACTCGGCAGAGAGACACAACAATGAACAATAAATTATCTGTATTTCGAAATAATATGCATAATAAAGAGTGAGAACAGGGTCAATAATTTGCAGGAGCGTCGTGGACGGTGACAACCGTCTAGACATAGAGTTAATGAGAATACAGATCGTGTACTGAGGAATGGTTCTCCATTCCCTGCCAATCATTTGCCTCATTGCGTCCTTGAAGGAGATAGTAAATGACGTCTATTGATATTCTAAATGTGTTCGATTGGAGAGAGATCTGGAAAGCAAGGTGGCCAGGGAAGCAGCTGTACATCTTGCAGACTGATGTGATTGGCTGATGTGCGGTCGGGACTTATTCTGCTGTAAGGAGCATTAGGCAACCCCTAAAGGTAGGGGAATGTCATCGACCACATCACATCATCCACGTAACGTTGGGTTGTTGTAGTTGCATCAGCATGCTTCTCTATACCTAGATCTAAGTTGGACTCTTCCAGTTAGATAGAAGCAACCGGGTGGAGTCTTCGTGATTTTGAAGCAAGGACCAAGCAGAAGATCCCCAATAGTTGGCGAGCCATCCCCCGCGGTATCATTTCACTTGGATGATATTGCGATCGCGTGCAGTTTTAACGTGACCCAGCTGCAATTAGCGCAGACGACGGATTTTCGGTTAGGTTGGGATTCGAACTCATTTTCTTCCGATAATGAGAACGATACCCTTACCAACCAGTCCACTGCGGCCTCAGTGTTGGGTTGCCATAGTGCCGTGATTACCAACTAGAGTTGACCTGAAATCGTAAGCAATGGCTCCCCAAAAATGATCCCGCGTTGTTGCGTGAGGGGGGGGGGCGTCCCCCAATTGCTGCAAGATTGAACTTGTCTCCACATCTTGCCACCCTCATACACAGTGACTGCCACCGAAATTTGAATAATTTTCTGGTTACTCTTTCTTGATGTTGCATTTTCAATGTCGGGTAGAGTAGTAGACATTAATTCAGGAAAAGAAACTGAGGATTGCAACATTTTAGATTGCTTAATAAAAAGTATTAAAACATTAACGATTAAAATACCGTATAAACCAAAAGGTTGAAATTTAATTTTTACTTCTTTGGAGAGAGTGTTTTTTAAAAAAAATGTTTCAAATATAAATTTAAAGCATTCTTTTAAACTCATTTGGTGAGAAAGCATCAAATGTAATTTCTTACTTAGGCGATGATGAGTCAAATGATTATTTAAAAGTTAAAGAAATCATTCTCAGAGTGTTTTAATCTACAATACAATTGTCTTTAGGACAATTGAGAAAAGTAAGACAACCAAATGAAAATCATTTTTAGTTCTCTTCGAGCTTAACAAGTTTTGGTTACTACGTAAAATTGATAAAGGTGTCTGCATTTGAAAATTAAAACAATTAATTGTATCTAATAAATTATTTCAAACATAAGATAGGGAAACCGCTGCTCACATCAGTATTAGACAATCAGATATTTTATTTTGAACTCATAAAATTAGCAAAAGAAATTGACTTATTTTATCTATCTCTATTTAAATCGCTAAAGATAGAGAATAAACTAATAAACGAAACTACAACCCGCAAAATGAGTTAATTGTTTTTACAGTAAATTTAATTTTAAACTACAAATAAAAAATTAAAAATGTACAATCAATGCAAAACATATTTTGAAGTTAAAAATTTCTGTTTAATTTTTTTATGAATTAATATGAATAAATTTTCACAGGTGCTTTCTAATTTTCTAGATTTTCTTCCTTAAGACCATTGAATATGTCTGAAAATTCCTCCTATTGGCTCATTATATTTAATGAACTTATACTTCATTTAAAATTTTCTTCACATTTTCTCCCATCACATCTCAATTGCAAATATTAATTGGTCGATATTGTAAAAAAATTAAAATAAACCCCTTTGTTAAAAATATTGTTTGATATTATTTAACTTTGTCTCATATTCTATTTTGAAGCTAAATAGTTTTCAGGGACACTATTATCTAACATTTTATTTAAACGTTAAAAAAATCCCATTTTGACGTTGGATGATATTTTATTCAGATGTTAAATAATATATTTTTACTTTATTTACACAATTCACCACTAATGACCAACACGATACCAGAACCGAAGATCTGGTTGCCAGCAACATACTCAGATTTCTCTCCAGACCAAACACACAAGTCATACAAAGCACCACCCCCTTCGGAAGTAATGGCAATAATCAAGAAATTAAAGGATAATAAATCCCCAGGAATTGAAGGAATAACAAACAAAATGCTAAAGAAAATTCCAAACAAAACATTATTCAAAGTTACGATGCTTATTAATGAGATATTAAGAAAAACGTATTTTCCTCAAAAATGGAAAATTGCAATAATAGTACCAATATTAAAACCAAAACAAGACAACTACCTTCCCTCAAGCTATAGACCTATTAGTCTACTGCCGTCTCTAAGCAAAATAACCGAAGCAATAATTCTAAATAGACTAGATGAATTTTAAGAAAACAATAGTATCCCTGAACAACACGGGTTCAGAAAATCACACTCAACAACGCATAGACTTATGAGAGTAGGGGAAATCATCACCCAGGGATTTCAACATAAAAAGTACAGGAGCAGTTTCTCTTGATATTGCCAAAGCTTTTGATCGAGTTTTGATTGGCGGACTTGTACACAAACTCATTAATATTGGTCTACCCGACCCACTTATTAAAATACTAATTTCATATCTTTCGGGACGAAAGTTCCAGGTTCGCATTGGTACTACATACTGAACACATAGACAAATCTTAGCTGGCGTGCCACAAGGGTCCAAATTAGGACCAAGACTCTTTCTTATCTATGCGAACGACATTCCAACATCAACACAAACTTCCCTGCACCTTTTTGCAGACGACACATATACACTATCACAAGATAGGAAAACATCATATATCATAGAATCGCTTAACAAACATTTAGAACAGATTGAGCTCTGCTTCGTTAAATGGAAAATTCTTATTAATGTAAATAAAAATGTTTCCATAATTTTTAACAAAAAAAGACTACTTCCACCCAGTGTAATTAAGATCAATAACGAAATTATACCATGGTCACAAACCTGTAAATATTTAGGAGTAACTTTCGACAGAAAATTAACATGGCACCCCCATCTGATCCAAATTATTAACAAATTTAAACGGCAAACAGCTGCATTATACCCATTTTTCAACTTGAATTCAAAACTTTCCATGGAAAATAAAGTGCTCATTTATAAAGCATATCTTCGACAGCTTATTTCTTGTACCTGCCCTATCTGGGGTTAAACTCATGATAGTAATATTTAAAAAACTGGAAACTCTCCAAAATAAAGCCCTCATATGGGCAGTTAAGGTCCCCTGGTTCATTAGAAATAAAAAAATCAGACAAGAATTAAAACTCCCTACCCCGAGAGAATTCTTCGAGAAAATAATGTATAACGTGATTAAAAATATTGATAAAACTAATAACGAAACAGTAATTAGGCTTTCGTCCTATAATGAACTAAGTACCCATAATAGATATCGTCCTCGCTCATTGCTCAGATATTGCCCAAAGTTTCCTCACCGACCACCATGAAATAAACTGTAAATAGAAAAAAATTTTCTTTGATAACTACTTCTTTGAATGGAAAAAAAGAGACTACTAAAAAGATAAAAGGACTTTTTTTTTCTTGTTACATCTCATTCTATATAGAAAAAAAAAAACTATTTAAAATAAAAATGATGAAAAATACATATATAAGTGTGCATACTAAATCTATAAAAAAAAGATTTTTTTTTTAAATATACATGTATATGTAAATACATAAAATATATAAAATAAAAGATATATATATATATATATATATATATATATATATATATATATATATATATATATATATATATATATATATATATATATATATATATATATATATATATATATATATATATATATATACACTATTGGCCATTAAAATTGCTACACAAAGAAGGCGACATGCTAGAGACGTGAAATTTATACGAAAGGAAGAAGGTGCTGTGATATGCAAATGATTAGCTTTTCAGCGCATTCAGACAAAGCAGGTGCCAGTAGCGACACCTACATTGTGTTTAAATGAGGAAATTGTTCAGCTGGTTCCTCATACACAAATTGCATTTGAACGTTGTTACCTGGTGAAAAATTGTTGTGATGCCTTGTGTAAGAAGGAAAAATGCGTACCAGCACGTTTCTAACTTTGATAAAGGTCGAATTGTAGCGATACTGCGATAAGATTGCGGTTTATCTTATCGCAGTATTGCTGCTCGCGTCGGTCGAGATCCAATAACTGTTAGCAGAATATGGAATCGATGGGTTCAGGATAGTAATACGGAACACCAACCAGGATCTCAACGGCCACCTATCACTAGCAGCCAAGAAGACAGGTATATTATCCACATGACCGTAATGGATCGTGCAATCACGTCACGAGCCGTAAGTCAAGAAACGGAGTCGTTTGGAAGACAACAAGTGTCTGCACGAACAGTTCGACGACGTTTGCAACAGCATGGACTCTCAGCTCGGAGACCATGGCTGCGGCTTCCCTTGACTCTGCGTCGTAGACAAGAGCGCCTTCAATGGTGTGATCAACGACGAACCTGGGCGCACGATTGGCGAGACGTCATCTTTTCAGATGAATCCAGGTTCTGTGTACAGCATCATGATGGTCGCATCAGTGTTTGGCGGCATCGTGGTGAACGCACACAGGCAGCGTGCATTCGTCATCTTCATACTGGCCCATCACCTGGCATGATGGTATGGGGTGCAATTAGATACACGTCTCGGTCACCTCTTGTTCGCATTGACGGTGCTTTGAACAGTGCACGTTACATTTCTGGTGTGTTACGACCCGTGGCTCTACCATTTATTCGAACCCTGCGAAACCCTACGTTTCAGCAGGATAATGCCCGACCGCATGTTGCCGGTATTGTACGGACCTTCCTTGATATGGAACATGTTTGGCTGTTGCCCTCGCCAGCACGTTCTCCAGATCTTTCACCAATAGAAAACTTCTGGTCATCAAACGCCAGTCACTACGGTTAATGAACTGTGGCATCGTGTTAAACTGCATGGGCATCTGTACCTGTACATGCAATCCAATCTCTGTTTGACTCAATGTCCAGGCGTATAACTGCTGTTATTACTGCCAGAAGTGATTGTTCTGGGTACTGATTTCAGGATCTATATAGCCACATTTTTTGAAAATTTAATTACTTGTTATTTCTAGTATAATATATTTGTCCAATAAATATCATTTTGTTATCTGCATTTCATCCTGCTGTAGCAATTTTAATGGCCAGTAGTGTATATATATATATATATATATATATATATATATATATATATATATATATATATATATATATATATATATATATATATATATATATATATATTGTATTACAGACGAAGTCATACTTTGTAAATATTATAGCGTGTATAAATTCTTGTAAATACCTTTACCTGTTCTCATGTAAATATTCTTTTTTCTCTCAATTTATTCCCAAAACTATTTCCTTTATTATTCTATTAGTTTCATTTAATTTAAATACATATTTCTCATAAATAATAAATTAATCAACAATAGCTTCTTAAATTCTGAAATACATTTTATGAAAAACCATAGTCCCGTCCATTAAAATTTCAAAATCATTTTACGCCAATCAGACTTAAGTTATAGCTCAACAGCCAAGAACCAGCTATCTAATGAGGGTAGAAAATCGCCAGATCCAGGGACCTCTGAAAACTGCTAGCCAGCAATACTGCTACTTCAAAGTTTTACTTTATCTAATAATAACATATACATATGTTATTATGTACACAATAACATACATTGCATACATTAAAATAAAACATTATTGTAGCGTGTATTAGATTTTTCATTTGAATATATGCATTTAAATAAAACATTAGACGACATTTTAGTTAAATAATTGCCTCCAAATGTCCTTTGATGCATTAAATGTTTGAAAATATTTAAAAATGTTATATTAGATAGAATATTATGTTTGCCAATCTCATTAAGTTTAAGATAAAACTTGATGCTTTCAGGCACCCTTATATAAATATGAATAATAATGGAAAGTACCCGAGGCACATTTGTTGTAATATAAAATAAAATTAAAAAAAAATAGATTTCATTAATTTTTATGATTTAATCAACTTGAAAAGTAAAGAAATCTTTCTAAGTTGATACTTTGAAACAAAATATTTATTTTTATCAAAAGTGCAATGAAAAATCACTAATAAATGAATCATCAGCAGTTATAAGGGTCATGATCACATTTCAATATAGAGTTTAGGGAATGAAATTTAGATAGATAATTGACAGAGATTTTCAGACACATTCTTAGCTCTCAACTTGCCATTTAAAAGTAGTTCCCTTTAATTGCTAACTGTTTCACTAAAAGTACAAGCCAGAAATATTTACTGTGGTTAAACAGTTTAGGTAACTATTATCAATCCATCAAATTTTGATGATTAATTATTTTCAGCTAGTGTTTAAGTTATCATTTCGAACAGCCTATAAAAATATGTTGAGCAGAATTTAAAAAGTAGTTAATGCTAGCAGATTCTAAAAATTAATGTGGAATTAAAAAATGAGTGTGAAGGAGATTCAATGTAGTTAAATGTGTTAGAACTCCCATCCACTTTTAAATATTTGTAATTTATTAGCAATTTGTGTATGTTTTTCTGTGTATTTAAAAATGATTAATTGTATTACAAAAGGAATATAATTCTTTTATGCCTCATATCTAACTTTTCTTTGTTAATCTTTAAGGAATTGTAAAAAAAAAATGAACTTAATTGTAATATGATTTAATTAAGTAATATATATATATATATATGATGCTGTATTAAATTAATTTTATACATTGTTAGTTAGAATTTATCCATAAAAATAGAAAAATAAGTGCTTAGTTGTTAACATTGGGTAATATTTTTTAAATTTTCAATTATTTTAAAAATAGAAAATTTAGATTTTCATTGCAGTGACTTTTGATATTTTAATCTAAATCTGAATACCTATTAATAAAATATACTTAATATAGTAATTTCATAATAGAATGATAAGAGAATGACTGTGTGAATTAAATTTTTCTATGAAACTGGCAATTAAAATTAATGTATTTTCATTTTAATAATTTAATAGATATCATAAAATTTGAAAGACCATTACAGAACTTTTCTGTGTAGCAAAACAAAGGTTAATGTTATTTATAAAAATATAAATCATTTGATCTGTCTAAATCTCTTAAAAATTTTATTTTAATATTCTGAAACTTTTTAGATATGCATGTTGATCATTATGTAAGTTTGGGTATTCTGTTCTATTCATTACTTAAAGATTGAAGCTCAATATTCCAATTATTTGAAGTAAATTTTTATATTGCAAAATCAATCATGTCGTTACATGCTTGTTCAGATATTACAGAAGCAGTTGTATTAGAAAGTAGTCTAGGATTGTATTTAAAACCAATTTCAAAAATAAAGATCAATGTCCAGTTACCGAAACTAAAAGTGCCTGGACAAAGTATTTCTACCTGGAATGTAATGGAAAAACTGAAAACTACTATTCGGCCAGACCAGTTTCTCACACTAAAATCTTTAAAAATCACTTCCACTGTCATAAAATTTGAAGGAGAACTTGAAAGTAAGTCATCCTGTGAAAGAGCTCTTGCTCGACTCCGTACTGCAGGCAGCCTAAAACTCAGTGGATTTCCTGAAAAGTTGCAAGTCAGAGCTGCCCATGCTCCTTGTAGTGGTCCTACTCGTCATGATTGGGAAGCTTTTTATCGGGATGCAAAAGGAGTCAATGAGATGAAACCAGGAGAAAGGCCAGATACCATTCATCTTCAAGATATTCCTGTTCGTTGGTTTGCAAGTTCTAGTAAGTATTCAAAGCCCAGTGAGAGTATGTTGAGAAAAGCTTTCTCCACATTTGGTAGAATACGAATGTTAGAAGTTCCTACTAATGACAGTTGTTCTAGAGAAAGTGCATTTGGTAAGAAAAGTTCTCTTCTTCACAATGACTTATTATTTGAAGTTTATATTCAATATGAAGAATACGTAGAGTTTTCTATTGCCATGGATTCTCTGCGTGATAAGAAGTTACTTTATAAGGACTCTGATGGTAAAGTTTATTCAGCTGATATTAAGGTATTTATATATAATTTTAAAAATAATTTTGTTTGCTTCAAAAATTTTTCTAATTATTTAGAGTTTATTGTATACATTTTATATTTAGAAGATAAGACTTCATTGCTTAATTTTATTACATTAATTAAAATAATTTTTCATAATTATCATAATATTATATTTTACAAATTGAAAATATTTGAATAATATATATGAATCCAAATTATTTTCTGGCCAAATATTTAACAAGGACTTCTATTTAGTATGTTCTCAGAATTATAATTTGGTATGATGCAATTATATATAAAAGTTTCTATATTGTGTTTTATATTGGTTTAGTTAATTATCTCTTTCATAACTTTTATAATTATTTATTGCTGCCAAAAAGAAAAAAGAAAGGGGCACCTAAATTCTGCAGTTTAATCTTGATAAAATTCATGTTTTCATTATGATGCAAGTTATTAATTTTTATAAATTTATTTTAAAATATTTCCATAAATGCATTATATGTTTGACCCATAAAATGATTATTTACTTAAAACACCAACAACTCTCAAAAATTCGAATCAAGTTAAGAATTTTGCTTCCAAATTTCTTTGAAATTAGATATAAATTTTTTTTTATTGCTTATAGGTATTAAACAGTTTTCAAATAATTAATCTATATCTTAATTTTGTAATCTTAAATTTGTACCATATTGAATTATTTATAATTATTCATATAAAGTAACTCTTCTATAAAATATATTTTTACATTGATTTAATTTTTTTTTACTCAGATTTTTATTATTCAAAAAATTTTAGTATTTGGAAATTGAGACTTCAAGTAATGTTGTAATCAATAATCATTAAGTTTTGAAAGGTTATGAAATGTAGTAAAGATTGCCAAATTTTTTGTAACTAAAAAAAAAAAAAAAAAAAAAAAAAAAAAAAAAAACTTTTTTTTGGTTACTTACTACTTTTTAGAAAATCTTAATTTATTCAAACTAGGAATGGTTTTTGTCTTGATATGCATGTAAAAGGAAATATTGCTTTTCTATTTGTGGATTAAAATGGATTTGTTGATTTGAATTGTTTTGGTTGAAATTATATGTTTCAACTCATTCATCCTGCATATATATATATTTTAAATTTTATAATATATGTTTGTTATTTAAATTTTATAATATTATTTTAAATTTTATAATGTATGTTTTTTTAATTTTGAAATTCATCATAACTCAAATATTTGTTTGTTGAAGAATGAAATAATTATTTTAAAAGCTGATTTTTCAAGTGCTGAAATTTAAATTTCTTTATACTATTGTATTTAAAAATTATTGTTCATGATACACTGTAACTAATGGAAAGACGTTCATTGTTTATACATATAGATTATTAAAGAAGTGATTTATATGTGATTTTTTATAAAATTCATTCATTAAAAAAATTTTTTTTTGTTAAAGTAAATGATTAAAATTAAGTAATTTGCTTGTATTATATACTGAAGTTACCATATTTAAGACATTGAATTCTTTTTAAGAAATCAAACTGTATAAAAGGATTATTTGAGCATATTAATAAAAAATAAATTATAAAATAATTAATTAGAGTGAAGCCAAACAAATTTATAAATTCCTTGTAATTTATTGTCATTATTGGTCTCTCTATTTCTATTTGTGAATTACCAATTGTTTTCTTATTTTCATGTCAATAAGTATCAAATTTTTACATAAAAAGAAAATTCCTTATTAAGAAAAATAAAACTAAGTAAAAGTACTGCATTATCTAAGTTTTTTAGTTATCTTAAATCTACTTCTGATTTTTTTAAACAATAACATTTGTATTATGAATTTTTCTACCTCCTCATTCCTGTTTACACTTAAACTTTTTCATCATTTTAAATTAATGTTCATATATTAAAACTTTTTGGTTTTAACTAATGATTAATTCAATGTTCAAATATAACTTCTTATAAAATGTTAGTATTTAATAATTTAAGTATATGTGTTTATATTTTTTGTGTGATAGTATAAAAAAGTTATTTCCATTGTAATGCATATATTTACTTCAAAGTCTTTTGAAGAATGATTTTCTTTTAATTTTCATGCAACTTAGATTTTTAGGAATATCTTTCCAGAAAAAATAATGAATACATAAAATTGTTATCTATATTTTCTCTCTTTGTAAATATAATTTTTTATTTGTATTTTTATATAAAATTATCATCAAAATTTTTCAATTCTGTGAACAAGTTGCTGTAATTTGATTAGATTAAATATTTCTCATTTTCAAAATAGGTGGATTTTGATCGAACTAATTATCTGAGTGAGCGTTGCATAAAGAAACGTGCAGCTGAATTAAAAAAAGACACCAATGATTCTTCAAATGAAATTGAAAAGTATGTAGAAGTATTTTATTTACATTTTCTTTATATGAAATTTTTACCTGTTATATTTTATCTTTTTTATTGCTGAATGTTTTCTAATCATTCATCTAGCAAGTATGTTAAAAAATTATTTCTGGAACTCTAATTTTGGGTGCATTCTGCTATTTATTGAAATTATAAACAATTTTTACTATGAAAAGTGTGACAATGTATAATGCAGGCTTCAGAAAAATCAAATTCCAACTCATTTTAGCTTCTTTTTGTTTTAAAAAATACTTGTTGATAAAGGATTAATTAAATCCTTATGTAATAGAATTTTAACTACTTTATATTTTATGCATGTATTATATGCATGTATGCTTTTAAATATTTTAGTTTTTCAATTTTCTTAAGTGTAATATATTTTATTTGCAAATGGTGAAGTGTTGCATTAAAAAAACATGATGCTTTTTTTGGAGTTAAAGTAAAAAATAAAATAATAATAAATAAATAAAAAAATGAATGATTTTTAATGAAAATAATATCAGTTATTTCTTTGATAAATAATTTTACTAAAATGTATTTTTAATAAAAATAGCCTGTAAACTGTAAAACAAAGATAAGTTTCCACTCATAATTTTTTTATTCAAAAAATCCTAATTCTTTTATTTAAAATATTATAGAATTTGAGAATTGCATTATATTCACTACAAGGCAAATTTTAAAGACAAAATTTAATCGGCATCATGAAATTATTATTATTTAAGATATATATTTTTTGTATTAATTAAAATTTCATTTTAAATATGATGAAATTTCAAATTTTGGTACATTGTGGTAAACTATTTGTAAGTCATCTTGTATTTTGTCATAAACGATTTTTTGTTAACTTCATATTATTGCTAGAAAAGTTGTTTTAGATTTGAATTATTACATTTACTTCTTCAATAATTCATATGAAACTCAAAATAATGAAAAAAAAAATTAAATTTAGATAAGTTTAGGTTTTTAAACTAAATTTAGATGCAAGACATTTTTAATACCTTATAAGCAATTAAGAACAAAATATTGGTTTTTGACTGTGTAGCATTGTGTGCCTTTGATAAAATTCTAGATTTATTTATTCAATTTTAAATGTTGCACATGTGTTCAGTTATTGTGGCTTCAAGCAATTTGCTTGTCATGATTTTACTGTTTTTCTATTATAAGATTAATCATAAGAATATATATTCTAGGATTTTAAAATATTCTGTTAACACTGACTGTAACACACATCACTATTTATTTAAAATAACTTTAACTTCAGTAAAGAAATATTTGCTAAACTTTATATTTCTGTATTTATGGTAAATGTTTTATAAATTTTAGCCTTCATAATGTTACTGAATAACTGTAAAAAATGTATAAATATGACTAAGTTAAGAGAGTGCTCTTTTATAAAAAATTAAATGGGATTAATATGGGATTTAAAATAAATTGAAATGTTAAATAAAGATTCATCTAAGTAAAATATTTATTTTTATTTTAAGAAATTGCAAATATATCTTCGTCAGCATTTCTAAAATACATCCAGTTTTTTACCTTCTAATCTAAGAAATTGTCAGTGATAGATATTTGATGTCAATGGGAGATTTTATTTTATGATTTCTGTGTTTTTAATGTTATAAAACCTGAAAGCAGTTTAAAATTAATGATAAGTACATTAAATAAAAGTATTAAAGGGTGAAATTAATTTAAATTTATTTTGTAACAAAGCTAAAAAAGAATTTAAAATTTGTTCTTATTGTGTGTGTTGTTAAAAAGAAAATTGCAAAACTGAGAGATAATTTATAGAAAATGCATGCTAATGTGCAGATTCTGCACATACAGGATTTTAGTATGAGAAAACAGTTTAGAAATGAAAGATCGATTTTTCTAAGATTGAATTCTCAGATTTGCAACGATGATATTTAGAATGATTTTTTAAAAAATCATTTCAAGTACATAGAAATTTAGATAAAAAATTTCTGAAATTTCAGAACATGATTTTATTTACTTGAAAATATGAATTTCAATAAAATAGGCATATTTTTAAGGGAAAATTTTGCAAAAAATTGAAAAAAAACAGGAGAAAAAACGTTTTTAGTTATTTGTATGTATTTATCTAAATGTGCTGATTTAATCATGCAAAAAATGTCAAGAATAGGATACATTATGATCATTTCATTTATTATGTGGTATAATGTATATATCACCTAGTAAGATCAGTCATCAGAGAAATATTTCATATAATTCTCCTTCTAGCTCAAGCCTCTCAAAACAAATATGTGTTACTTATGTTCATTGAATCAACAAGTTGAATTGAATCAAATTATGAATTTTTTACTGA
Organism: Latrodectus elegans; assembly: GCA_030067965.1. Taxonomy (NCBI): domain Eukaryota; kingdom Metazoa; phylum Arthropoda; class Arachnida; order Araneae; family Theridiidae; genus Latrodectus; species Latrodectus elegans. The sequence continues at coordinate 43,145,216 of CM057816.1, read as the reverse complement.
TTTTACATAATATTGATTTTGAATATCTTAAACCATTTCTTCACTTTGCTGACTGATAGTGTTCCTGATTCCTAAAGTATGGGTCCCCGGTTTGGATATGAGTGTTACTTTCTCTCTATATCACTCTGTGCTTTCTTCTGTGATGTATGAATGTGGTCTACCCTATAAATGGGTTTGTCATTGTGTAATGTGGGTAATGCTATTCGCCTCTATGACTTGGTTCACAAGTGCCCACTGGTTAACGACAAATGAATAGCAGTTTCAGGTCTTGTTGTGGCAAAGGGTTAGTCAATAACATAATAAAGTTTCATTTATCATAAATTCTGTTAGTTCTTATGATAAATTATCCTTTAATTTATGTTAATGAAACTTTTTATTAGTTATGTTGGAATTTACAATAAATAATTCATCAAAGTTTTTTCAGACTATCAAAAACTTTCAGAATCAAACCTCAAAATTTTTTCATGGACCACAATTAGGTGACTATTGCTATAGATAAATTCAAAATATGAGGGAAAATATTTATCTGCTGATCAAACAAAAATGTACTCCTAATTGTAAAAAAAAAAAAAAAAAAATAATGTTAGATATGTACTTTATATCAAACATTCAAAACCAAAGATTTGCTTCTTATCCACAATCAGCATTAATAGATATTATGATCTAATATTATTTTATCTCTGCTATTGTTATAAATTTTAGAAAATCCTGTAACAAATCAGAATGTTAACCCCCTGCCAGTGTCATCCAAATCCAGTTTGGGTAACTACTGTGTGCAATATTTGTGATACCCGAACTGAGAAGAAAAATAAACGATTCTATTTTGTGAAGCCATATCTGAGCTACTTTAGGATACTTTATTTCTTATTTTCCTAATTAATGACAGCCAAGCTGGCAGCCGAATAGTTAGCCCTCTTGCCTTTGATTCAACAGTTCGTGGGTTCAAATCCCACCTTGGGCATGGATGTTTGTAGTGGTTCAGAATCCACTTTAAACCATTTGTCCTGGTCTAACTAGCCCTCGTGTGCAAAAAATGATCATTGAGCGACAAACAAACCAAACCTAATAAATGATGCAAGTGCCCTAGTTTTTTACCAATTCTGACTTCAGTTGGGAGAGGGAAAATGTGGGTGTTGTGTGTGTATGTCAGCTGCTCAGATAAACAAAGACATACTTGGGTTGATAAACAATAACAGAGTTTCACTTTCTCATTTAAATTTGCTTGCTTTTTGGTGAGTTTTTTTGGAAATAATTTTCTTTTTTCACAAAGTCTGATTCAGACAACAATTTTTTTTAAAAATTATGTCCTTATGTTGGCTTTTTTGAGCATAATAAGTCTTGCAGTCTAATGAAGTATCTCCAGGAATGGAGAGCAAGGACTCCAAGAGAAAGACGAAGGCTGTAACAGATTTAGCGTTACCCAGGGTGCACCATGAGGAGGCCTGTTACACTATACCCTGATTCAGACACCAATGAGGAGTATAGTTTAGGTTCCTCAAAATCAAATACCAATATTTCAAAAAAAAAAAAAATTAAGAAAGGCAACGTTCTTGCTTTTCAATGTGTAAAAGTTACTGCTATAAAATGGATTGATAAAAGGGATGTTTTTTGCTTTCTTCAGTACTTACCGCCAAAATTATTGAGTTTGAAGGTAAGAAAAAAAGAAATGAAATTGAAACCGAAGGTAGTCCATGACTACAACAACACTATGGGAGGTCTTGATAAAGTTGATGAACATCTTACAGACTACCCGGTTGCTAGAAAACGAGGTAGAAAATATTACTAGAAAATATTTTTCTATCTCCTACACCAGGTGTTATTTTGTATACTTCAGCTGAAGGTGAGAAAAATAATATGAACTTCAGGAAATCAATTGTATAACTAAATAAACCAAATATTCATTTATCAGGATCAGGGGGTCCTAGTGTAAGCTTACTGGACCTCATAGGTTGACTCTTTCCAGAATTCATCCCATCAATGGGAAAAAATCTCCTCCAAAAAGGCAGTGTTTTTTATGCTGCCATAAAACTGATGAACAAGGGAAGAGGATAAGGCATAAGAAAAAAGTTTATTTTAAAGTGTGCGGTATATAGGCTTGTGCACAATGCGGTGTTTTGGAATATACCATACTGTAAAAGATTTGTAAAATTTATGTATTGAAAATCATATTGTTATTTTTATATTATACTTGTGTTTATATTAATTATATTATATTTAGCTTCAAAATTTCGTTTAATTTGCTCAATATGAATAAGATGTATGTGTAATCCATGTTTTATGTGTATGTAAAAATTATAAGTATAGTAGTTACTGCATTTAAAATTTTATTTTTGTAATAAAAAAGCATTTTATAACTCTTATAATAATATAAAGAATGAAATTAAACAGTCAAATAAATTTTCCATTTTTAGTCCATTTTTCTGAAATATAGGTCACAGTTAAGGGGTTAAAGTTTATTTGCACTTATTTTTTACTAGCTCAAATACTTTGCATCTATTGAAATCAAGTTAAAGTAGTGTAAATTTTGTAATAAACTATTGGAAAAAATTCTAAATTAGTGAAAAGTAAAATGATTTTTACGTAAGAAGAATTAAAGAAAACAAAAAGCTTAAATAGTAAGTAATATAATTTTTAAATATTTATGTTTTTTTAAAATAACAGTTCAATATAAATTAAACTTTTGTTAATATACAAATTTTTTATTATTTCAACAAACATAACTAACTATTTAGTGCTTATACGTGTTCTTTTTAGACAAACCAAAATATAGAATATGGTAATTTGAAAAGCATAAAAACTTCATTTAGTTTTTTCTAAAAATGAAAGAAAAGTTATCTAAGTTCTTCTAAGTAATTAATAGGTAAACATTTGTATGGTATTCATTCATCATTAAATACTGAATATTAATATGATTAAAATACATTCACTGTTCATTTTCTATTTAGTTACTTGTATATATTTATTAAAGCTCTGTGAAAGTTTTTAAATAAATTGTAAGCTCTAAAATTCTGAATTTTTATCCATGTTTTTAATTTTTCTATCTGCAGTCATAAAAAATATCTGAGTTGACAAATTAAGACTTAAAATATGATAATTATCAATTGATATTTTTATTCCTTAGCTGTTATTGATAATAAATAGAAATGTTTTAAATTTTTGAAATTTTTAAAGCTTTTGAGATTATTTATGTATAATTATCTTTTAAAATTTAGGCATCCTTCTAAGTGTGAATCACAACTATCAAAATTTTTTACTCCTCCTGTGATAACAGACAGTTCTAGTGCACCTTTACCAATACCAGTTGTGGAAGAAACTGCATTTAAAGAAAAGAAAAAACAAGTTGTAAAAGAAGAGGAACTTTTGTTAAGAGAATTACTACAGAGAGTGGAAGTAAGTTTGGTATATGATTATTATTTACTGAATTTAAATGAATTTTTCACAAAGTGAATTCACATTCTTTTTATTAAAACTTGACTAACTTTAGCAAATTAATAAACTTCTTCTGTGTCTGAAGCTGCTTAACCCCTTAATGCCTTTGCCTGTGTTTGAAATGATGAAAAAGTACTGGGACAAATTTGCACATTCCTCTGTCTTATACGGGTGCTTTACGGGTGCTCTAGTATCTTATGTTATTTTATTTCTAATGTCTGTCAGATCTGTTCCAGTAAAAATAGATAAGCTAGATTATAATTAAACTTATTTAACCTAGAAGGCAAACTCAATCATTTTTTTAAAACAATTTTTAAAAAAAAAAAAAAAAAAAAAAAAACTTCAAAACATTTTATGCATTCAAAATTTTTAGATATCTTAATAGCTTTGTTTAATTTTATGAAATAACCCATAATTCTTTTAAACTGATTTTTTTGTTATGATCTATTGAAATTTTCTGTCAAGTCTAATTCAACTTTTATTGGTTCACTTAAAATGTATTTTATTAAGATTTTTTATTATAGAAATACTTAATTTCAAAACCATGAGATTTATATAAAATATAAAATACATGATTTATATAAATGTGATGTATATAATCAATATAAGTAAACAAGTAATGTGTTCAACTTACTAAAGGATGTTTTTTAAAAACCTTTTTATTAGATTTCATTTATGTTTTAAAAAGTTGAGACTTCTTCCTCATTAAAGATTTGTTTGATTATTTTTTTTATGATAAAGCAATAATTGAATCAACTATGATATAATTTAATTGGTGAGTTACAGTAGCTCATAAATTATCCATAATTTTCATTTGTTTGAATGAATAATCACAGAGCCAATTAAATTGTTTTATTATTCATATAATATTAAATACTAATTTCAATTTAACTGTAAATTTTTTGTTCCAAATGAAGATAAATTTTAATTTTTGATGATTGACATATTTTAGCACTCTTATTAAATACATTTAATAACAAGAGAGTGTCTACATTTCAATTATTATCTGAAGTGTCATTATGTCTATTTCTTACTCTTTGATTATATAAAGTATATTATCATAACAATTTAAATCAAAGCAATTTCCAACCAACATTACTTCTAAGGAAGCTGTTATTTAGTTTTCAAATTTACGAAAGTATATTTTACTTTCAGAAACAGATAAAAACAGGCAAAAGATGTCAAAAACATCAAATACTGTTTGGCATTAAAATTCTTTTTAGATATTTTTGTATTGATCATGCAGATAGGTGATTTCCATAATGAAAATCCCTTGTCTTTATTTTCAGATAATCAAGTGACATGGTTCTAAGATAACTGAAGAGTCCAATTTTAATATATAGAATTTATTTTCTGGAGGACATGTGTTATACCTTTTTTTTAAATTGGATTTTACCTAATGAAATTAAAAAAAACGATTTGCTAAAGGCTTTTGAAGTTAGTCTATTAATCAAGTATACAATTTAACATATATATTTCAGTTATAAATTTCTTATTCGTAAAGACATCTCATCCTGGAATATTTTATAATCTTTAAGAAAACACAAATACTTAATTTGTTATGCTGTCATCAAATTATACTATTACATCCAAGACTGACTAAATTTATCAAGAAAAATAAATAACATATTAAATTATTAATTATGCATTCTTAATATTTTTTTTATATATGTTTAATTTTCTTCAATAATTGAAATAATTTCAGCAGTTACAGTAACTAATATATTAATACAGTCTATAAAACCAAATGCAAATAAGCACTCTTTCATGATTATTGAAATTTAAAATTCATTAGTCTTAAATATTTCCATTTAAATCATTAATAGAAGTATTTTAATATAAGCATTTATGTGAATTGTCGGAAGCATGAGTCATATGATGTTTAAAGCTTTTAATTTTTTTTAAAAATATGTTCTATAACCAAAATTTTAATTAAAATTTCTAAACTCTTTTATTACAAGTATAAATTTTTTTTATGTGTACTATTTCAAAATATTTTTTGAAAAAAAAAATATTAAGATACAAGAGATCTTGGATGTATTAAATGCTGTTTGCAGTACTTAAATTTTTCTTATGAAAGATTGCTTTAACTTAGAAGAAGCTACTATAAAAATTTTTTATAGTATAAATACATTTTTTTATTATTTCATCATATATAATATGACATACTTTTTAATTTGAGAGACTGAGATTTGTTCTACTACTCATGCACTACAGCTTGGAAGCAGAGTACTTAGTTATATGTATATTAATGATTGATTTTGTAGATAGATGTAATTTTAGATTTAGGAACCCAATTTTTAAATCACAAAAACAAATTTTACTTCATGTTTTTTTGTAGTTATTGATTTATGAAACTTTTAGAAATGAAAATTCATTCCATTGGTCTACCAAAGTATTTTGGTTGATTGCTGATGGTAATTTTTATGATTCATTTACCTAAAAATATCCTTTTTAATCCTTCCCACTGTCATTGAAAATGATTGTGAGACAAATAAATACTGAAAATTAGCTTGTAATACAGAAAACTCTGCTCACCCTTTTTCTTAGGTGTATTGAATGTCTATTATGTATTGATGACACTTCTTTTACATTACATTTTAAAAGAAATAAAACTGAGACACTGAAAATATTTATTGTGACAAATGTGCTCATTCAACGAAAATATTCAAAATTTCTTTGGTTATTCAATTGTATGAATTTATGAATTCTAAAATGATCTTATTCATTTTGAAAGATACTTTAAAGTTAATGCCCAGTATATATATATATAATGTGATATTAGCTGAAAAATAAAAAAATTGGAAAAGCAATATTCCATTATATCCTCCCTTTTGATAATTGCCATAACAAGAAAAAAAATCATAAATTATTATCATAAATAATCCTTTTGCATCATGTATTATTTAAAAATGCTTATGTCTTCAGAAACTACTAAAAATAATACAAACACTTTATAAACTCTAAACAATTGTTATTAACTAATTACTACTACTACTAATAGTTAACTTATACTAATAGTTACTAATTACTTACTTATATAATTTATTGTTAAAACTTATTTAAATATCAACATTTATTTTTTGGTGGAAAATGTTTATCAATTCCATGTTCGATTGCGTAAATATAATGTAATAATACCTTTTTCTCAATGAGACAAAATTAAATATTGCTGTATTTAATTGCTTTTTGACCTTGGTGATTTATGACCATAATGCTTCTTTTAGTTGACGAAATTATCACCAAGCAATCATATGTCCCAGCTATTTTAAGCTTTCTTTAGCATTTAGTTTGCTTACCATTTATTTCTTTTTGGTCAATTAAAAAAAATCGATTTAGTATATATTTTAAAATAAAATTTTGATCCAATAAAATCATTGAATCTAAGTTATATTATTTTCCCTTCTGTGTAAAAAACATGCTATTTCTTTAGGTCCAAAACCTCAATTTTTATTATAAAGGAAAAGTACCAAAAAAGCTTCCATAATTTTTGAGAAAAACTTCAAATAAGTGACAAATACCCCTGTTTACTGGGATATATGAATTATTAAATAAGCTTTTTATTTGTGCATTAAATTATAAAAAAATGTAGCAGAATAAACATTTTTAGAAATTGTCCCCTTAAATAGTCAAAACTGGCTGCTAAATTAAAATTAGATTATATTTAGAATAATTTAAAATTGATATAACGACTAACATTAACATAACAATTAAGTGACATTATTTTATCATTAAAAAAAAAAAAAAAAAAAAAACAAGCTGTTTTGGAATTCTGGAATTTTATTTTAAATTCCTTTGATATTGTTCAAACTTATTATTTTTACTTCTGGTTGTTATAAATCTGTTAAGAATTTTTTGTTTTACGACATTTTTGTCTCTCAATTGAAAATAGCTAAGCATTTCAAATAAAGTAAAATGCAAGCTTTATGTTTAATATTAAATTATTTTAATACAATTTTGGGAATTTTATTATAATTCTAGGCATTTTAATCACTCATTAATTAATTGAAATAATTAAGTATTATTTAGTATAACAAAATTAGTGTCTTGGATGCTATTTATAGGAAATTACTGGTATTTCAATTATATGATTTTTGTATGCTCAAATTTGTGAAATGTTTTGATTATAGTGCCAATTTTCTTCCAAATTGTTCACTTATATTGATCAAAACCCCCTGAAGTTATAATTTGATTAAATTTAATGTTGGCCTATTATATTCTGGATTAGAGTAAAGCAATACATTTCTTTTATTGAAATATGATTTGAAATAATGGGAAAATATGAATCGTAATGTGTATCCAAATGTAATAAATGATGCAAACTAAAATAGAAAACAATCTCTCAAAGATTCTTTTCAGGAAAATTTTAAGTATAATTTTACAATTTTCATTTTACCTATGTAGTTTAAAATTTTTTGAAATTAATCATGCAATGAATCTATTTGAAATTTTTTTTAAAAATTTGTTATTTGAAAAGCAGATTAGAATGTAATTAAATATTAGAAATCAAGCAGTAAAATTGTGTAATTATTTTAGTAATATTTTTGTATATTAAGTTATTCAAATAATAACTATTTAATTTGAAATATATTGCAAAACAACAGCAAAAAATTTGTTACAGAGCTATTTTATCGACAGTAATAACAACTATTTAGTTGTTAATTAATGACAACAGTTAAGAAAAGTAGTTATCAGTTAATTCCTGATGTTATGATTTGAACTGCTAAAATACTGTTTCTAAATTTAATGTTGACTGTTGTGTTCATTCCTTTCATTTATTTTGTAACTGTTCTTTGTATTGTGGTTTGTTTTTGTGAATGTTTGAATACATGTCATTCAGAGTAAACTGGCATTGCTTTCTATTCCAAAAAATTTTACATTATAAAATTTACTAAATAAATTGTAGCAATAAATATATTTCAATGAGATAATAAACGTATAAGTAAAAGATTGTAAGTTAAAACACATGAAAAAAAAAGATAAATTAAGATCACAAATTTCTTCTTAAAAAAGCTTCTTCCTCTTACGTAGCTGGTATGTAATCAAGATTCCTATCTACTGGTTCTGCTTATCCTGTTTTTGAACCTTGTGTCATAAAACCTAACCAACCAACCAACCTATCTATCAAAGAGTATACATTCAATAGTTGAACTTAATAAAATCATTTAACAAATGAAACTATTATATGAGCTTATCAAGTTGGGATGAAAATAGAAGCATAATAAATAACCATTTTGTATAGGAACTTAATTAAAGTTATTGATTTAATAAGGTAAAATAATTGGGGATAGTAAATTGATATTCAAAATTTGTATTTCTAAATGCTTGAAAGAAAAAAGAAAAAGGGGTTAAATACGTATAAATTGTTATTTTTAAAATTATGAACATATTTGAAAATGGATTTGAGTATACTTTTTTTTTATAAGCAATGTCTATTTATTTTAATGCAATGTTTATAAAAGTAATCAGTGTCATTATTTTCCACAGCTATTTTCCTGTTTTTCAATACAATTTTAAAGCAAAAAATAATTTTTATTTTAAATAAGTCTTGGAAATATCTTTTTTATATTATGAGGCTGGTATATTTAAAAAGTAATGTTTTATAAATTCCATACTGTATTGTTAAAAATACAAGTAATAACATTTGTAATAATTATTTTAATTACAGTATTTGTGCCAATTTCTGACTTTTCAAGAAGTGTTTATTTGTACTGTAATTCTTGTCAAACTGAAATATTCATTGTTTTTAAATCATACTTTGCTATTTTTAACAAATTTATTTATTTCTCTCAATTTTACTATTAGCAATAAGAAAATTGAATTCATCTAAGATGCTTTGAAGAACAAACATTGTGTTCAGATTGAATATTTATCAATCAATGTTTAATCATTGTTTCTAGTTACTCACCATAAGGATTCTATTACAAAATATTTTCAATAATTCTTTTATAACTCATTTGAAATACATGTGTATAAAATATTTGTGTAATTTATTTATTCAAATTTAGATAAATGACTACACAAACTAAAAAATATTGCGAAAATTTTCTTGTTAAAAAATCTATGTCAAAAATTAGTAATAGGATTTTAAAAATATCAAATCAAACATTAATTAAAAAAATAGAATTTCAACTATATTTTTAATAACATAAATGCTAAAAATAAAAGCATAGTTGTGAAATTAAATTTTTTATAAAATTCTATTTCGTTTTTAAAATTTTTAGTTTTATCTAATTTAAATTTCTTTTAGGGCTTTATAGCTTGGTGATTAAAAAAATTAAATATTGCTATAAATTTTTTGTATAATCAATTTAGATTTCTTCTCTAGAGGTGATTTATTTTTTTACAATCTTATACTAATTGCATGGGGTTGCAGAAGCTTGATTAAGCTTATTTGGTTTTTTTAACTCAAACAGAGACTGCTGTAATGAGAGAGTATGTTCACGTTAAATAGTTAACTGAAAGCCAAATGACCCATGCTTCTCCACATAAGTAACTAAGTCAATGTTTCTACATTTGTGTGGAGAATGGAGAATACCAATTAAAATATCAATTTTGTATCAAATTACAATGCACCTAGTGTTTGGGAGGCTTAATCATTTTAACCAGATTGTAATGTTTAAGTTTCACTGCACCTGCTTATTACATTTTGTAGTGTGTCAAATTAAATTGTTTGTGTGCTTTTTGAAATGTTTAATTTAAAATCTCTACTATAACTGGAAACTTTCGGATTTATACTTTATTATTTTTTTTTTATCCTTTCCTTTTTTTTTTTTTTTAAAGTATGGTTAAAGTATCCTTTTCCAATCTTCATTGCTAAATGTTACTATATACCTTGTGCAAATAGCTCTCATGCATTCATTTACATAAAAATTTATTCATAAAATGTTTTGAATTATTTAATTAAATCTGTCCTGTGTTTTTATGATTTGATTAAAGGCATATTGTTCCCAATGTTTTTTGTTAACAAGGTTTTTGGTTCCTTTTAATTGCCTAGATAAATTTACCTAACTATAATAATTGTTTAACATTATTGTTTTAACTTTGTTGCTTACATAATTTAAATTTTATTAAACAATGTGTAATGCTTACATGCTATTCATTTAAAATATTCTTAATTTTTCTTTATAATAAATATATTTTTTGTAAAAACAATGGAAAAAAAACATTAATGCAACTATAATAATGCAAAAAATAATGCAAGTATACAATAAATAGTGGATATATTATTAGGCAATGCAAAATAGCTTAAATTAAAAATACACCTAGAGAGAAAAAAGAAACTATAAATTCACAATTAATTATATACAATATCCAAATAAAATATACTTATATTTGGTAACTATGATATCTGTATTACATCATAATAATCCAATATTTACACCTAGTTTATTAATATTTAACCATATTAAATATTTTTACCATATTGCATGTATTAAAATGCTTAGCATTTATTTTCGTTTTCTGCACCAATATTAATTACAGAGGGAGAATGTTTACTTCTGTGTTTAAATAATTAATCTAGCCTTTCTGACAAATCTATTTTCTAGAAATACTAGTTTTTTTTAATGTTGCCTGAAATGGCATGAATATACAAGATTTATAAATTTCATTGCCTAATTTTCTATTTTTCGTGTTACTTACCAGCCACTTTTCACTTTTTATGTGTTGTGTGGCAGGCCTCCTCATGATGCACCCTGGGTAACGCTAAATCTGCTACAGCCTTCGCCCTGACCAGTTCACCTATTTGTGCGCTCTGTGACACCTCACCTATGACTGGGGAGCATCTCTTTAGTTGCTCCTATCTTCTGGCTATTCGTTCTAATGATGACTGTCGGGCCCTTTCACCTTGTAAAGCTGCTTCAGTTTTGTACTGGTATGCAAGACGCCTTATGTTTGAGAGGACTTTGGCGGGGGTATTTAAAAAAAAAAAAAAGAAAAAGCTTTTTACTGTTTTGATGAATCAAACATTTGCTGCTTTTTTTACTCCAATAGGATAATAATTTATCCATTTATAATTGCATAAAGATTGATAAACATATACTTCATAGTCTCATTACTTTTAGGAGACTAAATGTAGACTTTTGTTTGTTACACACTTTGATTACATTTGAAAATGATCACTTTTCTGAGTACATATGTAAGATTTTTGAATAAATCAGCTTGGCATTAATGATTCAAATGATTATAGAACTTTCTGCTTTTAAAGAGTTCTTTATAAAATAAGTGCACATGATCCATTGGAGGAAAATGAAATTATAATCTAATATTAAATTTTAATTTTATCAATTTGAAAAATTAGATTAAAATCTTATTCAGATTAAAGGAAGAATAAATTAAGATGTTAATATTGTCTTCAAAAATAATGTGGAGTTGAGAGTCTAATAATAAATGGGAATGGTTATAAATGTGGTTGAAATTTAAAAGTTAAATTTTGTGTCGATAAAATATTTACTAAAAAAGTTTGTGGAACAAACAATAAAACAGTCAATATCAATATAACTTTCATTCAATTTTTTCTGAAAAAAAAAAAAAAAAAAAAAAAAAAAAAAAAAAAAAATTCAGAGTCATACTTAAGTTTTTCCAACTATAAATTCCCCAAACTATTTTTTCTTGTTGGTTTAACTAGATGGGCACACATATAAATTGTGATTAGCATGTGAACATTTTAAATCGTCTCACAAATTTTATGATGTTCTTTACAAAATGCTTTTTTATTAGTTTAATGCACATTTTTGCAAACTTTTACTAAGTTATCTGTTTTTATCTTTATTATAACTGTTGCTTCAGAAATGAGTGACATTTTTTTTATTGTAATGTAACCAAATATTAGCATGAGAAAAATTTTAATAGTTCTCAATTTCTCAATGACAATACTGAGTTGGCCTTCAAAAAATTGGCATTCTGGCCCTAGTTCAGCAGTTTATTTGTTCCATTTCCACCTTTGATTGATGATTGTAGTGGTTTGAAATTTATTTTAAATTTGAGGTTCCTCATTGCGTCATTATTCCTCATGTGTAAAAAAATGGCTGTTTTAAAGCAAACAAACCAACTTTTCAGTTGTAACAATTTTAAGAAATTTCTGACAAAAGTATTTATAAACATATTTTGAAGTTGTGCATATAGTATCAATTTTAGCTATTGATATAATATTGTTAAACGTGTTAATATTTTGATGTGTATATTGTCATCATTTCTATTGTTATTGTAATTACATGCTCATAACTCATAACTACATAGAAATGAGATTTTACAGCTCTTGTTATGGTTTTAGTAAGTATTTAACACTGTTTAATTTCATTGTGGTTAAATTATTTTCTCAAATATTTCTTGCAATCTAATGACAATTAGCCTTGAAAAACATAGTATTTCTACAAAGAATACAAATTTCAAGCAATATGACATTACAAAAAATTTGTGAAAAAATTTGTTGTTAACTAATATTCAATAAAAATCCTTAATCATTGTGACTAATCAGTTTATTTTTACATATTTTTGTCTTGATGTGTGTTTAAGAATTGCTCCTTTATTTAATTACGAACCATTAGAGTTAGTTTTTTAGACAAATATTTGATTTTGGTGGCTTATTTATCTCAGAATCAATTGTAAAATTAATTCTGACTGGGTATTTAATATATATATATATATACACAAACACACATATTTTATCTTAATGATTGTTAATTAACATTATATTTTTATTCTAATAGTTATAAATACGTTGTTGAATGTGAAAGTATTCATTTGTAATCTTCATGTGCTAAACTTTTTTTTTTTGTTTAATGATTGAAAAATATTAACTGTTAGCTAATGTATTGCAGGAAAATTTTAGTACTGCTTATTGTATGCAAAAATACTTATTTCAACTTTTCATTTATAGAAATCTCAGAACCTCAAAGATAAGGAAGCATTAAAACCATTGCTTCATGAAGAAAGAAAAAAGAAGAGATTGAAGGAAAAGCAAGAGAAGAAAGAAAAATTGCTTAAAGAGAAAAACAAAATGTTACTTTTATCACAAGCAAAGAAAAGGGAAAAATTGATTGAGCAAGAACGAATTCTGAAAGAAAAACTGTTGAGAAATTTGAGGCTTAGAGAACTTCAAAAAAAGTGTGAGAACAGGGAGAAATTTAGGAAAGAACTGACTCATGGAAAAGTTTTAAAAAGTGTTTTAGCTGTAAAAAAATCACATCATTCTTGATATGGAGACTTTTCACATAGATATCACATAACATATTTTCATTGAAACTGACAAAAAGTGAAAAAATAAATCATGAAATAAGCTTTCATGATTTATTTCTTTTGATACATTGTAACTTAAATTTTCATTAATCATATTTTCATGCAACTTAAATTGGAAAAATAAACAATATTTATATACTGTAAATAATTATTTATTTGACAACTATGAAAATTTTAAGCAAACGAAAGTGTCAATATAACAAGAAAATTGGAGGAAGGAATAGGGTTAAATATCCACAGTATTACATTGATATTAGTTGTGTTAATCCTTGAGCTTTAAAATCTGTTTTAAATTACCTTAAAAGGGCAAAAATTCATCGAAGAAAATTGATGAAGTTACTTCAGAATGGAAAAAATATTTCTGAGATTAATAAAACTTGAATATCTGTAAAACACTTTGTAAAAAATAATTTTCTCTTGAAATATTCATATGATTATATTATATATATAATATACTTTAGTTAAAGTTCCGATCGATGGCTGAGTAGTTAGTGTTCCTGACTCATGAGCTCTGAGTCCTGTGCTCGAATCCCGGTTCGGGCATAGCTGTTACTTTTTTCTGACCTTTCTTGTGAGGTGATGTATGCAAGTGGCCCACCCTATAAAATGATTGTGGTGGTATGGCGTAAATAATGTTACTCGTCTCCGTGACGTGGTTCACTGGTGCCCACTACGTAAAAACAAATGAGTATCGGTTTCAGGCTTTGTTGTAATGAAGGGTTAGTCAACCAAGTTCCCGCCATAGTTAAAAAAATCTTTTTGTAATTCATTGTGATTTATGATAAATTTAGATAGGAAAGGTGAATTCTTCTTCTTAAAATTGTGTTTGTATGTCATTGGGCACCTCTGCTTTTATCAGCATTTTGTACTGTTAACTCCAAACCCAATGTATCTTAGTTCCAGTTGCTCGGGTCACCTACTTTATTAATAAGGTTTGATATCCTTTTAATGGAGTCTAGGTGTAGCTCTCTAGTACGGATGATGCCTAAAGAAATTAATCTAGGGAGGGCAAGGACTTCGCATTCGTAAATGATATGCTTGGCCGTTTCCTCTTGCATATGACATTTCCTGCAGATAGGGTCTTGCTGAAACAATCCCATTTTATGGAGGTGTTTTCTGAAATAGTAGTGCCCAGTTTTGAATCGTACGATTAAACGTATATTCTGCCTAGAGCATCTTAGAATTTCAGAGGCAATCTTCGCTGATGATCCAGAGATCATACTTTTAGCGTGGGTTTGACCAGGAGTGTTAAGCCAAGTTTCAAACATCTGTTTTTCCCATCTAAGAACATTGGTTTTTGCGGTCTTCAAATTGATCCCACAAAAAGGTTCTGAATCGACGGGAACAAAAGACGATCCTTGTTTGGCAAGTTCATCAGCCCTTTCATTACATTCGACACCTTTGTGTCCTGGCACCCATTCAAGGATCACCTTGTTTCTAGTTGAGCCAATTCTGTAAGAAGGTTTCTGCATTCCAAAATCATTTTAGATTTGATTTCAAAAGAATTGAGCGCTTTTAAAGCGGCTTGACTGTCACTTAAAATGAGAATCCGCTTACCGTGGTAGCACTTTTTCTTATTTAATCGCGCACAGTGGATAATAGCCAAACTTCTGCCTGAAAGACCGTAGCGTATCGCCCAAGGCTTACAGGTAAGTTGGTTCTTGGTGACACGCCACATACTCCCAGTCCTGAGAGGCTGTTTTTCAGTCATCCATCTGTGTACCAGATTAGATCTCTTGTTTTAGTTTCGAACATGTTGTCCCATTCATTCCTAGTTGGAAAAACTATTTCAAATGTCCTTTCAAATATGTCTGAGTTTTCCATGATGTCCGAGGGCATCAGGAAAGTAGGATCTTGAATTTTCCCGGTAATACCCCTGTGCCCTTTGAAAACAGGTTGGTCTTAACATTGGTTTTGTAACTTCATTCTGTATGCAGTCATTCTGGCAGTGCTACAATTGAAGATGTCTAAGGGAGTCAGATCCAACATAACTTCCAATGCTCTGGTTGGTGCAGTGGGCATTGCTTCTGTGATGCAGAGACAGGCCAGTCTTTGTAGACTTCCTAGTCTGTGAATCACAGTCTTCTGTTCCATCTTACACCACCAGATCACACAGGCATTTGTGAAAATGGGCCTGAGAACAACTGTGTACACCCAAAACATTAGTTTTGGATGTAAACCCCAGTTTTTACCAAGCATTCGCCTGCAAATCATTATGCTTTTCTTTGCTTCATTAATTCTATCATCAATGTGCTTATCGCAGGTGAGTTTTTGGTCTAAATAAATGCCCAGATAGTTCACCTCTGAAGTCACATTGATTTCAATATCAAAAATCTTGGTATTGAAAAACCCTCCCGTTTCCTTTTGCGTATAAAAGGTACAAGATAGGTTTTCTGAGGATTAACCATCAGGTCCCTATCCATCCATCATTGACCTACATAACTTAGAACATCCTGCATGAGAGGACAAGTTATGTCAAAATCTTTGCCAAGGATAAGGATGACAATGTCATCAGCATATCCTTGCGTTTATTATCCCCTATCATTTAGATATTTTACAAGGCTATTTACAACTAGGTTCCAAAGTAATGGTGAGGGAACACCTCCTTGAGGACAACCTCTAGTAGTCTTTTTTAAATTATTCACCGAAGATGCTCATTTGTATACATCTATCCGAAATCAAGGCCTCAATCCAAGTACACAGGGTCTGATTAATCCCTGCCCCTCTAAGTGCATTGAGGATGGATAGATGGGAAGTGTTGTCAAAGGCACCTTGGATGTCGAGAAAAATTGCCAAGGATATTTCTTTTTGATCCAGAGTGGTTTTAATCTTAGAAACTAGCTGATGTAAAACAGTTTCAGTAGATTTGCCAGATTGATAGGCAAATTGAAGAGCATGCAAGGGACTGTTACTACCCAAATAATCTCTAATATGCCGATTAATCATTTTCTCCATAATTTTAAGAAAGTATGAAGAAAGACTGATAGGTCTGTAAGACTTGGCCTGGTCATAGGTGTCCTTGCCAGGTTTAGGAATGAAAACAACTCTGGTCTTCTGCCATATCTTTGGTATATAACCCAGTGCTAAGCTAGTTCTGTAAATTCTAGTTAGCCCTGGTATGATACCTTCTTCTGCCTTCTGGATCATGATAGGCATAATTCCATCATGCCCTGGACTTTTTAGAGGTTTAAAGGCAGAGACTGCCCATTTAACATTATTGTAGTTAACAATATTTTTAGCGATGGTCCATTGATCGCTATTGACTTTTGCAAAGAGCCAAATCAGTGCTCCCCTTTGTTGCTATAAATATCTCTGGCACCTAGAAAGTGGGTTTTGGTTATAATTTCTATAACCTCTTTCCGCGAACCAGCAAAATTACCCTCCTCGTCCTTTAAGGTGCCAACCAAAATATGTTCATCCCTTTTGAGGAGTTTTTGGAGTCTAGCTCCTTCAGAGATAAAATCTATCTCTTCACAGAACTTCCTCCAGGAGTTAATTTTGCTTTTCCTAACAAGTTTGTTATAATTAGTGAGGGCCGTTTTGTAGTTCTCCCATTCACCATTTTTCTTAGCTTTATTAAAAAGTTTCCTAATATTTGCCCTTTCAGCTACTAGCGAGTCATTCCACCAAGGACATTGGAGTTTAGCTCTCCTAGTGCGAATAAGCAATTGTTATGATAAGAATCTAGAATTCTACTGTGCAGAAGATCTGTTGTGACTTCTAGATCGTAGTTATCTCTAATAGGTCTGTTCCCGAGCTCAACCAACCCAGTCAAATCATCTATCTGCTATCTACTCTCTACTTACTGGTCTGCTATCTACTCTCTACTTACTTGTCTGCTATCTATTTTCCAATTTTTGTTTTTTTTGCTAATTAACGTTGTCGCTATAGTAATGTCAATTACTTCAGATCGATTGGAAGTAATGAAAGGAGGTTCGTTTCCCTCATTTAGAATATCTAACCCGTAGTTTAGAATGAGTTCTGAAAGGCACTCACCTCTTTTATTTGTGTCTGTGCTTCCCTAGACAACATGGTGAGCATTACAGTCTAGTCATAGGACTACTGTAAATTGTTGTTTTTGCAAAAGTTCATGAGCTTGTGCAGAGAATAGTCAGGTGGAGCCTTTTCTTCATAGGGCAGGTACACAGAGCCAAAAACAATTTCTCTGTCCCCTCCCTCTATATTGAGTCTGACTTTCACAGCTGTCAGGTCCCTAAGGATAAATTCAGAGAGGGGTAAATCCTAAATGTTTTTATGTATAAGTATGCAAGTTCTAGCGTTACTATTGGTACAATAAGTAAGCTTACCTTTAGTTCCCTTGAGGCCACTGATTCTCTCCCTTTAACCAGCCAAGATTCTTGAATCAGGGCCAGGTGTACAACCCCAGCCAGAAACTTCTTACTGAGGTTAGTGGTACCACTTCTACTGTGGTGTAGGTTAGCTTGAATTACCTTCACTCCCATCAACAGGAACGGGTTTGTCCACACTTTTGCCTTCACTTGGTGAAGTCCGATATGAAACTCATCCCCTTGCACCAAGTGTGGAAGAATCTAGTTCGGGTACATTAAGAACGATGGTCTGCCCAGATGGGTCGTTCTTGATGTTAAGAACGTTCCACTCCGTTGGAGTGACCCCACCGTTCTGTGCCTCGATTTTCTTCAGGACCTCTTTAGGCTCCAGTTTACTGCAGATTTTCAGCAGTTTTGCAATTATCTTGGTGGTTCTGACAAGTTTCCTTGCCTCACCCATCAAGAGTTTTTGTTCCTGCCTGAGGCTTTTGTCACTGACAGTCTGTTCCAGCCACTTTAAGCTCCCCAGATCTGCACAGTTGATAATAAGTGTCCCATTCTCAACTTTACAGGATAGAAAGGTTGGGGGCAAACCCCTCCTCATTCTTTCCTATTTTCTCGGTTAACAAGAGTTCCAGGTCGGAGGCCTGTTCTTCTGTTAGCCGTTTTTCCGGTTGGCCTTCTATGAGCACAGGCATCTTGACCGCCGTGAGAGCTGCCCTGTAGGTAAATCCCCCTCTCTTGGCAGCCTTTCCGGGTTTCTCCTGGTCCGTGCGGTTGGTGGGACGCTTCTCGCTTTTGGTTGCCTTGGGTTTGTCAACTCAAGCCCCCTCGGTGATTTTGCGTTCCTTCACCAGCTTCTTCTGGGCACCAGAAAGTCTCTTTTTAAGCTTAATTCTGGTCAGAGAGTCATTCATGTTAGCGATAGCTTCCTGACTCTCACCAAAAGATGGTTTGGAGGTAATTTCTACCTCTTGTGAAGGATTCATTGGTGCCCCTTCATTAGATTGCCCCTGGATTCCCTTGTCTTTTTCAGCAAGATTTACTTCAGAGGTCACCTGCAAATGCAGAAAGGTTTGTTATTACTTTTGTCTTTTCAGCTATAAGATAACAATTAATAGGCTCAGGTAATACAACAGTCCACCCATCATTGCCTGAGTTACTGGGCAAGGCAAAAAAAGCTCTAGAAGTTCACCAGGCAACTAGAGGCTCCGTAAAGACACCATTACCGCGGTGCCAAAAGCCCTAGGCACAGATCGCTTAACACCAGGGTTTCGGGAGCTGGTTCGCGGCCTCTGATTTTGTATTCAAGGCTATCCTCTCATTCCTACAGGACGTTCGGCTATCCACCACCTGCTGACGTGCCTGGTAGATGCTCAAGCCCCAGGAAAGGTGAATTGGTAATGGACAATGTGAGATTTTCTAATTTTTTAAAATACTAATATTGTAAACAATTCTAAAAATGGAAAAAAAAATTGAAATGGTTTTATTATCTGTAAAATACTTCGGAGTGAAAAATGTATTCTACACAAACATGAAAATGCTTATAATGGTTTTAATTTGCTTAAAAGTCTTAATTGTTCATAATTGTACCAAGCTCTAGATCTGATTATTAAATCATCTACCTTATCAAAATTAAAAATTCAATCAATGCTGCTTTACTGTTGAACTGAACTTAATATAAAACCATTCTTATTTTAAAAGTTAATCTTTTGGAAAGCTCAATTATTCTCTCAAGAAATTGAATATTGCTCTCAAGGTGAGAAGTGTATGAAATAAAAATTCCTTTATAACTGCGTTAATTTGTTTAAAGTTGTCAATTATATCATTGAATTGCCTATATAGGCAAATAAAAGCATAATATGAACTTATTCTATTCTATATTTAATTAGAATTTTTAAGTTTTTTAATTAAATGTATAATAGCTAGGCTTTATAATTTTATGGTAAATAGTCTATTATATCCAAATTTCGCTCTAAGATTCTGCATTTGCTAGTCTAACTCTAACACCATTAAAATGCAGCAAGTAAAATAAAAAATCAGGACCGCGCCGATTTGTTAAATCTTATGATATAAAATAATATCGTGTTTGTTTGTGAAAATTCTTTGGAGCGTTGTATTTAAATGACAAGAAAAGTTATTTAGAGGAATATTTAAGAATATAATTTTATTTTAATAGAGAGTCCTACATATCAACATTATTGTAAATTCTGAATAGGGGCTTCTGACTCGAGGAGTCTTTCAAATTTCATTATTATATAAAGATCCGTATATGAAATTACTAGCATATATATTCCGTAATATTTTATGGTGATTGTGCTTGCTAAGCTTCTTTATTTGTTTAAATGATAATTGACGCGATAGAGTAATCATACACATACGCGTATGTGTTTGTATCTGTACATAGACGTTTGCTTTTACGAATTCCTATAAGGGCCAGTAAAATAGTTCTTAAAATCGAATTTTCGTAAGATAGAAAAAAGTATTAAACATAAATTTTTATCAATATTTTATACATAAAATACTATTGGTACTGTTATTTAGTAATCTCTATTCAAGAAACACTTGGAAAATAAAATTATAAAAAAGATCTTTCTTTTATTTTATTAATAAAAAAATCAAAACAATTTTTTTAATTTTTTCTGTGTTTCAAAGCTCTTCTTCTTTATTGGTACTACAGCCTAGGGTAGGCCTGCTGCACATTATCCTTCAAGGCAACTTTTTGACTTTAATTTTTTTGTTGGAGACCTCTAAGTCTTCAAGATCGTTCAAGACATCATCACAGGACACTTTTTCATTGGTTTACCCTTGGCCTATTGTGCATGGATTTTCAATGCTAAATCTTAATCACTCGGTTATAAGGTGATTTCTCAGTGTGCCCAATCCATGAAATTCTATGTATTTGGATGAATCTTACTATATTTTTATGAGTAATAAGAGTTTTCAATTCATCGTTAATTCTAATTTTCTAACAAATATTGTTTAACAGTAATCCAAAATTTTTCTAAGTATTTTTCGTTAAAACAATATTCTTTCCAGTAGTATCTTGTGCTAGCAAAATATGTTTCAAAACTATTTTTTTTTTAAATAGATTTTTCCTTATTTTCCATGTAGAAAAAGCATTGTTGCTGTCTTCTTTATGATTTAGTCGCAGGACAGACCCAGTTCACGTTCTACGAATCTTAAGCATAAAAAACTGATTTTGTTAAAAATTCTGTTCTTAAAAAATCTGAGATTTTAATGCCAGAAGTGAAGTTAATCTCCCACAATTCTACTGTTTCCCAATAAAAATGTCGAGTTCCACATTTCTCATGTACAAAAGAAAAAATTTAAAATGTCAGATGATAAAACCAAACATAACCAAAAAATTTATAAAAATGATTTCGCTAAAAGGATGTCTAAAAATTTCAGTTCATTTATGTGAATTAAAATTATAACTGTGTCTATAGAATCATATCAGGGACTTAGTCTATAAGCTCCTCTGTGTTCCTAAAATACGAGCCTCTACTGAAAATCATATTGGCATATGCTTACATTTTAACATACATGCACGCTCCCTTACGTATCGAGATATAAATATATATATAAAGGTATAGCCATTCTTTTTTTTTTTTAAGTATAATGTTTATTATATTTGAATTAATTTTTGAGCTTTGATTTCCCAAAATGCAGCGTATAATTTCTTACACACATTCTAAGTCTATTAATGATTCCAATAAGAATGAATTTATTGTACTTCTCTAACTCACTCATGATTTTTCTTGAATTCTGAAGATGTATTAATTTTACATGTAAGGGGAAGTTATTGTTTCATAAAAGTTTATACACCTTGAATGACTGTTCTCTGCTGAGCAGTCTTATTGAGAGCTCTCATTACGTATAATTAATCTCTTTATGTTATACAATAAACAAATAAATATAATTCAATACTTAAAACAATCTTGAGAACATAATTTTCGAAATATCTAGCAATTATCGAAATCAATGACGTGAGAAAAGTATTTTGTTAGCCAATCAGTGATGAGTTAGGAGGTAAATGATTTGAAGAAAACAATTTTTCTTCTTTAGAAGTAATGAAGCATAATTCTAAACATACATTTTTTTTTGTATTAAACGAAAATTTGAAAAAATATTTAGCTATAAAAAGCCAATCAATATTTTAAATAATGTTCTTGGTTATTAAAAGAATTTATTTCCTTTTACAAAATTTATTAGCAAAATGCCTGTTTCATAAAAATATCAAATTTTCTAAATTGTTTTGTAAAGACAATGTTGTTGTTAGTAAAATAAAATAATTTAAAAAATAATTCATAACATAAGACATAGGTTTAAATCAAATATTTCATGATATTAGATATATTTGAATATTTTATTATATAAAAAAGTTATTAATCGAAACATTAATATTTCTCCTAACAGAATTAGTTATTAAATATAAATAAATATTTAAGAATAATACATTAAAACTAAGTGTGTGGATAGGAATATTTTTTGACAGATTATAATATTATTAAAAAAGTTGTTTAATTAATAATAAATTTATCGTATATTATATT
This sequence comes from Latrodectus elegans, assembly GCA_030067965.1. Classification (NCBI taxonomy): domain Eukaryota; kingdom Metazoa; phylum Arthropoda; class Arachnida; order Araneae; family Theridiidae; genus Latrodectus; species Latrodectus elegans. The sequence continues at coordinate 43,122,703 of CM057816.1, read as the reverse complement.
AAAATGTATGTTTTTTTTGCTTATAATTAATTTTATGTAGCTACATTACTTCCATACAGTTTTTCTGCTTAATTTTAATTGAATTGATGTAGTAAAATTAACTATTATTGTCTTATTAAATTTTAAACTAATAGTTAAAATATAAAATAAGTTTTTTTAATTAAAACGAAAAAATTATATATTTTGAAATTAACATCTTATAACAACCTTCTATAAGTTCTTAAATAGTATGCTACAAATTGTTATTTTAACGATAACTAAATGATATTTCAAGCGTTATTTTTTATCAACGTGGTATTAAATTTGCTAGTTTTATAAATTATCAATAAACAATTAACGATTCATTAGTAAAAAACAAATTTTTTCTGCATATTTCTGAACTATTTATTAATTGAGATGAATTATGTGTGTATTCATATCTTCCTTGTATACATATATGTTTACATTCAAATAGCCATGCGTGTGTATTAAGAATGTATAAAGGATATAAGAAGAAATGCCAAAAATCAAAACAAAATATGTTTATATTTAAACTTCAAATAAGAAGTTTATCAATATATTATGACGTAAATAAGAAAGTTCTTGCTGTTTTCGCTTTGCCATTGAATGAAGTGAGAATAAGTGTGCAAATTTTAGTGTATGAAGTGGTTGAGACATCGGTTAGTCGAGAGTATGAATATCAGTCGTTATAAAGCGGGTCCATCGCGCACTCTCATCAATCGTAAATCGTAAAGTAGCGAAGAGAAATGGACGTGTCGAAGGAGTTCGTTCGGTGTTGTTTGTTTTACGACTTCAAAGTGGGAGTTACATCAAGTCGCTGAATATGTCAAGCGCTTAGGGAGATATTGCTGTGAATGAACATACAGCAAGCATTTGTTTATCAAACTCAGGTCAGGAGATTTGTCCCTCTGTGATGAAACTGGTGTCTGGTGGACTAATCGTCAAGTGAGCCATTATGTGATGGTAACCAACGAGTCAAATGGTGATTGCGGACCTGTACTAGCAACAAGTGGAACGTGTGCAACAGCCATTGCAACAGGAGTCATCACTGGTTAATAGCAATGGTGTACTGTTCTTTTTCGATTACACAAGGCCACATTTTGCGCAGGTGGCCAGGAATATCTTACAGCGACTTGGTTAGGAGATTTTGTGCCATACTTCTTACTCACCTGACCTTGCGCCATCAGATTACCACCTCTTTCATTCCCTTCACACCCATCTTCGTGGAAAATCCTTCGCCAATGAAGCAGACTTGGACCAAGCACTCACGGACTTCTTTGCGTTTAAAAACCTCGGGTTTTATACCGCAAGGGGATTGAGCAAATGGAGACATATTGTCAGAAGGTGCTAAATGCCGTTGATGATTACTTAGAGGTCAAACAATAGGCTAAACTTTCTGCAGGACATGTTCCTTCGGGTTATTAAAAATGTCAAGAACTTTTTTGATTACTTTGTGTTGTTTTAAAAGTGATAATTCAGAATAAAACTAATCAATTAATAGTAATGTGAAATTAGATTATTTTTTTGAATTTTAAGTGAAACAAAACTTTATTTTAGACACCATAAATAATTATTAAAATTTCACAAAGTGCATTTTAAATCATTGTTTGATTTAAAAAAATTAACAAAAATATCTGATTGACGATAACAATTTAATATTTTTGATTCCACGAGTCTTTTTCATAATATTGTTTGAAATAATAAACAACATGTCTTGATATATACAAGATCAATTCAATTTATTTATTGGTTAAATTAATTTTCCCTATTTGATTCCAAAACTGAAAAGATAGGAAATGCTGTGACCGAGAAAAAAAATCACGCCAATTAAAAATATAATTTTTCTATTTTTTAACTTTAAAAATGTTTTTTTGTTATTGATTCTAGTAATTTTTTGAAAAACGCTTTTTATAACCAAAATAATTCAATTTTATTTTGAAGTATTGTATTTGAAACTAGATTTGATTTTTTCTAATTAAGATAATATTTATTTTGAGAATCAAATGAATTTCAACATTGTATAATAATTAAAAAAATTAAAAAATTTGTTAAGAATTTCCTTTTTTGGCATTTTCTAGAATGATTATGTATTTTTTTTTATCAGGATTTCTTTCATGAGTTTTTTTTATCTATTAATCTGAGAACATAAAATAATGGAATGCCAACAAAGTCTGAAAATATAAATGATTTATAATATTATTTTCATTCTGAGGAGATTTTATGCAAATACAGAGAATAAAACTATAAAATTTTCCAACTCGAATTAGTTAAATTTTCTTTCTCTATTCTACGTAATTAACAATTCAGATTCATGATTATATATATTTATATATATAATCATGAATATTTTAGAATTAATTTTAACATTAAAAATAACATACATTTTAATTACTTTCGAATTAATTCATTCTCATAAAGTGTAATATGTTAGAAAGAATTATTTGGTTATTTTAAAATATAAGAATTTTTTATTTATGTTAAAAATGATTATATATAATTATTGTATATTTAGCATAACAATTAAATACCAGTTTTCATCAAAAAACATATTTTATGAAAAGATGTAAATTAATATTCATTGTTAAGCTAAGTTTTGTACTAAGATTATAAGCATTATAGCTAAAAACTATAGCTGTTATATTTGTTAGCCAAAAAATAAATAAAAATAAAGATAGCAGAACGTTCTTATTTCATTAATTCAGAATTCAAGTTAAGAGAGGACCAGAAAAATTCTACACCCAAAATTGTCAATACACCAAACAAGTTCCAACAAAATTAAATAAATCGTAAATTCTTACCCAAAATATATCAAGATAAATGAAAGTAAAATATATTTGTTCACTCAATAATAAATTTCATTCATTTAAGATTCTAGAATTTAATCTTATGAACGCATATTATATACGAATTAAATAAAAAAATCATATTTTCAAAGTGAAATTTATGTTTAAGTAAATTATAGCATTTGAACTGCTTATTACTTTAAATTGTGAATTTATTATTGTATCTTCCTTATTCGTTTCCAGGTGTTCCAAAGGTTAAATAGATTATAGTCTAGAGATAGCTTTTCTTTTTGAAAATAAATTATCTTCTTAATTTAAATTAAGATAGTTAGTACCTACCCTGTAGGTATATTTTTGAGGATTTTAGCTTTAAATTCTAATCTATACTGAGTATTTGAAACATATCTTATACTTGAAATAGATTTAATAATGCATAATATTTGATTTGGGATTTCTCACGGGAATTATATACATATACATTTCATGATTACAAAATATATTTCCCAGTTTGTAAATACACTGGTTTACTATTCTCATATATACAGAAATTACTATATTAAATTTGATACTCACATAAATTTTTAAGTCTGCATATCAAATTAATGCATATAATTTTCTTTGTAAGTTTTTCTGATTCCTAATGTTGGTATATTCAAAGAAAAATATACGAAATTTTTGCTACTGTGTTTGGATCTAAAATAGATTAAATTTTTTTCCGATGTATTTTAATTATTTGAATTGTTATTTTAAGATAATATTATTCATTAACATCTGAAACAATAAAGTAAGTTTGACTAAATTAAAGATAAAAAAGTTATATATGTTATAAATTTTAAATTCATTTATTGCTTTTACTCTGTTAAGCAATTATTAATAGTGAGTTATTGGAAAAATTCTCCTAAAACTAAGTTAAAATAATTACAGCCATAGATTAAAAGTTTCGTTGACAGAAAAATTAAAATCTCATTAATAAAAATAATTATTTTTATGCAGAATTTTATTGATGCAAATATTATTTGTGACTTGGGCCATTATTCACTGATTACGATAATCGTGTTTGTGTAAAGTTAATCAAACTGAACTTTAAATAGAAGGAATTTTCAATGTTTACAAATAAAATTCAGTATTTAAAAATGCTTGAGAATTAAAGTATATTTTTACGCGAACTAAAATATTCTTGAATTATATTAATTTTTCTTATGAACTGAAAAATTTGATATTTGATTGCTCCTAAATAAGCATGATGTGAAATTTATTAAATGAACAAATGTATAATAAAATTAATTAAATATGTCAATTTATTATAATTTTAATATTGTCACAATTCGTATAAAGACTTATGAAATAAGAGCAATTTTAAATATGTAATTACGCTTCTCAAAGGAATTGTGATTCTAACAAAAATTAAAAACCCATGTTCACATAAATGATAAGTGCCATAATTTGAATTATTTTTGCAAAAGATATAACTCTATCCAATTTAATAACTTTTAAAAAGTAATAAATTTAGTAAAAAATGCATTTAAATAACTCAAAAACACAATAAAATAAGAATTAAAAATTCGTGTTGTGTCTAAAACTAGCTAGACAATTATAACGGTGCCATTTGAGAAAAATGCATTTTATTACGATTTTATAGCCTTAAAGAATAAATACTTGAAATATATATGTACAAAAATTCGATAAATTAAAGACATTTAAGTGCCGGATAACTTGTCTAGTGGTCAGCATGACTGACTACGGATCGAAAGGTCCTGGGTTCGAATCCCTGTTCAGGCATGGATGTACTTTCTCTCTATATCTTTCCTGTCTTTATCCTTTCCTTGTGTGAATGAGGTGTGAATGGTTACCTACCCTATAAACGGGTCCCCATGGCATGTGTGTGTACTGAAGAAGTCGGACCCCACACCAAATACAGTTCAGTTGGAAAAATGGAGCAGCGCATCCCAATTTTCCAGCCTACCAGGCACACGAGAACAACAACAAGGACATTTAATATGACATTATTTTATATCATAAAATTGTTTCTAACTTAAACTCTAAATTCTTTCTTAATAATTACAAAAAATGTTATAATTTGGAGTGAATTAATTTTTTGAAGTAAAAATGAAATTAAATAAAGTAAATATATGTGCTTGACTAATTTATAAATATTTCCAAGTTAATGGCTTTTTTAAAAACACAATTTAAAATTTCTTAGGTAAACAAACTTAATAAGAATTTGAATGCCTTGAAAAAAAGAGAATATATATATTAGCAATGCAAATTCAGTAAAGTTTAATTCCATTAAAATGTCGTCTTTTCAGTTTCTATTTAATTAAAATTCCTTTATTTCCATATTTGTAACTTGAAATGAAATTTATGATTAAATTATTTATTTTTTCTCTTCTTAGAAATATCAGAAGATAACACGAATGTTTTGGAAAAATTGTTTTTTGTCATAAGATACTGCCATGCAGTAAAGACATAAACACGAAAATGTTCTATGTGCAATAAGTTGTTAAATTTGAACACAAAGCATCTGCATAGAAATGCATAAAAGCTTATAAAAATAATGTTTCCATGGATAAATTACGATTACAATATTTGCAAAAATAAGTGGCGCATGAACGAGAAAAATAATGATACACATTCTTTTGTTGATTTTAAATTCATTTTGAAATTCGGCTTAGAATTTTTATTGAATTCTTTCTCATTTAAATAACAGCACGAGTTTTAATCTATATAATATAAATCGTAAAAGTCTTGATTTTTTCCTTTTTTTGTATTATTTAGTTTTTAGAGTTCTAACATCAGTTTAAATGCATGTAATTAGATCAGTTTTTCAATTACATGAATGCAGTGGTTTTATGCAGAAATATATATATATATATATATATATATATATATATATATATATATATATATATATATATATATATATATATATATAATGTAATATTTAAATTTTCGCAAACTCTTTCTATATCTGCATAAAACCACTGCATTCATATTGAAAAAAATGATCTAATTACATGTCTTTAAACTGATGTTAGAATTATATACGTAAATATTTATTAAATAGATATAAAATTTTAAGATAGAATAATTTCTTATCAAGATCCAAAACGGTATAAGAGTATTTCATAGACAGTAAATTTTAAGTTAATTGAATACTGTGAGCTTGGAAAATTTCTGTTCTAAAAGAAAAAAAAAACAACTTAAAAATGAAAATTTTAAATCGTCCTTGCGGATTTAAACTAACAATAAAGTATATGTTTTGTCTTGTCTTTTTCATTTTGCTTTTTCTTCTGTTCTATTTTGAACGTTCAGATTTGGAAACGATATCACTAAAGATTTGGAAATTTGAAAGCCAATTATTTAGAACAACAGATAATTTTCATAATTTTGAAAACTTTTACAAACGTAAAAAAAAAGAAAAAATACTTCTTTACTACTTGTAAAAGTCATGAATGGATTTTATTTTTTCATTGCCGATTACACTCAGACATTCGATGGTGAACTTCGCCTTTTATTCTGTTGCTTGAAGAATGCGATTTGAAGGCAGGTTGCTAATTCGTCGACAAGTCGGATTTACTAGGCCGTCTCAGAATTATGGGATGTAGATAAAACAATATCTGGCGTCATGGATATTTTAAATAAATGGGAATTTAATAAAGTGGCTTAGTCATGCTCTCAACTGGAAAGAAAGAAACAACCGCTTTATGTTTATAATAAATATATGAAAGATCTTAAATTGCTCGCGCACACACTCACACGCACACACAGATAGATAGATATAATTTAAAATACTGTTCAAATAATACCGGATAAATATTATCAAAGTTTAAGTCAATACTCTATACATTATCACTAAATTATTCAATTCTCAGATTTATAATAACTGATTCTTTTTGCCAGAATTGTTCTCCTAAATCAAACATCAATAGCAATTTATTATCTACAGAAAGTAATTTACAGTAAATGAAACTATTGAAACAGAAAACAATTCAAAATCCACACATATTATACATAAGAAACCGCGTCAAACGCAAAAGTAATATGGTCTACTTCATACTTATTCAAAAAATTACCTATAATTTAATAATACATTTCCAAATTTTTAGTTTCATAAATACGAATCTTTTTTCTTTAATAGAATAATAACAGTATAACATATTAATCTAATTATCAAAAATGTATTAACATATTTTGAAGTGATATTTTTATTCTAATATACTTTAATTTTGAAAATCTTAATTTTAAGTTATAAAATAGGAAGCAATTTTTAAATTTATAACTCCTTTAAGTTTTAATGGAAATATATCGAAAAGTACACTACATGTGTAAGATTTCAAATTGGTAACTCTAAAAATACACAGCAGTGTTCAGGAATATTAATTACTAACTTACAATGTAAATATGGTATTACTATATTTATCGCTTGAAATGCTTGAGAATACCTTATTTATAAAATTTGATTTATACTAAATCTAGTGGTAAAGCATAAACATTTTTTCATTATTAATTGTTTATAAAATCTTAAAATTTAGTCTCTTTCTTAGTTGTATGGTTCTTCAAGATGCTCTTGGCATTGAGAGTGAGTTAGCGTGGTTGACTAATCTCTGATTACATAAATCAGATTCTGGTGATTAGTAAATGCCTCTGTTAACGATATTGGGTATGGCGTGCTTCCCACTTTGACTAATGCTCAAACATCTGATACGGCCTCTCTGCTGCTACAGATTGAGGATTTAATCCCCGCTGAGAGCTGATTTATATATTCTGGAATATATCCAATGGCTGGCACTTAGGCGATGTAGATGGAGTTACAAATCAAAAACCAGATTTACGAATGAAAATTATTAAAAATATTCATGCATCACAGTTTATTATACTAAAATTGAATAACATTATTTGGCATTTGACAACTCTAAATCAGAAAAAAAAATGATTGTATTAAATTTTTAAGAAGTTAATTTTCAAAACTTAAATAAAATTAGAAATATTACACTTTAATATTAAAAAATATACAGCAATTAAAATCATTTAAAATCAAAACAATAAGGTGTGTTTCTATTTTCATATTTCCCATTAACTTTGTTATCTGTAAAAAATTAATCACTTAAGTCTCATGAGGTATCATTCGGAAATGTTTCGTTTACGAAAAGCTGTTTACAAATAGTAGTTGGATTCAGCTGTGATAAAAAAAGAGGTTCTAAAATGCGATGATTTTTGATTCGAAAATTATTTTAAATGTTGTTTCTTGTGCCTCTTAATATTATGTGTAGTGTTTTGTTCCCTTTGTATTTTGCAGTTATTCTTGAATTGTACTTTATACATCCGGTGTGGGTATTGAAATGAATAATTTGCATAGCTAACCGGCATTGTTTTTATTATAAAAGCGTGGTCACATAATTTCCATAAAATAGCTCTTGCAAAAGAAAATTCAGAATTTTATAAATGCACAATAAGATATTCCTGTATTGATTTAACATCTTTTGTAAGAACAATATGTTTGATACGTTGATCTCAAAAAAGAAATTAAATCAATAAATAACTGGTACGATCAATGTATTTATTTCTAATTAAAAATTTTATTAATTAATTGTATTTTGTATATAAATTTCATCTCTATAAATTGTTTTTGATTAGTGTTTTTGGTACAATTGTCAAACATTTTTCATAATTTATTGAATTATATTTTTACTATGAAATATATGTAAATTGAATTTTGTAAATATTTAACACGTGTTTACAATTCCTATAAATTTTCAATTCCTTATATTTGGTCCCTTTTAATCTATCTATAATGATGCACAATAATTAATTTGATATTTATATCTTACACAATACATAATTTTTTTAATTATGTATACAATTTTATTGACTTTAAATTTTGAATTATATAACAAATAGCATTGAATATTGATATGTATCAATACCACAATTAAACAACTTTGTAATACTTCTTATTTGATTAGCTAATAATATAATAATGGAAATTAGTACCACCTTGGGATTGACTGTAAATTACAATATCTCTTTATTACAATAAGAAGAAAAATAATTGAGAACTTTTTATCGTAGCTCATCGCTTTCAAAAGTACTCTTTTTAACTTTAATATTTGTTAAATTTATCGAATTTTAAAGCGATGAGCATTTTTAATAAGTAAAAGAAAAATGTTTTAGTAAAGTTGATCAAGTGTTTAAGTTGCTTATAACAGCATTAGCCAACTATAATTACAGAATTCTAAATAATTCTGAAGAATATGATTAATAAATATTTTACAGCAAATCATATTTCATTACTTGTAAAATCCTTTTATAAATAAATTCAATATACTATTTTATACCTTAGTAAAAAATATATATATTTACTTATTTACATTACTTTAAAATTGTTTATTGGTAAGAAATAACAAATTAAGTTCCTTTTTCAACATTAATTTTTAAACAGTTCTTTTTTAAACATACAAAAATAATTATTAATATAATATGATACCGAATTTTCCATTCGCTTATATCCACTTTATTTTACATTCTGGTTTATAAGTTCGAGAGGAATTAAAATATCTATATACAAAATTCTTTGATTCACTTATATAATTCTTAACATTTCAAAGTGAAATATTCATTTACTATTTGATTAAGATATTTATTTTTTTACCTTGCACGTAAATGTAATTAATGCAAAATTCTAAATGAGACAAAATGCGATTATATAATGAAATTAAATGTTATAAGTTATATTATTAGTAATTGGTGAGGGAAATATTTATGTATATATAAATATTGTTATTTTCCAAACTATCGAAAAATTTGCAATCTAAAGCCATGATGGTCTGATAGTTAAAAATATCGTTCTCATGGCTGGAAAATATTGGGCTCTATATTCAACCTTACCGAAAATACGCTGTGCTGACACAGCTTATGCACTTTAAGAGCTTCGCAGGTCAAATATCAGACTGTTGCTGAGAAAAGACATTTAAATGGGGGGTATCAGCTGAGTTTGACAAGGGAAGGTTCAGTTACTGTCACTCGCGATCATGTTTCAAAATTATGAAGTGTGTTTAGTGACTTTTTCATCGGCAGAAATGAGCAGTTGGATTGCAAGCAAAAATCTATAATTTCTTTTAGTACATCAGAATATGCAAGAGACAGTTTTATTCTATTAATTTTTCTATGTATAATATAACATTAAAATAAAGTAAAAAAGAAGAAGCGTCATTTTCTTTTTTAATGAAAGAAATGATTAAAATATTGTATATATACACTCATTCCAATTTATTATAAAGTTCTTAAATTTGTAGAATGTTATCATGATTTCATTAAGATAATTCAATTTAATTATCGTTAACGAAATTCTTTGGGATGCTTGTAAGAAAAATGTGCGATCAAGTGATATGTGAGGAAGTACAGATGTGATGCACATATAAACTAAATTATCACTGGCACATTGCTTGAAGACGTACTATTCTGTATTTTCAGTAACTGTTACTGCAATTTTTTTTTAATAACGCAACTGC